>CM066033.1:1270520907-1271133110 GCA_033557465.1 Ichthyophis bannanicus | reverse complement strand
TAGATAGAATCGACCCGCTTGCTCAGGACCGGCGAGGAGGCCGGACTCTCCCACATGCGGAAGAGTAGTCGTTCCAGCATAGGAGGAACCGGTACAGTAAAGTGTTCCCTTGCGGGAGAGTCATACTGGAGGGCGTCGAGCTCTTCGGCTCGAGGCTCCTCCTCGGGGTCCGCAGGGAAGGCCAAAGCCTTGGCCATATCCCTTACGAAGTCCGAGAACCGGGCATCCTCCGGGGGGGACTGCTTCCGAGGCTCGGACTCCGGTGAGTCCGAGGGGACACACCGAGTCCGGAAAGAATCAGGCGACTCTTCCTCTTCAGACTCCCAGACCGACTCCGACGAGGACTCGGTGGGGTCGGCCCGGGCAGGGCGCGGCGCCTGCCACCCCGACGCCGAGGGAGTCGGTGTCGGTGACCTCGGTCCCGAACGGGAGGCCGAGGGTGACCTCGACCGAGGATCGACTCGAGTTCGCATCGACTCGAGGATCGGCTCGGTCTCCGGGGTCGACTTGGACGTCGACGTCCCGGCGGTCGGGGCAGCGGCGCCAGCGAGGCCAGCGAGCAGTGCCTGCTGCTGGTCCATGAAGGCAGACAGTCTGCTCTCCAAGGCCGTCAACCTGAGTCCGAGCTCAGGTGACCCAGCAGCCCCCGACTCGGGCCCCGACGGCGTCGGGCCCGACGTCGGCTGTCGCGGAGGCGAGTCCAGAAGGACCACAGGACTTACCCGAGCAGGCATCTCCGACTCCAGGCGAGGTCGCTTCGTGAGGTGCTCCTTCTCCAAGGACCCGGGGCGGCTGTCGGGGCTATGCGACCTGGCCCTCGCGGAACCAGGAGTGTCCACCGACGCCGCCCTCGCGGGTTTCACCTTCCGACGATGGTCCCCGGAGGGAGAACCCCTGTCGGAGGAACTCCGGCGACGGTCCGAGCTGGACCCTTTGGACGCGGAGGCCTCCGACGAGGTCCGGGTACGGCTGGGGTCAGCGAAGATCCTATCACGCTGATGCCGCCGACTTCTCAACGCTTTGGAGGATATTTTGCCGCAGGGCCCACAGATCAATTCCTCATGATCCGGGCCCAGGCAGCGGAGGCAAAAGTCGTGTGTGTCAGTGAGTGACATATTTCGGTCACACTGACCACACCGCTTAAAACCACTGGCAGCCATCGGGGGAAAAAGGGCCCCTGCGAGGTCAAAGGACCGGGCTGCCAGGGAAAAATCGAAAACGAAAGCTAAGTCAGAAAAACCGAAAAAAGGAAGAGGACTCGTGACCGGCGTCGCGAGTCCGGGCGGGAAAAAGACCGGCGTCGAACCGAAGGAAAAAGAATAAAATAATGAAGAAATATCGACTTTTTCGCGGGGACAAGACGGGGACGTCTGTAGGGCTCCGCGGAAAAAAGAAGACTGGCTAAGATGGCACCCTTGGGCGGGAAGGGGACCGCGCATGCGCGCTGCAATTCCCAAAGGCTTTCTTTGAAAGCTGGGGAAAATTGCTCCGCGAGGGCTCCGTCGGCGCCGACGTCACCCATAAGTGAGGACTGACTTCCTGCTTGGTCCTGGAGAACATGTTAAAACTAACACAACCATCCAACAGCATTAATAATGTAAAAGTGACACTAGTAATCTGTCATTGTTCAGATGTAAATAGTTCAATGTTATTAATCCAAGTTATTATGTCCTGTTTGATGTAAGCACAAGGCACCTCCCCTGCCCTGTGCAAAATTGTTATCTGTAAACCGCACTGATGTCAAATAGCACGGTATAGAAAAGCTAAAAATAAATAAATAAATAAAACCCTCCGCCCAGTGTGCAGCGGCGGCCAAGAAAGCAAATAGAATGCTAGGTATCATAAGGAAAGTAACGGAGAGCAAAACAAAGGATATTATAATGCCTCTGTATCGTTCCATGGTACGACCGCACCTTGAATATTGTGTGCTATTCTGGTCGTCGTATCTTAAAAAGGATATAGCGTTATTAGAAAAAGTACAGAGAAGAGCCACCAAAATGGTAAAGGGGATGGAAGGCTACTCCTATGAAGAGAGGCTACAAAGGTTAGGGCTCTTCAACCTGGAAAAGAGACGGCTGAGGGGAGATATGATAGAGGTCTATAAATTAATGAATGGAGTGGAACGGGTAAACGTAGATCGATTGTTTATGTTATCAGAATATAGAAAGACTAGGGGACATGTAATGAAGCTACAGGGTAAACTATTTAAGACAAATAAGAGACAATATTTTTTCACTCAACGTGTAATCAAACTCTGGAATTTGTTACCGGAGGATGTAGTAAGAGCTGTTAGTGTAGCTGGCTTTAAAAAAGGTTTGGACAAGTTCCTGGCGGAAAGGTCCATAAACCATTATTAAAAAGGGACCCAGGATAATCAATGCTTGACCCAGTACAAGCATTGTGGAACCTGTGTTTTTTGGGTATACTGCTAGGTACGTATAACCTAGATTGGCCACTGTTGGAAACAGGATACTGGGCTTGATGGACCTCGGTCTGACCCAGTATGGCATATCTTATGTTCACTCTTAATACTCCTTATTGCTGATTCTACTACTATAGAATGATGAGGAAGTTGAGTCTTCTGAAAACCTGGAGAAGGTGGCACTTTATAGTGTCAACTCTCTTGGAATGCGGGGATACCGTTAAGGGAGTTTCCCACATTCTTAATAACAGATCCTGTAGGATCTGATGTAAAGGAAGCATAATTGCCTCCTTTGGAGTCCAGGGGTATTGCAGAATTTCTGAATCCCTTGGTACAGACCCTTTCCCAGGTATGGAAATGGCGCGTATTCTTGCCATATCAAGCAGAAAAGCTTGAAAAGAAATCTCCTCCGAGGGGAACACTCGGAATTGAGGAGTAAAAGCTGGAACTGGTGAAAGTTCAGCTGCGGTACCGATGGATTCATCTCAGTCATCGGGATCAGAAGACCTGAAAGGATAAAGCATTGGATTTTCTTTAAAGAGCTGTGTTCGGTACCGCTCGATGTCGGTATCGAGACGAGTCGGTACCGAATCCTCCAAGCTAGAAAGCGATTCCAGGCTTGGCATCGAAGGAAGCGAGGCTGCCGGAGGAAATATCGACAGCACCGATGCCGGTACCGATGTCGATACCGACATCCGCACCGGCAGCAACGCCGATGTCGGTGCCAGCACCGATACCGGTAGTCGAAGAACGGTCTGCAGCGACTCTAGCGGTACCGAAGTAGCTGAGAGATTCGCTAGACTACGTTCAATGGCAAGGAGTCTTTCATCCATCACCATAGCCGATGCCGGGGTGTCGGTACTGCTCGAAGCGGACAGAACCACCGAGCATGGCACAGGTACATCCCTAGAGGTAAAAACCTCAGGAACAACCTGAAATCCCGATAATGCTTTGGAGCCAGAAGACTCCCGCCGGGACTGATTCGCCAGAGTGTCCTCGAGGGCAACGCCAGAGGCATCTCGATGCTTAGAAAGAGATCTACCACTTGAGGACTGGCTAGTCTTAACAGACTGTTGGTTTGGTTACCTGACCCTGGAAGGAAGAAGAGATTCTGCCTGGTGACATCATGGACGATGTAAACCGGGTATCGAGTTGAGCTCGATTCTGAAGACGACTTCTGGTAAAACTCCTACAAGAGGAACACTCCGTTGGACAATGGTCAGGACCTAAACAATTCAGACACCAGCTATGAGTGTCTATTAACATAGTGGTACCGCCACACTTTGAACATTTCTTAAGGATAGTGGCTGGCTTTTCCATAATGGAAAGGATAGAGGCCTAGTGGCCAAAAAGACGTCAGACACTAAATAGGAAAAGATTCCTTAGTGAAAAGAAAAAATTTTCAATAAAAGAAAGAAAAGCACCAGCAGTACTGGTGGGCGTCAAACGAAGGCAGGCGCGACCACAAAAAATAAGAATAAAAAAGAAGAATTTTCTGCGGTGACAAGGACATGTCCTGTTGGCTCCGTGGAAAACGAAGAATTGATGTGAGGGAAGTGAATTGGCGGGAAGGCAGCACGCATGCGTGTGGGCATGCTCCCAAAAGCTTTCTTTTTGGACGCTGGGGAGCGTTCCCGCACGGGCTCCATCGGTACCGACGTACCCCATATGTGAAGACTCATTCCTGCTTGTTCCTGGAGATTATTATTATCCATGTTCAAGTTGTAATGTCACTGAATATTTTTATAATTAAATAAAGGATATGGCTGATTCTTTCCACAAGCTTGAAGTGCGGTATTGTCAACTGAACAAGGGATCGAAGCAGGGAGAGGGAGGACAAGGGCAAGTGGCACCAAGGACAAAGTGCAGCGTGCCCTGCATTATGTTCTGAACTCAGACAAATCAGGCATCTGGAATAGGTGTCGAAGTTCCTGATCTTTCTCCTATACTGAGGGCAAGGCTGAAATCTCTCCGACTTCATCCAACATTTAACAAAAGAAACTAAAATTCCATTTTTTGGGGAATAAAAATGACAAAAAAGGACTAGAAACAAAAGGAGGTGAAGAACTTCCTCAGCTCAGCAGAGAGAAAAAGACAAAACCAGGAGTCAATATTCAGAAGCATCCAGATGCAGCATGACATTATCTTATATTCAGTGATGGCCATACTAACATAGTACATGACGGCAGATAAAGATCACTATGGTCCATCTAGTCTGCCCAGTAAGGTGGCTAGAGTGGTCATAACTGCCGCTTTGTGCGGGTCACCCCCCCCCCCTCTATTTATTGGAGCACAAAAGATATTTAAGTTTGCTTTGATTTTATCCTCTTGCTATACAGGGATCCACTGCATCTGTCCCATGCCATTTTGAATTCCGTCACTGTATTTGCCCCACCATCTCCATCGGGAGGGCATTCCTAGCATCCACCACCCTTTCAGTGAAAAAGTATTTCCTGATATTGCTTTTAACTTTACCGCCTTGCAGCCTCATCATATGCCACTATCCAGAAACCAGTCCTGAATACCCAGATTCTTTTTTAACCCCCGAAGCTGGCACCTGCAATGGCTCTTAGAATTTGTGAAGACCGCTGCACTAGTACTGAGCTCTGAGAGAGCTCTTGTATCTTAGTGCAATATGATGATAGGGCCCCATTTGCGTGCGTAACTCAATCTTGGTTCAAAAGGTTCAAATCAATGGTCCTATATTCCAACAACAAATAGAATATTTTGTGTTTTGCTTGCACCCCATTTGTTTTAATATTAGTTCTGAAGTTTATGTTCATGTTTATATTTAATTAAAACTTATTATACCGCCCATAACATGAGCTTCTGAGCGGTTTACAATCATAAAAAGTGCAAAGGCTGCAGGAAAGCAGAAAAGGAACGCCATTAAAATCAAAAGAATAGGACAGAGAAAGAGAAGAGTCATAAAGAACAAGTAATCAGGTGCATCAACGAGAAGGGGGGGGGGAGAGGGGTGAGGAAGGGGGGGGAGGTAAAATGCAAGACAGAAAAGGTGAGTTTTTAGTTTCATTTTGAAGGACTTGAATGATAGTTCTAAACGGAGTGGGGGGGGGGGGGGGAGCGAGTTCCAGAGCCTTGGGCCTAGAAAGTAAAATGCTGATGAATGAGTGGATTCCAAACAAGCTTGTGAAGGGACATGCGGTTGATATGGATGGAGCGGAGTGAATGGTGAGGGGTGTGAATGTGAACCTGGTCTGCAAGATAAAGGGGAGTGCTGTGTGAATTGCCCTGTGAACAAAAATAAGGACCTTGTACTGAATACAAAAAGAAATGGGGAGCCAGTGCTGATGTATGAGGAGGGGGGTGACGTGATCAAAACGGGAAGCATGAGTTACAATATGAACTGCGGTGTCCTGAACACGTTAAAGACGGGAGAGTTGAGATTGTGAAAGACCTGCCAAGGAAACATTGCGATAGTCAAGACGGGACATTACAAGAGAGAGAGTAGTATTGTGGTCAAGGCAGAGGAAGAGAGAAAAGGACGGATGACTCGTAATTGTTGGAGGGAAAAGAAAGAGCACTGGACAACTGAAGAAATGTGTTCCTTAAAAGAGAGAGAAGAATCAAGAACACCACCTAAATACCGAAGGGAGGAAACAAGAGGAATAGGCAGGGAGGAAAAGGAAGGGGCATAAGTGTGGGGGGGGGGGGGGGAGGACTCCCAAGAGTGAACCAGATAGCGAAAGACTTGGAAGGGTTTACATGAAGAAAACTGAAGGAGAACCAAGAAGCAACAGCAGAGAGACATGAATTAAAGGGAGAGATATTGGGAGTAAGAGAATCAGTATGGTGAAGAAAGAGTATATAGCTGCCTTCCTAACTCACTTCTCATAAGAACATTAAAATATGACATATTGGGTCAGACCAAGGGTCCATCAAGCCCAGTATCCTGTTTCAACAGCGACCAGTCCAGGTTATAAGTACCTGTCAGGTTCCCAAAAAAGTGAACAGATTCCATGCTGCTTTTCCCAAGGGTAAGCAGTGGATTTCTCGTCTTCTTTAATAATGGTTTATGGACTTTTCCCCCACGAACTCGTCCAAACCTCTTTTAAATCCAGGTACACTAACAACTTTTACAACATCCTTTGGTAACAAATTCAAGAGTTTGATTATATGTCCAGTAAAAAAATATTTGCTCCACTCAGTCTTAAATGTGGTACATTGTAGCTTCATTGCATGTACCCTAGTCTTTCTACTTTTTCTCACGCTGTCTATTTTAAAAAGAGTACTTTAATGGCTGCTATTTGGACTATTTTTTAAATTTTGGAAAAAGCCATATCATCAACATACAAATCTTCGCTCTGAAGTTCGCTTGACATGCTCGGGATTCTGAGTCAGGTCAGGCAACACAGCGGCAATGACTTCACCAGTGAGGTCTCCAGCAGTAATAGTATTCAGCCAATCTGAGCCTGAGATACTCTGCAGGGGCACAGAAAAAGAAAGAACATGGTAAGGAAACAATGCTAATTTTATGCACAGTTATGGAGGTCATATTATTTTATTTTATTTAACATTTTTATACCGCGTTTTTCCAGGCGATCAAAAGCGGTTTACATATAACAACAATTTGGAAAGTACAAAACATCTGCATATGGTCCACCACAAAAAGCAAGGTACCACGTCAGATCAAGATCCCAGTCTAAAAAGTGATGATTGGAAAGACAGAGCTTTATTTATCAAAAACCAGGGACAACCCGACACAGGCCGTGTTTTGATAACCTTCATCAGGGGTTAATCTGACAAAACTAAAATCATAAATATATAAATTGTAATTAAAACAAACGAACAGATCACAAATTAAACCATAAATACAGCAAACAGATAAAGAGGATTAAAAACATAATTATAAATAGCATGAACAAATGTCAAATGATCACATTTAAATATAAATATAAAAATAAAAATATAAAACCATCTTGTAATAATAAATAATTAAAATCACATAAAACATATAAAAACAATGTATAGCGTTTGACAAACTCATGTATCAGATTTTTTACATGGGTACCTCGGTTTTATGTTAGCCCATATATAGGTCTTGTAAATTAAAAGAAGAAATAAAGAAAATTGATTTTAAAAATGCAAATTAAAAGATTAGACAATAAATACTTAATATTTCATAAAAACGATAAAAGCAGTGGCATCATATTTAAGAACATGATTTACAAATCAAACGATATCCGCGTTTAAATGAACCTATTGTATATCCCTTAGTGATGGCAGGAGCGAATTAGCATGAACTAAACACCCTATTTTTGCTACCAATGATAGTATTTTATATTAGAACCAAAAGCTAAAAAAAAGGGGGAGGGGGTATCTATTACTGCTTACTGCAGTCATTTATGGATGAGGGAGGGAATGAACCTTGAGACACTCAATATAATGGATAACATCTGTACAAATATGAGAATTTAATTATAGGAAGAATATATAACACCCACATTCAAATTTCATTATGTTTTAAAATAACAGTCAGAGCAAAAACACACTAGAAGCATTTCTAAATATCTTTTTGCTCCTTCTGGATATAGGCTAAGTATATTAATATGCTTTTATAAAATACACTTTGTGTGTTTATCCAAAAAAACACCAAAAACTTGCAAAAACCAGTGAGAGACAGTTTAAAACCGATATTTAATCCTTTACCTCCAAACTGCTCTAAATCTATTTCCACGATCCTCCGTGTGTGTAAAAATTGTATACACTCGATCCAGAGGACGCCCACACATGCGCTTTAAAAATGAAACTCCGAACCGCAGGAAACCCAGACGCCACAAAGATTGGTTGAAAAAACAATTATTTTTTTTTTAATTTCAAATTTTCAAATGCATGCAGAGAAAAAATTTAGGAAAAAATGATCAACTGATTCAATACAACAAAGGAAATACAAATAAAAAAGCAATGATCCAAAAAGTCTAATAATCCAAAAAGTCCAAAAAACTGCCAGCATGGTTTAAAGGTGAGGTCAGAGAGGCTGTTGCCAAAAAAGAATCCTTCAGGAAATGGAAAAAAAGAGCCAAACGACGAAACCTGGAAACAACACAAGCACTGGGAAGTCAAATGCAAGGCATTGATAAAGCAGGCAAAGGGAGAATTTGAGAAGAAGCTTGCTGTGGAAGCAAAAAACGCAAAATAAAGATTTTTTCAAGTACATTCGTAGCAAAAAAACCTGTGAGAGAGTCAGTTGGTCCATTAGATGATAGAGGAGTTAAAGGGGCACAAAGAGGCGACAAGGCGATAGTTGAGAGACTAAATGAATTCTTTGCTTCGGTCTTTACTGAGGAAGATGTAGGGATGTTACCCATGACTGAAGTGGTATTTAAAGGAGCAGAAGAATTGAAGGAAATATCGATACATCAGGAAGATGTATTACAACTATTAGATAAACTGAAGAGTACCAAATCACCTGGGCTGGATGGTATACATCCAAGGGTGTTGAAAGAACTGAAATATGAGATTGCAGACCTGCTATTAGTAATCTGTGAACTATCATTAAAATCATCTTTAATACCTGAAGACTGGAGGATCGCCAACGTAACACCAATTTTTAAAAAGGGTTCCAGGGGTGATCCGGTAAACTACAGACCGGTGAGCCTCACGTCAGTACCGGGAAAAATGCTAGAAACCATCATAAAGAATAAAATTACTCAGCATGTAGATAGTCATGGCCTAATGGGAGACAGCCAACATGGCTATAGACAAGGAAGATCTTGTCTTACTAATCTGTTGTTTTTTTGAAAGTGTGAATAAACAGGTGGACAAAGGTGAGTCGGTTGATATAGTGTACCGGGACTTTCAGAAAGCCTTTGACAAGGTCCCTCATCAGAGACTTTTGGCAAAACTAAAGAGTCATGGGATAGTAGGCAGTGTACTACTGTGGATCAAGAACTGGTTAAAAGATAGAAAGCAGAGGGTTGGGCTAAATGGCCAATTTTCCCAATGGAGAAAGGTGAATAGTGGTGTACCCCAGGGATCTGTGCTGGGTCCGCTGCTTTCTGACATATTCATAAATGACCTGGAAAGTTGAATAACGAGTGAGGTTATCAAATTTGCAGATGACACAAAACTATTTAAAGTTGTTAAAACCCAAGAGGATTGTGGAAAATTGCAAGAGGATCTTGATAAATTGGAAGACTGGGCATCAAAATGGCAGATGAAATTTAATGTGGACAAGTGCAATGTTATGCACCTAGGGAAGGACAACCCAAACTATGGTTACACAATGCAAGGTTCCACATTAGGAACGACCACGCAGAAAAAAGATTCAGGCGTCATTGTGGATAACATGTTAAAACCCTCGGCCCAGTGTGCAGCGGCAGCCAAGAGAGCAAATAGAATGCTAGGTATCATAAGGAAAGGAATGGAAAATAAAACAAAAGATATTATAATGCCTCTATATCATTCCATGGTGAGACCGCACCTTGAATATTGTGTGCAATTCTGGTCGCCGTATCTTAAAAAGGATATAGCGTGTGATAAGGAAGCTTATCATAGCTTAGGAAGGAGCTATAGAAAAGGTGAAGTGACTCTGAACAAGCAACCTGTCAGTTCTGTTAGAAATAAGAAAACAGAATTTTCCCATAAAAGACTACCAGTCCCAGAATGCACCAGGTTTTCAACAGCCATTAGAGGAGCTGAAGTGGGGAAACATGTGTTCAATCAGGAGGGCTATGAGGTAATCCCTAAGCACTCATCTCAAAGGGCAGGGCCTGATTCAACACAGCTGCGCTGTGTTAGGGAGGAGCACTCATCTAAGCAGAATAAAGGTAGAGTTTATTCTACAGAGAAGCAGCTTGAGCTTGATCATCTTCATCATCAGGAGGATCATCAGAAGCAGAAGCCAAACCGGACGGACAGAGAGGGAAAGAAATCCTTTGGAAGAAAGAGGAGAAAAGCCTTTGAGAGGTCTAGAAGAGTCCAGAGCAGTATGTATACTGGGAGGCATTCCAAGGGCCAGCATACACCATTGGACTGGGGAAAGCCAGAGGAATGGTGCTGCAGAGCTAGGAATCTCTAGACGGTACCTGTGAGGGAGACGGCTGCACGTGGAAGGGACCCTAAGACCCGTGCCAGAAGGTATGTGAAGAGAGATCCAGTGTCCAGGGATCTGGATTGGAAGGCTGGACATAAGAACTGGACTACATACTGGCCAGGCTATATAGAGAGGAACTCTAACAGCAATGGAAGCTCAGGTATGAACACTGATCTATGCCCTAGCTATAACCTTGAAAGACAGCTGGGAAACAAGTATTCTCCTGAAAGTGCTCCATTGGGAGATTCATCTGTGCCAATCCATGACATTGAACCCATGCTTGTTGAAGAAGAGGGGGTGATAGCAGATGAAGAATCTGTTTACATGGACTGCTCTCTGTCTAAACTCCGTTGGTGATTTTCTGTTATAAAGTACAGCAACCATCACAAAGAAATACAAACTTGTTCTTTAATCTACTCAGAAAAGCTCCTGAGTAGGATTTTTTGCCACGCAGTAGAAAGCAAGCCAGCTAAGGGGTTTCAGCTGGATAACTGCTAGCAATTGAGCCTTACCTAATTGCTTGTGAGCACTGAGAGAATCACTTCTGAATCTATCTGGGAAGATATAAGAAGTTTACCTGAAAAGAACAGGTTTTTTTCTTTCTTTGTGGCTTTTGGTTTGTTGTTTGATACTTGCTAAGAGAATATTAGCTAAAGCCTACAGAAAAGACCCGTTTGTTACCAACCAGGTCTTATTTCTTTTGCTTTGATTGCCTGACAAGTTAAAATGTTGTTTTCCTGATTTTGTTTTTTTCAAGTTTAACACTGAAAGCAAGTAACCTGATTTATGTGCTACCAAGCATATCTGTGTTGGGAGAAATAACCCCATAAATAAATATCTTATTGGCTTTACCCAAAAGCACAACTAATTATTGTGAGCAGCTGTGTCTGGTGTGAATGAACTGCATTGCCACAATCCCTTGCAAATCATATAGATATATGCACTTGCCAAGACTGTGAAGATTCTCACCCAGGCAGCCGTCTGACAAGCGTTATTAGAAAAGGTTCAGAGAAGAGCCACCAAAATGGTAAAGGGGATGGAAGGATACTCCTATGAAGAAAGGCTAAAAAGGTTAGGGATCTTTAACATGGAAAAGAGACGGCTGAGGGGAGATATGATAGAAGTCTATAAATAAATGAACGGAGTGGAACGGGTAAACGTAGATCGATTGTTTACGTTATCAGAATATAGAAAGACTAGGGGACATGCAATGAAGCTACAGGGTAAACTATTTAAGACTAATAAAAGAAAATATTTTTTCACTCAACGTGTAATCAAACTCTGGAATTTGTTACCCGAGGATGTAGTAAAGGCTGTTAGTGTAGCTGGGTTTAAAAAAGGTTTGGACAAGTTCCTGGAGGAAAGGTCCATAAACTATTATTAAGAAGGGACCCAGGATATCAATGCTTGACCCAGTACAAGCATTGCGGAACCTGTGTCTTTTGGGGAAACTGCTAGGTACGTATGACCTAGATTGGCCACTGTTGGAAACAGTATACTGGGCTTGATGGACCTTGCTCTGACCCAGTATGGCATATCTTATGTTCTTAATCGGAAGACATTCAAGCCCACATCAAGGGAAGCTATCACGGGCCCAACAGTCCCACAATTAAACTTAGAAGAGCAGAAAGAAAATGGAGGAAAACCAAACATGAAATAGACAAAAGGCAATACCTCTACGAACTCACTACCTACCACTCGGAGACCGACAATGCGAAGAGAAACTACCACACCAAAATCATCACGGCAGCTGTAAACAAACCTCGAGAACTCTTCCAAATTGCCAAAAAACTGACAAGGACACCGACCACTTCTGATCAACTCCCAGATATCCCCTCGGATCTCTTGGCCCGACAATACAAACAATTTCAGCAACCCCAACAACCTTGCCTCTGCGCTACAACCACAAGGACATATTCCAACACCACCATAAACGCAGAATGGAATACATTCAATGAAACCTCAAAAGAAGAGATATCCTCCACCATCTCCTGTCTGAACACCACTACCTCCCTGCTAGACCCCTGCCCTACGGAATGGATAAAGAAAACCAAGGAAGACCTGAGTGCCCCATTAACCCACATCTTAAACGAATCCTTTAAACAAGGATACATACCAGATGCCCTCAAAACATCAATCATTCGACCAACCATAAAGAAGAACAACCTGGACCCCCTGGACCCCACCTCCTACAGACCAGTTGCAAGCCTCCCCTCGCCACCAAGATAATAGAAAAGATAGTCCAACGCCAGCTTCAAGATCATCTGGACACCAACGACATACTTGACCCGCAGCAACATGGTTTCCGACCACTACATGGAGTCGAGACCCTCATGACCATTCTAATGAACACTCTCATCATTGGAACCCAAGAGAAACAATCAGGATACATCCTGATCTTCCTAGATATATCAGCGGCCTTTGACACAATCTCCCACGAAATCCTCATACGCAGACTACAGTCAATTGGAATCAAAGACACAGTACTCCAATGGTTCAGATCCTACTTAACCAACAGACAGCAACGGATCCGCACCCTCTCCACAACCTCGCCCTCCTACCAACAACTCCAAGGAGTACCCCAAGGGTCCACCCTATCAGCCATGCTGTTCAACATATATCTCCGTCCACTATGCTCAATCATACGCACCCACAACATCAATTTCCACATCTACGCAGACGACATAATGCTCTACGCACCAATTACAACCGCCAACCCAAAAAACGACCAGCTATCAGCCTGCTTCAATGACGTGGCCAACTGGCTACAGGAGAACAACCTATCCATCAACATAAAGAAAACCGAAGCCCTTATAGTGACGAAAAGAACCCGACTTCAAACCACCTACCCACCTCGACATGGGAACCACGCAAATTCAAATCCAGCCACAAATAAGATATCTAGGCGTCATCATCGACCAAGCTCTCACCTTTAAACAACAAATCAACAAAACCGCTGGGACGATATTCCACAAAGCCAAAACTGTTCAACGCCTCCGACCCCTCCTAGAACCTCATGACTTCAGGACAGTAATGCAAGCTGTGACACTCCCTCATCTGGATTTCTGCAACATAATCTATCATGGACTTCCTGCCTCACACACCAACCCCCTCCGAACTGCCTTAAACACCACAGCAAGGATTATTCAGAATGCAAAAAAACGGGATCACATCACCCCAATCCTAAGAGACCTCCACTTCCTTCCAATACAAGCAAGAATCAAGTACAAAGCTATCCTACTCATCCACAAAACTATCCACCAAACAAGAAACACCTCACTCCACTCCCTGCTGCCTCGCCCATCCCACAACAGACCAACCAGACATTCCTCCAATAACTCTATCGTTGTCCCCCACAAACGAACCAAATCCACACAACGGACCTGCAACAGAGCCTTCGAACTTTATGCTCCATCCCTCTGGAACTCTCTACCAAACCACATCAGGAACAACGCTGACATCACATCATTTAAGAAACAGCTGAAGACAATCCTATTCAGTGAACATCTCTGAACAGAAATACCACCCCATCCGCATGATCCAATGCTTAGATTCAGCAGAAATATACATGTCTATGTCTACCCAAATCATTAATTGTTGCCCGTGGTGATGGCCCCACCCTGAAAATTGCCCCCCCCCCCCCTAAGTTATATGTTTCACCGCTTTGACCCGGTGAAAAGCGGGATATAAATGCAGTTAAATAAATAAATAAATAAATAAAGACCCCAATCATATATAAAACCAAGACTAAACCCCACCCCTAGGAATAAACAGCTATTACTTATCCAAATCCTTGTCAAGCAGGAACCGTTCTAACTGAGATGGTCCAATAAAAATGAAAATTTCCCCCCCCCGTGAGTGCCCAAACACTTACAGGGGTACTTCAAATAAAACGTAGCCCTGACAGCCAGAACTTTAGGTCTAATTTGAAGAAAAGTTCTCCGGCGGGCTTGGGTGACTTTTGCAACATCAGGAATAACCATGAAAGGCTGACCACAAAAGGAAATATTCTTCTTAGAAAAGAAGAGATGAAAGATAACCCCCTTTCACCGCCTCTGAATAAAAAGTTACCAACAATGTCGCCCTCTGGGAGACCTGCTCAAAAGAGGTCTTCGGGAAGGTAGTTAAATCGAATTCATCTACATCAACTAAATGGTCCATTTCCCCTTCTGGGGCCTTTTCCAGAACCTGTTGTGAAAGGTAATGAATAGAAGAAATAAAAGAACCCTCAAAGGAAGAATAACACAATATCTCTAACATATTTTTTAGACAACTCTAAAGGGGAAATTAGACAAATCTTAGGAAAATTCAAGAAACTAAGGTTTCTGGCCTGGGCTACATGTTCCAATGATTCTATTTTAGAATGAAAAAACAAACTACCCTTGATAAAGGCATTACTTGCTGTTTGAACCCCGATCACGGCAGCTTCCATCTTCCGAGTGCTCTCACACACAGCTGATAAGGTCTCCCCATGGCTCCGAAGGGCTACAGAGGTGCCCTCCGTAAACTCACACAGCTGTGCAAGAGTGCCCGAAAGAACTCCCTCCACCTGTCAAATAGCTGAAAACACATCATTCAAGGAAACCTCTACACCCGAAGGGGAGGACGTTCCCAACACCAGCCCAGCAACCAATAAAATTACTGGAGCTGGATAATGCAATTCAACATGAGAAGGAACAGAGGAAACATTTACATCAGCGGGTAGAGGAGTAGAGGCCGCCAATTCAGGGGTCCCTGCTACTGTTGCCGGGTCCCCCCTGGGGAAATTCAGCAAGATTATAACCTGGTTGAGGGGGATGGGTACACACCCCCGAACTTAGAGAAACCTCAGGAGATGAAACCACGTCCAAATCAGAAAGTCCAGAAGACGCAGGCAGAGCGATATTCATTACGTGATGGTCAATGGGGCCAACAGCTTTCCCAGAGGATACAGGGCCCTTACCTCGTGCCTTGTGTTTTCCCATTTCTCACCAGGACGGCAAAATAACGCAGAGGCTCCCAAGTGCTCCAAAGGGGCTGCTAAGGGGCAGAACGTGCCCCTTAGGTCATGCCCCTTCGGGCGTGTGCCTACGGCCGCGTACCGCAGCACACAGAAACTTTTAAACTCAAACGCAAGGGATGAACAGCTGTTATTCAGTCTGTGATAGGTGGGAGATGAAGTAGGAAGTGCTGCACACACATTCCAAGCCCAAAGTAGCCTCCGATTCACCGCGGCACACAGAAACATTTAAACTCCAATGCAAGGGAGGAGCAGCTTTTATCCGGTCTGTGATAGGTGGGAGATGAAGTAGAAGTGCTGCATACACAGTCCAAACCCAATGTAGCCTCCCAAAGTGTAATGATAAAGGAAACAACCAGACAAACTATTCAAAATGTTTGTTGATCTAACTTCCTATATTTTAAATTTTTAGATAAACTCTAAATTAACGAGAATACTTTGTAAAACATTACATTATGTCTACACAAGCTCTTGGTTCATTGAATACTTCTTATAGTGGGAAACCACGAATCACAAGGAATGAATGGATAAACCAATATGCTAATATAATAAAAGATACTTTTTAATTGGAATTGAGTTCTGGGAAAAAAAAAGTCTTTTTTTTTTTTTTTTTTTTTTTTTTTTAAGTCTAGCTGTAAAAAGTAAAACATTCAACCAGGCTGGGTTTCATGGCCATCAGGACGAACTACACAGAGCGTCTGCTTCTTGTATACTGACATTCCACGGCTCGTTTAAATAAAGGAAGTCTGTATAAACATGTATACCTTTTGCCTTTCTGTATTGTGTTACATATCTAAGATGATCTTTATATTTAACATGTGTTAATCTGTGGCTGAGAGAAATTAACTCTCTTAAAACTGGTTGAAAAGGTGGTCTTCGGGATTAAAATATGAGGTCAAAACAATATCATTCAACTGCCACTACTGCTGCAGCTACTCTGGCCGGCAAAGATCTGTCGCTTGTTCAATAAAAGCCCCATGATATTAAAAAGATAAAGATAGAGGAAGGAGTGGCCTAGTGGTTGGGGCAAGATACCTCAGGCCGGAAGGTCAGGGGTTCAAATTCCACTAGAGGACAGCAACCTTGAGCCGGAAGGACTGGGGTTTCTAGTCCCACAGGTGCTCCTTGTGGTCTTGGGCAAGCCACTTAATCCTCCATTACTACTACTACTATTCAGCATTTGTAAAGCGCCACGCACGCAGCGCTGCACAGCTAACCTACAAGAGGTAGCCAACATACAAGAGACAGTCCCTGCCCGTCAGAGTCATGCCCATCGCAGCTTACAATCTAGTTAGAACAGTACATTAGTTAGAACAGTACAGAGCCTTAGTCAGTTCTGCGCAAGGTGCAGTTTGGTCAAAAATGATGACAGGGGTTAGGGTAAGATGAGGAAGGAGTCAGGATCTGAATGCAACGGTGATGAGGTGGGTCTTCAACCTGGATTTGAAGAGGGCCAGGGAGAATGCCTGGCACAAAGACGCAGGTAGGCTGTTCCAGGCATAAGCTGCAGCAAGGTGAAAGGAGCGCAGTCGGGAGTTAGTGGTGCGAGTGAAAGGCATTGATAGAAGCAATTTGTTAGCGGAGCGCAGATTTCGAGAGGGGACGAAGGGAGAGATAAGAGGTATTGAGGGGCCATAGAGTGAATGCATTTATAGGTTAGCAGGAGAAGCTTGAAATGGATGCGGAACTGGACAGGGAGACAGTGCAGCGACTTGAGAAGAGGAGTAATGTGGGCATGGCAAGGTTGGGAGAAGATTAGTCGAGCAGCGTGATTTTGTATTGCCTATGTTCCTGTAAAGCATAGTTACTCACCTGTAACAGGTGATCTCCGGGAACAGCAGGAATTTAGTCTTCACATATGGGTATCGTCGGTACCGACGGAGCCTGTGTGGGAACGCTCCCCAGCGTCCAATTAGAAAGCTTTTGGGAGCATCCCACAGAGCCTGCATGCTGCCTTCCCCAACTGCCTCTCTCCAGTTGAGTTTTAAAGCTAAGACAAAGAGAGAGAGAGGGAAAGAGATAGAGAGATACAACTCCTAGGGGAGGTGGGTGGGTTGTGAAGACTAAATTCCTGCTGTTCCCGGAGATCACCTGTTACAGGTGAGTAACTATGCTATCTCCAGGAACAAGCAGGAATGTAGTCTTCACATATCGGGACTCCCTAGCTTTATATGCCAGGGAGAGACCCCAGAAGTTGTGTGTCCCTGAACCAGGGCTCCACTTCCCCCCATGGATCTCTGGCATCCAACCAGGGATGGCGGGTAGGAGTTGATTAGGTATGGAACAGGTGTTGAAAAACAGCCTGACCAAACAAGGCATCCCGGCGGGATTCCTTGTCCAAGCAGTAATGGGCTGTGAAGGTATGAACCGAGGCCCAGGTGGCTGCTCGAGAGATGTCGTCGATAGACACAGAGTGCAGATGAGCCTTTGAAGCTGCCATGGCTCTCACATTATGAGCTGTGACATGGCCCTCCAGAGGAAGATTCTTACTCTGATAGGCAAAGGAAACACACTGAGCATCCAGTTAGATAGTGTTCTCTTGAAGACTGGAAGTCCCAAATGAGAAGGATCAAAAGCAACAAAGAGTTGAGAGGACTTCCTATGTTGCTGTGTTCTTTGTAAGTAAAAAGCTAAAGCTCTTTTACAGTCCAAAGTATGAAGGTTCCTTTCTGCATTTGATGCATGAGGACTTGGAAAGAACACAGGTAGGTATACCGCTTGGTTTAGATGAAAAGGCGAGACCAACTTTGGCATAAAGCGTGGATGAGTCCTAAGGACTACCTTGTCATGATGGAACCTTGTATAAGGAGGATCAGCCACTAGTGCTTGCAACTCACTGATGCGACGTGCTGATGTGATTGCAATGAGAAAGATAACCTTCCAAGAAAGGACTTTCAAGGAGGTAGTAGCTAAGGGTTCGAAAGGTGGCTTCATGAGCTGACCAAGAACCAAATTTAAGTCCCATGCCACAGGTGGTGGCTTAATGGGAGGCTTAGTCAGCAGAAGGCCTCTCATAAATCTTGCTATAAGACGATGGGAGGAAATAGGTTGTCCATTTAGGGGCTTGAAGTAAGCTTCAATAGCACTCAAATGGACCCTTACTGAGTTAGTCTTAAGTCCTGCATTGGATAAATGAAGGAGATACTCCAGTAATGATTCCAGAGGTATGGCAATGGGGTTAAGACCCTTCTGTGAACACCATATGGTAAACCTTTTCCACTTGAAAGCATAAGAGCGTCTTGTGGAAGGCTTCCTGGAAGCATAAAGAATATCCTTTATTTGCTGAGGGAGGTTAAGATCATGGAGATCTAGGCCTTCAGCAAACAAAGCCCTCAGATGCAGAGACTGGGGATTGGGATGCCATAACATTCCATCCTCCTGAGATAGGAGATCTGGAGCAGACCCTAACTCCAGGGAGGGAGCTTGAGAGAGATTTATTATTATTTATTTATTACAGTTGCTTATATACCACACTATTCGATATCAGCGCGGTTTACAATATAACAGAACGACCAAGACAACAGACTGTTTGGTTTTACATGGAACAGTATTATCAACTTGGCTAACAGGGTTGAACTATTTACATGAAATAATAATTACAAAGAGCTATGTCAAATGCAATAATCATTTGAGGAAGGTATGTGCATGATCTTCAGGGGGGAGATTAGGAATATATCAACACTAAGAATGGATATTTTCTTAGGTGGGGTTACTTAGATTCCATTGCTGGCTGGGTAGTATTGGAGGAAGAGGTGAAATTTGATTGCCTTCCTGAATTGAGATAGGTCTACAATGGTTCGAATGTCTGGAGGTAGTGCATTCCAGCATTTGGGGACATAGAGACTGAAGGCCCTATTTGCAGTTGTACTGTTGCATTTTGTCAAGGCCTTCGGGGTTATTAGCAGGTTTAGGGCTGTTGCCCTTCTTGATCTGTTGGGGGGCACTGTGTGAATGAGTTCCGTAAGTGCCGTGGAAGAGAGGCGATTGATGGCCTTGAATGAGAGGAGTAAAGTTTTAAAGGTAATTCTTCCGTGTATAGGGAGCCAGTGAAGCTGTTTTAGAATAGGAGTCATATGGTCACTTCTAGAGACTCCGTGGAGGACCCTTGCTGCGGCATTCATGGCCAGCTGTAACGGGTTCAGTGTAGATTGAGGGAGACCTTGTAAGATGGAATTAGCAAAGTCAAAGTGGGGTAAGATTAGTGCTTGGTATATGTTTCGGAAATCATCAGGGTCCAGTAGAGAGTGCAGATGCCTGAGTGAACGGATTTTGAAATAAACAGCTTTGACTATGTTGCTTATTTGCGATTTCATGTCCAGACGTTGGTCTAGGGTGACACCAAGGTATTTTATTGTTTCTTTGGTTTGCAATTCCGCTTCCTTGACTTTTACATGGGATGGCGGAGTAAAGTCGGGGTCTCTCGAGATGAACAGCACCTCCGTTTTCTTGTGCTGGATGCGTAGGTTTTGGGATTGTAACCAATCTGATACCGCATTAAAACACTCTACCAGTGGCGTGAGGTCCATTTGAACTGTCGAGAACGGCATGTATAAGAGTATGTCATCCGCATATATCAGACAGCTCACGTTAAATGATCTGATGATATTGCAGATGGGTTGCATGTATATATTGAATAGGAAAGATGACAGAGAGGACCCTTGAGGCACACCTTGTGTTTGATGGAATTGTTTTGATTCTTCTGACCCGGATTTTACATATTGCCATCGTCCATCTAAATAGGACTTGCACCATTCGAGCGCAGTGTTGCAGATTCCCTTCTCTTTCAGTCGCCCGAGGAGAAGCTATTGATGTACCGAATCGAACGCCGCAGCAATGTCTAAAAAGATGTGCACAAAGCCTTGTCGGATGTTATCAATGCCTGTGATTATATTGTTGAATAGGAAGGTGAGAAGGGTCTCAACTCCATGATACTCTCTGAACCCGTGTTGGCAATGATCTAGGGGAGCTGCGGAGTCTATATGATCCTGAATTTGCCTTTGAACCTCTTTCTCAATTATCTTTGCTAGGAGTGGAATACTAGCTATTGGCCTGTAAGAATCGACCCTTTGGGGGTCTAGTTTGGGGTTCTTCAATAAGGGCCTAATGGAGGTTTGTTTGAGAGCTGTGGGGAAGGAACCAATTGTGAAGGAAAAGTTTATCAGTTTTGCGATGAACGGACTGAACTCACTGCGTAGTTCCTTAACCCAAAAAGCTGGGCAAGGGTCAGTTTGCGCTGTGGAGGTATTGAGAGAAGCTATTGTATCTTCAATACTTTTTCTGGATGGTGTGGAGAACTTAAGTAGGGGGGTTAAACCGGTTGGTTCTTGAAACGAGTCTGTTGAGATTTTGTCAGTCTGTACGATCTTTGATTGTAAGTAATCAGCGAATTTTTGTGGGTGAATATCCTCGTGTTGTTTAGGAGATGGTTCCTTAGAAAGGAATTGGACCAAGTTGAAAAGATCCTGTGGTTTGTTCAGGGATCTCTTCAGAGTGTCGGTGTGGTATTGCTTCATTTTAATTGTGATTGCTTCTCTATGCATTGATAGGTGGAGTTGGTAGGCGGTCAGATCTTCCGTGGAGAGTGATCGGCGCCATTTCTTTTCAAGCCTGCGTAGATGTGTGAGAGAAGATCTCAGATCATGAGAGAACCATGGGGCAGCGCTTCTTATTCTCCTTGATGTGTTATTGGATTGTGGGCGTTGTGAGATGGCATTGAGGTTGAGATTCCAGGAGGAGACTAGTTCTTCAGGATCGGATGTGGTTTTGCTGAGGAGAGAATGGGTCTCAGAGAGAATTAATTCTCTGTTAAATGGGCGAAAGCTTCTTGTTGATATTCGAGATGTACAGTTAAACTTTCGGTTACTATGCCGCTGTCTATCGCTAGTGGGCATCTGGAAAGTGATACGTTTATGGTCCGACCAGGGTACATCAATAACCGACATCATTGTGTTGTGGTTTTGCTCGAGGACTGACTGAGGCGCGAACACCATATCAAGAATATTACCCTTTATATGTGTGGGTTTGTTGATGATTTGTTTGAAACCCAGGAGATGTAGAAGCAGAGGGTACCACACTTGCCATGGCCAATGTGGAGCTATGAGAATCATATGGCCCCTGTCTCTCTGAAGCTTGAACAGGGTTTTGGGAATTAGGGGAATGGGTGGAAAGGCATACAGGAAGTCTTGACCCCAGTAAAGGAGGAAAGCATCCCTGGCCTGAGCCCCCTGAGCCGGAGTTCTGGAACAGAACCGGGGAAGATTGGCATTCCACGGGCTTGCAAAGAGGTCTATGTCCGGGGTTCCCCAAATTTGAAAAATCTTGGCCACCTGGTCTGCATGCAGAGACCACTCGTGTGGAAGCAGAACTTCACTGAGTCTGTCTGCCCAAGAGTTTTGTATGCCTGGAAGATACACTGCCAGGAGATGAATCTGATGCTCTCTGGCAAGGGCCCATAGTCGCAAAGCTTCATTGCAAAGCGACAGAGAGCCTGTTCCCCCCTGCATGTTCATGTAGAACATGGCTACTTGATTGTCCGTATGAATAAGGACTGTCTTGTAGCTGAGCAGGGTGTGGAACACTCGAAGAGCAAGGAAGATTGCTCTGAGCTCCAAGAGATTGATATGTAGATGAGTCTCCTGTGGAGTCCAGGTGCCTTGGGTGGAAAGGTCTTGCAGATGAGCTCCCCAACCCATCGGAGAAGCATCTGTTGTGAGAGTTGCTGAAAAGGGGACCCCAGCAACAGGTTTTGAGTGGACTTCCACCAGTGGAGGGACAAAATAAGGCGACATGTGTTTGCTATTTTGTCTGACAGGCATCCTGATGCCTGGGTCCATTGAGTGGATAAAGTCCACTGGGCTGCCCTCATATGGAGGAGAGCATAGGGAACCACATGCACGGTGGATGCCATGTGGCCTAGTAGTTGTAGCATTTCTCAGGCAGTGAGATGAGGCCTTAGCACTGCTTGAGAAGCTAACTGCACTATGCGAAGGCAACGGGCCTGGGGGAGATAGGCTCTTGCCTTTTTGGTATCCAGCAAAGCTCCTATGAACTCTAATGACTGAGTGGGAGTTAGACTGGATTTTGGGATGTTTATTACCAGATCCAAATACTGAAGGATACGCATTGTGCAGGATAGAGAAGTCCTGGCCTCTGACTCTGTTGGGGCTCGAATGAGCCAGTCGTCTAAGTAGGGGAAGACGAATATCCCTAGAGTGCGGAGAAATGCTGCTACTACAGCCATACATTTCGTGAACACCCTTGGTGCTGAGGCCAGGCCAAAAGGAAGCACCCTGTATTGGTAGTGCTTTCTTTGAAAAAGGAACCAGAGGAATCTTCTGTGAGTTGGATGGATGAGAAAATGGGTGTACGCATCCTTGAGATCTAGAGAACGAAGGTATGGCAGCAGAGTTCCCAGAGAAATCATCTTGAATTTCTCTTTGAACAGGAATTTGTTCAATTCTCTGAGGTCTAAGATAGGTCTGTATCCCCTATTTTCTTTGGGATAAGGAAATAGGGGGAGTAAAACCCTGTACCCTGTTGATGAATGGGTACTTCTTCTATTGCCCCTTGGGCAAGAAGCATGGTGACCTCTTGATCTAACAGGTTGGTGAAAGAGGTCTGAGAATTGAACTGCCTTATCATTGTGGGAGGGCGCATGCTCAAAAAATGAAGCTGGTACCCCTCTTTTATGATGGAGAGTGTCCAATGCTCTTCTGTTATCTGCCCCCATCTGGGGGCAAAGTGACACAACCTTCCTGGAATGGTGGAAGGCTCTGGACCAATGACAGCCAGGAAGGCTAAATTCTTTAGCTGAAAGTCAAAGGCCTTGTGGAGGCTGAGACTGCTGGGACAGTTGAGACTTAGCAGTCTTCGCCTTTCTTTGTTTGGGTGGTTGCTGACCTTTCCGGACAAGCTGACCTGCAGAACATCCTTGCTAGGAATAAGCAGGATAAAACCTTTTCTTTTTGGAAAAGAAAGGTTTTTTGAAAGATTTCTTTCTTGTAGGATCAGCTGTGGCCTTTAATCTGTCCAAGGTGGAGTTGTCAGCATCCAGCTTATTGGCTTTCTCTTGCCAATCCTTGCCAAACAGGTTCTCACTAGTACAAGGAATATTGCCCAGTCTGTCTTGTACCCAGAGCTCCAAATCCGATGCCTGGAGCCAGGCAGTTCTTCGTGCACCTATGGCAATGGCAGAGGTTCTGCTTATGCACTCAAAACAGTCAAAAGCTGCACAATTGACAAATTTGGAAACATCCTCGGCATGTTTGACCAATGTGAGAAAATCCTGTCTTCTATCCTCAGGAAGAATAGGACTCAAAACCTCTAAATCTCCTGTGATTTCCTTCAGGAACATCCCCATATATAAAATATAGGAACTGATTCTGGCAGAAAGCATGGAAGCTTGGAAAGTACGACGTCCAAAAGCATCCAAAGTTCTGCATTCACGTCCTGGGGGATTAGAGGCATGCCCTCTTTGCACTCCTGATCCTTCTCATAGCCGATTCCACTACAATATAGTGGTGAGGGAGCTGAGTTTTCTGGAAACCAGGACAAGGAGGGACTCGATACATAGTGTCAAGTCTACGAGAATGAGGAGAGGTGGTAAGAGGAGTCTCCCACATTCTTAGCATGAGATCATGCAAGATCTCATGGATGGGCAAAGTAGCTGCCTCCTTAGGAGCTTTGGGATATTGTAAAATTTCCAACTCCTTTGCTCTGGGCTCTGTTTCAGGAGCCACAGTAATGGAGAGACCCCGAGCCACCTCCCTGATAAAAATCCTGGAAGATATCCTCTGGAGGCGACATCCTGCGTTTAGGGGAGGAGGGCTCCTCTGGAAGAAGTGCTCCGGTATCGACAGAACTATCAGAATCCTCAGATTCCTCTGAGGACTCGAAGTACCTTCTGTCCGGATGCTCTTGTAGAGCCCGATACCCGTACCGACCGAAGTCAGTACCGGGAGGAATCGGTACCGGTGTATCGGTACCGGAGGGCATCGGGTGACTGGGTGCCGGCAATGCGGACACCGATGTTGATATTATCGGGTGACTGGGTGCAGGTACCGGTTGAACTGTCTGACGCGGTTCCGAGGGTGTCGATGCCGCAAGGAGAGCTGCCAGACTGCGTTCAACAGCCAGGAACCTCTGGTCTATCGACGCTGCCGATGGCTGGATGTCAGTACCGGAGAAGACAGCCGATACCCCAGAGCATGGCACCAGTAGTTCTGCCGAGGTCAAGGCCTCTAGAACACCCTGGAGCCCTGATAATGCTTTGGAAGCCAAAGCCTCCCGCCGGGCAATTTTGCCGGTGCAGAATCCTCAAGGGCAACGCCAGAGGCATCTCGATGCTTAGAAGGAGATCTACCCATTGAGGACTGGCTGGACTTATGTTTAGTTACCTGAGATCCACGGGAGGAAGAGGAAGACCTGGAAGACGTCGATGCCACCGAAGCTGCATCAGAGGGAAACAGGGAACTGAGCTTAGCAGCTCGGTTCTGCCGACCTGTTTTAGACATCATGCCACAGGACATACAATCCGTGATGGAGTGGTCAGGACCTAAACATTTTAGACACCATTCATGGGTGTCGGTGACGGAGATGGTACCGCCACACTTGGTGCACTTTTTGAAACGCAAAGCAGGTTTCTCCATTGTAGGAAAAGTTTTGGGCCTAAGGCCCAAAAATGGCGCGTGCACCTGGGAAAAATGGGAAAAAGTACTAAGTTTTTTTTTTTTTTTTTTTTTTAAAGAACAGAAATAAAGAAAGAAAAACCGGCGGTACCGGTAAAGCATCGAGGAAGGCAGACGCGACCACAAAAAAAGAAAATAAGGAAGAATTTTCTGCGGTGACAGGAACGGCAACCTGCTGGCTCCGTGGAAAACGAAGAACTGGAGAGAGGCAGTTGGGAAATGCGGGAAGGCAGCACGCAGGCGCTGTGGGATGCTCCCAAAAGCTTTCTAATTGGACGCTGGGGAGCGTTCCCGCGCAGGCTCCGTCAGTACCAACGATACCCATATGTGAAGATTACATTCCTGCTTGTTCCTGGAGATAATAGTTATCTCCAAGTTATAAATGCCCTGTTCAATGCAATGAGTAAATTAGACTTACCTGCTAATTGTTGTTCCTTGCGGAACTCTAGTCCAGTCCCGGAACCATAGAGTTGTGAACCTCCACCAGCAGCTTTGGAGACTGAACATCTTCATCTCTTTGATCATCCAGCTATATGCAGCCCCAAGGACCGCCCACACATCAGTACCTATTGACAAAGCATACTAAGCAGAGCAACAAATAAGTAGATATAACAATACAGTGGAAAAAAAGGATCCTGACCCTAAAGTTCCCACTACGAGCAAAAATTCTCTCTTTTTTTTTTTTTAAATTCTTTTTCCAATTGCGTAAGAACAACCTCCCGCCTACGGGAAGGCGGACCAGAACGGCCGTGGCGACCCTTGTGCAAAACGCATGCAACAAGAGGCGCCACCGCTCACCCCCAAGATTTGACCCCGAAAGGAAATTAAGGCGTACTGCAAGCAGAGGAGCTCTGACCGAAAGTATAGAGAACAAAAACCCTGGCAGACTCCTATAATGAATTTACCTTCTTGGCTGGCAGCGAGAACAGATAGACAGGGAGGGATCCGGGACTGGACTAGAGTTCCGCAAGGAACAACAATTAGCAGGTAAGTCTAATTTACTCTTCCTTAGCGTCCCTCTAGTCCAGTCCCGGAACCATAGAGGATGTAACAGAGCAGTAAATCTCAACGGGAGGGCCTCGCTAGTCCAGCCTGAAGCACCCGAGACCCAAACCGCGCATCCGACGCCGCCTGCACATCCAGACGATAGTGCTTAGCAAAGGTGTGCAAGACGACCACGTCGCCGCCCGACAAATATCCACCGCCGGTACCAAGCTCACTTCTGCCCAAGACGCCGCCTGTGCCCTAGTCAAGTGAGCCCGAAGCCCGGCAGGAACCATCCTGCCGTGTAAAAGGTATGCCGACGAAATCGCCTCTTTCAACCAGCGGGAAATGGAAGACTTAGACGCCGCTTCCCCCTTGCGCGGACCGCCAAATGCGACAAATAGGTGATCGGACTTACGGAAGGCCGCCGTTTCCCTCAAATACCGACGAAGAGCTTGACGGACATCCAGCGCATGCAAGGAGTTATCCGCGTGCTTGCCCCGTTCCTTGGCAAACACCGGGAGAGACACCACCTGATTCATGTGAAACGCCGAAACTACCTTAGGCAAAAACGCGGGAACCGGTCGCAATACCACCTTGTCAGCAGAGAAAGACAGATAGGGTTCCCTACATGAAAGAGCCTGCAACTCAGAGATCCTGCGAGCTGACGAGATCGCTAACAGAAACACCGTTTTCAACGTCAAGTCCTTCAACGAAGCTTGTGCCAAGGGTTCAAACGGCGAAGCCACCAGAGACCTCAACACCAAATTCAAGTCCCATGAGGGCACTAAAGCCCTGCACGGAGGACGCATAAGCAACACCGCTCGCAAGAAGGACTTCACGTCCGCATGGGACCCCAATAACTGGCCCTGAACCTTGCCTTGAAAACACGCAAGAGCTGCAAGTTGGACCCTCAACGAACTGGCTGCCAGGCCCTTGTCCACCCCTGCTTGCAAGGAGGAGAGGATCTGAGGAACGGAGGTCCGCAAAGGCCGCAACTCGCGAGCCGCACACCAGCTCTCAAAAATACGCCAGACCCGGACATACGCTAGCGACGTAGACCGACGCCGCGCCCGCAACAAGGTAGCAATGACCTCCGGAGAATAACCTTTGGCTCTCATTCGCGCCCTCTCAATAGCCATGCTGTAAGCGAGAATCGAGCCACCTGAGGCATCTACCGCGGCCCCTGCCGAAGGAGATCGGGCCGAGGAGGAAGGAGCCACGGATCGGCCACACTCAACCGCACCAGATCCGCATACCAAGGCCGACGAGGCCAGTCCGGGGCAATCAGAACCACGGGACCCGGATGCCGCTCGATCCGCCGTACCAGGCGACCCAGCAGAGCCCACGGAGGAAAGACAGAGCAGCCCGTACCTTGGCCACCTTTGTGCCAATGCATCGAGGCCTACCGATATGCGTTCCCGACGCCTGCTGAAGAACCTTTCGACCTGCGCGGACTCGAAGGTCGCCATGAGGTCCATTATCGGCAGACCCCAACGACGGACCAGCAACGCAAATACCTCGGGATGTAGAGACCACTCTCTGGGGTCTACCCTGCGACGACTCAGAAAGTCCGCCTCCACATTGTGAACCCCCGCGATATGCTGGGCCGACAGACACTGAAGATGCCGCTCTGCCCAATCCAGAAGCAGATCCGCCTCTGCTTCCAACACCGCGCTGCCTGTACCTCCCTGGCGATTTATGTAAGCTACCGTGGAGGCATTGTCGGATAGCACCCTGACCGCCGCTCCCTGCAGCCAAGGCTGAAACGCTGTCAGAGCCAACCACACGGCTCTCATTTCCAGTCGGTTGATGGACCACCGGCTCACCCGCGAGGACCATTGGCCCTGAGCAATCTGGCCCTCGCAATGAGCCCCCCAGCCGCTCAAACTGGCATCCGTCATCAGCAGACGCCAGACGGGAGACTCCAAGGGCATACCATTTGCCAGAGAGCGCCAACGCAACCACCAGCGAAGGCTGCGCCGAACCCCCAAGGGGCAAACTGACGAGCTAGCGAGTCGGACTGATGACACCATCGACGCAGCAGCGTTCGCTGCAGGGGCCGCATGTGCGCCCTTGCCCACGGAACTACCTCGATGGTCACCGCCATCGTGCCGAGAAGCTGAAGGTATTGCCAAGCCGAGGACGCCCGTCTCGCTAGAAACTGCTCCACCAGCCGCCTCAGGGCCCGCGCTCTGTGCACTGGGAGAAAAACCTTCCCATTGCCGGTCTCGAAACGCGCCCCCAAATACTCCAAGGTCTGCGAGGGAAGAAGGCTGCTCTTCGCCCGATTGACCACCCAGCCTAACGACTGCAAAACCTGTACGACCTGCGCCGTCGCCCGGAGACTCTCCTCCCTCGACTTCGCCCGGATCAACCAGTCGTCGAGATAGGGATGCACGAGGACACCCTCCTTCCGCAGGAACGCCGCTACCACCACCATGATCTTCGTGAAGACCCGTGGCGCCGTCGCTAGGCCGAAGGGCATGGCTTGAAACTGAAAATGGCCCATCGGCAGCGCAAACCGCAGAAATCTTTGATGTTCCCGGCGAATGGGAATGTGCAAATAGGCCTCCGTAAGGTCTAGGGACGTTAGGAATTCCCCCTCGCGGACCGCCGCTATGACCGAGCGCAGCCTTTCCATGCGAAAATGCGACACCCGGAGGCACCGATTCACTCTCTTTAAATCCAGGATTGGTCGAAAGGTGCCCTCCTTTTTCGGCACTACGAAGTAGATGGAGTATCGACCGGACCCTAACTGCCCCTCCGGCACAGGGGCGACCACCCGGAGCCGAAGCAGCCGGGAAAGTGTATCGGATACGACACGTCGTTTCCAGGGAGCGCTGCACGGGGACATAATGAAGGAATCGAGCACCGGTCGATGTAGCTCGAGCGCATATCCCTCTCGTATCACTTCTAACACCCACTGATCGGATGTGATAGCGGCCCAGGCAGGGTAGAAATCCCACAGTCTGCCCCCTACGGGAATCACCGCCACCGGAGCCGGCCTCGCTTCATTGTGACTTTTTGGGGACCTGCGCCTGGAAGGAGCCAAAACCTCTACCTGCCCCCCGAAATCCGCAGAAACTCTGTCCGCGCCCCAGATATCTGGAACGCTGGGACTGACCAAAGCGGGAGGCACGAAACCTCCGAAAGGACTGCTGAGACCCCCGGAAGGTGAAGGTCGGCTTCCCCTGCTTGGGCTTATCCTCCGGAAGCCGACCCCCCTTAGAATCCCCGAGATCTTTTACCAACCTATCCAAGTCCTCTCCAAATAACTGCCTGCCCTTAAACGGCAGCTTACTAAGGCGAGCTTTAGAAGAGCCATCAGCCGCCCAATTGCGTAACCAAAGAGAACGACGCGCCGCTACCACCGACGCCATGCCGTTAGCTAACCCCCTAATGAGGTCATAGTGGATATCCGCCAAATAAGCGGTACCCGACTCCAATCTGGACGCCGTGGCCTCTTGTTCCGCCGACTGGGGCCCCTGGAACTGTTGAGACCAGCGGAGGCAGCCGCGCGCCACCCAGGCCCCGGCCACCGCCGCCTGCATAGACAGGGCAGCAACATCAAACGCCTGTCTCAACAAGCTATCAACTTTCCGATCCTGCGGGTCCTTCAACGCCGCAGCACCTTCCACCGGGATAGTAGTCCGTTTAGTAACCGCGGAAACTGCCGCGTCCACCTTCGGCGAACGAAAGAGCTCTCTATCAGCCTCCGACAGAGGATACAATTTAGGCAACAGTCTAGCCCCGCGCAAAGCGGACTCTGAACTGTTCCACTCCTCCTGGATCATAGCTTTAAAAACCCTATGGAGCGGAAAGACTCTGTGGGAAGTGCGCACCGCCTGCATCAAGAGATCCTCCAACTTGTCCTCCACAGTGGCATCTTCCACGGATATGTTCAATACCTTGAGGGTTTCGGCAATCAGTGCCGGAAGTTCCTCTTTACGAAATACACGCACTATTCTACTACTCTGCTCGTCGTCCAACAACTCGCCGTCTTCTAAATCCTCCGCAGACTCCAGCTCGAGAGCCTCCCCAGCCCCTCGTGGAACTCGTCCCCAGGAGGCGCAGAATCCGCAACACTCGGGGGCCGGCTCTTCTTTTGTGGACCAGTGTCTCCCTCTACTGAAAGTGGACGCTTTAGCCCACAGCGGAGCAGGACCGAGCCTCCCCCCGCCGGCTGCAAGAGAGCCAGAGCCTCCTGCATGAGAGAGAAAAAGGCGGGCGGAACTCCCAGGGATCCCTCCTGGACGCCCCCCGCCAACAGGCGCTCCGGCACTGCAGAAATCCCCGGACCAAGGACCGTCTCTACCTGCTCTGATGTCCCTTCTGTAAATACAGGTGGGAGATCTGCACTGGAGCCCTCCAGAGGGTCCTCCATGCCAGCACCCACAGCAGAACAAGTGGCACAGACTCGGGCTTCCAAATTACTACTTCTACGAATGCCACAGACCAGACACCGAGGACTAGGAGGCATGGCTATGCACACAGCCCTTTGCCAGCAAAGCAGGAACACCTTGCTGAAGCAAACAGAGCAGAAAAAAAAAAATCGTGATTTTAAAAGTGCTCAAAAACGCTCCAAATTGCAGGATTAGATAGAGCTGGAGTCAATTAGCTGATATCTGACCAAGAAAAGCAAAAATGAAGCTCCTATCCCTAAAAAAAACACGAAGAAAAACAACTTTGAAAAAAATCCAAAATGGCCGCCGGACCCGATCCCACCAAAAAAAGGACCAGAAAAAATACCCAAAAGGTCTAAAACACTCCCCAGAGCTGATTCCAGGCCACCCCAAGGCCTCCACCACAGCCTTTAGAAAGAAAAAGCTTCAAACTCTACTCACCCACACACAGGAGTGGAGGGGGGGTCAAAACACTGAGAGTGCTGTCCAGCGTGCCTGTCACAAGCTCTGAGTAGCAGTTATCAGAGTCAATAACAGAGTAATAACTGCTCAGGGCAGCTCGGGGAACCCCTAAATCAGTCAGGGGACCCTCAGAGCCTACTGCTGTATTCAATTGCTGCCTGTAATTGTCTTCAACCTTCTCCTCACCCACCAAGGGGGTTCGGTAGAAAGGAGACCTGTGTCCTGTGCAGCTCCCCTGCTTGTTTGACCTATGGGGAGACTGACAGAGAGAGACAGAGAGAAAAAAACAGATTAGAGAAAGACAGAAGGGACACAGTCAAAGATTTCCTCCACAGCAGCAGCCCAGCACCTAAATCTAGAAAATAATAAAACACTAAAGCTCTGCTTATTTGTTCCTAAGGAGCCCAGTTCTGGGCTCTGACTTCCAAGCTGCTTGGAGACTGAGATACTGATGTGTGGGCGGTCCTTGGGGCTGCATATAGCTGGATGATCAAAGAGATGAAGATGTTCAGTCTCCAAAGCTGCTGGTGGAGGTTCACAACTCTATGGTTCCGGGACTGGACTAGAGGGACGCTAAGGAATTCAGTTTGTTCAATGTAAACCGCCTTGATGATATGAAAGGAGGAATATAAGAAATGTTAAATAAATAAATAAACAAAGAATAAATAATTAAGACCATACACAATAAGTGAAACAATATAATAATAAACCCATTGTAATTAAAAAATTAAAAACTAATTACAAAGTTAAAAATAATTTAAAAAGTAAAAATATATAAACTAACCAGAGAAGGAGGGAAGAAGTGAAGGGGGGAAGAAGGGACGGGGGAAGGAAGGGGGATTCAAAGAAAAACGGATAAATCTCTGTCAATATTAAGACCCTTTGGAGTTAATGTATCAAGCATAAAGATATATCTCTGTTCAAGCCTCATAATAGTCCTATTGATATCACCACCTCTCCAATTCATTTTTACTTCTTTAATGACGAAAAATTTTAAATCTGTAATCTTATGACTTTTTTCTTGCCAATGCGATAGCAAAGGTTTCTCAATTAAACCCCTTTTATACAGCTTTTATGTTCCACTATTCTTACACGAATACTGTGAGTAGTTTTCTTACATATAATTTATCGCAGGGACATTGAATTACATAAATAACATGAGAAGTTTCACAGTTTGAAAAATCATCAATAAAAAATTTGTTTTGTAATGGGATGAATGAAATGATTTCGTACCGGCATCACATTTAAACACACAAAACATCTTCCACATTGAAATTGCCCTTTATGTTTTGACAGAAACCTCCTTTCTGTAAGTGCTGATAGTACTAATAAATTGTGTACGTTTACATTACGTTTGTGTGCAACTGAGTTGTAAATCTTGAAAACCAGGAAGAGCCTGTACAAGATGCCACTTGTTTTACAATATTTTTATAATATTTTGAGAGTATGAAGAATATAAAAGGGGGCAAACTATACCTATATCATCTTTCTTTTTCCGCGGCTCCAAGAGTGACTTGCGGGAGGACTCACTAGCTCTTTTATATGCATGATCAATATAGCGTGCTGGATATTGTCTGGCAACAAACCTCTCTCTCATTATTTCAGCCTGTAATTCAAAGTCGTGCGAACTAGTACAAATTCTTCTTGCTCTTAAAAATTGACCCACCGGAAGGTTCTTTTTTAAGGCTGGATTATGGAAACTATGGAAACATTTGTTCATGCTATTTATAATTATGTTTTTAATCCTTTTTATCTGTTTGCTGTATTTATGGTCTAATTTGTGATCTGTTCGTTTATGTTTTAATTACAATTTATATATTTATGTTTTTAGTTTTGCCAGATTAACCCCTGACGAAGGTTATCGAAACACGGCTTGTGTCAGGTTGTCCCTGGTTTTTGATAAATAAAGCTCTGTCTTTCCAATCATCATGTCTTAGACTGGGATCAAAACATCTGCGTATTCCATTACAGAAAATATCGGCAGATAAAAGACCACACACCTTCCCCATTCATCAGTAAAATTATACAATCCCATCCTCTCCCTCAGAGATCCTCTGTAATTTGCCTTATGCTTTTTTCAATTTAGATATTGTTCTTATTTCCACCACCTCCAGTAGGAGCCTGTTCTACACATCCATTATCCTTTCTATAAAGAAGTATTTCCTCAAATTACTGCTAAGTCTAACCCCTTTCACCTTTATCTTATGATCCCTCATTCTAGAGCCGGGGTCTCAAACATGCGGCCCGCGAGAGAACTTTGTGCGGCCCGCGACGGAGAGGAAACTAAAAAAAAAACAACCACCCTGGCTTCTGCTGCCACCGCCGCCGCCATGGCAGTGGCCGAATCAACTGTCCCGCAACCCCTTCCCGTCTGCCCGGCAGACCCTCGTCAGTTCCATCAGCGGCAGCTTTCAGGGCCTCCCGCGAAGAGAGTGTTTCTCTCTCGAGGCTCTGTTAAGCCTGCCATGGCTGATGGGAATTCCCATCAGCCCCAGCAGGCTTAACAGAGCCGCGAGAGGGAAATACTCTCTTTTCACGGCTTGAAAAGCCCGACGCTGATGGAGCTGACAAGGCACTGCCAGGCAGATGGGAAGGGGCCGCGGGACAGTTGGTTCTGCCGCTGCCACGGTGGCAGCAGCAGAAGCCAGGTTTTTTTTAATTTTTAAATTTACCTGGGCTGATGGGGGGAGGGGGGTTAGGTCGGGCTGATGGGGGGGTTAGGACTGGTAATGGGGGGGGGGCTAAGACTAGAAATGGGCTGATGGGGGGGGGATTAGGACTGGAAATGGGCTGATGGGGGTAAGGACGAAGTGGGCTGATGGGGGTAAGGACTGGTAATAGGCTATGGGGGGGCTAAGACTGAAAATGGGGTTATGGGGGGGCTAAGACTGAAAATGGAGTGGGGAGGGTTAGGACTGGAAGTGGGCTGTTGGGGGGGGCTTAGGATTGGTAATGAGCTATGGTGGGGCTAGAACTGGTAATGGACTGGGGGGGTTGCTAGGACTGGAAATGGGCTGAATAGAAGGGGGACTTGAACTGCAAATAACTGATGGGGAGGGGGGCTTGGAATGGAAATGGGCTGTGAGGGGAGGGAGCTAGAACTGGAAATGGGCTTAGTGGGGGGAGCTAGGACAGGAAATGGGCTGATGCGGGGACTAGAAGGGAGCGGATGCTGGGTGTGGCTGGAACTAAAAGGGAGCTGATGTTGGGGGAGGATTAGAATGGGATGGGGCTGGGAGAGTGAAATGGAGAGGGGAAACATCTTTTGTGTGGGAGGGAAGAAAAATCTACAATTGGCCGGGTATTGGGAGAGTAAGTGTGGATTGAGGATGGCGGGGTAAAATTTGAGTGGATGAAATAGGAAAGTGGAAAGAGCAAAAGGAGAAAGATTAGTATGTTAAAGCAGATGTAGAGAGAGAATGGAAAAGAACTAGAAGAGAGAAGAAAGGACAAATGGACAGCAGACGATGGAGAGTTAGCAGAAGACATGAAGAAACCAGAAGAAAGTAGCTGGAGCAATTGCAACTGAAAAAAAAATGCACAAAAGATGGAAAAATCTCTCTTTATTTTGAATGTATTAACTGGAATATGTCAGCTCTGGGAAATGTGCATCAATAACATCTGCGCTTTGTTTAGTACAAGAGGAAATTAATTTATAGTTTTATTTCTACAGTGTTGTTGAACATTCCAAGTTTGGCTTTTGGGGTTCCCAGTTTAATTATTGTCTGCCTGTTTCTAAATTGCGATTCCTTGTTTGGTGATGGTCTATGTTCTGCATGTGTAACTGAGCTGAGGTATTCTGTTTATGTAATTCCTATTTGACATTGCCACTTGTTCTCTTTCCCCAGTAGGTCATGTATTGTTATTCTCTGAAATGTATTGATTTAATATTTGCAGTGTTGCCTTTTGATAGGTAGGGTATGGTGCTTTGTGAGTCCTGGTAGTGCTGTTAAGATATGGTGGGTTTGCTATGGGTTCTAAACGGGCAGTGTTTGTAGTAGTTCCTAATGTGCCTGGCGGTTGGCACTTGATTATAGTAATGTAGAAATCTTTTAGTCTTTCTTTATCCATACACTCATTAAGAGGCATGTTTACTAAAAGTTAGTGTATGGTAACATTATGTAAATATTTATGCAAATGAGGCCCCTTATGCAAATGAGGCCCTGTGTCTTATGTGGGTTACTTTACAAGTCCTCATTTGGCCCTCAAAGCAATTTGGGTTTGAGATCCCTGTTCTAGAGCTTCCTTTAAACTGGAAGAGGGCCACCTCCTATGCAGTTATTCCATGGAGGTATTTAAATGCCTGCACTGTATCACCCTTTTTCTGCCATTCCTCCAAAGTAAACATGAGATCTTTAAGCTTATACCCATATGTCTTATGATGAAGACCAAGGATACCCATATGTCTTATGATGAAGACCAAGGACCATTTTAGTAGCCACCCTCTGAACCGGCTCTATCCTGTCTATATCTTTTTGAAGGTGTGGTCTCAAGATTTATACATGGTACTCCAAATGAGGTCTCACTAGAGACTTGTACAAAGGTACTACTACCTCCTTTTCCTACTAGCCATTTCTCTTCTTAACCCTTTGAAGGCTTACTTTAAATTTTTAATCCACATTCTGCAGCCGGGTTAATTTTTGCATATTTCAGGAAAATTGTACCCGTCTTATTCAATATGTTCTAATAGTGATTTTCCTTCATCTATGGTCATGTATTATATACCATTTGATAAGAATATTTAGTCAGAACTTTGGATCCCGAGAGTTTTGGGCTCGGCCTGGAAAGGGTTAAGCACTCAAGCATCCATCAGCTTTTAATGCCAGGAAATTGATATGACGATATCTTTCCTGGGAAGACCAATGACTGAGTGTGAAGGACATCTACCTAGGCTCCCCAACTCAGTTTGAATGCTTCAGTGGTGAGACAGTTTGTACAGAAATACAATCATGTTAACTCCCCTTCTTAAAGAACACCATTTATTTCCTGCCACCATTTGGAATTTTATTTATTTAGTAGTACAGAGCTCACATCTTTCCAGTAGTAGTTCAAGATAAGTTACATTCAGGTACAGTAGGCATTAAATTAGTAGGATTAAATTCAAAATACTACTGCTAGGCCATTAAAGCCTTCTACACAGGCCTTCTCTTATCTCCAAGATCCCTTCTGTCCCTACTAAAGCACTACGTTACCAAGAACATAATTGTCTTGTTATTCCCTTTCCAAAAGTTGCAAGACTTGAATCTACAGGGCAGTCTGCATTTTATTTTCTGGCTCCTTCCTTTGGATATTAGGACTGAATCCACATCGAAAATATTTAAAACAGCTCATGCCTTTTATATCTAGATTCCTCAGGTTTCTGGGATCTGGCAAGTTGCCTGCAGAGAACAATGAACTTTATGCCTTTTAACTCTGCTTTTTTAAGATAATTTCATTTTTATTTTTTTTTACTTATTTTTATTAACTTTGTAAACAGATTTGGTACTCTTATAACAGCAGTATAACAATTTTAATAAACTATATAACACTATAAAATAGAAAAAGGCAATATATATCTCTTGCCAGATAGGAAAATCCCATCCACTAAGCCTGCAGTGGTTTGATGATTCAGACTGTGTCTTGCATGCTCAAGTGGCCCGAGTCCATAGAACACAATGTCCATTGGGAATGTCTCATTCTGAGATGGACCAAGGGAGTGACGTACTGTCAATGTCATGTAGCCCAACACCTCAACATGTTCCAGCTAATGTCAGTGGAGGAGTGGCCTAGTGGTTGGGGCAAGGTACTTCAGGCCGGAAGGTTGGGGGTTCAAATCCCACTAGAGGACAGCAACCTTGGGCCGGAAGGACTGGGGTTTCTAGTCCCACAGGTGCTCCTTGTGGTCTTGGGCAAGCCACTTAACCCTCCATAGCCCATGTTCCCTGTAAAATAGTTATCTCCAAGTTATAATGCCCTGTTCAATGTAATTTCAGTTTGTTCAATGTAAACCGCACTGATGCAGAATAGCGCGGTATATAAGAGAATCCAAATAAATAAATAAATAAATAAATAAACTGACTCAAGAGAACCTAACAAACTATAAATATCAAGGTCATAATACCTTTTGCTGGAAGAAAGGAGTTTCTTTAAGCGATGTCTAGCAGAGCAACTATTAACTCCAATTGAAATGATGGGTGTAAATGTGACTTTGGGTAATTTATGAAGAAAGCCTGTTGATATATAGAAACATGATGTCAGAAAAAGACCACATGGCCTATCTAGTCTCCCCTTTCATATCGACTACTACAATAGTCCCCTCTTTTCCTTAGAGATCCTCTGTGTTTGTCCCATACCTTTTTGAATTCAGATACCATCCTTATCTCTACCACCTCTACTGGGAGGGTTCCATGCATCTAACACACTTTCCAGAGCCTCCACACAGCTACGATTTCAGCCTTGTATCTTTTTTGCCTGTTGGATATACATTCATTTTTATGAATATTCTGACTGCCTACATTCCTTTTGTAGCCCTTAAATGAGATATCTAAGTGTGCCCTCAGTTCATGTAAGGCCTACTGGCCAAGGACACTTAAGTTCCCGCCCACCCTACCCCTCACCCCGCCCACCCCAGGGCTGCATTGCCTATACAGCAGTCACATACATTGACATCTATCTTTATAATTTGGTGTTAAGCCCACCTTTTCTTCTTCTCCTTCTAGGACCATTTAATCAGCATGTCGTGTATTCAGTGCAATAACTGTGGTGCCTTCATTCCGAGAGGAATCATTTGGAACCTAAGAGCTTGTCCTATATGCCTCAAGTTAGCTGCCATGCATAAAGAATTGACTCTACTAAGGGAAGAGCTAGGTGCAATGAAACACACCTCTTCTAGGATACAAACCAAACAAAGTCCACCACCGCTCCCACAAAGAATCAAACATCCCAGGAACAAATGGATCACAGTGGGCTCGGGTAGATTGTGACCTGTAATGCAGAGACACCCTATACATCATGAGATATCACTGCATAATGCCTTCTCTGCTTTGGTTAATAAGAATGCCCAATCCATGGAAACTGAAGGCCCTTAAATGAGACAGTCAATGCCCAATCTACTGATAAAGCACCAAATATGAAGAAAAACTCACCGAACAGAAAACTACTACTACTTGGAGATTCCATCATCAGAGGCACCAACTTGGGAACACAGTTCAAAGGAGAAAAGATAGTCAAATGCCTCCCAGGCTCTTTAGCCAGCAGGAATACAAACCAAATTGTTGATGTACTTGGCGCAGAAAGTGAGCACTCCAAAACTGATGTTGTCATCCACTTGGGTACAAATGACCTGGCTAGAAACAGTGCCTCTGCAGTTCAAAGGGAATTCCAAACTCTGGGAGAGAACCTCAAGCCCATTGTAAACACTGTAGCATTATCAGAAGTTCTACCTGTTCTTGGTAAGGGGCAGAAAGGCTGCATCGCATAAAAAGCTTTAATACATGGCTCCAGACCTGGTGCAAACAAGGAGGATTCAGATTTATAGGCGAATGGGGAAACAGATGGACCAACAAGAGACTATACTGTGCTGATGGACTACATCTCTCTGTCAAAGGGAAAAGAATTCTAAGTGAAAAACTCAGGCAGTATGCGGATACGCATTTAAACTAGAAAAAGAGGGTGATGGAGGGGGAAGGACAAGTTCAGGACGTCACTCTCAGAAAAAGCAGAACAAGATCAGAAACAGCCACACTTTTAAACCACACATCAACGACAAGTGGGAAGAAGTGGGCAGAACAAAATCAATGCAAAATACATGCAAGCCAGTTAAATGCTGGAAAGCAATGAGCACAAATGCTCGAAGCTTAGCCAACAAAGTTCCGGACCTGGAAGCCCTAATGGTGGAAATGGACTTGGACACTGTGACCATTACAGAAACATGGTTTAATGAATCGCATGATTGGGATATAGCCATAGATGGCTATAATCTATTCAGAAGAGACAGAGAAAGTGGAAAAGGAGGAGAAGTAGCCTTGTATGTCAAAAGCAATATTAAAGCTACTGAAATGCAGGGGGCATGGGGAAAAGAAGAAGCGGTCTGGATTGTGTTGGAAAGAGGAGATGGCACTGTCATCCATATTCTATAGTCTACAGATCTCAGACTCAAACTGAAGAAATAGATAACGAATTGATTACAGATATTATTATTATTATTCTACAGCTGATTGAATCGGCATTAAAACCGCCGTTGCCGGGGCTGCAGAAGAGCGGCATATTTAACGGGGTGAGAGCAGGAGCTCCCCCTTCATTCCCCGAGCTTAATTCACAACATTCTACAGCTGATTGAATCGGCATTAAAACCGCTGCTGCCGGGGCGCGCCCACGCCTGAGGGCCTCGCCAGAGGGCCCTTTGGCGTGGCCCTTAGGCGTGGCACGAAGGTGACTAGAGCCTAAGATCAACGCTAACAGCTTCAGATATGAAAAAATAAGGTAAATTCGTCTCTTAGTACAAAACTTACAACAAGCCAATATGTACATAACATTGTTCGTTCCTTTCAGCTTCCTTCTCATACACTTCATACCTCCAAACACTCACTTCTACTTCCCATACTATTTCCCACCTTGGATACCACCAACCTTCTATTATTACTTACAACCACAATTGTCTCACTCTACCTCTCACAACACCTCTATGTCAAGAAAAAAACAACACGGACAAATCTCAATCCTGCTCACAACATTCAAAGAATTCACACAATACATCAGTACCCTTGGAGATTGTAACTATTGAGCTCATTAATGCAAGATCTGTTTGCAACAAGATTCACACAATAGTTGATCTCATAGAAGACCATCAACCGGACATTCTTTGCATCACAGAAACTTGGCTTCATTCCACTGATAATGTTCTAATTAATCAATTGGTATCAGACAGCTACATAGCTTACAACTGCCCACGATCTCATAAGCACGGAGGAGGAGTGTTGATAATTGCAAAGAAGTTCCTAAAGTTTAAAACACAAAGCTTCTCTGACACTCCTCATGGTAACACAATTAGCATTGTGAACAAATATATGTCACTTTGTCTGACTTACAGAGCACCCAGAGCCCCGCCTGATGAATTAGCATCTACGCTTGAAACTATATGTGCCATTTCCACAAAGAACAAACCCACGCTTCTGTTAGGTGACTTCAATCTTAAGTCCACCAACCTCAAAGATGCAGAAGCCTTCCTCCAAGCAATGTCCTCTCTTAAATTCACCCAAATCATTGATGTCCCAACACATAGTCATGGCTCTACACCTGATCTTATCTTTGCAACCAGCTACCTAATTTCAAGAGGTTTTTTATCATCTCCTACAATCATCCCAGTGTGGCAGGTGCAGGCCTGTGATCCACGGTGTCTGACATAAGCAGGCAGGCCTAACTAGCTTGACCTGTAAATGAAGCCTGTGGAGAGGCACATAGGAATTGTACATCCCCCAATATGCTGCTATTGTAGGATAGAACTCTGTAAGAGAACTAAACTAACTTAGGTAAGCAGAACTGAGAGATGGAAAAATACAGAAAAATGTGTTTAAAAGTTACTGATAAGAAAAAGTACATCTGCAGGGAATATAATTGGGAGTGCTGACAGATGAGTTGCAGAGCCCTGCTCCCCTGCATGCACAAATTGGCTATATGGCCTTGAGAGTGTGAAAGTAACAAGTTGATGAACTGACCATTGTAATTGGGACTAGAAGGGGGGTATGCAGGTGCCATGCCCACTGAAGGAACATAATTGGATAAACTTATCAGTACCGGGACCAATGGAAGGGGTACGGGAGGTACGGGAGAGTACCGGGACCAATGAAATGTTTTTCTATACCTAGAATGGAACAGAAGTCTATAAAAGTTGTTGTAATGCTTGAAAACTTTGCTCAGCCATTTTGAAATTGACTTGCTTGAGACTTGTGCACAAATAAATGATTTGGACCTTCTGAACAGACTCCTGGTATCATTGGTTTGTCTGCGCTTTGCTGCTACATATTCTTGGTGCGTTGGCCGGGAAGTTGTGGAATCAAAGTGTATATAGGGCAATATACCACGACTTTCCGCCTCTATAGGCTTGGTCCTGCCGGGATCGCGCCCTTTCCGACGAGGGCTGCTCCCTGGCGCCGCCAGTCCCTTGTATCGGAGGGAGCTGGTCGGACCTCGGCGGGTGCCGGGCCCGGCTGGAGCCAACGCCTCGAACCCGAGTGAGGGGAGTCCGAGGTCCAACTCATGCGCCTGCTTGGGAAGTTTGAGGACCGGATCCGGTGAGTATAGTTTTGATTTGGTGTCTAGAAAGAAATAGAAAGAGCAGTACTGCCATTGGAACTTGGAATTGGGAATTTGTAATCTCGAGATATTGGGAATTGGTAAGAGAGCCTGATCACCTCTCAAGGAAGGGCCGAGTAACCCCGCATGGGAATTCGCCGGGTGAAACCCTCATCCTTATTGTAATTGGGAAAAAGACTAGTCAGAATAGATAGAAACGAATGCATTCTGGGATACGTTGCTAGCATGATTGTGTGAACGAAGTGTGAATGAGAGGTCTGGTAGCACGGACCAAGTGAAGGCGGACCCCTGAGTAGCGCATTTCCTGACCGGGCGACCGCGTTCAGGTCGCAAAAAGGGGGAAGCGATTGTCGTCTTGTCTTGTTATTTGTATTCCTTATACGTTTCCAGGGCCGTGAGGACCCCTTACCCACGGTCCGCCCTCCTTTTCCCTTTTGTCTGTTGTTGCGCGCACACATCGAAATGGGAGGGGCGGGGTCTACTAGAAACACTCCATTAGAATGTATGATCGCACATTTTAAAGAGGGATATTCTGGAGATTATGGTATTAAAATGACAGCAGCCCGTTTGCAGATTTTGTGTACTAGGGAGTGGCCCGATCTAGACCCCATCTGGCCCCGAGAGGGAACGTTTAATGTAGAGATTATTCAGTCAGTACACCGTAGAGTGCGGATAGCGCACCCCGATCAGTACCCCTATATAGATTCCTGGTTAAGTATTTGTGAAGATCCGCCCCCCTGGGCGCAGCGCTGTTATGAGGAACAGTGCAGAATAATGTTAGCTAAAACAGATTCTAGACAGAAAACGGAACAGCCTAAAATGAAAGAGCAGGATAAGAAGTCCAGAAAGAAGCCCATCCTGGTAGATCCTGATTCCCCGGAGATAATTCTCAGACAGCCTCGAACCCCAGGTCCGATAAGAGTAGCCCGGCGTCCGGCCCCAGAACCCCAGAGACGGCCGGAGCGGGACCCAACCCCTGAACCCCCTCCTGGAGGGCAGAGAGAGGAATTAGCTGAAGAAGAGGATGCTATAAAAAGCGAGTCAGAAGCAGAGGTAGAAGAGGAAGAAAAAGAGAATGCCCAGAGCGAGGAAGATAGTGTACAAGTGGTTGCTAGTGCCAGCGTGCCAGCAAAAGATACACCCAAAGTGAAACCTGTTGAGAAAGCGAAAGTAATCCCTGGAAAGATAGTTAAGAAAACAGCCCTTAGATCCCAAAAGACAGCTCCCGCCAAGATGCTGCCTTTACGGCAGGTCCCGGGAGTGCCTATAAAGAACGATAATGAGGAGGTGGTAGCGGGACCCTTAACTTATGTATATATCCCTTTCTCTACAACTGATTTGTTAAATTGGAGGTCGCATTATGCCTCCTATACTAGTAAGCCCCAGGAACTGACAGAATTAGTAACTACCATTATGGAAACCCACCAACCCACCTGGCCAGATTGCCGTCAGCTCCTGACCACCCTATTCACGACAGAAGAGCGAGCACGAATTAGAAAAGCAGCTATTGAATGGATGGCAGATAACCCTGTAGCCCCGGGACAGGGACTGAGCAGAATAGACTATCGGGAAGCAGCCCAGAGAGAATTCCCGAATGAAGACCCCCATTGGGATCCAAATACAGATGAAGGATCCACAGCCCTAGCCCGTTTTCGCCAAGGCTTTTTACAAGGCCTGAAAAGGGGGGGCCAAAAAGCTATGAACCTTTCCAAAGTTGCAGGAGTTATCCAAGGTATAGATGAGAGCCCAGCAGATTTTCATGAAAGATTAACTGAAGCATACAGAATGTATACCCCCTATGATCCCGAGGCACCAGGAAGTTTATGTATGGTGAATTCTGCTTTTGTAAACCAGTCTCAACCAGACATCAGACGTAAATTACAGAAGTTAGAAGGGTTTGCGGGCATGAATGCAACACAGTTACTGGAAGTCGCTCATAAAGTGTATGTGAATCGTGATAATGAAAGACAGAGAGAATGTGATAGAAAGATGAAGAAGAAAGCTGATTTTTTGGCTGCGGCCATAGTTGAACAGAAAAGGGGAGGTGTCCCTAGTCGACGGAGCAGAGGAAGAGGGCAGGGTCAAGGCGGAGGCCGGACCCAGAAGCTAGGCGTGAACCAATGCGCCTACTGTAGAGAGGAAGGACATTAGAGAGATACGTGCCCGCAACTCGAAGACGCCCAGCAAGATGACGACAGCAATCATCAGTGGCGAGAAGAAAGGCGAGGCTATCCCCGAAACCGCGGAGGAGCCAATCGAGAACAATTCCAGCGAGAAAGAGGAGGAGGAGCCATTCAAGCATTGGCCACAACGATCCATGATGAAAATGACGTGGATTAGGACAGACCGGGCTCCAAGTTTGCTTTAGGTCTCCAGGAGCCTATGGTCGGAATACAAATAGGAGACCAAGTTATGGACTTTATGGTTGATACTGGAGCACAACATTCAGTAATAGACAAAAAGATAGCCCCATTTTCTACAAAAGCAGTCACCATTATAGGAGCAACTGGTGCCAAAGCTACAAAATCTTTCCTTCAGAATCGTATATGCAGTCTAGGAGGACAGCAAATAACTCATCAATTCCTTTACATGCCCGAATGTCCAGTGCCACTACTGGGACGAGATATGTTAGCCAAGCTACAAGCACAAATATCTTTCTCTGAACAAGGAGAAATGCAAATGACAGTAAATCCCCAAGCCAAACCAGCAGGAATAATGCTGCTGACAGTTCCTCGAGAAGAAGAATGGAGGTATTACATTGATGACTCTATCCAAGACACTTATTTTGAACAAACTTTAAAGAACATTCATGCACCACCTGGAGTATGGGCAGAAGGCAGTCCCCCAGGCCTAGCCAAGCATATAGCTCCAGTGATTGTAACCCTCAAGCCTAGTGCTACACCAGTGCACGTCAAACAGTACCCTCTCCCAAGAGCTGCAATTGAAGGCATTCATCGCCACCTGCAAAGATTGCTCGAGTATGGCCTACTAAAAGTATGTCAATCCCCATGGAACACTCCACTTTTGCCAGTAAAGAAGCCTGGAACGGATGATTACCGCCCAGTACAAGATTTAAGGAGAGTAAATGATGGAGTTGAAATGATACATCCAGTTGTACCCAATCCTTACACTCTTCTAGGGCTGATACCTGCTGAAGCTACCCATTTCACTGTACTGGATTTGAAAGATGCATTCTTTTGCATAAGATTAGCCCCTGTAAGTCAGATATTGTTTGCCTTTGAATGGCAGGACTCCATCTCTGGAAGAGGGGGCCAACTCACCTGGGCAAGATTACCCCAAGGATTCAAGAATTCGCCTACCATATTTAGTGCTGCACTAAATCAAGACCTTTCAAGTTATCCAGTGGCCCCGGGGAAGAGAGTGCTTCTCCAATACGTGGATGATCTGCTGATAGCTGCCATATCAGAAAGTGAATGTATACTAGCCACCAAAGATCTCTTGCAGTTACTAGATGAAGCTGGATACAAAGTTTCCAGAGCCAAAGCACAACTATGCCAAAAAGAAGTGAAATACTTGGGTTTTCGTATAACCCAAGGAAGCCGAAGATTAGGCAGAGAAAGAAAAGAAGCAGTATGCAGAATTCCAACTCCAACAACCAGAAAGCAAGTCAGAGCCTTTCTGGGAGCGGCAGGATATTGCCGAATTTGGATACCTAACTTTGCCCAAATTGCCAAACCACTGTATGAAGCCACAAAAGGAGAAGAGAAGTCGCCACTGGAGTGGGGACTTGAGCAGGATACAGCCTTCCAGAAATTAAAGGAAGAATTGATGTCATCACCAGCACTTGGACTACCAGATGTCCACAAGCCTTTCCACTTGTTTGTACATGAAGCACAGGGAAATGCCTTAGGCATGTTGACTCAGAAATTGGGAAATTGGGAGCGACCTGTAGCATACCTATCGAAACAATTGGACCCTGTGGCCAAAGAATGGCCACCATGCCTGAGAGCAGTTGCAGCTACAGCGCTATTAGTGAGTGAAGCAGACAAGCTCACACTAGGACAAAACATACGAGTCACTGTGCCACATGCAGTCCTTGCCCTTATGGAACAGAAAGCAAATTACTGGCTCACCAATTCTCGAATGCTGAAATACCAGAGCATGTTATGTGAAAACCCACAGATACAACTAGAAGTGAGTCATGCCTTGAACCCAGCCACCTTGATACCCATCAGTGAAGAACTCCCAGAACATGACTGTATCGAAGTCATGGAAACTGTGTTCTCCAGTCGACCCGACTTGACAGATGTGCCCATAGACAATCCTGACCAGATCTATTATGTTGATGGGAGCAGTCTCATCCTTGACGGACGACGCTGTGCCGGATATGCAGTCGTCACTCAACACGAAGTAGTTGAATCATCAGCTCTAGCCTCAGGCACATCAGCCCAAAAAGCCGAATTGATAGCACTCACCAGAGCATTGCTTTTAGGAGAAAAACTTGTGCTAAATGTATATACAGATTCCAAATATGCCTTCACTACTCTGCATGCCCATGGAGCTCTCTATAAAGAACGAGGGCTCATCACATCTGGAGGAAAATCAGTCAAGTATGGTCCCGAGATATTGATGTTACTTGATGCAGTTTGGGCCCCAACACGTGTAGCTGTCATGCACTGTAGAGGACATCAAGCAGGAAAAGGAGAAGTTGCCCGAGGGAATAGATTTGCAGATGCCTCAGCACGACAAGCAGCTATGACAGGACAGATTGCCCCACAAGCTATGCCAATGCAAGCAGCATTGTTTCCAGTACCTCTGAATTTATGGACACCACGATATACCACCAAAGAATTGGATTACTACTGTAACAAAGAAGATGGAGTACTGAAAGATGGATGGATTGAGCTGCCACCAGAAGAGGGCAGTCAACCCCCTGGACGAATAGTAATTCCTGAACTGTTAGGACCATCCTTTGTCAAAGCTTTCCATGAAGCCACTCACTATGGGAAGAGTGCTATGGAAAAAGCACTCAGACCACATTTTTACATCCCTCTGCTGACAACCATATCAGCCTCAGTAGCACGTCAATGTCTAACCTGTGCCAAAAATAATGCCAAGCAAGGCCTTATAACGGCACCCCGAGTTCAGTCAGGAGGTGTAACTCCCATGCACAACCTCCAAGTTGATTTTACCGAAATGCCAAGAGCCAATGGATACCATTACCTGTTAGTATTAGTTTGTACTTTCTCTGGGTGGGTAGAAGCCTTCCCAACCAGAACTGAGAAAGCCCGAGAAGTTACCAAAGTTTTAATGAGAGAGATTGTCCCTAGGTTCGGAATTCCAGCAGTAATAGGGTCAGACAATGGACCCTCATTTGTCTCCCAGGTTACTCAACAGTTAGCAAAAGCTTTACAGATACAGTGGAAACTCCACACTGCATACAGACCCCAGAGTTCAGGGAAAGTTGAGCGAATGAATCGTACCTTAAAAGCCCAAATGTCCAAGCTTTGTCAGGAGACACACTTGAAGTGGCCCCAAGTGCTCCCAATAGCTTTACTCAGAATACGCTCAGCTCCTGTAAAGTCAACAGGATTTTCCCCTTTTGAAGTTCTGTATGGTAAACCCCCACCAATAGTGCAGGGAATTAAAGGAAGTTTAGCCCAAATTGGTTCAGAAGTAACCAGACAAGAACTCCTAGCTCTTAGTTTTGTTCTGCAGACTCTCCATGCGTGGATCCAAGACCAGTTGCCTATCAACTTGACGGAACCCTTGCATCCCTATCAGCCTGGTACCTCGGTGTGGATCAAAGATTGGAAGAAGACACCGCTGGAACCCCATTGGAAGGGACCCTACACCGTCATCCTGTCTACCCCAACTGCAGTAAAGGTAGCCGAGATCGACGCCTGGATCCACCACAGCAGAGTCAAGCCTGCCGCTGATCCTGAACCAGAGCAGTGGACAGCAGAACAGCATCTTGATGCACCCTTGCGAGTTACTCTGAGACGGCAACGAGCAGCTTAGACACTTCATCACAGTGCCTTGCAGTAGCCAAGTCTTTCGAAGAGGATTGCTGTTTTCCATGCAGCAACAGTTTTGTTTCAACGAACCCAATTTGCGTGCGATTTGGCACACTACTTTGATACTACATTGACTAGCCAGACTTCACAAGCCAACTGAAATTGCTAATAAGTTGGTTAATGTGTACTGGACAACCTGAGGATCTTCAATCAACACTCAGCACCCGTTAAATTGCTTCATTAGCAAACGGGACGAAGAATAAAAGACCGTCGTGATCAAGATCAGCAAGCTGAGGATTCAGAAGAACTCCAATCAACATCAACATGCATCTTTACTTTTGCTTTGCCTTGGTTGCCTTATTTGGAGGTTTTGAACAGACTCATGCTTTACCTCCATGCACTGCTTGCATTACCTCTACTCGAACTGGACTGAAAGTAACTCAGACTTTGATTTACCACTCTTACTATACCTGCAAGGGAAAAGTGACTCGGTGTGTTTATAACACCACTGAACTAAACATTTGCACTTATGGCAAAATTAGAGCATGCTATAATCCGCATCAGAATCCATCCTATTACATGATGGAAATACGATGGAAGGATGCAGATGGACCTATACTAGCTGCTACGCCACCACTTAAAGACATTACTAAACCTGCTGTTTTGAATTTTGATGCATGTAATGCCATTAATAGAGATAGTTATTCCACCTGTGGTACTTGGGAGAAAGCGTATCGAAATGACCATAAGTACATGTGTCCGGAAGGTGCCACGGGATGGTGGAAGTGTACAGGTAAAACGGGATCAGGCTATAGTACTGCACCAGCAGCAGATTACTATTGCCCGTATTGGGGATGTGTTTTCTATGCTACCTGGAATAATGGTATAGTTGATGAGAAGATAGATAAACGAATGGCTACCTTAACCAAGCCAACCACAAATGATAAATGTCAGAAAGATGCTTGTAACCCCTTACACTTACATATACACAATCCCTATGCTTGGAAACAAGGATACAAGTTTGGTTTACGGATTGCTGGAGGGGCAGTAGATCCAGGAACCATTGTGTATATTAGATTGAATACCCAGGCCCACAAGTCATCCAAATATCATATCCATAACACCTTCTATGAAGCCATGCATGTAAATAAGTTTGAGATCCCTCATCCCTCACAGAATTTATTTTTAGAATTAGCCGGAGCAGTAGTATCTAGTCTTAAGATCTCAGATTGTTATTTCTGTGGCGGAACCCAAATGGGAGACCAGTGGCCATGGGAAGCCCAAGAATTGAATTATTCTTTGATTTACAATCAGACTGAATTACACAAGACTACCAGTGAATGGGTGTTAGCGCACTCAATCGTTGGACGTCTTTGCTATGCCAGAACTGGACCCCAGTTCACCCAGAAGGTAGGACAGCTGGTCTGTCTTAGCCAGAAGTACTATAATGCCACGACCAAAAAGACAGCATGGTGGTCAGGAATCAGACACCCTGAACCTCCTAACCCATTAGCCAGATTTCCTGAACTTGCAGATTTATGGACTAACCTTGCCAAAGTCCATGCCTGGCAAGCCCCACCTGGCCTATATTGGATCTGTGGAAACCGAGCGTATGCCCAACTCCCGCCACAATGGGGAGGAGCATGTGTCTTAGGGACCATCAGACCTTCTTTCTTTCTTTTAAACACTGAACATGGAGAACAATTAGGATACCCCGTTTACACTACCCACCGACACAAACGAGCATTAAGACAGAAACGAGAAGCCTTACAGATAGGCAAGTGGGAGAAGTGGCAGGGTGATGATTGGCCACCAGAAAGGATCATTGAGTATTATGGGCCTGCCACTTGGAATGATGATGGTATGTATGGTTATCGCACTCCAATCTATATGATTAATCGTATTATTCGCTTACAAGCAGTAGTTGAAATAATAACCAATGAAACTAGTCATGCTCTTACGCTCTTAGCTAGACAAAGTACTCAGATGCGCACTGCTATATATCAGAACCGCTTAGCACTTGATTATTTGTTAGCAGCTGAAGGAGGAGTATGTGGTAAACTGAATTTAACTAATTGCTGTTTGAAAATAGATGATAAGGGTCAAGTAGTTGAAGAAATCGCTAAAGATATGCAAAGACATGCTTATGTGCCGGTGCAAACTTGGCACTCATTGAAATTTCCTAACTGGTTTGCTAACCTTTTCTCCTGGCTGGGAGGATTTAAGACTTTCATTGTCTTAGTACTAATTCTTGTTGTTGTTATTTTTCTATTACCATGTTTAATCCCATGTTGTATGCGTTCCATTCATAATGCTATTGATAGCTCAGTAGAGCGGAAGACCGCAACTAAAATAATGGCTTTATATAAAGCCAGCCCTAGTCGAAATCCTTCAATCATGATGTGATTCTTCTAAAGGTGATTTAACTCTCACACCTTATTAAGTAATAGGGTGAGATTAATCAAAGGGGGGAATGTGGCAGGTGCAGGCCTGTGATCCACGGTGTCTGACATAAGCAGGCAGGCCTAACTAGCTTGACCTGTAAATGAAGCCTGTGGAGAGGCACATAGGAATTGCACATCCCCCAATATGCTGCTATTGTAGGATAGAACTCTGTAAGAGAACTAAACTAACTTAGGTAAGCAGAACTGAGAGATGGAAAAATACAGAAAAATGTGTTTAAAAGTTACTGATAAGAAAAAGTACATCTGCAGGGAATATAATTGGGAGTGCTGACAGATGAGTTGCAGAGCCCTGCTCCCCTGCATGCACAAATTGGCTATATGGCCTTGAGAGTGTGAAAGTAACAAGTTGATGAACTGACCATTGTAATTGGGACTAGAAGGGGGGTATGCAGGTGCCATGCCCACTGAAGGAACATAATTGGATAAACTTATCAGTACCGGGACCAATGGAAGGGGTACGGGAGAGTACCGGGACCAATGAAATGTTTTTCTATACCTAGAATGGAACAGAAGTCTATAAAAGTTGTTGTAATGCTTGAAAACTTTGCTCAGCCATTTTGAAATTGACTTGCTTGAGACTTGTGCACAAATAAATGATTTGGACCTTCTGAACAGACTCCTGGTATCATTGGTTTGTCTGCGCTTTGCTGCTACACCAGTACCTTGGTCAGACCACTACTTAATTAAGTTAAGGCTGCTTCTACAGAAGAATATGTTAAACAAGCAGTCTGTTAACGCTCTCTCGCAAAGGCGCTTCAAGAAATTTGACAGAGAAGCCTTCTTACTGGATACTTTAGAACATCTGAATATAGAATCGAACAATCTTGAGGCTCAAATTTTCAACTGGAACAACACATTATCTAATGCTGCCTCAGCACCACCTAGCGGCCCAAAGAATTTCCAATACAACAGGAGACAAAACAAACCTTGGTTCTCTACTTACTTACGGAAATTAAAAAGAGATCTCAGAAAGGCAGAACGAAGATGGCGGAAATACAAGGCAACAAATATCCAGAAAATATACCTAGAAAAGCAAAGACAATACACGGATCTCATCAATCATTCCAAGAAGGAATTCCACACAAATATGATAAACACCTCCTTAAACAAGCCCAGAGAATTATTTGAAATAGTGAAGATCCTCACAAAAGAGCAAAGTACAGATGAGGATGTCCAAATTGATCCACAAACATTTGCTGATTACATCAAGGAAAAGTTTCACTCCACAAAGGCAACTTTGCACAGCTTTACAAGCTCGCAAGACTCTCATCCTAAATCATGGGATAATTTCTGCTCTCCCTCAACTGATCAACTCTCTCATATCATCGCAGCAATTAATACAAGCACTGCTCCTACGGACCCTTGCCCAGTTTCTTGGATCAAAGCTACCAAATCAAGCTTTATCCCCTACATACACAACATTGTGCTCAACTCACTCTCCCAAGGTATTATGCCAGCACAACTAAAGCAAGCTACAGTTCGTCCAATACCAAAGAAAACAATTCTCGGCAAAAGTAATCCTGCTGCATACAGACCAATTTCCAGTATACCATTTCTAGCAAAAATCATAGAAAAATCAGTACAGCAGCAATTACAGGATCACATTGACAATCATGCCCCCCTAGATGATAACCAACATGGATTCCGTCCTAATCATGGAGTTGAAACTCTTTTGATCCACCTCTTTGACAACATCCTCCGAGTAATAGACAACAACAAAAAAGGTATTCTATTGATCTTTGTAGACATTTCCTCAGCATTCGGACACAGTTGACCACCTAATTCTCCTGGAAAGACTTAAGAAGATTGGGATTCACGGTACTACTCTAAAATGGTTTCAATCGTACCTTTCTGACAGGCAGATTTGAGTAAAAGTAGGGTATAATACTTCCCAACCTATAAAAGTACTTCAAGGAGTCCCTCAAGGGTCCGCCCTCTCATCTCTTCTATTCAACATTTACATTCAACCAATTTGTGATATCCTGAAAGCACATAACATCCAATACACTATTTATGCAGACGACATTCTGATATTCACGTCTTTTTCTATTGACAACCCTGTATACTCCAATATTTCACTCTGCTTAACAGAAATGACAAGATGGTGTAATGAGAATAACTTTTCAATCAACTATAGCAAAACGGAGGCCCTAATAATCACTCGTAACCCTGAATTCTTACATCCACAGGACATCAGAGTTGCGGACACAACCATTCCAATGAAAGTAGAAGTTAAATACCTTGGTGTTACTCTGGACAGTAAATTAAATCTTAAAACACACATTAATAAAACAATCAAGAATGTGTATTACAGGATGAGAATTATAAGAAGACTAAAACCGCTCCTTGCCTCCGATCTTTTTCGTACCGTGTGTCAAGCGCTTATCACCCCTTTACTGGATTTCTGCAATCCCATCTTCCTTGGGTTAGCGATGCAATCTCTCAAACCTCTTCAATTAGCTCAGAACACTGCAGCCCGTATTATATCTGGAACATCTATTCATGACCATATTACTCCAGTTCTAAAGGATCTTCACTGGCTCCCAATCCACTTACGCATTAAATATAAAACAATAATTAATATATTCAAAATTAAACATCATATTTCAGCCAACAGTCTGAACGCCCTCATTTTTTCTGACCCCAGCACCAGACCTAGAAGAAGGGGAACTTCCCATAGAGTCAACTCTTCAAGTGACTTCAGAATGTCACGAAAGGATACAACAGAGAGAGCACTCTCCCTGGCTGCCCCAATAATTTGGAATTCACTCCCAGATGACTTGAGATCATCAACGGACCTTAAAGACTTCCGTAAGCAGCTGAAAACATTGCTTTTCATCGAATATTATGGTCCTATCACTTAATCGTTTGATCTACGTACTCACCCCTTCAAAACCTATTAATTACTTTACTTTGTCCCATGATATTTTAAATGTATATAACTTTGTAGTTTAGCTCACATTGTACTGTAATGATTATTGTGCTGTGTTTTAATGATTAATGTTTATACCTCGTTACATCTAAATAATTTATACTTTTACTTACAAATCTATTAACTTCTTTCAATGTATATCTATCACTCTCACCAATTTTATCTGTTTTGTTGTTTACACCGCCTTGATTGTATGATAAGGCGGTATAGAAATACAGTTAAATAAATAAATAAATAAATATTGCCAAGATAGTCACAAAGAGGGAAGTGATCATATTGGATGACTTTAATCTACCTGATGTGGATTGGATTACTCCTTCTGCAAATCTGGAAAGAAGCAAAAAAATTGTGGATGCTTTCCAAGATGCATTACTTAGACAAATGGTGATGGAAACAAATCGAGGAAAGCTCAATGCTGGATTTAGTGCTCACCAACGGTGATAGCGTGTTGAATATCTGGGTGGGTGCCCTTGTGAGCAGCAGCATCATCACACAATGTGGTCTGAGATAAAAGCCAAGCTGCAGTCCAATCATAACAAGCTCAAAGTCCTAAACGTCAAGAACACTGACTTCAGTAAAATGGCCAAGTACCTGAAGGAGGAGTTGGCAGGGTGGGAGGGGATAAGGGAAGTGGAATTGCAATGGGCTAAACTAAAGGTGGCAATAAAAGGGGCAACAGATAAATATGTAAGGAAAATAAATAAAAACAAGAAGAGAAGGAAACCTATTTGGTTTTCCAAAGAAGTGGCTGCTCAAATAAAGGCAAAAGACACAGCTTTCACAAAATTCAAAAGCTTGCAAACAGAGGAACATAGAAAGGAATACAGGATCAAACTAAGAGAGGCAAAACGAGAAATAAGGAAAGTAAAATCAAAGACAGAGGAAAAGATAGCTAAAGATGTGAAGTGTGGAGACAAAACTTTCTTCAGGTATATTGGAGAGAAGAGAAAAATCAGAGGTGGAATTGCAGGACTCAGAAGTACTGGGAAAGGACTCGTGGAAAGTGACACTGAAAAAGCAAAATTGATAAACAAGTACAGTAATTCTGCTCTGTTTTTACTAAAGAAAATCCTGGAGAAGGACCATCTGTGACTCCCAAATATAAAAATGGGAATGAAGTAGATACCACACCATTCACAGAAGATGATGTGTTAGAACAACTTGCAAAACTGAAAGCGGACAAGGCCATGGGACCGGATGGAATACATCCCAGAATACTGAAAGAGCTCAGAGAGGTTCTTGTAGGGCCGTTAAAGGATGTTTTCAACAGATCCTTGGAAATAGGACTGGAGAAGGGCTGATGTGGTACCTCTTTACAAAAGTGGTGACAGGGAAGAAGTGACAAACTACAGGCCTGTGAGCCTTACCTTGGTGGCGGGAAAAGTAATGGAGGCACTCCTGAAAGTGCAAATAGTGGACTTTCTCAAAACCAACAGGTTGCATGATCCGAGGCAACATTTATTTATTTACATTTTCTTATATACCGCGTTATTCTGCATCAGTGCGGTTTACATTGAACAAACTGAAATTACATTGAACAGGGCATTATAACTTGGAGATAACTATTTTACAGGGAACATGGGCTATGGAGGGTTAAGTGGCTTGCCCAAGACCACAAGGAGGACCTGTGGGACTAGAAACCCCAGTCCTTCCGGCCCAAGGTTGCTGTCCTCTAGTGGGATTTGAACCCCTGACCTTCCGGCCTGAAGTACTTTGCCCCAACCACTAGGCCACTCCTCCACTCCATGGTTTAAACCAAAGGCCGATCTTGCCAAACAAATCTGATTGAGTTCTTTGACTGGATGACCTGAGAACTAGATAAGGGGCATGTGATGGATGTCATTAGCAAAGTACTTTTAGTTTAAATTTAAAACACAGAAGAGAGTTTTCTTGTTCAATTTGGAATCCAGCAGAGAGCTTGCAGTTTAAATTTAATACTCATCACATAACATATCACACATACACATCACATCACATCACATAACCTAAGAGAATGTATAACAGCACATATTGCTGCCTGTACAGATAATGTTTTACTGCACCACTGTATATAGCCCACACTGTACATAGCTCAAACCATTCTAGCACGCAACACACCACACCTTGTACATAGCTCACCCCAATCTAGCACACGATACAACACACACTCAACTAAATTGCACCCTCACTGCATGATTAACACACTCACTTTACCCAATTGTTTGCTGTGATACCACCTTGATTAATATGATAAGGCGGTTTAAAAATACTGTTAAATAAATAAATAAATAAATACTCACTCGGGGGCCTAGTATCAGCAAAGTACTTCTAGTTTAAATTTAAAACACAGAAGAGAGCTTTCTGGTTAAATTTAGAACCCAGAAGAGCATGTAGTTTAAATTTCATAATAAGTCAGAGTCTAGCAGCAGCAAAGAGCTGTAATTTAAATCAAATCAGAATATAACTTAGTATAAAAGGCAAAACAGGGTCAGTACTCTTTGAGCAACAAATAAAGCATAGTTACTCACCTGTAACAGGTGATCTCCGGGAACAGCAGGAATTTAGGGGTATGTTTACTAAGCAGTCTTAACGTGTGCCTGGCGATAGTGTGCAGGCTGCCATAAAAGGAGTGGGCGTATCGGTCTTAACATAGCAAAACGGGATTTTCGTGCGATAACGTGCGCTGAGGACATTATCGGGCGAGAAGCCACTAAGCACGTTAATGCGCGGTAATTTTCAGTAGGCGCGCTGACATCTAAACACAGAAACAGAGGTGTAGCACAATGGTTAATACACTGACCGATGGTACCGGGGACATGAGTTCGATCCCCCAGTGCGCCTAATGAACAAGGCTGGCTGAGGCACCTCCCTTATGTTTAAAGTAGTGCTTTTTGAGGCATTGTAGTATTATTTTAATTAGTGCTGCCAGCAAACACAACCTCACAGTGGCGTAACCTAAGGTGCCGCATAAGGCACCCTATAAGGCACTCCAGAGGGCACATTATAAAGTGCACTGTCCGCCAAGGCACCCTACAATGTCCCCTATATGACACCTTATAAGGCGCTTTATAAGGCGCTTTATAGGGTGCCCTATAAGGTGCCTTATGGGGCGCCTTATGAGGCACCTTAAGGTTACAGTACTCTGAGGGTGTTTTTGCTGACAGTACTAATGTACATTAAAAATAGACAATGCCTCGGACAGCCCTATCAAATAACCCCACTGTGGGCTAGAACCCATGACCTCTGGTCCACAGGCAGTGAAGTAACCAGTGGGCTACAGCTCTACAGCTGCTAACAAACCCCTGGCTGGCTACAGAAGGACTGCACGTCACCACACAAACAGTCTGCTGTGGCTACCAGGATAGGGGGAACCCACCCGTACCCATGATGCACAGCACATGCATATCAGCAGTCTACAGATGATCACAAGATGGGGTATGCACCCCACAGCACCTCAGCCTGGTAGGGGGTGCCGACGGTGTGTGTTAGTGGCACAGAGTAGCTACAGACTGTCACATTGTGTGGGTATTGTGCTCACCCTGAGGGTGAGGTGGGGCTGCCAGCACCAGGTCCGCAGCACCTTCAATGGCTAAAATAGGCCATGTCGCAGATACCCATCAGTGCTAGTGTGTGTGATAGGTAGTTCCTGCAAACCCACCTAGGATACATTAGTGTCTATCTGAAGTTGTCAATCAGGTCTGGCCCTTATGGGCTATGATGCACCCAGAATAGTGCATATTCTGTCTTCGTGCCATGGTAACATGATTTAAGTGACAGGGGGTGTTTGGACCCATAGGCAGATTATGTACCACCACCCAACACACCCTCTGTGGTTCAGGGTGGGAGACAGGATTCCCCCACCATCAGATCCACATTCTACCTCCCTGCAACCGTGGCAGTAGAGGGGGGCCCATCAACCCCAGTCGTGCTGGGGAACAGACACCCTACAGGGCAGCCAATGCAGAGCTGTACACATCCCTAAGGCAATGGCAGGAAGACATTAGGCCTGGAAATGCTCAGCTGCCCCCACCACCATCTGACATTCACCAGCAGCAAGCACGGTGAGTCACCAGCCACTGCACCCTGCAAGGTGTTCCAGCCATACACATATAACCGCAGACAGTCTGCTAGCTAGTCCACAGTGCATGATCCTGGAAGAGATGTGTGCACCCAAAAGCTGGGATGTGAGCACACCCACCAAGCAGATAGGTCAGTGATTAGGCCCCAGAGAAGAGAACCCATATATTTCACTGAAGAGAAATACAATATAGCACTATGGGGGAACCTAGCCATGCCGTGGTCACTGCTCAGTCAGTGTGAGAGTGACCTCCCAGCAGGACATGCTGTGGCCACCCTGTCGGTGCATGTCGTGGCCGGGCACTACAATGTCCGAGCCATTGCCCTATGCCCTGTGTTGATGCATCCAGGCCAGGCCACCCTGTCCAGGCTATACCCACGGTACCTTGCTCCTCATTATGCACATTGGCAGGCCAATACTGGCAACACTGCTAGCAGTGTGGGCTGAGGAAGGTGTTAGCAGCCACCACACACTGGATAGACAGACACACTCTCCACACCTATGCCAGCATTGTGCAGCTATAGAGGTGTTTGGCAGCCCTGGCCACCGCACCAGTCCTGGGCACAGTGCAGGCATGGTTATGGTACACAATACTGTTGGGGTCACTCCCCAGGGTGGTAAACACTGTCAGACACCAAACCTGAAGCACACTCCACAGATATCAGAAAGGTTGCTATGATGCAGCTCAATCAGCAAATTGTGCTTAACTTAGGAATTGCTATCTGCCAGTAATCATAGCAACCTTTTGATAGCTGTGTACCGTATTCCCAGGTTTAGAGTGGCATTGCTAAGGTATGCAAGTGCTAGTATTGGGAGATGCACGCAGGGCCCAACATCCTGCCTCTCCAGGAGGCATTGGATAATGGAGCCTGTGGGTGCGAGTGTGTCTGCCCTTGTTGGCCGTAGCTTTAGGGCAGAGGTGCCCAACTCCAGTCCTGGTGGGCCAAACACTGTTCGGATTTTCATGCTGTCCCTAATGAATATGCATGAGATACATCTGCATACCATGGGGGCGGCGCATAGAAATGCAGAACAGCCACATTTATTAGAGGCAGCATGGAACCTGAACGGTGTTTGGCCCTCCAGGACTGCATTTGGGAGACTCTGCTCTAGGTAATGCACATGTTTATGGTGTCTGTGCTCTGTAGAGTAAAATGTAGGTGCTTTGGGCATGTTTACGTCATCTGCAATAAAGGTTCTGTCTGTATTAGCACGTCTTAGTAGTGGGTAAAATATGGGGACTGGGTTGTCAGGAACCACAGCTATGACTTGAACCTGTGACCTTCTGCTCCTGAACACACTGGCTGTGTGCACTGCACCACCGTGTTGCCACAGAGACAGTGCATTCCCTGGGGATACCATGACTGTTTGTCAGACAGGGCCTGTCTGTTGCAGTGCATGACACCCACCTACACAGGACTAGGCCATGGTCTGCTGTGGGCAGCTGCCACTGCCCCCTCCACCACCAGTACCCCTCTGCCACCCTGCTAACATGTCCTTCTGCTGGTGGTGGTGCGCAGTCTCGGGCCATCTAGTGTGCGGGTAGGTGGCTGCCTATGGTGCAGGTTCTGAGGTAGGGGTGCCTGCATAGCTGTCCATGCTTCCCCCCAGTGCCGCCTGCCAATCGTCTGCGCCCTTGGGGGTACCTGCTGGGTACTATCCCCTGTGACACTGTGGGAGACACACTCGTGCCCATGTTGGGCCCTCATCAGTTGCTGTCTCTGGCTGCACTACTGTTTCAGCATTCCCATGGGCCACCTAGGCATCACCCTAGTCTGCACTGTGGCCCAACTGCACCACAGCATGTGCCGCCCTGCAGCCCTCTGTGTCCCCTTTTCCAGCATCTGTCCAGTTGCCCATTCAGACATGCCCACCATGCTGTTGCGGAACATGTGCACGCCATAGAAAACCTGTCCAATGGAGAGGGGAAACCCTGATCAGCGCACTTTCACTGTGGGCTCATTCACCTTGTATGGGGACGGAGCATAGAACCTTCCAAAATTCATATCTTTTTTTGGAGCATTCTCGGGAGTGTTTTTTGATGTTTCCCATTAATATCACTATTGGCCGGCTTGGTTATGTTTTTTTTCCATTTTGTTCAGGTCATTTTCAACGTTTATTTGCCCTTTTGTTCCGTGCACATGTATCACACTTATCACGTTCATAGGTTTCTCTGGGTTTGCTGTACATTGCTGACGGAAATGGTTTATTTTCCCTTTAAATCTGCTCTAACGCGAAGGTTTCACTGGCGTTAGTTTTCAGCCCCGGATTCCACGGCGTTAGTGTGCAGGGAGCCTCTCCTCTCACACTCTCCGCCCATTGACCCTCTCTCTCCGCCCCTGGGGAGCCTTGCTCCGCCCTCTGGGAGACTTTCTCCGCCCTCAGTGCTCATTTGCGCCGCTGCGCGCGTTATCGCACGCTAAGGTACCTGTTACAGGTGAGTAACTATGCTATCTCCAGGAACAAGCAGGAATGGGGACGCCCTAGCTTTAGATGCCAGGGAGAGAACCCCAGAAGTAGTATGTCCCTGTGAAAGGGCTCCACTTCCCCCCATGGATCTCTGGCATCCTACCAGGGATGGTGGGTAGGAGTTGATTAGGTATGGAACAGGTGTTGGAGAACAGCCTGACCAAACAAGGCATCCCAGCGCGAGTCCTCTTCCAAGCAGTAATGGGCTGTGAAGGTATGAACGAAGGCCCAAGTGGCTGCTCGACAGATGTTGTCTATAGACACAGAGTGGAGATGAGCCATTGAAGCTGCCATGGCCCTCACATTGTGAGCTGTGACATGGCCCTCCAGAGGAAGATTCTTGCTCTGATAGGCAAATGAAAGACACTGTGCAATCCAGTTGGACAGTGTTCTCTTGGAGACTGGAAGTCCCAAATGAGAAGGATCAAAAGCAACAAAGAGTTGAGAGGACTTTCTATGTTGCTGTGTTCTTTGTAAGTAAAAGGCTAAAGCTCTTTTACCGTCCAAAGTATGAAGATTCCTTTCTGCATTTGATGCATGAGGCCTTGGAAAAAACACAGGCAGGTAGACCGCTTGGTTCAGATGAAAAGGCGAGACCATCTTTGGCATAAAGTGTGGATGAGTCCTAAGGACTACCTTCTCATGATGGAACCTTGTATAAGGAGGATCAGCCACTAGTGCCTGCAACTCACTAATGCAACATGCTGTTGAGATTGCAATGAGAAAGATAACTTTACAGGAAAGGAATTTCAATGAGGTAGTAGCTAAGGGTTCGAAAGGTGGCTTCATGAGCTGGCCAAGAACCAGGTTTAAGTCCCATACCACCAGTGGTGGCCTAATGGGAGGCTTAGTTAGAAGAAGGTCTCTCATTAATCTTGCTATAAGAGGATGGGAGGAAATAGGTTGTCCATTTAAAGGCTTGAAAGAAGCTGCAATAGCTCTCAAATGGACTCTTTACTGAGTTAGTCTTAAGTCCTGCATTGGATAAATGAAGGAGATACTCCAGTAATGATACCAGAGGTATCGCAAGGGGGCTAAGACCCTTCTGCGAGCACCATATGGTAAACCTTTTCCACTTGAAAGCATAAGAGCGTCTTGTGGAAGGCTTCCTGGAAGCATAAAGGATATCCTTTACTTGCTGAGAAAGGTTAAGATCATAAAGATCTAGGCCTTCAGCAACCAAGCCCTGAGATGCAGAGACTGGGGATTGGGATGCCATAACATTCCGTCCTCCTGAGACAGGAGCTATCCAGAGAGGGAGCTTGAGAGAGATGTAGAAACAGAGGGTATCACACTTGCCGTGGCCAATGTGGAGCTATGAGAATCATACAGCCTCTGTCTCTCTGAAGCTTGAACAGGGTTTTGGGAATTAGGGGAATGGGTGGAAAAGCATAAAGGAAGTCTTGACCCCAATGCAGGAGGAAAGCATCCCTGGCCTGAGAGCCCTGAGCCGGAATTCTGGAACAGAACCGGGGAAGTTTGGCATTCAACGGACTTGCAAAGAGGTCTATGTCCAGGGTTCCCCAAATTTGAAAAATCCTGGCTACCTGGTCTGCATGTAGAGACCATTTGTGTGGAAGCAGAACTCGACTGAGTCTGTCTGCCCAAGAGTTTTGGATGCCTGGAAGATACACTGCCAGGAGATGAATCGATGAATCTGATGCTCTCTGGCGAGGGCCCATAGTCGCAAAGCTTTGTTGGAAAGCGACAGAGAGCCTGTTCCTCCCTGCTTGTTCACGTAGAACATGGCTACTTGATTGTCCGTATGAATGAGGACTGTCTTGTAGCTGAGCAGGGTGTGAAACACTCGAAGAGCAAGGAAAATTGCTCTGAGGTCTAAGAGACTGATGTGTAGATGAGTCTCCTGTGGAGTCCAAATGCCTTGGGTGGAGAGGTCTTGCAGATGAGCTCCCCAACCCATTGGTGAAGCATCTGTTGTGAGAGTTGCCTGGGGTGAAGGTTGTTGAAATGGGGACCCTACCAACATGTTTCGAGTGGACTGCCACCATTGGAGGGACAAAATAAGGCGATTTGTGTTTGCTATTTTGTCTGACAGGCACCCTGATGCCTGGGTCCATTGAGTGGATAAAGTCCACTGGGCTGCTCTCATATGGAGGCGAGCATAGGGACCCACATGCACAGTAGATGCCATGTGGCCTAGTAGTTGTAACATCTCTCGAGCAGTGAGATAAGGTTTTAGCACTGCTTGAGAAGCTAACTGCACCATGCGAAGGCAACGGGTTTGAGGAAGATAGGCCCTTGCCTTTCTGGTATCCAGCAAAGCTCCTATGTACTCTAGAGACTGAGTGGGCGTTAGGCTGGATTTTGGGATGTTTATGAACAGACCCAAATACTGAAGGATACGCATTGTGCAAGATAGAGAAATCCTGGCCTCTGACTCTGATGGGGCTCGAATGAGTTAGTCGTCTAAGTAGGATAAGACGAATATTCCTAGAGTGCGAAGAAATGCTGCTTCCACAGCCATGCATTTCGTAATCACCCTTGGTGCTGAGGCCAGGCCAAAAGGAAGCACCCTGTATTGGTAGTGCTTTCCTTGAAAAAGGAACCGAAGGAACTTTCTGTGAGTTTGTGATAAGGAAGCTTATCATAGCTCAGGAAGGAGCTATAGTAAAGGTGAAGTGACTCTGAACAAGCAACCTGTCAGTTCTGGTAGAAATAAGAAAACAGAATTTTTCCATAAAAGACTACCAGTCCCAGAATGCACCAGGTTTCCAACAGCCATTAGAGGAGCTGAAGTGGGGAAACGTGTGTTCAATCAGGAGGGCTATGAGGTAATCCCCAAGCACTCATCTCAAAGGGCAAGGCCTGATTCAGCACAGCTGCGCTGTGCTAGGGTGGAGCACTCATCTAAGCAGAATAAAGGTAGAGTTTATTCTACAGAGAATCATCTTCATGATCTTGGACAGCTTCATCATCTGGAGGATCATCAGAAGCAGAAGCCAGAGCGGACGGACAGAGAGGGCAAGAAACCCTTTGGAAGAAAGAAGAGAAAAGCATTTGGGAGGTCTAAAGGAGTCCAGAGCAGTACGTATACTGGGAGACATTCAAAAGGCCAGCATACACCATTGGACTGGGGAAAGCCAGAGGAATGGTGCTGCAGAGCTAGGAATCTCCAGACGGTACCTGTGAGGGAGACGGCTGCACTTGGAAGGGACCCTAGGACCCGTGCCAGAAGGTATGTGAAGAGAGATCCAGTGTCCAGGGATCTGGATTGGAAGGCTGGACATAAGAACTGGGCTACATACTGGCCAGGCTATTTAGAGAGGAACACTAACAGCAATGGAAGCTCAGGTATGAACACTGATCTATGCCCTAGCTATACCCTTGAAAGACAGCAGGGAAACAAGTATTCTCCTGAGAGTGCTCCATTGAGAAATTCCTCTGTGCCAATCCAAGATATTGAACCCATGATTGTTGAAGAAGGGGGAGAGTTTATAGATACAGGCTGTGAATACATGGATTGCTCTCTGTCTAAACTCCTTTGGTAAATTATTTTATTTATTTACATTCTCTTATATACCGCGCTATTCTGCATCAGTGCGGTTTACATTGAACAAACTGAAATTACATTGAACAGGGTATTATAACTTGGAGATAACTATTTTACAGGGAACATGGGCTATGGAGGGTTACGTGGCTTGCCCAAGACCACAAGGAGCACCTGTGGGACTAGAAACCCCAGTCCTTCCGGCCCAAGGTTGCTGTCCTCTAGTGGGATTTGAACCCCCGACCTTCCGGCCTGAAGTACCTTGCCCCAACCACTAGGCTACTCCTCCACCCCAATTTACTGTTACAAAGTACAACAACCATCACAAAGAAATACAAACTTGTTCTTTAATCTACTCAGAAAAGCTCCTGAGTAGGATTTTGAGCCACGCAGTAGAAAGCAAGCCAGCTAAGGGGTTTCAGCTGGGTAACTGCTAGCAATTGAGCCTTACCTAATTGCTTGTGAGCTCTGAGGGAATCACTTCTGAGTCTATGTGTGAAGATATGTGTGAAGATATAAGAAGTTAACCTGAAAAGAACAGTTTTTCCCTTCTTTGTGGGTTTTGCTTGTTGTTTGATGCACTGCTAAGAAAATATTAGCTAGAGCCTACAGAAAAGACCAGTTTGTTACCAACCAGGTCTTTATTCTTTTGCTTTGATTGCCTGACAAGTTCAGCTGTTGTTTTCCTGATTTGGTTTTTCTAAGTTTAACACTGAAAGCAAGTATCCTGTTTTATGTGCTACCAAGCATATCTGTGTTGGGAGAAATAACCCCATAAATAAATATCTTATTGGCTTTACACTCAAGCACAACTAATTATTGTGAGCGGCTGTGTCTGGTGTGAATGGACTGCATTTCCCACAATCCCTTGCAAATCATATTGATATATGCCTTTGCCAAGACTGTGAACATTCTCACCCAGGCACCCGTCTGACAAGTTGGATGGATGAGAACATGAGTGTACGCATCCTTGAGATCTAGAGAACAAAGCCAATCCTGACTCTGAAGGTATGGCAGCAGAGTTCCCAGAGAAATCATCTTGAATTTCTCTTTGAACAGGAATTTGTTCAATTCTCTGAGGTCTAAAATAGGTCTGTGTCCCCCTGTTTTCTTTGGGATAAGGAAATAGGGGGAGTAAAACCCTGTACACTGTTGAGAAATGGGTACTTCTTCTATTGCCCCTTGGGCAAGAAGCATAGTGACCTCTTGATCTAACAGGTTGATGAGAGGTGTCTGAGAATTGAACTGTCTTACCACTGTGGGAGGGGGCATGCAGAGAAAATGAAGCTTGTACCCCTCTTTTATAATGGAGAGAGTCCAATGTTCTGCTGTTATCTGCCCCCATCTGGGGGCAAAGTGACACAACCTTCCCGGAATGGTGGAAGGCTGGTCCGTTGAGAGCCAGGAAGGCTAAGTTCTCTAAATGGAAGTCAAAGGCCTTGTGGAGGCTGAGACTGCTGAGACGGTTGAGGCTTAGCAGTCTTTGCTTTCCTTTGTTTAGGTGGTTGCTGACTCTTTCGGGCAGGTTGACCTGCAGAACATCCCTGCTGGAGAAGAATTTATTTATTTATTTTATTTAACATTTCTTATATACCGCCTTTCATGATATCAAGGCGGAAAACAAGAATGGTTTCTTGAAAGATTTCTTCCTTGCAAGATCAGCTGTGGCTTTGGATAATCTATCCAAAGTGGAGTTGTCAGCATCCAACTCATTGGCTTTCTCTTGCCAATTTTTGCCGAATAGATTCTCACCTGTACAAGGGATATTGCCCAGTTTGTCCTGCACCCAGAGCTCCAAATCGGATGCCTGGAGCCAGGCAATTCTACGTGCACCTATGGCAATGGCAGAGGTTCTGCTTATGCACTCAAAACAGTCAAAAGCTGCAGGATTGACAAACTTAGAAACATCCTGGGCATGCTTAACCAGTGTGAGAAAATCCTGCCTCCTATCATCAGGAAGAAGAGGGCTCAAAACCTCTAAATCTCCTTTGACTTCCTTAAGGAACATTCCCATATATAAAATATAGGAACTGATCCTGGCAGAAAGCATGGAAGCCTGGAAAGTACGACGTCCAAAGGCATCCAAAGTTCGACACTCACGTCCTAGAGGATTAGAGGCATGCCTCTTTGCACTTCTGATCCTTCTCATAGCTGATTCCACTACCATAGAGTGGTGAGGAAGCCGAGTTTTCTGGAAGCCAGGACACGGAGGGACTCGATACATGGCATCCAGTCTACAAGAGTGAGGAGAGGTGGTAAGAGGTGTTTCCCACATTCTCAACATGAGATCATGTAAGATCTCATGGCTAGGCAAAGTAGCTGCCTCCTTAAGAGGCTTTGGATATTGTAGAATCTCCAACTCCTTTGCCCTGGGCTCTGTGTTTCAGGAGCCACAGTAATGGAGAGACCTCGAGCCTCCTCCCTGATAAAATCCTGAAAGGAGATATCTTCTGGAGGAGACATCCTGCGTTTAGGAGAGGAAGGCTCCTCAGGGAGAAGTACTCTGTTACCGACGGAGCTGTAAGAATCCTCAGACTCCTCCGCTTTGACCCGGTGAAAAGCGGGATATAAATGCAGCTAAATAAATAAAATAAATAAATAAATAAAGTACCTCCTGTCCGGATGCTCTTGTAGAGCACGATACCCGTACCGACCGAAGTTGGTGCCGGGGGTAAATCGGTACCTGCGTATCGGTACCGGAAGGCATAGCATGACTAGGTGCTGGCAATGCAGACACAGATGTCGATGCTGTCGGTACCGATACCGATACCGGTACTGGTTGTACTGTCTGACTCGGTTCCGAGGGTGTCGATGCTGCAAGGAGAGCCGCCAGACTGCGTTCAATAGCCAGGAATCTCTGGTCTATCGACGCTGCCGATGCCTGGGTATCGGTACTGGAGAAAGCAGCCGGTACCCCAGAGGATGGCACCAGTAGTTCTGCCGAGGTTGAGGCCTCAAGAATATCTTGGAGCCCCGATAATGCTTTGTAAGCCGAAGCCTCCCGCTGGGGCAATTTTGCCGGTACAGAACCCTCAAGGGCAACGCCAGAGGCATCTCGATGCTTGGAAGGAGATCAACCCTTTGAGGACCGGCCAGACTTATGTTTACTTACCTGAGATCCATGGGAGGAAGACGAAGCCCTGGAAGACATCGATGCCACAGAGGATGCATCGGAGGGAAAAAGGGTGTTAAGCTTAGCAGCTCGGTTTTGTCGACCCCTCTTAGACATCATGGCACAGGCCATACACACTCCGAAATGGAGTGGTCAGGACCTAAACATTTAAGACACCACTCATGGGTGTCGGTGACGGAGATGGTACCGTCACACTTGGTGCACTTTTTGAAACCCGAAGCGGGTTTTTCCATAATAGAGGAAATTTTGGGCCTAAGGCCCAAAATAGCGCTTGCACCTGAGGAAGAAAAAATTATATATATATATATATTTTTTTTTTCTTTTTTTAAAAGGAAGAAAGAAAGAACTGGTGGTACCGGTATAGCGTCGAAGGCAGACGTGACCACAAAAAAGAATATAGAAAGACTAGGGGACATGCAATGAAGCTACAGGGTAAACTATTTAAGACTAATAAAAGAAAATATTTTTTCACTCAACGTGTAATCAAACTCTGGAATTTGTTACCGGAGGATGTAGTAAAGGCTGTTAGTGTAGCTGGGTTTAAAAAAGGTTTGGACAAGTTCCTGGAGGAAAGGTCCATAAACCATTATTAAGAAGTGACCGAAGATATCAATGCTTGACCCAGTACAAGCATTGTGGAACTTGTGTCTCTTGGGGAAACTGCTAGGTACATATGACCTAGATTGGCCACTGTTGGAAACAGAATACTGGGCTTGATGGACCTTGGTCTGACCCAGTATGGCATATCTTATGTTCTTATAGGGAGAATAAGAAAAATTTTCTGCGATGACAGGAATGACGACCTGCTGGCTCCACAGAAAACGAAGAACTGGAGAGAGGCAGTTGGGAAAGGTGGGAAGGCAGCACGGAGGCGCTGGGGGATGCTCCCAAAAGCTTTTGAATTGGACGCTGGGGAGCGTTTCCGCGCAGGCTCCGTCGGTACCGACGGTACCCATATGTGAAGACTACATTCCTGCTTGTTCCTGGAGATAGTCTTCTACCTAGGGGGCAAGAGACCTGTGAAACTTTTTCAATGCGTGTTAACACTGGGTGGGAGGTCAAAAGGCCATTTTTAAAGACTCCTTCTATCCAAGCAAGGACTGTTAATCACCCAGGAAGTTGGTAACAGCTTACCTCAACAACACGGGACAGGGTACTGTGTAGCAGTCCTCTTTTAATAAGTGTTATTTCCCTCCCTCCCTCCCCAACACCCACCCACCCCTGGGATATCGTAGCTTTATAGGTACTTACACATCTTAAAGGAAAGGAAGTGCTCTCGGGTGAGGCTTGTTATCCAAATCAGTCATACACTAAGGAAATGAGATTAATTAAGCTTCAGATGAACAAGGTATATTAAACGTATTAGGTACAGTTTTATTAGCATAACTATCCATAGCAACCCTTAGTAAGTAAAGAACTTAAAGATCTAAAAACAAGGTTAAAACTAAGATGCAGTCCAGCAGTAAGATGGGGGCTTTCCAGTCTTTTGCATTGAGTGTCACATGTATGATTTTCTCCCAGTTGGTGAGAGGTCTTACGTGTGCACTAGGTGCAAGGAGCTCTTTGCTCTCAGGGAACGAGTCCGTTTACTAGAGGCTAGAGTAGCAGACTTGGAAGACATAGGAAAGACAGAGGGGTACATAGACGAGCCCTACAGGGATATAGTCCTGAAGTCCCACCTCCAGTCTGGCCGCATCCCTGTTGCTATGGAGGAGAGAGGTCACGTGAGATGAGAGCATCACCCTGGTGTGGCAGGAAGTGATCCTGTAACTAGGACCTGTCATCCAGGTGATGTAAAACCCTCTTGTACCGAGAAAGTTTCTCCAGGACCATGTGCCCATGAGGGCAGGTCATTATAGTTGGTGATTCGATCATTAGGCATATAGATAGATGGGTGGCTGGTGAACATGAGGATCACCTGGTAACATGCCTGCCTGGTGCGAAGGTAGTGGACCTCACACGCCACCTAGATAAGGTCTTAGATAGTGCTGGGGAGGAATCTGCTGTCTTGGTACATGTCGATACCAATGATATAGGAAAATTTGGTATGGAGGTTCTAGAGGCTACATTTAGACATTTAGGTAGGAAGTTGAAATCCAGAACTTCCAGGGTAGCCTTCTCTGAAATGTTTCCCGTTCCACACGCAGGACACTGAAGACAGGCAGAGCTCTCGAGTCTCAATGCGTGGATGAGACAATGGTGCAGAGATGAGGGTTTTGGATTTGTTAGGAACTGGGGAACATTCTGGGGATAGGAGGGGCTCTTCCTAAGGGATGGGCTTCACCTTAACCGGGATGGAACTAGGCTGCTGGCATTAAACTTTAAAAAGGAGACAGAGCAGCTTTTAAACTAGATAATAGGGGAAAGCCGACAGTCACCCAAGACCACATGGTTCAGAAGAATGTAACCTTGAAGGGATACTGCCAAAAGCAGAGAGGTTCCAAAAAAGAGTAAAGTAGCCCAAATGCCCTCGAGTATGGAGCAGACAGAGCTTAAAGATCCCAAATTACCCATGCCTACCAATAGCCAGATTAATATGAATAAAATACAGTCTCTAAAATGCTTGTATGCAAATGCTAGAAGTCTAAAAAATAAGATGGGAGAGCTAGAATATATAGCACTAAATGAGAGGTTAGACATGATCGGAATATCAGAGACATGGTGGAAGGAGGACAACCAGTGGGACACTGTGATACCTGGGTACAAACTATATCGCAATGATAGACCTGCTCAAATTGGTGGAGGGCTTGCGCTCTATGTTAGAGTGGGCATTGAGTCAGAAAGGATTAAAGTTCTGCAGGAAACAAAATTTGCTTTAGAATCTCTATGGATTGAAATTCCATGTAAAAAGGGGAAGGCGAAGGCAGTGGGGGTGTACTATCGACCGCCGGGCCAGAATGAACAAATGGATGATGAAATGCTCAAAGAAATAAAGGAAGCTCAGAAACTTTACAGCGCAGTAATAATAATGGGTGATTTCAATTACGCCGGTATCGACTGGGTCAGTGTCACAGCAGGACATGCTAAGGAGATAAAGTACCTAGATGAAATAAATGACTGCTTCCTGGAGCAGCTGGTTCATGAACCGACCAGAGGGGAAGCCATATTAGACCTAGTCCTTAGTGGAACACCAGATCTAGTGCAAGAGATTAAGGTTTTGGGGTCACTTGGCAATAGTGATCATAAGATGATTGCATTTGATTTAATTAGTGGAGGAGGGAGTAAGGAAATCCACAGTACTGCCCTTAACTTTCGAAAGGAAGACTATGATAAAATGAGGAAAATAGTTAAGAAAAAACTAAAAGGAGCAGTTGCAAAGGTTAAGACTTACATCAAGCTGGGGTGTTGTTGAAAAATACTATCTTGGATGCCCAGACCAGCTGTATTCCACGCTTTAAGAAAAGTGGAAGGAAGTCCAAAAAACTGCCAGCATGGTTTAAAGGTGAGGTCAGAGAGGCTGTTGTTGCCGAAAAAGCATCTTTCAGGAAATGGAAACGACGAAACCTGGAAACAGCACAAGAACTGGCAAGTCAAATGCAAGGCATTGATAAGGCAGGCAAAGGAAGAATTTGAGAAGAAGCTTGCTGCGGAAGCAAAAACGCATAATAAAGACTTTTTCAAGTACATTCGTAGCAAAAAAACTGTGAGAGAGTCAGTTGGTCCATTAGATGATAGAGGTGTTAAAGGGGCACTAAGGCGACAAGGCGATAGCGGAGAGACTGAATGAATTCTTCGGTCTTTACTGAGGAAGATGTAGGGATGTTACCCATAACTGAAGTGGTATTTAATGGTGTGGAAGAATTGAAGGAAATATCGATACATCAGGAAGATGTATTAGAACTATCAGATAAACTGAAGAGTAGCAAATCACCTGGGAAGGATGGTACACATCCAAGGGTGTTGAAAGAACTGAAATATGTGATTGCAGATCTGTCATTAGTAATCTGTGAACTTTCATTAAAATCATTTGTAATACCTGAAGATTGGAGGATCGCCAATGTAACGCCAATTTTTAAAAAGGGTTCCAGGGGTGATCCGGGAAACTACAGACTGGTGAGCCTGACATCAGTACCGGGAAAAACCATCATAAGAACAAAATTAGTTAGCATGTAGATAGTCATGGCCTAATGGGAGACAGCCAACATGACTTTAGAAAAGAAAGATCTTGTCTTACTTATCTGTTATGTTTTTTTGAAGGTGTGACTATAACAGATGGACAAAGGTGAGTCGGTTGATATAGTGTATCTGGACTTTCAGAAAGCCTTTGAGAAGGTCCCTCATCAGAGACATTTGGCAAAACTAAAGAGTCATGGGATAGGAGGCAGTATACTATTGTGGATCAGGAACTGGTTAAAAGATAGAAAACAGAGGGTAGGGCTAAATGGCCAATTTTCCCAATGGAGAAAGGTGAATAGTGGTGTACCCCAGGGATCTGTGCTAGATCCGCTGCTTTTTGACATATTCATAAATGACCTGGAAAAGGGAATAACGAGTGAGGTTATCAAATTTGTAGATGACACAAATCTATTTAAAGTTGTTAAAATCCAAGAGGATTCTGGAAAATTGCAAGAGGATCTTGATAAATTTGAAGACTGGGCATCAAAATGGTAGATGAAATTTAATGTGGACAAGTGCAAAGTTATGCACCCGGGGAAGAACAACCCAAACTATGGTTACACGATACAAGGTTCTACATTAGGAACCACCACCTAAGAAAAAGATTTAGGCGTCATTGTGGATAACATGTTATGAACCCTCAGCCCAGTGTGCAGCAACGGCTAAGAGAGCAAATAGAATGCTAGGTATCATATGGAAAGGAATGGAAAATAAAACAAAAGATATTATAATGCCTCTATCGTTCCATGGTGAGACCGCACCTTGAATAGTGTGTGCAATTCTGGTCACTGTATCTTAAAAAGGATATATCGCTGTTAGAAAAGGTTCAGAGAAGAGCCACCAAAATGGTAAAGGGGATGGAAGGATACTCCTATGAAGAAAGGCTAAAAAGGTTAGGGCTCTTTAACCTGGAAAAGAGACGGCTGAGGGGAGATATGATAGAAGTCTATAAATTAATGAACGGAGTGGAAAGGGTAAACGTAGATCGATTGTTTACGTTATCAGAATATAGAAAGACTAGGGGACATGCAATGAAGCTACAGGTTAAACTATTTAAGACTAATAAAAGAAAATATTTTTTTCACTCAACGTGTAATCAAACTCTGGAATTTGTTACCGGAGGATGCAGTAAAGGCTGTTAGTGTAACTGGGTTTAAAAAAGGTTTGGACAAGTTCCTGGAGGAAAGTTCCATAAACCATCATTAAGAAGGGACCCAGGATATCAATGCTTGACCCAGTACAAGCATGGTGGAACCTGTGTCTTTTGGGAAAACTGCTAGGTTCTTATGAGCTAGACTGGCCACTGCTGGAAGCAGGATACTGGGCTTGATGGACCTTGGTCTGACCCAGTATGGCATATCTTATGTTCTTATATTTACCTGGATTTCAGCAAAGCCTTTGATACTGTTCCTCATAGGAGGCTTATCAATAAACTCAGTAGTTTGGGGATGGGTCCCAAGGTGGTGAACTGGATCAGAAATTGGTTGACTGACAAGACAACAGAAGGTGATGGTAAATGGAGCTCAACTCAGATGAAAGGAGGATGATTAGCGGGGTGCCCCAGGGTTCGGTGCTGGGCTCGGCACTGTTGAATGTATTTGTGAGTGATATTGCTGAAGGACTGAATGGAAAATTCTGTCTTTTTGCAGATGACACAAAATTCTGCAACAGAGTGGACTCTCCTGAGGGAGTGGATAACATGAGGAAAGATCTACAAAAGCTGGGAGAATGGTCTAATGCTTGGCAGTTAAGATTTAATGCGAAGTGGTGCAGTGTCATGCACTTGGGAAGCAGAAATCCAAGGGAAATGCACGCGATAGGGGGGCAAGAGGTTGGTGTGCATGGACCAGAAGGACCTTGGTGTGATTATTTCTGAGGATCTCAAGGTGGCAAAACAGTGCAACAAGGCAGTGGCAAATGCCAGGAGGATGTTGGGTTGCATACAAAGAGAAATTACTAATGCCACTGTGTAAGTCACTGGTGAGGCCTCACTTGGAATACTGTGTTCAGTTTTGGAGACCATATCTTGCAATGGATGTAAAAAGACTGGAAACTGTTCAGAGGAAGACGACCAAAATGATTTGGAGCCTGGGTCAGGAGCCTTATGAGAAGAGACTTGAAGACCTAAATATGTACACTCTGGAGGAGAGGAGGCATAGGGGAGATATGATTCAGACCTTTAAATACTGAAAGAGAAATAATGAACAAACAAACCTCTTCCAAAGACGGGGAAACTGTAAAACTAGAGGGCATAAGATGAAGCTGCAAGGGGGTAAATTGAAAGGCAATGTCAGAAAATACTTTTTCACTGAAAGGGTGGTGGATGCTTGGAATGCCCTCCCGATGGAAGTGGTGGGGGCAAACACAGTGACAGAATTGAAAATGGCATGGGACAGACACAGTGGATCCCTTTACAGCAACAGGATAAAATAAAAATAAACTTATCTAATTTCTCAACAAATAGGGGTGTCGTATACGGAGCGGTGGGTTCACCCCTAAACAAAGACATGAGGAGGGGTGGCTTGCACAGAGCGATAGGTGCACCTACTCTTACCATCTTACTGGGCAGACTAGATGGACCATACTGGTCATTTACTATGTTACTATGTAATATTAGTCCTGAGTCAATCCCCTTTCGTCCTCATCTTATGTCCCCTCATAGCAGAGCTTGCTTTCAAATAAGAGAGGCTCTCCTCCTGTGCATTTATGCCATGGAGATATTTAAACATCTCTGTCATATCTCCTCTATCTCACCTTTCCTCTAAAGTATACATATTAAGATCCTTAAGTCTGTCTTCATATGCTTTATAATGAAAATCACTAAACATTTTAGTAGTCACCCTCTGCACCGACTCCAACCTGTTTATATCCTTTTGAAGGTGCAGTCTCCAGAACTGCACACAATACACCAAATGTCGTCGCACCAAGGACCTATACAGAGGCACTATCACCTCCTTTTTTCTGCTAGCCATTTGTCTCCCTATGCACGCAAGCATCCTTCTAGCTTTTGCAGTCGCCTTTTCTATCTGTTTATCTACTTTAAGATCATCAGACACAATCACGCCTAGTTCCTGCTATTCTTTTGTGGACAGAAGTCCTCCCCCCACCCTTACACTGTACTGCTCCTTTGGATTTTTTCAGCCCAGTTGCATGACCCTGCAGTTTTTACCATTAAATCTCAGCTGCCAAATTCTTGACCATTGTTCAAACTTAGCTAGATCCCTCCTGATATTATCTACTCCTTCCTAGATGTCTATTACAGATTTTAGTATCATCCACAAAGAGGCAAATCTAACTCATCAGTCCATCCACAATATCACCAACAAAGATGTTAAAAAGAATCGGCGGACCAAGAACAGATCCCTGCGGCACACCACTGGTAACCTCACTCTCCTCAGAGTGAACTCCATTTACCTGTACCCTTTGTCACCTCCCACTCAACCAGTTTCTAACCCAATCAGTAACTTTAGGGTCCATCCCTAGGATGCTCAGTTTGTTTCTAAGTTGCCTGTGTGGAACAGTGTCAAAGGCTTTACTGAAATCAAAATACACCACACCTAGGGCTCTCCCTCGCTCCAACTCCCTGGTCAAAGTAATCAATCAAATTTGTATGACAAGACCTGCTTCTGGTGAATCTATGCTGCCTCCAATCCTGTAATCTACTGGACTCCAGAAACCTCACTATTTTCTCTTTGAGCAGTATTTCCAATAATTTACTCACCACAGAGGTTGGACTAACCAGCCTGTAGTTTTCAACCACATCCTTACTTCTGCTTTTGTGTAAAGGAACCACATGTGCCTCTTTCCAGTCCTCTGGCACCACACTCGACTCCAAAAAGGCATTGAAAAGGTCAGTCAGCGGAGCTGCCAGAACATCCCCAAGTTCCCTCAGTACTCTCGGATGTATCCTATCCGGTCCCATCGCTTTGTCTACTTTTAGTTTAGCTAGCTCCTCCCGAACAGAATCTTCTGAAAATTATTCGAGATCCCAGTCGCTTCTGTTCCTGTTTGTGGGTGTTTTTTGAGGTCCTGCTCCTGGCCCTTCATCTGTGAACACAGAAATATTTGTTAAGCAATTCTGCTTTATCCTCATCAGTTTCTGCATATTTCTCCCCTTCACCCTGACAATACCACTTTTGCCCTTCCTCTTCTCACTAACATATCTGAAAAATGTCTTATCCCCCCATTTTTTTGCATTGGCTATTTCTTCTTCTTTTAGTATCTTTGCTTTTCTGACTACTTTGCTAGTTTCTCTAAGTTTTTCCAAATATAGATACCTGTCTTCCGCTCTGTGATCTCTTGTTTTTCATGAAAGCCTCCCTCTTCTTCTTCACCTTTTCAAGTACTTCCTTTGAGAACCATGATGGCCTCCTGTGCCTTTTACCTTTATTTGCCTTTCTAACAAAAAGCTTGGTTGCCCTTAAAATATCCCCTTTCAGTTTTGTCCATTGTTTTTCTACATCCCCCAGCTGTTCTCATCCCACTAACGACTCCTTGAGTTATTGACCATCTTAGCAAAGTTAGTTTTCCTAAATCTAAGATCCTCGCTTTTTAATAAATTTTATCAGCTCTAGTCTTAATACTGAATCACACCATCTGGTGATCACTGGATGTGCGATGATCTCCCACTGTAACATCAGAAACACTTTCACCATGGGTAGTACCAAGTCCAGAATGGCCCCCTCACATGTGGGTTCTGTTACCAGTTGCCTAAATAGTTCTCCATGTAGAACATCCAGGATCTTCTGACTTCTAGATGACACCGCAGCAGGGATGTGCCAATCCACATCCGGCACATTGAAATCACCTATCAGTAGCACTTCCCCTTTCCTAGCAATGCTGCGTATGTCTTCTATTAAATCTCTGTCTACTACTTCTTCCTGTGAGGCAGGTCTGTATATCACTCCAATGCAAACTGATTTCTCTTTCCCTCTTTCTAGTTTAATCCACAGTGCCTCCTCTCTCCCTTTTAAACCCTTTAATTTATTTGATTTTTTTACATATAGTGCCACTCCACCTCCCCCTTCCTGCTACCCTATCTTTCCTTAATAAGGTATAACCTAGTATAATTACATCTCAGTTATGGTTGTCCGTGAACTATGTCTCTGTAACCGGCACTAAATCAAAGTCAGCCTCTTCCATTAAAGCCTCAACATCTTACTTCCCATGCTATGGGCATTTATACACACCGCTTTCCAGATGTTGCCCCTTTTATCAATTTCTATTTTATTTATTTATTTATTACAATCTTTTATATACCATGCTATTTGGTATCAGCGCGGTTTACATGAAACAAAATAACCAGATCAAACTATTCTGAGTTTACAGAGAACAGGTATACAAACTTGGGTAACATGGGGAACTATATACAAAAGTTATTTACATACAGTCGTTATGGTAATGACAATGGACACTGATCATGATATCACACTGAGAAAGTTGATAAGATTGACTGATAATTATGGTGTAGCTACTTTGTTGGTGGGATTTGGCTTGGTGTATTGCTGGGTGGATAGTATTTGAGGAGATATTTAATGTTTCACTTACCTAGGAGCTTTCTTCACCCATCCCCAATGAATCTAGTTTAAAGCCCTCTTCAGTAGGTTAGCCGGTCTGCTACTAAAGACAGATGGAAGCCATTTCCACTCTAAAGCCCTTGGAACATCATCCCATGGTCCAGGAAACCAAAACATTCTCGATGCCGCCAGCCACGCAGCCATGCATTCATCTCCAGGATGCGATTTCTCTGCCTCCATGCCTTTACCTTCAACAGGGAGGATTGAAGAGAACACCCTCTGCGCAGCACCTGTCTGCTTCACTCTCTGTCCCAGAGCCATGAAGTCACTTTTGATATGCTCAGAGGGATATATCTGGCAGTATCATTAGTGCCAATATGGATGAGCAACAATGGGTAATAGTTAGTAGGCTTGATGAGTCTCAGCAAACTCTCCGCAAATTATTGGATTTTGGCATCTGGCAGACAGCATACCTCTCTAGACATCAAGTCTGGTCGGCAGATGGACACCTCAGTACCCCTCAGAAGAGTGTCACCAATCACCACTACCCTTTGCTTCCTTGTGGTCACTGATTCTACATCTTTGGAGTGCTCGAGCTCTGGTTCTTCTCTTTCCTGGGATGCTTTCACCTCCTCCACTTCTAGGGCTGCATAATGGTTCTTCAATTCAAGGGTTGAAAGAGTTGGATTGGTCATCCTGCAGGCTCCCATCTTCACCTCTGTTGGGGAGCTTGGATGTTTCAAGAAGCATCTCATCAATATACTTCTCAATGTCTTGACTGCTCCTCAGCCTCGTCACCTCTTTTCTCAGGTCCTCCACTTCTTTTCTGAGAGCTTCAGCATGCAGGCATCCTGCAAATGGTAATGTAGAAATGGACAGATAAAGGGGATACCAGAATCCCCAATATGTAATTGAAGATGGATGAATTTCAGAATGTGTTTAGAAGTTTGGCTTTTCACCTACTTCCTCTTAAATAGAATAGGATGTCATGATCATGAGTTCTGTGTAACCGTTTTTAAAATAGTTTGGAACATTGTTAACGCAAGCATAAAGAGTAAACATAGGGAGGAGTAGCCTAGTGGTTGGGGCAAGGTACTTCAGGCCGGAAGGTCGGGGTTCAAATCCCACTAGAGGACAGCAACCTTGGGCCGGAAGGACTGGGGTTTCTAGTCCCACAGATGCTCCTTGTGGTCTTGGGCAAGCCACTTAACCCTCCATTGCCCATGTTCCCTGTAAGTATTAGTGTATGTGTCTCATATCCCTGTGTGTTAAATGTATCCCCCAATTGTGTTGTGACCGCTTTGATTGAAGGATAAGGCGGTATACAAAAAAACTGTCTAAAATAGGTCATAGTTCATTGTACAGTCAATGCTGACAACATAATCTTTGCAATTATAAATAATTTTGTCATAATCAAGTAAATTTCATCTAATACTGTAATCAGATCTTACTCTGTAAAAAGAAATTTGGCGACACCTTGTGTTCTTTCACTTTTATAATAAATGACTGTTACTTCCCTTTTTTCTTTAATAAAAGGAGCTTTTCAGGAGGAAGAATTTGAATTCGGCAGGCGTGGAACTATGCGTGTCCATAGACCGTCTGTGGTTTTCCCTCTGAGCTCAAAGAAAATAGCACTTTGTGTGTGATTGTATTCTGAGTTACTCTCTGCCTGTTTCTCACTGCTTGAGGGACCAGAGACCAAAAGAGCCGTGGTATTGTGGCCAGATCACGGGGTTTTCTTCAGGTAACTGTCCTTCAACTGTCTGGACAGAGGCAGAGGCTGAGGCTGTAATGGGGGCAACAGCACTGGCAATATGATTCTTCCCTGCCATGTGACATTTATTTAATTTTATTTAACAGTGATTTATATACCGCAATTTCTGAAAATCAATTGCGGTTTACAGAGAACAACAAGTATGAGAGGTACAACAGGTACTTGCTCAATTACATTAAAACAGATAACTATTTACAATGAAGTAATACAGTCAGATTTAACTTACTGACAAGGTAGTAATAAGGGAACTATGTACAAGTCCATGTTTGTAGGGATGAAGTGGGTTAAGTTGTGTTAGCTTGTGCGGCTTGGCTAAGCCTCTGTGTTGTTTCTAGGTGGTGGGTTAGGTCCTGCGTGCTACAATGTATTGTAAATAGATGTGTTTTGAGGTGTTTTATGAATGATTGGAGGTCATGGATTTCTCTGAGGTGATCAGGGAAGGCATTCCAGAGTGTAGAGGCAGTGTGGGAGAAAGCTATATTGGTTGTTATTTTTTGGGTTTTCCTGAAGTCTTTGGGTAGTGATAGTTTCTTTTGATTCTTAGAGCGTTGAGTTTGGATGCTGTCTTCTATTGTTATAAGAGTGGAAAGGTGTGAGGGTGCTATGTCGTGTATTAGCTTAAATGTTGTTACAAGGATTTTGTTTTAATGCGGCTGTGTATAGATAGCCAGTGTAAAGCGAATAGTGTTGAGGTGATGTGTTCCATTGGGTTGGTGTTTGTGGTTATTCTGGTGGCTACATTTTGGGCCAGTTGGAGGCATTTTAGGTTTTGTTTAGTGGTGCCTTGAAGGATAGTATTAGCAAAGTCAAAGTGAGGTGTGATCATTGATCTGAAGTCTTGGGGGTATAGTAGCGGACAAAGTTGTTTCAGGATTTTTAGTTTGAAAAATATTTTCTTTGTTGTTTTATGTGTGAGGAGAAGCTAAGAGAGCGATCAATGATGACACCTAAATATTTAACTTAGTTTTTAATTTGAATGTTGATGTCATTGATTTGGATAGAGGTTGGTGGGGAAAAGCTCTTGTTTCTTGTTATATACATAGCATATCTTTTTGAAAAGTTGATATGTAGATTGTGGTTCTCTAGCCATGTTATGCTTTCTAAGAAGCATTCTGTGAGATGTTTCATTGGGGGGTTTGATATGTCCCATGTTAGGTAAATCATTATATCATCTGTGTAAATAAGATAATTTAAGTGGAACCTTTTAAATATGGAACATATTGGTTGTCAAGCCTTTGACAAGGTCCCTCATCAGAGACTTTTGGCAAAACTAAAATGTCATGGGATAGGAGGCAGTGTACTATTGTGTACTATTGGTTAAAAGATAGAAAGCAGAGGGTAGGGCTAAATGGCCAGATTTCCCAATGGAAAAAGGTGAATAGTGGAGTACCCCAGGGATCTGTACTTGGTCCGCTGCTTTTTGACATATTCATAAATGAACTGGAAAAGGGAATAACTAGTGAGGCTATCAAATTTGCAGATGACACAAAACTATTTAAAGTTGTTAAAAACCAATGGGATTGCGGAAAACTGCAGGAGGATCTGGATAAATTGGAAGACTGGGCATCCAAATGGCAGATGAAATTTAATGTGGACAAGTGCAAAGTTATGCACCTAGGAAAGAACCCACACTATGGTTACACGATGCAAGGTTCCACATTGGGAACCACCACCCAGGAAAAAGATTTAGGCATCATCATGGATAACATGTTAAAACCCTCCGCCCAGTGTGCAGCGGCAGCCTAGAAAGCAAATAGAATGCTAGGTATCATAAGGAAAGGAATGGAAAATAAAACAAAGGATATTATGATGCCTCTGTATTGTTCCATGGTATGACCGCACCTTGAATATTGTGTGCAATTCCGGTCGCCGTATCTTAAAAAGGATATAGCGTTATTAGAAAAGGTACAGAGAACAGCCACCAAAATGGTAAAGGGGATGGAAGGATACTCCTATGAAGAGAGGCTACAAAGTTTAGGGCTCTTCAACATGGAAAAGAGACGGCTGAGGGGAGATATGATAGAGGTCTATAAATTAATGAATGGAGTGGAACAGGTAAACATAGATCAATTGTTTACGCTATCAGAATATAGAAAGACTAGGGGACATGTAATGAAGCTTGTCAGACGGGTGCCTGGGTGAGAATGTTCACAGTCTTGGCAAAGGCATATATTAATATGATTTGCAAGGGATTGTGGGAAATGTAGTCCATTCACACCAGACACAGCCGTTCACAATAATTAGTTGTGCTTGAGTGTAAAGCCAATAAGATATTTATTTATGGGGTTATTTCTCCCAACACAGATATGCTTGGTAAAACAGGATACTTGCTTTCAGTGTTAAACTTAGACAAACAAAATCAGGAAAACAACAGCTGAACTTGTCAGGCAATCAAAGCAAAAGAATAAAGACCTGGTTGGTAACAAAACTGGTCTTTTCTGTAGGCTCTAGCTAATATTTTCTTAGCAGTGCATCAAGCCACAAGCAAAACCCACAAAGAAGGGAAAAACTGTTCTTTTCAGGTTAACTTCTTATATCTTCACACATAGACTCAGAAGTGATTCCCTCAGAGCTCACAAGCAATTAGGTAAGGCTCAATTGCTAGCAGTTACCCAGCTGAAACCCCTCAGCTGGCTTAATTTCTACTGCGTGGCTCAAATCCTACTCAGGAGCTTTTCTGAGTAGATTAAAGAACGTTTGTATTTCTTTGTGATGGTTGTTGTACTTTGTAACAGTAAATTACCAAAGGGGTTTAGACAAAGAGCAACCCATGTATTCACAGCCTGCATCTGCAACCCCGCCCCCTTCTTCAACAATCATGGGTTCAATATCATGGATTGGTACAGAGGAATTTCTCAATGGAGCACTCTCAGGAGAATACTTGTTTCACTGCTGTCTTTCAAGGGTATAGCTAGGGCATAGATCAGTGTTCATACCTGAGCTTCCATTGCTGCTAGAGTTCCTCTCTAAATAGCCTGGCCAGTATGTAGTCCAGTTCTTATGTCCAGCCTTCCAATCCAGATCCCTGGACACTGGGTCTCTCTTCACATACCTTCTGGCACGGGTCCTAGGGTCCCTTCCAAGTGCAGCCGTCTCCCTCACAGGTACCGTCTGGAGGTTCCTAGCTCTGCAGCACCATTCCTCTGGCTTTCCCCAGTCCAATGGTGTAAGCTTGCCTTTGGAATGCCTTCCAGTATATGTACTGCTCTGGACTCCTTTAGACCTCCCAAATGCTTTTCTCTTCTTTCTTCCAAAAGGTTTCTTGCCCTCTCTGTCCGTCTGCTCTGGCTTCTGCTTCTGATGATCCTCCAGATGATGAAGCTGTCCAAGCTGAGGATATCCAAGCTGATTCTGAGGATGTCCAAGATCAAGAAGATAATTCTCTGTAGAATAAACTCTACCTTTATTCTGCTTAGATGAGTGCTCAACCCTAGCACAGCGCAGCTGTGCTGAATCAGGCCATGCCCTTTGAGATGAGTGCTTGGGAATTACCTCATAGCCCTCCTGATTGAACACACGTTTCCCCACTTCAGCTCCTCTAATGGCTGTTGGAAACCTGGTGCATTCTGGGACTGGTAGTCTTTTATGGAATAATTCTGTTTTCTTATTTCTACCAGAACTGACAGGTTGCTTGTTCAGAGTCACTTCACCTTTACTATAGCTCCTTCCTGAGCTATGATAAGCTTCCTTATCACAAGCTACAGGGTAAACTATTTAAGACAAAAGAAAATATTTTTTCACTCAACGTGTAATCAAACTCTGGAATTTGTTACCGGAGGATGTAGTAAAGGCTGTTAGTGTAGCTGGGTTTAAAAAAGGTTTGGACAAGTTCCTGGACGAAAGGTCCATAAACCATTATTAAAAAGGGATCCAGGATATCAATGCTTGACCCAATACAAGCATTGTGGAACCTGTGTCTCTTGGGGATACTGCTAGGTACGTATGACCTAGATTGGCCACTACTGGAAACAGGATACTGGGCTTGATGAACCTTGGTCTGACCCGGTATGGCATATCTTATGTTCTTATGTTCTAAATAAATATTAAAGAGAAGCGCAGAGAGGGCGGAGCCTTCTGGTAGACCTTTTTCCTGTTTGTATGTGTCGGAGGTTTGTTGATCAATTCTCACTTTCTGGGTTCTATCTCTTAGGTAAGAGCTAAACCATTTGAATACTGTTTCTGTGATTACCATTTGTTGACGTCATGCTTGCATTAGTTGGTGGTTCACACTGTCGAATGCAGCGGTGATATCAAGAAAGATGAGGAGGAATATTTGTTCTGCATTGTCAGTTCCTCTAGTAAGTGTGTCAATTAGCACTGTGAGTAAGGTTTCCACACCATGGTGCGGTCGAAAAATGTATTGTTGGTCATCTAGTGGGGCAGTGGATTCAATATGTTCTTGAAGTTGGATTAGGTCTGTTTTTTCGGTGATTTTAGCTAGGAGTGGTAGGCTAGATACTGGTCTGTATGAAGCTGGGGAACTCATGTCACTGGACAACATTTTTTAGGATTGGGCGTATTTGTGCGTGTTTAAGCGGGGCTGGTAGGTATCTGCTCATGAGCGAGAGATTTATAATAGGGAGGATGAATGAGGAGAGTTCTGGAATGGATAGTTTAATCCAGTTTACTGGGCATGGATCAAGGTAAGATGTGGTAGTGTTTAGTTTGGATAGGATATTTTTGAGGGCGTCTTTGGATAGGGGGTAAAAAGTGGACCATTGAGTTATGTGTGGAGGTGGATTTATGTTTTGTAGTGGGATGAAAGTTGATTTTTTTTTTTAGCTTGCTTGAATAGTAAGTAGCAAGGGTCTGAGGTGAGATTGATTGACTTGTGGAGTTTTTGTTAGTTGGATTATTGGTTAGCGATTAGATAATATCAAAAGGTTCTCATGGGCGGTTTAAGGCTTTTGTAAGCTGGTTTGAGTAGTAGGTCTTTTTAGCGTCAGTGATTCATTCATTATATAGAGAGAGTATTTAGATAGGTGGCTTGGGTGGACTTAGTTTTTGCTTGACGCCATTTTCTCTCCGCTTTGCGTAGTTCGGTCTTTATTTGTTTAATTTCAGGGTTGTACCATAGGGCGTTTTGTCTTTTTTGATTTTTTATCATGTCTATGGGGTTCTGTTTTGGGGTGGCTGCATTAGTTATGGATGAGTTCCAGATTGATAGCGCTTTGCCTAGGTCTGTGAGGGTCAATGTGGAGGTGTGAGATGGTTTGGTTTAGGAATTCTTCCTTGTTGAATTTTTTCAATTATCTGTTGAGATGTTGTGTTGGTGTAGGTTTGTTAAATGGGGAATCATTTATTGGGATCAGGAATTTCAAAAGATAGTGATCAGACCAAGGGAAGGCTGTATTTCTAAGTTGGTGTAATTGTAGGTGTGTATGATATTTCTGGGCAGGAAGATGAGGTCTAATATGTTACCTTTTTGGTGTGTGTTCTCATCTATGATTTGGAAGTAGTCGAGTTCTTCAGTGTTTTTTAGGAATGTTTCTCTTTGAGAATCTGAAATTGATGGGAGATGAAAGTCTCCCAGTAGTATTAATGGTTTTGATTCAGGGGCAATTACAATGAATTCTATTAATGTATCTAGGTTTTCAGATTAAGGATCCGGTGGTCTGTAAATTAGGCATATTTACAATTGTTTTATATTTATAGTTAGGATGTGTGATAAGGAAGCTTATCATAGCTCAGGAAGGAGCTATAGAAAAGGTGAAGTGACTCTGAACAAGCAACCTGTCAGTTCTGGTAGAAATAAGAAAACAGAATTTTGCCATAAAAGACTACCAGTCCCAGAATGCACCAGATTTCCAACAGCCATTAGAGGAGCTGAAGTGGGGAAACGTGTGTTCAATCAGGAGGGCTATGAGGTAATCCCTAAGCACTCATCTCAAAGGGCAGGGCCTGATTCAGCACAGCTGCGCGGTGTTAGGGAGGAGCACTCATCTAAGCAGAATAAGAGTAGAGTTTATTCTACAGATGACCATCTTCATGATCACCTTGGATATCCAGAGAATTGTCCTCAGTATCCTGAGAATCAGCTTGAGTTTGATCATCAGTTTCATCTGAAGGATCATCAGAAGCAGAAGCCAAACCGGACGGACAGAGAGGGAAAGAGACCCTTTGGAAGAAGCTACAGGGTAAACTATTTAAGACAAATAGGAGAAAATATTTCTTCTCTCAACGTGTAATCAAACTCTGGAATCTGTTACCGGAGGATGTAGTAAGGGCTGTTAGTATAGCTGGGTTTAAAAAAGGTTTGGACAAGTTCCTGGAGGAAAGGTCCATAAACCACTATTAAAAAGGGACCCAGGATATCAATGCTTGGCCTAGTACAAGCACTGCAGAACCTGTGTCTTTTGGGGAAACTGCTAGGTACGTATGACCTAGATTGGCCACTGTTGGAAACAGGATACTGGGCTTGATGGACCTCGGTCTGACCCAGTATGGCATTTCTTATGTTCTTATGTTCTTATGAAGAGAAAAGCCTTTGAGAGGTCTAGAAGAATCCAAAGCAGTACGTATACTGGGAGGTATTCCAAGGGCCAGCATACACCACTGGACTGGGGAAAGCCAGAGGAATGGTGCTGCAGAGCTAGGAATCACCAGAGGCTACCTGTGAGGGAGACGGCTGCACGTGGAAGGGACCCTAAGACCTGTGCCAGAAGGTATGTGAAGAGAGATCCAGTGTCCAGGGATCTGGATTGGAAGGCTGGACATAAGAACTGGACTACATACTGGCCAGGCTATATAGAGAGGAACTCTAGCAGCAATGAAAGCTCAGGTATGAACACTGATCTATGCCCTAGCTATAACCTTGAAAGACAGCAGGGAAACAAGTATTCTCCTGAAAATGCTCCATTGAGAGATTCATCTGTGCCAATCCATGATATTGAACCCATGCTTGTTGAACAAGGGGGAATAATAGCAGATGAGGATCCTGTTTATATGGACTGCTCTCTATCTAAACTCCGTTGGTAACTTTCTGTTATAAAGTACAGCAACCATCACAAAGAAATACAAATTTGTTCTTTAATCTACTCAGAAAAGCTCCTGAAGCAGGATTTGACCCACACAGTGGAAGGCAAGCCAGCTAAGGGGTTTCAGCTGGTAACTGCTAGCAATTAAGCCTTACCTAATTGCTTGTGAGCTAGGAGAGAATCACTTCTGTATCTAGGTGGGAAGTAATCAGAAGTTAAACTGAAAAGAACAGTTTGTTTCTTGCTTTGTGGCTTTTCATTTGTTGTTTTCCTGATTTTAACTTTGTTTTTTCAAGTTAACACTGAAAGCAAGTAACCTAATTTATGTGCTACCAAGCATATCTGTGTTGGGAGAAATAACCCCATAAATAAAAATCTTATTGGCTTTACCCAAGAGCACAACTAAATTATTGTCAGCAGCTGTGTCTGGTGTGAATGAACTACATTGCCCACAATACCTTGCAAATCATATAGATATATGCACTTGTCAAGACTGTGAAGATTCTCACCCAGGCAGCCGTCTGACAGATGTCAATGCTTTTAATGTTGTTAGAGGCTGTTAAAGATGCTTTGAGAGATTCTTTTATGATGATGAGTACACCACCGCCTTTCTTAATTGGTCTATGTGTGTGGAAGGTTTCATAACTTGGACTCGTTAGTTGATTGAGTGTGACAGTGTCTGTATCTAAGTCATGTCTCTGTGATAAATATAATATCAGGGTTGGAATCAGATATTAGGTCTTGCACTACTGGGAGCTTCTCTTTAAAGGATCTGGCATTAAAAAGGTAGCAAGATAGGAGTTGATGTTTGGGTGGGCTCACCTTTGTTTCAGTTAAGTGAGTTGGGTTTATTCTTATGTTGAGTTATCTGTTAGGCTTAGTTTTGTTGTTATGAGTTATGTTGTGGTAGATGAGGGGGTAGGAAAATCTGTTTGGGTTGTAAATGGATGGTATGGCGTATGTGTGAGAAGGGTTTAGGCAATAGATCATCGGTGATGCAATGATTAGGATGTAGAAGAGCAATAGTGTTTTTGTGGTTATTTGGTTACAGGTTGCCATTTTGTGGTGTATAGGGCTTGTGTTGTGGTGATTGGGCTGATTAGTTTGGTAGAGCTTTAGTACCTTGCCTACAATTGAGTTTCTGAGTTCCAGATGGTTATATACCCATGGATCTTTGAGCTCTTTCCTGAGATGGGTTCCTGACAAGCCAATTGTCCAGATACGGGAAAATGTATATTTCCGATTTTCATAGCTGCTCAGCTACTAAGAATAGACTACCAAAAGGGCTGCAACTGCTGGGAAGAAATCTGCACTTGTAAGTACTTACCCTCCTAAGAAATTCTCTAGATCTTGGGTAACAGGGAATGTTTTGGGTTAAAACTGACAAAATCTATTTTAAAATTCAGTGTTTTATTAAGTGAGTCAGGGCATAGTACTACAAGCCAGCTTTCAATTAAATTAAAGCCAGTTAGGGTATATTTTAACAGAGAGAATAGAATAAATATTCTTTGAGTATACAGGGTGGCCCAAAAAAAGTGAAAACATCTCGTAAATTAAAAGCTTAAATAGCCGACTTATTTACCTTTTTTAGCTATATAACATCTTTAATTCGACAATTTCTGGTCGCCATCTTTGTTTTTTAAATCTGTCAATCGTTTACATCTATTTGAATTTTTAAATAAAACTTATATGCTACGAAATGTTCTCACTTTTTTTGGGCCACCCTGTACATAGAGAAATTGATTTCTAGAGACCTTTTACAAATAGGCCTTCCAGTTAGGAGGCAAGAGAACTGTGAAATTGTTTTAAGTAGGTGTTAAAGTCAACTGACAGATCAAAGGGGCAACTTAAAAGGTTGCCTCTATCAAACCAAGGGCAATGTGAATCACCCAGTAAATTAAGAGATTGTCTTTGGCAGCATATACACAGGGTGCAATGCAACAGGTAATGCACCCTAGCCTAAAATGCACAGTTACTTATCTGTAACAGGTGATCTCTGGGAACAGCAGGAATTAGTCTTCACATATGGGGTATGTCGGTACCGACGGAGCCTGCACGGGAATGCTGCCCAGCTTTCAATTAGAAAGCTTCTGGCAGCATCCCTCGCGCCTGCGCAGTGACTTCCCGCCTTCTCCACAGCCTCTCTTCAGTTGAGTTTCAGAGCTGAGACAAAGGCGAGGAGAGAAAAGGGAAAAAATAAAAAAGATGCAACTCCTAGGGGAGGTGGGAGGGTTGTGAAGACTAATTGCTGCTGTTCCCAGAGATCACCTGTTGCAGGTAAGTAACTGTGCAATCTCCAGGAACAAGCAGGAATGAGTCTTCACATATGGGGACTCCCTAGCTGGAGATGCCAGGGGGAGATCCCATAAAAATGCAAGTGCCCGGGTCAGGGGTGCATTTTGTCTCCAGGAATCCCCGGCATCCAATGTGGGATGGAGGGTAGGAGTTGACAATAAAGGAGCTGTGAGGAAAGAAACAGCATAGCCAAGGACTAGGTGTTCTACAGACTACAGGAGTCCTTGGTGGATATGATGAGTAGCATTAAAACACATTTAATGTACACTTAAAATATGCAGCTTACCTACTGTATTGTAGGAAGAAGAAAGCATGATGGAGTCTACTGGATAAGCAGTGGCGGAATCTTCAAGGTGACCTCTCAGTAGTGAGGATGAAGGTCCAGACTTGGAGGTAGTAGATGAGCCAGGTGTCAACTGGGTAGGAGTAGACGTCTGGTCTTCAATGGAAAGCTTTATGGGAAAAGCTGAAAAGTCCTTTAGGCATCATGAACATTGAGGACTAAAGGAAGAAGACTGACGGAGTTGAAGAACTAGCCCAGTCCTGGCAGGAAAGGGGGAATGGAAAACCCCTATTCCTATGGAAAAACAGTTGTGTACTCGAAGATAAAGATGTACACTGTTTTTCCTAGCTGGCGAGAGATAGGAAAAATATTGAAGCTGGATGCTTCAAGGACATAAAGAAAAAATGGAAGATGTTAGCACCAAAGTGGTTGTTGGTGCTGAACAGGTCCTGTATCATAATTTGGTATGGGACGTAGGGCAACAATCTGTCTAAAACCTCTAAGAGGTAAATCATGTAGTATAGACAGTAAGGGTGATAGTGAATAAGACTGACCAACCCTTAAGCAGCCCCCCATCAAACACATACATATGGGGAGATATATATATATGTGGCTGGAATAGATATGTAAACCGCACTGATGCAGAATAGCGCGGTATATAAGAGAATGTAATAAATAATAAATAAAAAATAAATAAATATACATATGTCCAGATTTGTATATTAGGATATGGGTGGTGAAATATATCAAATATATATATATATATATATATATATATATATATAGAGAGAGAGAGAGAGAGAGAGAGATGGATGATATACCTTTGGCGTGGCCCTTAGGCGGTGGACCGTGCGGGACCCACTATCTGCTGCTATATGCTCATTCTGTTCAGCGATATGCTGTTTGTAGTTAATGTAAGGTAATGTAATGTAAGTTATGTACTGTGTTCCCTGTTTGTACTCCTAGTGTTTTGTTGTGATGTAATGATAATGCAATGTATGTTTCCCTCACCTTTGTTTAACTTTGTGCTGTATTAACCGCTTTGATTGAAGGAAAAGGCGGGATACAAAACATGTTAAATAAATAAAAATAAAATAAATAAAATATATGGAAATTTGTGGGGCATGGTTTAGCACCACCAGAGTAATGATATAAGTATGTAGACATATATGGAGATGCTACATACAAGACAACAGATTGAGATACATGTCTACCACCCAGTCCCATAATTGTACATGGGGAATATAAAAGAAAAAGATTCTGCAAGAGGGTGAGCCCACTTGGGATATGCATAGAGAATCTATTTTCGTGGGTTGAGGGATGCAGGAAAGCAATCCAGTGAGATAACAGTGATGTTCGCGTGAGAACAGATGAAGATATGAATCTGTAGGGAACAAGGCAGGGAGTTCTACAGAACACTGACATGGTAGATGCCTTGGATTTTCACGCAGAAGAACTGCTATCTCGTGTTAACACCCCAGGCTAGAGGGGGTGTGGAGAACCCTCACAGGTATAGGAAGGGTTGATAAGTTTCTCTCTAATAATAGAGGAACTTCAGAGACAAGGACAATGCTCTATAGCAAAGCCCTCATAGTAGAAAGCTTCTCTGAAGACTGCAGAGAGCATTGTGCAGGAGAGCTATGAGATAAACTGACTGAAAATCAGTTATGTTGCCATATCCTAGAAAAGGAGATGGTTAGAGTAATGTGAGAAAGCCTAACGAGTAGGAGGATCCAAGATAGTTTGGAATCACTACTGAGGCTAGACAAAAATTTTGAACAAGGGACTGGAACTTGGAAAAGTCCCAGTAATACAATTACTATAACTCCTGCAGGCAGAGCTGCTGACAGAAACAGCAGAGAGATTGTCCTGTGCTGAAATAAGAAAAACAGACAAGAAAAGAGAGGGGATATCTCTTCTCACTGTCTGGGGAACGACCAGAGAAGTAGTTCAGTATGGTAGCCCTCAAGTAGTTGGAGGGTGACGTACCCATGGGGTAAGTCAACTGAAGGAAAAATGTTCAGTTGGGAAAGAAACTATCAGGTGATAGTTGCAACTGATCTTCTGGAGAGTAAGAAGAGGAGAAGTGTGTAGTACCTGAACAAAATAATTTTTTGACAGGTTAGTACACTGAAAAAGAAAAGCACAGTGAATAATCTTTTAATATGTAAGTTACAATTCCCGGCCCCTATGGTTGCTGGGAATGTTGAGACTGGCCAGAACTGGAGGACTTCAGACTAGGCTGAGGCGTCTCTTGTTTAGGTACAGCCGAATGATGGGCAGGAGAGGAATGAAACTTTCTTTTCTTAGGAAAAGAAGGTTTGGTAGGACATTTCCTACTATTTGAAGAAGGAGGTGGCTTAGAATGGTTTCTAGTGGAAGAAGAGTCAGGGGAGCATTAAGCAACCTGACGTAAAGCCTCCTTATTAAAAAGACCTTCCCCTGTACAAGGAGAATGAGCTAGTATAGTTTGCGCCCATTTGCTCAAGTCTGAAGCCTCAAGCCAGGCTCTGCGACGTGCTGCAATGGCAATAGCAGAGGATCTGCTAATGGACTCAAAAGAATCTATAGAAGCACGAGACAGAAACCAGGATATATTCCGGCTGTGATTGATGAGCAAGGTATAATCAGTAGCCTTGGGCTCTGGTAAAAAAGGGGTCAAAAGAGACAATTTCTCTGTGACTTCCTGGAGTGTTAGACTCATGTGAAAAATATATGAGAGAACTCTGGAAGCCAGCATAGAGTTTTGGAAGGCCTGACGGCCAAAAGCATCAAGTGTTCTTGAAGAACGACCTGGCGGAAAAGAAGAATGCTTCTTCTTGCTCTTAACCTTCCTCAGTGCTGATTCCACTACAAGGGAACGATGAGAAAGTTGAGGTTTTTGGAACCCTGGAGAGGGTGGCACACGGTACCTAACCTCAATGTCAGTAGAAACTTGAGGAAGTCGTAAGGGTGATTTCCATACCCTAAGAAGGAGATCCTGCAGAGCAGGATGTAAAGGAAACTGTATATGTTGCATTTGTGCCGGTGAGCCATGGGTAGGATCACAACTAGGGATAGAAATATTAAGAAAGGTTGCCATATCCAGGAGAAAAGTCTGAAAAGACTGATCTCCTATGGGAACTATTCCTGGTGAGGCTAAAGAAAGAGCCTGAGTATCAGAGGACGTACAAGGTACTGCACCAATGCCAGGTATCGATTCTAAACTAGGCAGCGGTGCAAGAACAGGCATCAACCTCGCTACTGATAAAGGACTAGCAGGTGAAGTAGTCATCGGGAACTGCTGTAGTGGAACCGAGATCATGAGGGAGTTATGGCTAGGATCTTCGGAACTACCTATTGGGAAACGACAGGAGTCGGTTCCGGGACGCATCGGTACGCAGTCCTCGAGACTCGATATCGACTCAAGACTCGGCATCGAAGAGAGCGAGACTAGCGATGCATGTCTCGACAGTTCCGACGCCAGTGGTAGTATCGGCGATGCCGATACCACTAAGGCAGCCTGGGTGACATCGATCGATACCGACAGTACCGAGGATACCCGATGAGCACCCATCCATGTCGATGCCGATGCTAGGGTATCGGAACCGATCGACGCCGGTACCGTCCCGGAGCATGGCTGAGATTGAGGGAAGTCAATGCGGTGCGTATCGATCGGTCCCGAAGGTACCGAGGATGCCCAATGACGATCCCTGGTGAAGAGTGGAGTACTCGACACCGGTGCCGATGACGGAGGCTCGGTACCGCTCGAAGCGGATACCACCCCCGCGCATGGCTCAGGTATGTTCTGTGAGGGGTGAGCCCCAGGAACATCCTGAAACCCCTTTAACGCTTTGGAGCCCGAAGACTCCCGCAGGGGTAATGCCAATGGATTCTTGAGGGTAAGGCCGGAGCCGTCAGCATGCTGGGCATGGGACATACCACTCAAGCATTGACTAGTCTTAACAGACTGTTTTTGGGTTACCTGATCCTGTGAAGTGGAGAAACCGGGTACCCTCACTGCCGAAGAAAAAACGGTATCGAGGGAAACTCTAAATACTGAAGGTTTTCTCACAAAATTATCTCCTGACAAGTCAGGGGAAAAAGGGTCAGGACCCACACAGTTGAGACACCAACTATTGGTGTCTAAAAAGAAACAGGTGTTTCCACAGCGGATGCACTTCTTAGGAAAAGAAGGCTCCATAATGAAAAAAGGCCTAGTAGGCCTAAGAAGTTAAGGCAAAAAAAACTGAAGAAAAGTTTTACAGACTTTAGCCTAAAAACCACCGGCGGTACCGGTGGTAGCGGGAAAAACAGCCGCGACCACAAGAAAACAAAAAAATTAAAATAATTAAAGCAATTAAAAAGAAAAATTTCTGCGGTGACAGGACTCCTCCTGCCGGCTCCGCGGAAAAACGAAAACTGAAGAGAGGCTGTGGAGAAGGCGGGAAGTCACTGCGCAGGCGCGAGGGATGCTGCCAAAAGCTTTCTAATTGAAAGCTGGGCAGCATTCCCGTGCAGGCTCCGTCGGTACCGACGTACCCCATATGTGAAGACTCATTCCTGCTTGTTCCTGGAGATTTAATACCTGTCTGCAAATGGCTCATGAGCATCCTGCATACACACTACGTACATTTGCTTCGTGCTTGTTCTGATCTAAACACAAAGGGGTGCACAGTGCCAGTTGGGATGCTGTTCTGAGAACTTTCCTGGTTAATACGTGCTCACGAACAAAGTGGATCACACTGTGTGCAGCTTGTTTCAGAGAATGCATGCTTGGTGCAGGCTCTGTGTCCCAATTAGCTAGAGTTCTGGATCACCCAGTGTATACACACCCTTAGAAGCACAGATACAAATAGGTCATCCTTCCACCCACTCCAGGCATAATCCTCAATTTATTTATTTATTTAACTGTATTTATATCCCGCTTTTCACCGGGTCAAAGCGGTGTTACATACAAGGGTGGGGAAATTAAGTATAAGGGTGGGGCCATCACCGGGTGGGCAACATTGATGACTTTGACATAAGACAGACTTTCAACATGGACAGTTTAGTGCAGTTTTTGATCAGAGGTTCATGGTGGGCGAGATCAGGGGTTAGTGCACTTTTTGGTGGGAGTTGTTTTAAAGTATTCTTGGAATAGGATGGTTTTTAGCTGTTTTCTGAATGACATTAGATCGTCATTGTTTCTGAGTTGGCTCGGTAGAGAATTCCATAGGGACGGAGCATAAAGTTCAAAGGCTCGATTGCATGTCCGTTGAGAGCATTTGTTTCTTTTGTGAGGGATGGTGAGGGAGTTGCTGGCGGCCTGTCTGGTAGTTTTGCCGTGGGCTGGACGAGACAGCAGGGTGCAAAGCTGGGTGTTCTGCGTTTGCTGGATGGCTTTGTGGGTGAGTAGGATGGATTTGTATTTTGTTCTTGCTTCGAGGGGAAGTATATGTAGGTCTCTTAGAATTGAGGTGATGTGATCGCTTTTCTTTGCTCTCTGAATGATTCTTGCTGTGGTGTTCAATGCAGTTCGGAGGGGGTTGGTCTGTGTGGCTGGTAGTCCATGGTAGATTATGTTGCAGTAATCCAGATGTGGGAGTGTCATAGCTTGCATTACCGTCCTGAAGTCTTGAGATTCAAGGAGGGGTCTGAGACGTTGCACTGTTTTCACTTTGTGGAATATAATTCCGGCGGTTTTAGTAATTTGTTGCTTGAGGGTTAGGGCTTGGTCAATAATGCCCAGATATCTTATTTGTGGCTGTATTTGAATGCGTGTGGTTCCTATGTTGAGGTGTGTGGGTGGTGTGAAGTCTGGGTCTTTTGTCACTATGAGGGCTTCAGTTTTCTTTATGTTGATGGATAGGTTGTTTCTTTATAGCCTTCTAAACCAGTTAAGGGGAAGGGGGCAATCTTACTCAATTTCAGGTTTAACTGATTATCTTCATCAACAGGTTATTAGGCCTTAGGAATAGATTAATTAAGTCCTTGCAGTTCACCTTGAGGTGAACACTAAAAGTCCTTTACATTATTTATTTTATTTATTTAGCAAGCATTTGTAGCCCGCTCCTTCCAGCGATCAGAAGCGGGTAGGATTACTATTGTGAAACTGCCGAATCAAGGCAGGTACAAATTTTGTTTACATACAGATTGTCAGAAAAGCACATCATACAGAGTTAACACTTCTTAGCTATGGGGGAGTTCATTTACATATATACATAAATACATATATACAGGATAATCTTCTTGGACACAGTGGTCAGGGGCTGCTCCATCTGTGGGTTTAGTTCAGGTTGAAATGTGATTGGAAAATGTGCGTTTTGAGTTTTTTTCTGAAGTCTAGAAGGTCATTGCTAGCTCGTAGTTCTGGTGGGAGTTGGTTCCACAGTGTTGGCGCCGCATATGAGAAAGCCCTGTGGCTGGTGTTAGCTTTGGCAGATCTTATATCTGTTGGAGTGTGAAGGATGTTGGAATTGTGGGTTCTTCTGTTTCGGGTAGGAGGTTGCAATCTTACTAGGTTGTTGAGGAAGGAAGGTGCTAAGTTGTGGATGAGTTTGAAGGTGGTTGTTAGTATTTTGTATTTTGTGCGAGCTGTTATGGGTAGCCAGTGTAATTGAATTAGTACTGGTGTAATGTGGTCACTTAGATTTTTCTTCATTATGACCCTGGCAGCTACATTTTGTGCCATTTGTAATATGTTTAGGGTTTTTTTAGGTAAACCTTGTAGGATGGCGTTGCAGTAGTCAAAATGTGGCATGATGAGTGCTTGGGCCACTGTTCTGAAGTCTTGGGGATCAATAATATTCTGAATGGGTTGGAGCACTCTAAGCTTGTGGAAAACTGCTCTGTTGGTCTTTCGGAGGTGTTTTTCCATCTTTAGGTCACAGTCAAATGTGACTCCTAGATACTTTATTTCTTTTTTTGTTTGGTAAGTGTTGTTACATAGTGTTATTGATGTGGGAGGGTCAAAATTCGGTTCTTTGGAGATATACATTACTTCGGTTTTTTTGTGATTAATTGACATACTACTTTGTTGTAACCAGTCTTGCATCTCTCCGATACATGTCTCCAGTGGGTTGTAGTCTGGGTTTTTAGTGTCTAGTTGTGTGTATAGCATGATATCATCGGCATAGATGTGGTAATTAATTTCGTGCCGTGAGAAAATTTTGCATAGTGGCTGCATATATATGTTAAACAGAAGTGCTGAGAGAGCAGAGCCTTGGGGAATTCCCTGTGTTTGTGAGAAAGATTCTGCTTTTTCTCCGTTGAATTGAACCTGTTGTGTTCGATTTGAGATGTAGGATGAGAACCATTTTAGTGGGGTTCCTGTTATTCCTATTGATTTTATCCTATTTATGAGGGTCCCATGATTAACTGTATCAAAGGCAGCTGAGATGTCAATGAATACAAGAATGTACATTTTCTTTTTGTTTTCAAGGCCCTTTAGGAGGTTGTTAAGTAGAACTAGTAACAAGGTTTCAACTCCATGATGTTGCCTGAAGCCATATTGCTGGTCATCAAGAGGAGCACTGTCAGTCAGATGGTCTTGGAGTTGTAGAAGGACCGTTTTTTCTATGATCTTTGCCAGGAATGAGATACTTGATATGGGACGGTAGGAGGCAGGGTCTTCTCCGTTGAGTGTAGTGTTTTTTAGGATCGGTCTAATGACTGATTTCTTTAGTTCTGAGGGCATGATTCCTTGTTGTAGGGATAGGTTAACTATGTGTGCTATGTGAGGTGCTATGTCTTGTTTCACTGCCTTGATCCAGGATGCAGGACAGGGATCTAGTGGGGAGGTGGTGCTTTTCAGGCTTGTGACAATGGCTGTGATTTGCTTGGTTCCTATTTTGTGGAAGTGCTCCCATAACTGGTTTTGCATTGTGTTGTTCTCACTTCTGATTTGTGGTGTTGGTGGGGGGGGGTGGAGGACCAGGGGCCGTCAGTTTGGTCGCGTAGTGGTTTGCCAGTGTTTGGACCTTGATGGATTTGTTGAGGTTGGCATTTTGGTCGGTTTTGGTTAGTGATTTGACTAGTTCAAATAACTCTCGTGGGCGATTGATTGCCTTGTTTAGGATGTTGGTGTGATGTAATTTTTTTGCATTGTTCACGTCGTCTTTGTATTTTGCGAGATGGGCCATGTATTTAGTTTTGAGATCGGAGGATTTGGTTTGTCTCCATTTTCTCTCTATTTTACGGAGCTCCCTTTTTGATTTTATTAGAGTTCCTGTGTACCAGGGTTCCGAGTTGATCTTATGTGGGTTTGATGTGTGTTTCAGAGTTGGGTTAGATGTATTTTGGATGTGTGTGTTCCATCTGTTAGTTAGTTCGTCTAGGTTTGTGGAATCTAGGTTTATGTGGGATGCAATGGTGCTTATGAGGTGTTCCTCGTTGAGTTTGCTGAATTTCCTAATGGGGTTGGTCATTCTCATCTCCTTTGAGTTTTTGGGTTGGCACTGTAGTTTAAGTTTACAGTTGATTTGGTGGTGGTCTGACCATGGTACTTGAGTTATGTTTATTATAGGTGGTTCATTGCTTTGTTGTGGATTTCTGGGTATGAAAATCATATCTAGGATGTTTCCTCTATCGTGTGTGGGGTTGCTTATTATTTGTTGGAAACCCAATTGGTCGATGGCTTCATAGAAGGAGTCCGTGTGGGACGGAGGAATTGATGCTAGGTTCAAATCTCCGAGGATGATCTGGAATTTTTTGCTTTGTGTGGATGTGATGGTTTCTAGTGCTGTGGCTAGTGTTTCGTGCTGTGGTGAGGGAGGTCGATAGATTAGGCAGATGGATAATGCCATGCTCTCGACTTTAAGTAGGTCAAGATCTGGATTTGTGACCGTAGATGTGGTTGTGAGTTGAAGGCTGGTTTTGGCTGCTATAAGGACTCCGCCTCCTCTTCTGTTGATGCGTGGGCAGTTGTATAGTTGGTATCCGGGCTTCTGTATTTGGTTCATTGTTGCAGAGTCTGAGTCAGTGAGCCATGTTTCTGTTATGCATAGGATATCTGGTTGTTCGTCAGTTAGAATGTTGTGGATAATATGCGTTTTATTCCTTATTGACCTAGCATTAATAAGGATAATGTTACATGTGTGATGTTCTTGGTGTGTGGTTCGTGTGAGTTGTATTTGAGATCCAATAGTGTTCTTTGCTTTGGTTTTAGGGTGTTTTTGAGATTTGTTCCCTTTGATATGGGTGTGTCGTTGGGGTAATTTACTTGGTGTTTGTGTGGTGGTGATAGGATTTAAGTTGTATTGATGCAGGATGGGTAATGGAGGGGGGGGGTGGAGAAGGTAGATTGGTGTATATAGTAGAGGAATGCAGTATTGTGAGTGTGGGATGGTTCTATATGAAGATGTTAGTATACACATGCACAAAATCAGGAAGGTGTGAGCAGGCTCCATTTTATGTCTGCCAGAAATACTTGGATTTTGGATTCGAGTGGCGCAGTGTGGGGTGAAGTCAAGGCAGCTGGCCTAGAGATGAGTTAGTGTAGGCCGGCAAGATAGTTGTTGGGTACCAACAGTCTAGCAGGGATAGATGGGTTGGGGTACAGCGTTTCTTATTACTTTAACAAAATAGGGATACAGTCCTAACGTTCCTTATCACTCAGTATAAACAGATACAGTATTGTGCGATACAGTCCTATCGTTACCTATCATTCAGTATAAACAGATACAGTATTGTGCGATACAGTCTTAAGGTTATTGTAAGAAGGTTATTGGGTTACTGCATTGAAATGTAACAACTTGCTGGTTAGAGATACTTTGTTTCATTTAGCTCTAAATAAACAGTAGTAGCCTTTAGAGTTGGTAGGGGTTTACAATGTAACAGCTGGCTTGAGGAGAACAGGGCTTGTGACAGTGGGGAGTTTACACATTATATATACAGAGGTATGTTGGCTCCTACTTGGGGGGGGGGAGGGGTTAGGCCAGGGTTGCACAGTGGGCTTTTGCATCAGGAGGCAGATAAGTCCAGTAATTATAATATCTTCTATTTTATTCTCCATTCCTTTCCTTGTGATTCATAGCATTCTATTTGCTTTCATGACCGCAGCTGCACAATGAGCGAAAGGCAAAGGAGTTGGATGGGGCAGGAGGGTGCAGAGAGGCCACGCCTAGTAGTGGGTGTACAGGGCAAGGGCCCAATACATGGAGCTCACTGAAGAGCAGTGCCTGATGCGATTCAGGTTGGAAAAAGCCATCATGCACTAGCTGGGCCAAGAGTTTGAACAAGAACCCATCACCACCACACAGAGCGGCAATCCCAACCCAGTGCACATCAAGATCATGACAGCCTTGGCATTTCTGATGACTGGCAGCTTTCAGACTGTGCTGGCAGCCACGGCAGGCAGCAATCAGTTGGTGGTGTCACTATGCCTCACACAGTTTCTTGCAGTGATCCTCCTCAAGACTGCCCAGTACATAAGCTTTCCGAGCTCAATACAGCAGTGCCAACATACCGTACTGCAATTTCATCAGGCAAGCAAGCTTTCCTGCATGGCTGGGTGTCAGAGCGCACACGTAGCCCTGAGTGAGCAGGAAACCACATACAGAACTGAAATACAAGATTGCAGACATACTTTTAGTAATCTGTGAGCTATAATTAAAATCATCTGTTGTACCTGAGGATTGACGAGTGGCCAATGTAATGCCAATTTATAAAAAGGGTTCTAGGGTTGATCCCTTGTGTGAGGTTTTTGACTATCTCAAAAAGTTCCTTTGGTCGGCTGAGGGAGTTTGTTAGTATCTTTGTGTGATATTATTTTTTAGCGTTGTTTATGGCATTTTTATATGCTTGAAGTGTGTTCATGTAAGTTAGTTTGTTATCATAGATTTACTCTCTCCATTTATTTTCAAGTTTTCTCAGTTTTTGCTTTAACTTCTTCAGGACGTGGGTATACCATTTCTCAGACCTTTTTATAGAATTTGTGTGCTGAGATTTGGTCGATTTAGGTGAAATAGCAGCATTATGTATTGAGGTGTTCCAATTAGCTAGTATATCGTCTAACTTAGATAAGGGAATCTCTAATTGTGGAATGACTTCTATCAAGATGATGTCCTTTTGAAATTCTTTGAATCATGTGTGAGATTCATTATATCATCCTTCATTTTATTTTCCATTCTTTTCCTTATAATTCCTAACATTTTATTAGGTTGCTTGGCTGCCCAGAGGATTTAAATACATTGAAGTGCTGTCGAGTTGGTGCAGACTCATGTCAACACTCTGGAAAGTTGTCCTAAACTGTGTTTGGACTTCAGTCAGGTGGCATTATTAATAGAGTGGCATCCATAGCTGCTGTTATTGTATTGCTCCATCCACTGTTGGCCTTCCTCTTTTGCGTTGACCTTCAAACTTGCCAAGCATGTCGTCTTTTTTCTAATAATCTCTTTCTTTGCATAAGGTGACCAAAGTATGAATGTCAAAGTCTTGTCAACTGAATTTCTAAACATAGAAACATGACAGCAGAAAAAGACCATATGGCCTATCCAGTCTGCCCTTCCATACAAACTACTACTTTTTTCTTTTAGAGATTTTCTGTGCTTGTCCCATACTTTCTTGAATTCAGATACTGTCCTGGTCTCTACTACTTCCACTGGAAGACTATTTCATGTATCTGTCACTCTTTCCGTAAAGAAATATTTCTGCATATTACTTCTGAGTCTATCCCCTTTCACCATCCTAAGAAAGCTTAGGTTTAATCTCCTCTAGTAACAACTGGTTCATTCTTCAAGCAGTCCATGGTATACACATATATTCATTGCTATCACCATATGGCCAAGGCATTCATTTTCTTCAACGTATTATCCACAATGATACCGAGATACTTTTCCTGAGTGGAGGCTCCTAATGTGGAACCTTCCATCCGGTAGCTATATTTTGGATTGTTCTTTCCACGTGTCCACATTAAATTTCATCTGCCATTTTGATGCCTAGTCTCCCACTTCGAGGTCTTCTTGCAATTTTCCACTAGCCGCTTGTGATTTAACAACTTTGAATAATTGAGTATCATAAGACAAACTGTATCATCTTATTCATTCCTATTCTAGGTCATTTCCCAATATGCTAAAAAGTAGTGGGTCCAACAAAAATCCCTGGGATACTCTATTATTTCCGTTCCTCCATTGAGATAATTGGCCATTTAGCTTTACTTTCTCTTTTCCATCTTTTAACCAACTCCCAATCCTCAATAGGACATCGACTCCTATCCCATGACTTTTTAATTTTCTCCAGAGGTTCTCATGAGGGACTCTGTCAAAAGCTTTCTAAAAACACAGCTATTCAACCAGCTGTTACCTACCCATTTATTTACACCATCAAATATGTAGTAGACTGCTGAAGCACAACTGCCCTTTGCTAAATCCATGTTGGCCCTTTCCCATTAAGCCATGACTAAATGTTCAGTAATTTTGTTCTTTATAATAGTTTCAACCATTTTGCCTGGCACGGACATCAGACTCGCCGGTTTATAGCTTCCTCGACTCAACCCTGGAACCCTTTTTAAAAAATGTGTGTTACATTGACCACTTTTCAATCTTCAGGTACCATAGATGATTTTAATGATAGTTTACAAATTACTAATAGTAGGTCTTCAATTTCAAGTGTTTTCAGCATCCTTTGATGTATGCCATCAGGTCCCGGTGATTTTAGTTAGTCAAATTTTTCCTTATTACATCTTCCAGGTTCACAGAGATTTGTTTCAAATCTTATGATTCATTTCCTTTAAATATCATTTCTGGCATGCATTTCTTTCCTATATCTTCTTAAGTAAAGATTGAAGCAAAAAATTAATTTAGGCGCTCTGCCAGGGCCATGTCTTCCCTTAGTGCCCCCTTTTACTTAGAGAAGCTAGCAAAGTAGTCAAGAAGGCAAAGATTCAAAAGGAGGAGGAAATAGCCAATGCAATAAAATGGGGGGGATAAGACATTTTTCAGATATATTAGTGAGAAGAGGAAGGGCAAAAGTGGTATTGTCAGACTCAAGGGTGCAGGGGAGGAATATGTAGAAGCTGATAAGGATAAAGCGGAATTGCTTAACAAATATTTTTGCTCTGTGTTCACAGATGAAGAACCAGGAGCAGGACCTCAGAAAACACCCACAAATAGGAACAGAAGCAAGGGACATCTTGAACAATTTTCAGAAGACTGTGTTCATGAGAAACTAGCTCAACTTAAAGTAGACAAAGCGATGGGACCGGATGGGATACACCCTAGAATACTGAGGAAACTTGGGGACGTTCTAGCAACTCCACTGACTGACCTTTTCAATGCCTCGTTGGAGTCGGGAGTGGTGCCGAAGGACTGGAGAGAGGCTCATATGGTGCCTTTACACAAAAGGGGAAATAAGGATGTGGGTGAAAACTACAGACCGGTTAGTTTAACTTTGGTGGTGAGTAAATTATTGGAAATGCTGCTAAAAGAGAAAATAGTGAGGTTTCTGAAGTCCAGCGGATTACAGGATCCGAGGTAGCATGGGTTCGCCAGAGGCAGGTCTTGTCAGACAAATCTGATTGATTTCTTTGACTGGGTGACCAGGGAGTTGGACCGAGGGAGAGCTCTAGATGTGGTGTATTTAGATTTTAGTAAAGCCTTTGACACTGTTCCTCACAGGTGACTTATAAACAAACTGAGCACCCTAGGGATGGACCCTAAAGTTACTGCTTGGCTTAGAAATTGGTTGGGTGGCAGGCGACAAAGTACAAGTAAATGGAGCTCACTCTGAGGAGAAGGATGTTACCAGTGGTGTGCCCCAGGGATCTGTCCTTGGTCCGATTCTTTTTAACATCTTTGTTAGTGATATAGCGGAAGGGCTGTCGGGTAAGGTTTGCCGCTTTGCAGATACCACCAAAATCTGCAATAGAGTAGACACCCAGGAAGGTGTAGATAACATGAGGAGGGATCTAGCTAAGCTTGAAGAATGGTCTAGAATTTGGCAGCTGGGATTTAATGTTAAAAAATGTAAGGTCATGCATTTGGGCTGCAGCAATCCAAGGGAGCAATATAGTATAGGGGGTGAAGTACTTTTGTCCACTAAAGAAGAGCGGGACCTAGGCGTGGTTGTGTCTGATGATCTTAAAGTAGCTAAACAGGTAGAAAAGGCGACGGCAAAAGCTAAAAGGATGCTTGGGTGCATACGAAGAGGAATGGCTAACAGAAAAAAGGAGGTGATAATGCCTCTGTATAAGTCTTTGGTGCGACCTCATTTGGAGTATAGTGTGCAATTCTGGAGACCGCACCTTCAGAAGGATGTGAAGAGGATGGAGTTGGTGTAGAGGGTGGCTACTAAAATGATTAGTGGTCTTCATTATAAAGCATATGAGGACAGACTGAAGGATCTTAATATGCATACCTTAGAGGAAAGGCGGGATAGAGGTGATATGATTGAGATGTTTAAATACCTCCGTGGCATAAACGTTCAGGGAGAGAGCCTCTTTCAATTGAAAGCAAGTTCTGCTACAAGGGGACATGGGATGAGGGTGAAGAGAGATAGATTCAGGAGTGATATGCGGAAATATTTCTTTACGGAAAGAGTAGTGGATCCGTGGAATAGTCTCCCAGTGGAGGTGGTATAGATGAGGACACTAACTGAATTCAAAAAAGCATGGGACAAACACAGAGGATCTCTAAAGGTAAAAAGGGGACTGTTGTAGTTGTTGATATGGAAGGACAGACTAGATAGGCCATGTGGTCTTTTTCTGTCATCATATTTCTATGTTTCTATGTTTACTCCTCCATCTAACCCAACTAACTCCATCACAGACTATCTGCTTTGAATACACCTGAAAGAGTTATTATGAGTTTTTGCTTCCACAACAAGCTTCTTTTCAAATTCTCTCTTTGTCTGCCTTATAAATGTTTTGCATCTAACCTGCCAGTATTTATGCTGTTTCCTGTTTTATTTACTCGGTTAAAGCAGTAGGTTGAGGACCAGGGAAGCCAGGTTAAAATACCACTGCTGCTCCTTGTGATTCTGGGCAAGTCATTTAATTCTCCATTTCCACAGGTACAAACTTAGATTTTTTTGGCTAAAATAATAGAAAAAGTGGTACAAATTCAGACACAAGAATACCTTGATTCATCCTACCCGCTTGATGACCACCAATATGGATTTAGACCTCAACATGGAGTTGAAACACTTTTAACAGTCTTAACCGATACACTACTCAAAGGGATTAATAATCATAAACAAGCATTTATACTCTTATTTATTGATATTTCGGCAGCATTTGATAGTGGTGGGGGGTAGGACTGGTAATGGGTTGATTAGGGGAGCCCAGCACTGGTAATGGGGTTGAGGAGGGACTAGCACTGGAAATGAACTGATTAGGGGAGGCTAGCACTGGTAATTTTATTTATTTACATTTCTTTTATACCGCACTATTCGACATCAGTGTGGTTTACATAAAACATACACGTTGCATATAATGAACTGTGCTTACAGGAAACAGGAAATAAAACTTGGTTAACTTGGTGTAACTGTATACATCGGATTTTCATATTATACAGGCTTTACTCATGAGTGTCTTATAGGGTAGGTTTAGTCATAATGGGGTTGAGGAGGGACTAGCACTGGAAATGAGCTAATTAGAGGAGGCTAGGACTGGTAATGAGCTGATGGGGGAGGTTAGGACTGGAAATGGGCTGATTAGAGGAGGCTAGGACTGGAAATGCACAGATAAGGGGGGGGTAGGACTGGTAATGGGCTGAGGAGGGGAGTCTAGCACTGGTAATGGGGTTGAGGAGTGACTAGCACTGGAAACGAGCTGATTAGGGGAGGCTAGGACTGGTAATGAGCTGATGGGGGGGGGGGTGGCAGGATTGGTATTGGGCTGATTAGTGGAGGCTAGCACTGGTAATGGGGTTGAGGGGGGACTTGCACTGGAAGCGAGCTGATTGGGGGCTTCGACTGGGAATGGGCTGATTGCGTGGAGGGGAGGATAGAGCTGCTGGCCCTGGAAGAAAACTGGGGGCTAAGGCTACAAATGGGCCGATATGAGGGGATGGGAGAATGGAACTGGAAGGGAGTGGATCTGAGATGGGCTGACATGGTATTTGTACTAGAAGGGACTGGTCAGTGGGGAAGGAGGGGGACTGGAAGGGCACCAGTGGCAGTCATGGGAATGCAAGTTGACATTGGAAGGTACTGAGAGTGAGGACTGGAAAGGGGCTGATACTGGGGAGGGTTACTGGGACTGGAAATAGGTTGATGGAAAGAAGTGAAGAAAACGAAAGAAGAGATAAATGGCAGATGACCATAGACCACAGAAAGAGAGCTAAGAGAAGACAGGAAAGCAGAAGCCTCAGATCGGGACCAGCATGATCAGAGAATAAATTGGTCATAGTAACATAGTAAATGACGGCAGATAAAGACCAGCATGGTCCATCTAGTCTGCCCAGCAAGATGGCAAGAGTAGGTGCACCTGTCGCTCTGTGCAGGCCACCCCTCCCCATGTCTTTGTTTAGGGCTAAACCACCACTCCATGTAGGACACCCCTATTTTTTGAGACGTTATATGGTTCAGAAGTTAGATGGTACCGTTTATCTTGTTTTTATCCTATTGCTGTAAAGGGATCCACTGTGTTTGTCCCATGCCTTTTTGAATTCCGTCACCGTGTTTGCCCCCACACTTCCATCGGGAGGGCATTCCAAGCATCCACCACCCTTTCAGTGAAAAAATATTTCCTGACATTGCCTTTCAATTTACCACCTTGCAGCTTTATGTTATGCCCTCTAGTTTTACAGCTTCCCGGTCTTTGGAAGAGGTTTGTTTGTTCATCATTTCTCTTTAAGTATTTAAAGGTCTGAATCATATCTCCCCTGTCCCTCCTCTCCTCCAAAGTGTACATATTTAGGTCTTAAAGTCTCTTCTCATAAGGCTTCTGACGTAGGCTCCAAATCATTTTGGTCGCTTTCCTCTGAACATTTTCCAGTCTTTTTACATCTTTTGCAAGATACGGTCTCCAAACTGAACACAGTATTCCAAGTGAGGCCTCACCAGTGACTTATACAGTGGCATAAGTACCTCTTCCTTTCTGCTGGTAATCCATCTTTGTATGCAGCCCAACATCCTCCTGGCTTTTGCCACCTTGAGATCATCAGAGATAATCACACCAAGGTCTTTCTCCTGAACCGTGCATACCAACCTCTCGCCCCCTATCACGTACATTTCCCTTGGATTTCTGCTACCCAAGTGCATGACACTGCACTTTTTCACATTAAATTGTAGTTGCCAAGCATTAGACCAGTCTTCCAGCTTTTGTAGATCTTTCCTCATGTTAACCACTCCCTCGGGGGAGTCCACTCTGTTGCAAATTTTTGTGTCGTCTGCAAAAAGACAGACTTTTCCATTCAGTACTTCAGCAATATCACTCACAAATACATTGAACAATGCCGGGCCCAGGACGAACCCTGGGGCACCCCGCTAATCACCTTCCTCTCATCCGAGTGAGCTCCATGTACAATCACCTTCTGTCGCCTGTCAGTCAACCAATTTCTAATCCAGTTTACCATCTTGGGACCCATCCCCAAGCTACTGAGTTTGTTGACAGGCCTCCTATGAGGAACAGTATCAAAGGCTTTGTTGAAATCCAGGTAGATGACATCCATCACATGCCCCTGATCTAGTTCCTTGGTCACCCAGTCAAAAAACTCAATCAGATTTGTTTGGCAAGACCGTCCTTCGGTAAAACCATGTTGCCTCGGATCTTGCATCCTGTTGGTTTTGAGAAAGTTCACTATTCGCTATTTCAGGAGCGCCTCCATTACTTTTCCCGCCACCGAGGTAAGGCTCACGGGCCTGTAGTTTGACACTTCTTCCCCGTCACCACTTTTGTGTACAGGTACGACATCAGCCATTCTCCAGTCCTAAGGAACCTCTCCTGTTTCCAAGGATCTGTTGAAGACATCCTTTAACGGTCCTGCAAGAACCTCTCTGAGCTCTTTCAGTATCCTGGGATTTATCCCATCCGGTCCCATGGCTTTGTCCACTTTCAGTTAAGCAAGTTGTTCTAACACCTTGTCTTCTGTGAATGGTGTGGTATCTACTTCATTCCCATTTCTATATTTGGGAGTCACAGCTGGTCCATCTCCAGGATCTTCTTTAGTAAAAACAGAGCAGAAGTATTTGTTTAGCAATTTTGCGTTTTCAGTGTCACTTTCCACGAGTCCTTTCCCAGCACTTTTGAGTCCTGCAATTCCAACTCTGATCTTCTTCCTTTCCCGAATATACCTGAAGAAAGTTTTGTCGCCACCCTTAACATCTTTAGCCATCCTTTCCTCTGCCTTTGATTTTGCTATCCTTATTACTCTTTTAGACTCTTTGAGTTGGATCCTGTATTCATTTCTGTGTTCTTCTGTTTGCAAGCTTTTGAATTTTTTGAAAGTTGTGTTTTTTGCCTTTATTTGAGCAGCCACCTCTTTGGAAAACCAAATAGGTTTCCTTCTCCTCTTGTTTTTATTTATTTTTCTTACATATTTATCTGTTGCCCCTTTTATTGCCTTCTTTAGTTTAGCCCATTGCAATTCCACTTCCTTTATCTCCTTCCACCCTGTCATCTCCTCCTTTAAGTACTCTGCCATTTTATTGAAGTCAGTGTATTTGAAGTTTAGGACTTTGAGCTTGCTATGATTGGCCTGTACCATGGCTTTTATCTCAAACCACACCGTGTGATGGTCGCTGTTGCTCACAGGGGCACTCACGCAGACATTCGACACACTATCACCGTTGGTGAGCACTACATCCAGCGTTGAGCTTTCCCTGGTTGGTTCCATCACCATTTGTCTAAATAATGCATCTTGGAGAGCATCCACTATTTTTTTGCTTCTTTCCAGATGTGCAGAAGGAGTAATCCAATCCACATCAGGTAGATTAAAGTCACCCAATATGATTGCTTCCCCCTTTGATGCTATCTTGGCAATATCTTTAATCAATTCGTTCTCTCTCTCTTCAATTTGAGTCGGAGGTCTGTAGACTACAGCAATATGGACAGTGCCATCTCCTCTTTCCAACACAATCCAGAGCGCTTCTTCTTTTCCCCATGCCCCCTGCATTTCAGTAGCTTTAATATTGCTTTTGACATACAAGGCTACTCCTCCTCCTTTTCCATTTTCTCTGTCTCTTCTGAATAGATTATAGCCAGCTATGGCTATATCCGAATCGTGTGATTGATTAAACCATGTTTCTGTAATGGCCACAATGTCCAAATTCGTTTCCACCATTAGGGCTTCCAGGTCTGGAATTTTGTTGGCTAAGCTTCGAGCATTTGTGCTCATTGCTTTCCAGCATTTTCCTGGCTTGTGTGTATTTTGCATTGATTTTGTTCTGCCTACTTCTTCCCACATGTTTTTGATGTGTGGTTTAAAAGTGTGGCTGTTTCTGATGCTGTTCTGCTTTTGCTGGGGGTGGCATACAGATGTTGACCTTCCACATCCGTCACCCCCTCTTCCTAGTTTAAATGCATATCCACATACTGCCTGAATTTTTCACTTAGGATTCTTTTCCCTGCGACAGAGAGATGTAGTCCATCAGCACAGTACAGTCTCTTGTTGGTCCATCTGTTGTCCCAGTTACCAATAAATCTGAATCCTTCTGGTTTGCACCAGGTCTGGAGCCATGTATTAAAGCTGTTAATGTGATGCAGCCTTTTTGTCCCCTTACCAATAACAGGTAGAACTTCTGAGAATGCAACAGTGTTAACAATGCGCTTGAGTTTCACTCCCAGAGATTGGAAGTCCTTTTGGGCTGTAGAGGCACTGTTCCTAGCCAGGTCGTTAGTGCCTAAGTGGATAATAACATCAAGTTTGGAGTGTTCACTTTTTGTGCTAGGTAATTCAACAACTTGGTTTGTCTTCCTGCTGGCTGAAGAGCCTGGAAGGCACATGACTATCTTCTCTCTTTTGAACTGTGTTCCCAAGTTGGTGCCTCTGATGATGGAATCTCCAAGTAGTAGTAGTTTTCTGTTTGGTGAGGTTTTCTTCATATTTGGTGCTTTAGCAGGGGATTGGGCATTGTCTGACTCATTTAAGGGCCCTTCAGTTTCTTTGGATTGGGCATTCTCATTAGCCAAGGCAGAGAAGGCATTGTGCAGGGATATCTCTTGATGTACAGGATGTCTCTGTGTTACTGGTCGCAATCTACCAGAACTCACTGTGATCCATTTGTTCCTGGAGCATTTGATTGTTTGTGGGAGCGGTGGTGGACTTTGTTCAATTTGCATCCTAAAAGAGATGCGCTTCATTGCAGCCAGTTCCTTCCTCAGTAGAGACACTTCTTTATGCATGGCAGCTACGTCTTTCCTTAGTAGAGTCAGTTCATCATGCATGGCGGCTGACTTTAGGCATATAGGACAAGCTCTTAGGCTCCAAATGATTCGTCAGACAAAGGTCAGACAACAAAGGTAGAAAAAAATGTTTTATTTCATATTAGTGATTTGACTACAAAATCATCATAATTTTGAAATCAAATATTGTTACTTGTTATTGTGGTTTAAATAAGTAAATTTTATAAATAAAAACATATTGCAAAGGCCTATAAAGCATAGTTACTCACCTGTAACAGGTGATCTCCGGGAACAGCAGGAATTTAGTCCTCACATATGGGGGCATCGTCGGTACCGACGGAGCCTGCGCGGGAACGCTCCCCAGCGTCCAATTAGAAAGCTTTTGGGAGCATCCCACAGCGCCTGCGTGCTGCCTTCCTGCCTTTCCCAATTGCCTCTCTCCATTTGAGTTTAAAGCTGAGACAAAGAGAGAGAGAGAGAGAGGGAAAGAGAGAGAGAGGGAAAGAGAGAGATAGAGAGATACAACTCCTAGGGGAGGTGGGTGGGTTGTGAGGACTAAATTCCTGCTGTTCCCGGAGATCACCTGTTACATGTGAGTAACTATGCTATCTCCAGGAACAAGCAGGAATGTAGTCCTCACATATGGGGACGCCCTAGTTTTAGATGCCAGGGAGAGACCCCAGAAGTTGTATGCCCCTGTGAAAGGGCTCCACTTCCTCCCATGGATCTCTGGCATCCAACCAGGGTAGGAGTTGATTAGGTATGGAACAGGTGTTGAACAGCCTGACCAAACAAGGCATCCTGGCGGGAGTCCTTGTCCAAGCAGTAATGGGCTGTGAAGGTATGAACCGAGGCCCAGGTGGCTGCTCGACAGATGTCGTCAATAGAGACAGAGTGTAGATGAGCCATTGAAGCTGCAATGGCTCTCACATTGTGAGCTGTGACATGGCCCTCCAGAGGAAGATTCTTACTCTGATAGGCAAAGGAAATACACTGAGCAATCCAGTTAGACAGTGTTCTCTTTGAGACTGGAAGTACCAAATGAGAAGGATCAAAAGCAACAGAGTTGAGAGGACTTCCTATGTTGCTGTGTTCTTTGCAAGTAAAAGGCTAAAGCTCTTTTACAGTCCAAAGTATGAAGATTCCTTTCTGCATTTGATGCATGAGGCCTTGGAAAAAACACAGGTAGGTATTTTATTTATTTAGCTGTATTTATAGAGCTAGACCGCTTGGTTTAGATGAAAAGGCGAGACCACCTTTGGCATAAAGTGTGGATGAGTTCTAAGGACTACCTTGTCATGATGGAACCTTGTATAAGGTGGATCAGCCACTAGTGCCTGCAACTCACTGATGCGACGTGCTGATGTGATTGCAATGAGAAAGATAACCTTCCAAGAAAGGAATTTCAATGAGGTAGTAGCTAAGGGTTCGAAAGGTGGCTTCATGAGCTGACAAAGAACCAAGTTTAAGTCCCATGCCACCGGTGGTGGCTTATTGGGAGGCTTAGTAAGAAGAAGGCCTCTCATAAATCTCGCTATAAGAGGATGAGAGGAAATAGGATGTCCATTTAGAGACTTGAAAGAAGCTGCAATAACACTCAAATGGACTCTTACTGAGTTAGTCTTAAGTCCTGCATTGGATAAATGAAGGAGATACTCCAGTAGTGACTCCAGAGGTATCGCAAGGGGGTTAAGACCCTTCTGCGAACACCATATGGTAAACCTCTTCCACTTTAAAGCGTAAGAGCCTCTTGTGGAAGGCTTCCTGGAAGCATAAAGGATGTCCTTTAATTGCTAAGGGAGGTTAAGATCATGGAGATCTAGGCCTTCAGCAACCAAGCCCAGAGATGCAGAGACTGGGGATTGGGATGCCATAACGTTCCGTTCTCATGGGACAGGAGATCTGGAGCTGACCCTAACTCCAGAGAGGGAGCTTGAGAGAGATGTAGAAACAGAGGGTACCACACTTGCCATGGCCAATGTGGAGCTATGAGAATCATATGGCCTCTGTCTCTCTGAACCTTGAACAGGGTTTTGGGAATTAGGGGAATGGGTGGAAAGGTATAAAGGAAGTCTTGACCCCAGTGAAAGAGGAAAGCATCCCTGACCTGAGGGGCCTGAGCCGGAATTCTGGAACAGAACCGGGGAAGTTTGGCATTCAACGGACTTGCAAAGAGGTCTATGTTCGGGGTTTCCGAAATTTGAAACATCTTGGCCACCTGGTCTGCATGCAGAGACCATTCGTGTGGAAGCAGAATTCAACTGAGTCTGTCTGCCCAAGAGTTTTGTATGCCTGGAAGATACACTGCCAGCAGATGAATCTGATGCTCTCTGGCGAGGGCCCATAGTCGCAAAGTTTCGTTGCAAAGCGACAGAAAGCCTGTTCCCCCCTGCTTGTTCACGTAGAACATGGCTACTTGATTGTCCGTATGAATGAGGACTGTCTTTTAGCTGAGCAGGGTGTGGAACACTCAAAGAGCAAGGAAGATTGCTCTGAGCTCCAAGAGATAGATATGTAGATGAGTCTCCTGTGGAGTCCAAGTGCCTTGGGTGGAGAGGTCTTGCAGATGAGCTCCACAACCCATTGGAGAAGCATCTGTTGTGAGAGTTGCCTGGGGTAAAGGTTGTTGAAATGGGGACCCCAGCAACAGGTTTTGAGTGGACTGCCACCAATGGAGGGACAAAATAAGGCGATTTGTGTTTGCTATTTTGTCTGACAGGCACCCTGATGCCTGGGTCCATTGAGTGGATAAAGTCCACTGGGCTGCTCTCATATGAAGGCGAGCATAGGGACCCACATGCACGGTAGATGCCATGTGGCCTAGTAGTTGTAACATCTCTCGAGCAGTGAGATGAGGTTTAAGCACTGTTTGAGAGGCTAACTGCACCATGCGAAGGCAACGGGTCTGAGGAAGATAGGCCCTTGCTTTTCTGGTATCCAGCAAAGCTCCTATGAACTCTAAAGACTGAGTGAGAGTTAGACTGGATTTTGGGATGTTTATGACCAGATCCAAATACTGAAAGATACGCCAGTCGTCTAAGTAGGGGAAGACGAATATTCCCTGAGTGCGGAGAAATGCTGCTACCACAGCCATGCATTTCGTTAACACCCTTGGTGCAGAGGCCAGGCCAAAAGGAAGCACCCTGTACTGGTAATGCTTTCCTTGAAAAAGGAACCGAAGGAACTTTGTGAGATGGATGGATGAGAACATGAGTGTACGCATCCTTGAGATCTAGAGAACAAAGCCAATACTGACTCTGAAGCTATGGCGGGAGAGTTCCCAGAGAAATCATCTTGAATTTCTCCTTGAACAGGAATTTGCTCAATTCTCTGAGGTCTAAAATAGGTCTTTGTCCCTCTGTTTTCTTTGGGATAAGGAAATAGGGGGAGTAAAACCCTGTACCCTGTTGATGAATGGGTACTTCTTCTATTGCCCCTTGGGGAAGAAGCATAGTGACCTCTTGATCTAACAGGTTGATGAGAGAGATCTGAGAATTGAACTGTTTTACCATCGTGGGAGGGGGCATGCACGAAAATTGAAGCTTGTACCCCTCTTTTATGATGGAGAGTGTCCAATGTTCTGCTGTTATCTGCCCCCATCTGGGGGAAAAGTGACAACTTCCTGGAATGGTGGAAGGCTCTAGTCCATTGAGAGCCAGGAAGGCTAAGTTCTCTAGATGAAAGTCAAAGGGCATGTGGAGGCTGAGACTGCTGAGATGGTTGAGGCTTAGCAGTCTTTGCTTTCCTTTGTTTAGGTGGTTGCTGACGCTTTCGGCCAGATTGACCTGCAGAATGTCCCTGCTGGGAATAAGAGGGATAAAAGCTGTTCTTTTTGGAAAAGAATGGTTTCTTGAAAGATTTCTTTCTTGCAGGATCAGCTGTAGCTTTAGATAATCTGTCCAAAGTAGAGTTGTCAGCATCTAATTCATTGGCTTTCTCTTGCCATTTTTTGCCAAATAGATTCTCACCTGTACAAGGGATATTGCCCAGTTTGTCCTGCACCCAGAGCTCCAAATCAGATGCCTGGAGCCAGGCAATTCTACGTGCACCTATGGCAATGGCAGAGGTTCTGCTTATGCTCTCAAAACAGTCAAAAGCTGCACAGTTGACAAACTTAGACACATCCTGGGCATGTTTGACCAGTGTGAGAAAATCCTGCCTTCTATCCTCAGGAAGAAGAGGGCTCAAAACATCTAAATCACCTGTGACTTCCTTAAGGAACATTCCCATATATAAAATATAGGAACTGATCCTGGCAGAAAGCATGGAAGCCTGGAAAGTACGACGTCCAAAGGCATCCACAGAGTTCTACACTCACGTCCTGGTGGATTAGAGGCATGCCTCTTTGCACTCCTGATCCTTCTCATAGCTGATTCCACCACAATAGAGTGGTGAGGAAGCTGAGTCTTTTGGAAACCAGGACAAGGAGGGACTCGATACATGGTATCCAGTCTACGAGAGTGAGAAGAGGTGGTAAGAGGACTTTCCCACATCCTTAGCATGAGATCATGCAAGATAACATGGATAGGCAAAGTAGCCGCCTCTTTAGGAGCTTTGGGATATTGTAGAATCTCCAACTCCTTTGCCCTGGGCTCTGTTTCAGGAGCCACAGTAATGGAAAGACCCTGAGCCACATCCCTGATAAAATCCTGAAAGGAGATATCTTCTGGAAGAGACATCCTGCGTTTTGGAGAGGAGGATTCCTCCAGGAGAAGTATTCCGGTACTGACAGAGCTGTCAGAATCCTCAGAGTCCTCCGAGGATTCAAAGTAGAAACATAGAAACATGACGACAGAAAAAGACCACATGGCCTATCTAGTCTGTCCTTCCATAACAACAACTACAACAGTCCACTTTTTACCTTTAGAGATCCTCTGTGTTGGTCCCATGCTTTTTTGAATTCAGTTACTGTCCTCATCTCTACCACCTCCACTGGGAGACTATTCCACGGATCCACTACTCTTTCCGTAAAAAAATATTTCCGCATATCACTCCTGAATCTATCTCCCTTCACCCTCATCCCATGTCCCCTCGTAGCAGAACTTGCTTTCTATTGAAAGAGGCTCTCTCCCTGAACATTTATGCCACGGAGGTATTTAAACATCTCAATCATATCACCTCTATCCCGCCTTTCCTCTAAGGTGTACATATTAAGATCCTTAAGTCTGTCCTCATATGCTTTATAATGAAGCCCATTAATCATTTTAGTAGCAACCCTCTGCACCGACTCCATCCTGTTCACATCCTTTTGAAGGTGTGGTCTCCAGAATTGCACACCATACTCCAAATGAGGTCGCACCAAAGACTTATACAGAGGCATTATCACCTCCTTTTTTCTGCTAGCCATTCCTCTCCGTATGCACCCAAGCATCCTTCTAGCTTTTGCCGTCGCCTTTTCTACCTTTTTAGCTACTTTAAGATCATCAGACACAACCACGCCTAGGTCCCGCTCTTCTTTAGTGGACAAAAGTACTTCACCTCCTATACTGTATTGCTCCCTTGGATTGCTGCAGCCCAAATGCATGACCTTACATTTTTTAACATTAAATCCCAGCTGCCAAATTCTAGACCATTCTTCAAGCTTAGCTAGATCCCTCCTCATGTTATCTACACCTTCCTGGGTGTCTACTCTATTGCAGATTTGGTATCATCCGCAAAGAGGCAAACCTTACCCGACAGCCCTTCCGCTATATCACTAACAAAGATGTTAAAAAGAATCGGACCAAGGACCGATCCCTGGGGCACACCACTGGTAACATCCTTCTCCTCAGAGTGAGCTCCATTTACTTGTACTCTTTGTTGCCTCCCACCCAACCAATTTCTAACCCAAGCAGTAACTTTAGGGTCCATCCCTAGGGTGCTCAGTTTGTTTATAAGTCGCCTGTGAGGAACAGTGTCAAAGGCTTTACTGAAATCTAAATACACCATATTTAGAGCTCTCCCTCGGTCCAACTCCCTGGTCACCCAGTACCTTCTGTCCGGATGCTCTTGAAGAGCCAGATACCCGTACTGACAGAAGTCGGTACTGGGGGGAATCGGTACCAGAAGGCATTGCATGACTGGGTGCCGGCAAAGCAAACCCTGATGTCGATGCCGATGCTGTCGGTACCGATACCGGTGCTGGGGGCAGTACCGATTGAACTGTCTGACGTGGTTCCGAGGGTGTCGATGCCGCAAGGAGAGTCGCCAGACTGCATTCAATAGCCAGGAACCTCTGGTCTATCGACGCTGCTGATGCCTGGGTATCGGTACCAGAGAAAGCAGCCAGTACCCCAGAGCATGGCACCGGTAGTTCTGCCGAGGTTGAGGCCTCGAGAACAACCTGGAGCCCCGATAATGCTTTGGAAGCAGAAGCCTCCCGCCGGGGCAATTTTGCCAATACAGAACCCTCAAGGGCAACACCAGAGGCATCTTGATGCTTGGAAGGAGATCTACCCTTTGAGAACCGGCTAGACTTATGTTTAGTTACCTGAGATCCATGGGAGGAAGACGAAGCCCTGGAAGACGTCGATGCCACAGAAGCTGCATCGGGGGGAAAAAGGGTGCTGAGCTTTTGTCGACCCCTCTTGGACATCATGGCACAAGCCATACACTCGGAGATGGAGTGGTCAGGACCTAAACATTTAAGACATCACTCATGGGTGTCAGTGACGGAGATGGTACCGCCACACTTGGTGAACGTTTTGAAACCGAAAGCAGGTTTTTCCATGGTGGAGGAAATTTTGGGCCTAAGGCCCAAAATGGCGCGTGCAGCTGGAAAAGAAAAGTTTGGATAAAATAAATACTATCTATTTTTTTTTTTTTTTAAAGAAAGAGAGAGAACCGGCGTTACCGGTATAGCGTCGAGGAAGGCAGATGCGACCACAAAAAAGGAGAATAAGGAAAAACTTTCTGCGGTGACAGGAACAACGACCTGCTGGCTCTGCGGAAAATGAAGAACTGGAGAGAGGCAGTTGGGAAAGGCGGGAAGGCAGCACGCAGGCGCTGTGGGATGCTCCCAAAAGCTTTCTAATTGGATGCTGAGGAGCGTTCCTGTGCAGGCTCCGTCGGTACCGACGATACACCCATATGTGAGGACTACATTCCTGCTTGTTCCTGGAGATTATATTAATAATTCAAAAATGATTACAGCTACAATGCGTTAACGATAAAGGAAGAGAGACGCATTTGATTTTATCATTGGGGGTCACCACAAGTTGACCAATGGTAAAAGGGGTCACGGTACAAAATGTTGAGAACCACTGATCTAGAAACTTTATTTTCCTACCATGTCCTGATGTGACCTTAGCCCAGTCAATACTGGGGTAACTGAAATCACTCATTATTACTGTTTTGCCCATTTTCCATAATTTCTGTTGGCATTTCATCTGTCTGTTTATTCTGGCCAGGTGGCCAGTAGTACAACCAGTTCAGGTAAACATATGCACATATAGCATAGTTACTCACCTGTAACAGGTGATCTCCGGGAACAGCAGGAATGTAGTCTTCACATATGGGTATCGTCGGTACCGACGGAGCCTGCGTGGGAACGCTCCCCAGCATCCAATTAGAAAGCTTTTGGGAGCAGCTCACAGCGCCTGCGTGCTGCCTTCCCGCCTTTCCCAACTGCCTCTCTCCAGTTGAGTTTAAAGCTGAGACAAAGAGAGAGAGAGAGGGAAAGAAAAGAGAGATACAACTCCTAGGGGAGGTGGGTGGGTTGTGAAGACTAAATTCCTGCTGTTCCCGGAGATCATCTGTTACAGTTGAGTAACTATGCTATCTCCAGAACAAGCAGGAATGTATTTATTTTATTTATTTATTTATTTAGCATACATTTGTATACCGCTGCTTCCAGCGATCAGTAGCGGTTTGATTACAGATATGAATTTGTCAATCGTGACAGGAATTTTTGCGGTATACACACATTGATTTGAAGGGAGAAGCACAGCACACGGTGAAAGGACTTACGGAGAGGAATCAGAATTTACATATGCACATATTTACATATTTACATAACTGCACCCATGTTTCATTGTGAGGTATCTTTTTTTTTTCACATATGGGGACTCCCTAGCTACAGATGCCAGGGAGAGACCCCAGAAGTTGTGTGTCCCTGTGAAAGGGCTCCACTTCCCCCCATGGATCTCTGGCATCCTTCCGGGAATGGTGGGTAGGAGTTGATTAAGTATGGAACAGGTGTTGTAGAACAGCCTGACCAAACAAGGCATCCTGGCGGGAGTCCTTGTCTAAGCAGTAATGGGCTGTGAAGGTATGAAACGAGGCCCAAGTAGCTGCTTGACAGATGTCGTCGATAGACACAGAGTGTAGATGAGCCATTGAGACTGCCATGGCTCTCACATTGTGAGCTGTGACATGGCCTTCCAGAGAAAGGTTCTTACTCTGATAGGTAAAAGAAATGCACTGTGCAATCCAATTGGACGATGTTCTCTTGGAGACTGGAAGTCCCAAATGAGAAGGATCAAAAGCAACAAAGTGTTGAGAGGACTTTCTATGTTGCTGTGTCCTTTGTAAGTAAAAAGCAAGCGCTCTTTTACAGTCCAAAGTATGAAGATTCCTTTCTGCATCTGAAGTATGAGGCCTTGGAAAAAATACAGGCAGGTAAACTGCTTGGTTTAAATGAAAAGGTGAGAGCACCTTTGGCATAAAGTGTGGATGAGTCCTACATGATGGAACCTCGTATAAGGAGAATCAGCCACTAATGCTTGCAACTCACTAATGCGACGTGCTGATGTGATTGCAATGAGAAAGACAACCTTCCAGGAAAGGAATTTCAAGGAGGTAGTAGCTAGAGGTTCAAAAGGCGGCTTCATGAGCTGCCCAAGAACCAGATTCAGGTCCCACGCCACTGGAGATGGCTTAATGGGAGGCTTAGTTAGAAGGCGGCCCCTCATAAATCTCGCTATGAGAGGATGAGAGGAAATAGGTTGTCCATTTAAAGGCTTTAAAGAAGCTGAAATAGCACTTAAATGGACTCTTACTGAGTTAGTCTTAAGTCCTGCATTAGATAAATGCAGGAGATTCTCCAGTAATGATTCCAGAGGTATCGCAGAGGGGTGAAGACCCCTTTGCGAACACCATATGGAAAACCTTTTCCACTTGAAAGCATACAAGCGTCTTGTGGAAGGTTTCCTGGAAGCACAAAGGACATCCCTTACTTGTTGAGAAAGGTTAAGAACATGGAGGTCTAGGCTCTCAGCAACCAGGCCCTGAGATGCAGAGAGTGGAGATTGGGATGCCAAAACATCCCGTCCTCCTGAGACAGGAGATATGGAGTAGATCCTAACTCCAGAGATGGAGCTTGAGAGAGGTGAAGGAGCAGAGGGTACCACACCTGCCGTGGCCAATGTGGAGCTATGAGAATCATGTGGCCTTTGTCTCTCTTAAACTTGAATAGGGTTTTGGGAATTAGGGGAATGGGTGGAAAGGCATATAGGAAGTCCTGACCCCAATGGAGGAGGAAAGCATCCGTGGCCTGAGAGCCCTGAGCCGGAATTCTGGAACAGAACCGGGGAAATTTGGCATTCAACGGACTTGCAAATGGCAATGGCAGAGGTTCTGCTTATGCACTCAAAGCAGTCAAAAGCTGCACGATTAACAAACTTGGAAACATCTTGGGCATGTTTGACAAGTGTAAGATAATCCTGCCTATTATCATCAGGAAGGAGAGGGCTCATAAGCTCGAGATCTCCTGTAATTTCCTTAAGGAACATTCTCATATATAGAATGTGGGAACTAATCCTGGCAGAAAGCATAGATGCCTGGAATGCTCGACGCCCAAAGGCATCAAGAGTCCTACATCCACGTCCTGGAGGATTAGATTTATGTCTCTTTGCAGTCTTGATCCTTCTCATAGCCGACTCCACCACTATGGAGAGGTGTGGCAACTGAGTTTTTTGAAATCCAGGACAAGGAGGTACTTGATACATGGTATCCAGCCTACGGGAATGAGGAGAGGTGGTAAGAGGTGTTTCCCACATTCTTAACATGAGATCATGCAAGATCTCATGAACAGGCAAAGTAGCCGCATCCTTGGAAGATTTAGGATATTGTAAAATCTCCAACTCCTTTGCTCTGGCCTCTGTTTCAGGAGCTACTGTGATGGAAAGACCCCTAGCCACCTCCCTGATAAAATCCTGAAAGGATATATCCTCTGGATGAGACATCCTACGTTTAGGAGAAGGCGGCTCCTCAGAGAGAAGTACCCAGCATCGACAGAGCTGTCAGAGTCCTCAGAGTCATCGGAGGATTAAAAATATCTTCTGTCCGGGTGCTCTTGTAAAGCACGATACCGATACAAGTCGGTACCAGAGGGGTCCGGTACCGGCCTGTATATACCGGAAGAAATAGCATGACTCCGTGTTGGTAGCATACTCACCGATGTCGATGCTGTCAGTACCGGTACCGATATCGGTACCGGTTGAACTGTCTGAAGCGGTCCCGAAAGCACCGATGCCGCAAGGAGAGCAGCCAGACTGCGCTCAATAGCCAAGAATCTCTGGTCAATTGACGCTGCTGATGCCTGGGTGTCGGTACCGGACGAAGCGGCCGGTACCCCAGAGCATGGCGCCAATAGTTCTCCCGAGATTGAGGCCTCGAGAATATCCTGGAGCCCCGATAGTGCTTAAGAACATAAGAACATAAGATATGCCATACTGGGTCAGACCAAGGTCCATCAAGCCCAGTATTCTGTTTCCAACAGTGGCCAATCTAGGTCACATGTACCTAGCAGTTTCCCCAAGAGACACAAGTTCCACAATGCTTGTACTGGGTCAAGCATTGATATCTTCGGTCACTTCTTAATAATGGTTTATGGACCTTTCCTCCAGGAACTTGTCCAAACCTTTTTTAAACCCAGCTACACTAACAGCCTTTACTACATCCTCCGGTAACAAATTCCAGAGTTTGATTACACGTTGAGTGAAAAAATATTTTCTTTTATTAGTCTTAAATAGTTTACCCTGTAGCTTCATTGCATGTCCCCTAGTCTTTCTATATTCTGATAAGGTAAACAATCGATCTACGTTTACCCGTTCCACTCCGTTCATTAATTTATAGACTTCCATCATATCTCCCCTCAGCCGTCTCTTTTCCAGGTTAAAGAGCCCTAACCTTTTTAGCCTTTCTTCATAGGAGTATCCTTCCATCCCCTTTACCATTTTGGTGGCTCTTCTCTGTACCTTTTCTAAAATCGCTATATCCTTTTTAAGATACGGCGACCAGAATTGCACACAATATTCAAGGTGCGGTCTCACCATGGAACGATATAGAGGCATTATAATATCTTTTGTTTTATTTTCCATTCCTTTCCTTATCATACCTAGCATTCTATTTGCTCTCTTGGCTGCCGCTGCACACTGGGCCGAGGGTTTTAACATGGTATCCACAATGACGCCTAAATCTTTTTCCTGAGGTGGTTCCTAATGTGGAACCTTGCATCATGTAACCATAGTTTGGGTTGTTGTTCCCTAGGTGCATAACCTTGCACTTGTCCACATTAAATTTCATCTGCCATTTTGATGCCCAGTCTTCCAATTTATCAAGATCCTCTTGCAATTTTTCCACAATCCTCTTGGGTTTTAACAACTTTAAATAGTTTTGTGTCATCTGCAAATTTGATAACCTCACTCGTTATTCCACTTTCCAGGTCATTTATGAATATGTCAAAAAGCAGCGGACCCAGCACAGATCCCTGGGGTACACCACTATTCACCTTTCTCCATTGGGAAAATTGGCCATTTAGCCCTACCCTCTGCTTTCTATCTTTTAACCAGTTCCTGATCCACAATAGTACACTGCCTCCTATCCCATGACTCTTTAGTTTTGCCAAAAGTCTCTGATGAGGGACCTTGTCAAAGGCTTTCTTAAAGTCCAGATACACAATATCAACCGACTCACCTTTGTCCACCTGTTTATTCACTCCTTCAAAAAAACATAACAGATTAGTAAGACAAGATCTTCCTTGTCTAAAGCCATGTTGGCTGTCTCCCATTAGGTTGTGACTATCTACATGCTGAGTAATTTTATTCTTTATGATGGTTTCTACCATTTTTCCCGGTACTGACATCAGGCTCACCGGTCTGTAGTTTCCCGGATCACCCCTGGAACCCTTTTTAAAAATTGGTGTTACATTGGCGATCCTCCAATCTTCAGGTATTAGAGATGATTTTAATGATAGTTCACAGATTACTGATAGCAGTTCTGCAATCTCATATTTCAGTTCTTTCAACACCCTTGGATGTATACCATCCGGCCCAGGTGATTTGCTACTCTTCAGTTTATATAATAGTTGTAAGACATCTTCCTGATGTATCGATATTTCCTTCAATTCTTCCGCACCTTTAAATACCACTTCAGTCATGGGTAACATCCCTACATCTTCCTCAGTAAAGACCGAAGCAAGGAATTCATTCAGTCTCTCCGCTATCGCCTTGTCGCCTCTTAGTGCTCCTTTAACCCCTTTATCATCTAATGGACCAACTGATTCTCTCACAGGTTTTTTGCTACGAATGTACTTGAAAAGGTCTTTATTTCGCGTTTTTGCTTCCGCAGCAAGCTTCTTCTCAAATTCTCTCTTTGCCTGCCTTATCAATGTTTTGCATTTGACTTGCCAGTGCTTGTGCTGTTTCCAGGTTCCGTCGTTTGGCTCTTTTTTCCATTTCCTGAAAGATGCTTTTTTGGCAACAACAGCCTCTCTGACCTCACCTTTAAACCATGCTGGCAGTTTTTTGGACTTCCTTCCACTTTTCTTAAAGCGTGGAATACAGCTGGTCTGGGCTTCCAAGATAGTATTTTTCAACAACACCCAAGCTTGATGTACGTCTTTAACCTTCGCAACTGCTCCTTTTAGTTTTTTCTTAACTGTTTTCCTCATTTTATCAGTCTCCCTTTCGAATGTTAAAAGGTAGTACTGTGGATTTCCTTACTATTCCTCCTCCACTAATTAAATCAAAGGCGATCATGCTATGATCACTATTGCTAAGTGGCCCCAACACCCTTCTTGCACTAGATCTGGTGTTCCACTAAGGACTAGGTCTAATATGGCTTCCCCTCTGGTCGGTTCATGAACCAGCTGCTCCAAGAAGCAGTCATTTATTTCATCTAGGAACTTTATCTCCCTAGCATGTCCTGACGTGACACTGACCCAGTCGATACCGGGGTAATTGAAATCACCCATTATTATTACTGCACTGTAACTTTTGTTAGCTTCCTTGATTTCCTTGAGCATTTCATCATCCATTTGGTCATTCTGGCCAGGTGCTCGATAGTACACACCCCCACTGCCATTGCCTTTTCCCCTTTTATATGGAATTTCAATCCATATAGATTCTACAGCAGATTTTGTTTCCTGCAAAACTTTAATCCTTTCTGAGTCAATGCCCTCTCTAACATAGAGCGCAACCCCTCCACCAATTTGATCAGCTCTATCATTACGATATAGTTTGTACCCAGGTATCAGTGTCCCACTGGTTGTCCTCCTTCCACCATGTCTCTGATATTCCAATCATATCTAACCTTTCATTTAGTGCTATATATTCTAACTCTCCCATCTTATTCTTTAGACTTCTAGCATTTGCATACAAGCATTTTAGAGAATGTATTTTATTCATGTTAATTTGGCTATTCTTAGACATGGGTAAATTGGGATCTTTAAGCTCTGTCTGCTCCATACTTGAGGGCATTTGGGCTACTTTACTCTCTTGTGGAACATCTCTGCTTTTGGTAGTATCCTTCAAGGATACATTCTTCCGAACCATCCGCTCTTGGGCGACTGTCGGCTTTCCCTAGTTTAAAAGCTGCTCTATCTCCTTTTTAAAGGTTAATGCCAGCAGCCTGGTTCCATCCCGGTTAAGGTGAAGCCCATCCCTTCGGATGAGCCCCTCCTTTCCCCAGAATGTTCCCCGGTTCCTAACAAATCCAAAACCCTCATCTCTGCACCATTGTCTCATCCACGCATTGAGACTCCGGAGCTCTGCCTGCCTTTTGGGTCCTCTGCGCGTGGAACAGGAAGCATTTCGGATGCTACCCTGGAAGTTCTGGATTTCAACTTCCTACCTAAAAGCCTAAATCTTGCCTCCAGAACCTCCCTACCACATTTTTCTATGTCATTGGTACTGACATGTACCAAGACAGCAGACTCCTCCCCAGCACTATCTAAGACCTTATCTAGGTGGCGCGTGAGGTCCGCTACCTTCGCACCAGCCAGGCATGTTACCAGGCGATCCTCACGTCCAACAGCCACCCAGCTATCTACATGCCTAATTATCGAATCACCAACTATAACGGCTGTCCTAACCCTTCCCTCATGGGCACATGGCCCTGGAGAAACTTCCTCGGTGCGAGAGGGTTTTACATCACCTGGAGAACAGGTCCTAGTTACAGGATCACTTCCTGCCACACCAGGGTGATGCTCTCCTGTCACGTGACCTCTCTCCTCCATGGCAACAGGGGTCCTGCCAGACTGGAGGTGGGACTTCAGGACTATATCCCTGTAGGTCTCGTCTATGTACCTCTCTGTCTGTCTTATGTTTTCCAAGTCTGCTACTTTAGCCTCTAGAGAACGGACTTGTTCTCTGAGAGAAAAGAGTTCTTTGCACCTAGTGCACATGTAAGACCTCTCACCAACTGGGAGAAAATCATACATGTGACACTCAATGCAAAAGACTGGAAAGCCCCCATCCTGCTGCTGGACTGCTGTCTGCATCTTAGTTTTAAGTTTGTGTCTAGATCTTTAAGTTCTTACTTACTAGGGGTTGCTATGGGTATTTATACCAATAAAACTGTACCTAATACGTTTAATATACCTTGTTCACCTGAAGCTTAATTAATCTCAGGTCCTTAGTGTATGACTGATTTGGGTAATGAGCTTCACCTGAAAGCACCTCCTGTCTTTTAAGTTGCGTAAGTACCTATTAAAGCTATGATTATCCCAGGGGAGGGAGGGAAATAACACTTATTAAAAGAGGGCTGCTACACAGTACCCTGTCTTGTGCTGCTGAGGTAAGCTAAATTCTGATTTGATTTAAATTATAGCTCTTAGCTGCTGCTAGGCTCTAACTTCTTATGAAATTTAAACTACAAGCTCTCTTTTGGGTACTAAATTTAACCAGAAAACTCTCTTCTGTGTGTTAAATTTAAACTAAAAGTACTTTGCTGTTACTTGGCCCTGAGTGACTATTAAATTTAAACTACAAGCTCTCTGCTGGGTATGAAATGTAACCAGAAAGCTCTCCTCTGTGTTTTAAATTCAAACTTTAATTGCTGCTACTAGGCTCCAACTGATCCAACAAAAAACAGTGGGTTTACAGATTAAGTAGCTTTAATACAAAGAATTATTTTTAGAAAATTACCAGAAGTATATACTCACAGTTGCAGATTTCTCTCCAGAAGTAACAGTCCCCCCTTTCTAGTCCTTCAAGACTTTGGAAGCCGAAGCCTCCCGCCGGGGCAATTCTGCCGGTACAAGTCCCTCAAGGGCAACGCCAGAGGCATCTCGATGCTTGGAAGGAGATCTACCCTTTGAGGACCGGCCAGCTTTATGTTTGGTTACCTGAGATCCATGGGAGGAAGACGAAGCCCTGGAAGACGTCGATGCCACGGATGCTGCATCGGAGGGAAAAAGGGTGCTAAGCTTAGCAGCTCGGTTCTGCCGACCCCTCTTCGACATCATCCCACAGGCAACACACTCCGAGATGGAGTGGTCAGGACCTAAACATTTGAGGCACCACTCGTGAGTGTCGGTGACGGAGATGGTACCGCCACACTTGGAACACTTCTTAAAACCCGAAGCGGATTTTTCCATGTTGAGGAAAAATTGGGCCTAGTGCCCAAAATGGCACGTGGCACCCGAGAGAAAAAAAGGTTGGAAAATCCAGATTAGAAAAAAAAATTCTAATCCTTTAAGAAGAAAGAAAAAACTGGCGGTACCGGTATAACGTCGAGGAAGGCAGACGCTACCACAAAAAAGAATAAAAAGTATGGGATAATTTCTGCGGTGACAGGAAAATGACCTGCTGGCTCTGCGGAAAACGAAGAACTAGAGAGAGGCAGTTGGGAAAGCAGCACGCAGGTGCTGTGGGATGCTCCCAAAAGCTTTCTAATTGGACGCTGGGGAGCGTTCCCGTGCAGGCTCCGTCGGTACCGACGATACCCATATGTGAAGACTACAGTCCTGCTTGTTCCTGGAGATAAGCTGTATGTGCACAGGCTTATTTGCATATCTTGAGGGCAATTTTATGAAAGCCTATTTCTGTGCATAAAACATGGTTTTGCCTGTAGAAATACCTTTTAAAATTACAGCCACAAATACTGTATGTTTTTAACATCACTGCCCTGTCTCGCCTCCTTCAAAAAAATAAAACTAAACAAAGGAATATTGGTCTTACCCATACAGTAGCTTTCCTTGGCGCTACAAAAAAGGCCTTGAATCCCAGACAGCCAGCATCCAGGTAGTGAATTCCACAAACTCCATAACTAAAACAGTTAATAGAGAATAATTAGAGGAAAGGCAACGAGAACAAATGTTTATTAGTGCAGTCCTTATGTTCAGTACAGTGATTTCAAATATGATGTAGCCCTTTCTGTGAATTAAAATGGGGTTCCTGGGATGTCAACTGTAGGCACACAAACTATATTCTTCTCAATTGATTATTGACTCTTGTCCTAGCTATCTGATCCCTGTAGAAAACAGAAAATCACATTCTCTATTTTGTAAATAGAAGCCAGATCTGGGATGAAAGAACATTGTTTGAGATAGAAAACAGGTCTCTGTAAAGTGAATAAACGCATTCTCACTCTAGAATATGTGGGTCAGTCCCAAAGTAGGAGTGGGAAGGGGACCAGACCTCCCAAATTCTGTGAAAACAGAACTGCAAAAATCACTAACATGGAAAAGAATGCTGCCGACTGTGTTGCATACATTTCGTAGTTCATTTTATTCTATTTGAATTCTGCCCTTTTTATGAGCATAGCTCAGAGCAGATTCCATATAAAACTATGAAACTCTTATGGACAGCATGTGTGGGGACTTTCCTGCAGTGGAAACAATTTTGCCATATAAAGCTCTTTGATGCAAAACAGAACCTAATGTGAGAAATAAGAGCCCAGAATTACAGTGTACTGCTCACCCTGCAATTGTCCTGGCTCAAGATCATAAAATTAACTATCCTTATCATCCTCGCCTCTCCTGCAATCTCGTCTTCTACCATGTTATGTGCCCTTCAACTTCACCATTTGCTTCTTCTCATTCAGTCATCTACCCACCCTCTCTCTGAAAGAACCTTACTCTCGTTATTTATTTACATTCTCTTATATACCGCGCTATTCTGCATCAGTGTGGTTTACACATTGAACAAACTGAAATTACATTGAACAGGGCATTATAACTTGGAGATAACTATTTTACAGGGAACATGGGCTATGGAGGGTTAAGTGGCTTGCCCAAGACCACAAGGAGCACCTGTGGGACTAGAAACCCCAGTCCTTCCGGCCCAAGGTTGCTGTCCTCTAGTGGGATTTGAACCCCCGACCTTCCAGCCTGAAGTACCTTGCCCCAACCACTAGGCCACTCCTCCACTCCACTTGCTACCATCATCTTTATCTTTATTCGTAAATTTGATATACCACTTAGCCGAAGCAACAAGCGATGTACAATAAAATACAGAGGCTACACAGAAACAGAAAAGGAATACAAATAAATAATAGGAAAGAGGAGAATAGCAGGATAGGAAGAAGAGGAAGGTAGAAAGAGTCATAGAGAACAGTCAGAGGACAGTAGTGGGAGAGTCAAAGGCCAGGTGGAAAAGGTGAGTTTTCAAAGCAGTCCCCCGTCAATCTCCCCTGCATTCTCCTGCTTCTTCTCTCATTAGGGGATATCAGTCCCAACCCTGGTTCCCCCTAGATGTTTTTCACATTCCTAGGGCAGAACCACAGATAACCGCTCAAATCTTATTCCCTTCTTTCTCCTTTCCCCAACCTTTCTCCCCTTCTCACGCGCCTTGTGGAATGCTCCCTCCCATCTCTAATGAACTTGCCTTCATTCATACCTCTTTATCTCTAATTTTCTGCATCTTCTTGCTCTGAGACCTGGTTTCTCCTTGAAAAGTCTGCTGCCTTCAGCCATGGTGGACTACCAATTTTCCCATATGCTTCGCTCCACTGGGTGTGGTGGTGGTGTTCGTGCTGTCCTGGTTTTCTTCCTATCATTCCCATCACACTTTTACTGTATGTTCTGCTGGATCATCCTCTCATTCCTGCCGATTTCAACTCTACAGTCTCACTCTTTTCCTTACTTTGAAGTTCACTCCATCCGCCTTCTTACTCCATTACCTCTCTGGATAGCTGTCATTTATCAACCCTTAAAGAATATTAATTAACAAACAAATCTCTGCCAAAGACGGAGAAGCTGTAAAACTAGAGGGCATAACATGAAGCTGCAAGGGGGTAAACTGAAAGGCAATGTCAGGAAATACTTTTTCACTGAAAGGGAGGTGGATGCTTGGAATGCCCTCCCGATGGAAGTGGTGGGGGTAAATATAGTGACAAAATTCAAAATGGCATGGGACAGATAGTATGGATCCCTTTATAGCAAAGGATGAAATCAAAATAAACATAACTAACTCTTATATAGTACTTCAACAAATAGGGGTGACCTACAGAGAACGGTCTATCAGAAACCAGAGCTTGTAGTTCACTCACATGTCTGGCCGAGGTAAGAGCCACCAGGAAGAGCGATTTCCAAGAGAGGAAGCATAAATGGCAAGTAGCCATCGGCTCAAACGGTGGGCGAGTAAGTTGCTGCAAGACCACGTTCAAATCCCACTCAGTTGCCAGTGAACGAAACGGAGGATTGAGAAGAAGCAAACCTCTGAGAAATCGGGACACCAAGGGATGAACCGACAGAGACTGTCCCTCCACCGGGGAGTGGTGCACTGATAGAGCACCGAGGTGGACCCGAACAGAGTTGGACTTAAGGCCTAGGTCTGACAGGTGAAGTAGGTATTGTAGTATTACTGGCACAAGGCAAGAGAAAGGATCTTCACTGCGCTGAGCACACCATACCGTAAACCAATGTCACTTGAGGGCATAGGACTTTCTGGTGGACTGCCTCTTAGAGGCCAAAACCATCACCTCAACCTCCTTAGGTAGAAGCAAGGGAGCTAGCACTATCCTTTCAGCAGCCAGGCCATCAGATTGAGGGATCTGAGATTGGGGTGCAGAAGGGAACCCTGATCTTGAGACAGGAGATTGTGCTGCAACCCCAAAGGGAAAGCACAGTTACTTACCTGTAACAGGTGATCTCTGGGAACAGCAGGAATAAGTCTTCACATATGGGTATCGTCGGTACCGACGGAGCCTGCGCGGGAACGCTCCCCAGCGTCCAGTAAGAAAGCTTTTGGGAGCATCCCACAGCACCTGCACGCTGCCTTCCCGCCTTTCCCAACCGCCTCTCTCCAGTTCGAGTTTTAAAGCTGAGACAAAGAGAGAGAGAGGAAAGGAAAGATAGATAGAGAGATACAACTCCTAAGGGAGGTGGGTGGGTTGTGAAGACTTATTCCTGCTGTTCCCAGAGATCACCTGTTACAGGTAAGTAACTGTGCTATCTCCAGGAACAAGCAGGAATGAGTCTTCACATATGGGGACTCCCTAGCTGCAGATGCCAGGGAGAAACGCCAGGTTGTGTGTCCTTGAAAAGGACTCTGCCTCCCCCCCATGGATCTCTGGCATCTGACCAGGGTAGGTGGGTAGGAGTTGATTAGGAATGGAACAGGTGTTTGAGAACAGCCTGACCAAACGAGGCATCCCGGCGGGAGTCCTTGTCCAAACAGTAATGGGCTGTGAAGGTATGAACCGAGGCCCAGGTGGCCGCTCGACAGATTTAGTTGATGGACACAGAGTTTAGGTGAGCCATTGAGGCTGCCATGGCTCTCACACTGTGAGCTGTGACATGGCCCTTCAGAGAAATGTTCCTACTCTGGTAGGCGAAAGAAATACACTGAGCAATCCAGTTGGACAGTGTTCTCTTAGAGACTGGAAGTCCTAAATAAGAAGGATCAAAAGCAACAAAGAGTTGAGAAGACTTTCTATGTTGCTGTGTTCTTTGTAAGTAAAAAGCGAGAGCTCTCTTACAATCCAAAGTATGAAGATTCCTCTCTGCATTTGATGCATGAGGTCCTGGAAAAAAGACAGGTAAATATACCTCTTGGTTCAGATGAAAAGGTGAGACCACTTTAGGCATAAAGTGTGGATTGGTCCTGAGGACTACCTTATCATGATGGAACCTTGTATAAGGAAGATTAGCCACCAAAGCTTGCAACTCACTGATGCGGCGTGCTGAGGTGACTGCAATGAGAAAAATAACTTTCCAAGAAAGGAATTTCAAGGAGGTGGTGGCTAAAGGTTCAAAGGGTGGCTTCATAAGCTGGCCAAGAACCAGGTTTAAGTCCCATGCCACTGGACATGGTCTAATGGGAGGTTTAGTTAAAAGAAGGCCTCTCATGAATCTTGCTATAAGAGGATAAGAGGAAATAGGTTGTCCATTGAGAGGCTTGAGGGACGCTGCAATAGCACTCAAATGGACTCTTACTGAATTCGTTTTCAGACCTGCATGGGATAGATGCAGGAGATACTCCAGTAGAGAATTCAGAGGTATTGCAAGAGGGTTTAGACCTTTTCCTGAACACGAAATGGTAAATCTTTTCCATTTGAGAGCATAGGAACGTCTAGTAGGCGGCTTTCTAGAGGCATGAATAACATCTCTGACTTGCTGAGAGAGATGAAAATCTTGAAGGTCTAGGCCCTCAGCAACCAAGCCCTGAGATGGAGCGACTGGGGGTTTGGGTGCCACAAAGTTCCCTCTTCCTGGGACAGAAGGTCTGGTGCAGAGCCCAAGTCCAGGGAAGGAGCTTGAGAGAGATGCAGAAGTAGAGGGTACCACACTTGGCATGGCCAATGTGGTGCTATGAGGATCATGGTCCCTTGATCTCTCTGAAGCTTGAATAGTGTTTTGGGAATTAGGGGAATTGGTGGAAAGGCATAAAGGAAGTCTTGACCCCAGTGAAGGAGGAAGGCATCCTTGGCCTGAACTCCCCGACACGGAATTCTGGAACAGAACCAGGGAAGTTTGGCATTCCACGGACTTGCAAAGAGGTCTATGTCCGGGGTACCCCAAATTCGAAAAATCCTGGCTACCTGGTCCATGTGGAGGGACCACTCGTGTGGAAGCAGAACTCGACTGACTCTGTCTGCCCAAGAGTTTTGAACGCCTGGAAGATATACTGCCAGAAGATGGATGTGATGCTCTCTGGCGAAGGCCCACAGTCGCAAAGCTTCGTTGCAAAGCGACAGAGAGCCAGTCCCGCCCTGCTTGTTTACATAGAACATGGCTACTTGGTTGTCCGTATGGATGAGGACTGTCCTGTAGCTGAGCAGGGAATGGAACACTCTGAGAGCTAAGAATATTGCTCTGAGTTCCAAGAGACTGATATGCAGAGAAGTCTCCTGTGGAGACCAGATGCCCTGGGTGGAGAGATCTTGCAGATGAGCTCCCCAACCCATTGGAGAAGCATCTGTTGTCAGAGTTGCTAGGGGTAGCGACTGCTGAAAAGGGGACCCCAGCAACAGATTTGGAGGGGACTTCCATCACTGGAGAGACCAAAATAGGCGACTGGAGTTTGCTATTTTGTCTGACAGGCAACCTGATGCCTGAGTCCATTGGGTGGACAAAGTCCATTGAGCTGCCCTCATGTGAAGGCGAGCATATGGAACCACATGCACGGTGGATGCCATGTGGCCTAATAGTTGTAACATCTCTCGAGCAGTTAAATGAGACTTTAACTGTATCTGGGAGGCTAACTGCACAAAGCGTAGGCAACGGGCCTGAGGAAGATAAGCCCTTGCAGTTGTGGTATCCAGCAAGGCCCCTATAAACTCCAGAGACTGAGTAGGGGTGAGATGGGATTTTGGGATGTTTATTACCAGTCTCAAATACTGAAGGACACGCATTCTGCAGGTTAGAGAAATCTGGGCCTCTGACTGGGATGGAGCTCGAATGAGCCAGTGGTCCAGATATGGGAAAACGAATATTCCTAGAGTGCGTAGAAATGCAGCTACTACTGCCATGCATTTCGTGAACACCCTTGGTGCAGAGGCCAGACCGAAAGGAAGCACCCTGTATTGGTAGTGCTTTCCTTGAAAAAGGAACTGAAGGAACCTTCTGTGTGTTGGATGGATGAGGACATGGGTGTACGCATCCTTGAGATCTAGAGAACAAAGACAGTCCTGACTCTGAAGGAATGGCAGCAGAGTACCGAGAAAAATCATCCTGAATTTCTCTTTGAATAGAAACTTGTTCAATTCTCTGAGATCTAATATGGGTCTGTAGCCCCCTGTTTTCTTTGGAATAAGAAAATAAGGGGAGTAGAACCCTGAGCCCTGTTGAAGAAGGAGTACTTCTTCTATTGCCCCTTGGGCAAGAAGGGTAGCAATCTCCTGACCCAGAAGGTTGAGGAGAGATGTTGGAGAATTGAACTGTCTCACCATGGTGTGGGGAGGAAGGTTTAAGAAATGAAGCTTGTACCCTTCCCTTACAATGGAGAGGGTCCATTGCTCTGCTGTAATTTGCTCCCATCTGGGAGCAAAGTAAGCCAACCTTCCTGGAATGGTGAGGGGCTGTGGTTCTTCCAGAGCCAGAAAGGCTAAGTTCTCTAGTTGCAAGTCAAAGGCCCTGGGGAGGCTGAGGCAGCTGAGCCATGGGAGGCCTGGCAGCCTTTGACTTGGCCTGTTTAGGTGGTTGCTGACGCTTTGCAGCAAAACGACCTGCAGAAGACGCCTGCTGACCATAAGCAGGATAGTATCTTCCCTTTTTAGAAAAAGTTGTCTTTTTGAACAACCTTTTCTTAGCAGGAGCAGAGGTAGACTTTGAAAGTCGATCCAAAGCAGAGTTCTCAGCATCCATCTGAGGGGCCTTTGCTTTCCAATCCCTGCCAAAAAGGTTTTCACCTGTACAAAGAAGATTTCCCAGTTCATCTTGGACCCAAAGTTCCAAATCAGAGGCTTGTAACCAAGCAATTCTGTGTGCACCTATGGCAATAGCAGAGGCTCTGCTTACACACTCAAAAGAGTCAAAGGCTGCACGGTTGGAAAATTTGGAAACATCTTGGGCATGTTTAAGCCAAGTGAGAAATTCCTGCCTTTTATCTTCTGAAATAAAAGGGGCTAAAGTCTGCAGATGATCTGTGACTTCTTTTAGAAACATCCCCATATAGAGACTATAGGAGTTGATTCTAGCAGCAAGCATATTAGCTTGGAAAACCCTTCGGCCAAAAGCATCAAGGGTCCTGCATTCACGTCTTGGAGGATTAGATGAGTGTCTCTGTGCACTCTTTATTTTCCTCATGGCAGACTCTACCACAATAGAGTGGTGAGGAAGCTGAGACTTATGAAAGCCAGGACAAGGAGGGACACGGTACATGGTATCTAATCTACGAGAATGAGGAGAGGTGGTAAGAGGAGTCTCCCACATGCTCAACATGAGATCATAGAGAATCTCATGAATAGGTAAAGTAGCTGCTTCTTTAGGAGCCTTAGGATATTGCAAAATATCTAGCTGCTTGGCTCTAGGTTCTCACTCAGGGGCCACTGTAATGGAGAGGCCCCTAGCCACTTCCCTAATGAAGTCCTGAAAAGACAAGTCTTCTGGAGGAGACATTCTTCATTTTGGAGGATCAGACTCCTGAAGTAGTAGTACCGGTGCATCGACAGAAACCTCCGACTCAGAGTCTTCGGAGGAATCGAAGTATCGCCTGTCTGGATGCTCCTGTAAAGCCCGATACGCGTACCGAGTGGGATCGACATCGGGAGTAAGAGGTACCGATTCGGTACCGATGGGCATCATAGGACAGGGTACCGTTGCAGTCGACACCGAAGCTGATGTCGATGCAATCGGTACCGGCACCGGCAACAGAGACTGTTGCGGTACCGGAGGCGTCGAAGCCTGCATAAACGCCGTTAGGGTGCGCTGCATGGACAGAATCTTCTGATCGAACGACGCCACCAGAGTCTGGATGTTGGTACCACTGGAGGTCACCGGTACCCTAGAACACGGCAACAGGTGATCGGTCGAGGCCGAACCATCGATGTCAACCTGTAACCCCATAGACAATGCTTTGGAAGCCGGAACTTCCTGCCGGGGTAATTTTGCCGGTGCGGAATCCTCGAGGACAAGCCTGGAGGCATCTCGATGCTTAGAGGGAGATTTGCCCTTCGAGGACCGGCTAGATTTATATTTGGTTACCTGAGATCCATGGGAGGAAGAAGTAGCCCTGGAAAGAGTAGTTACTCACCTGTAACAGGTGTTCTCCAGGAGCAGCAGGAATCAGTCCTCACATATGGGTGACGTCGGCGCCGACAGAGCCCTCGTGCGGAGCATTTCCCCAGCTTTCAAAGAAAGCCTTTGGGAATTGCAGCGCGCATGCGCGGTCCTCTTCCCACCCAAGGGTGCCATCTTGCTCAGTCTGATGACATAGCTAAAAGACAGCAAAAAATTAGCAAAAATAAATCATATGACTGCAACTCTAAGGGGAGGAGGGAGGGTTGTGAGGACTGATTCCTGCTGCTCCTGGAGAACACCTGTTACAGGTGAGTAACTACTCTTTCTCCAGGACCAAGCAGGAAGTCAGTCCTCACATATGGGACTCCCTAGCTTAAGGCTACCGGAGACCTCAAGCGGAAAAAGGAGCTCCCTCTAGCTCGTCAGCACAGAAGGAAGGAATCTTCTCTGAGAACGCCCCCGACCGGTAGCCCAACACCAGGGCCGTAGGGTAGGAGTTGCCTAAACCCCAAAGAGATTATGGAGTACTGCCTGTCCGAAAGCACTGTCCTGCGGGACTCCCTCTCAAGGCAGTAATGGACTGCAAAAGTCTGGCTTGAAGACCAAGTAGCGGCCCGGCAGATGTCTGCCAACGGAACAGAGCGGAGATGAGCCACTGACGCAGCCTTCGCCCTGACACGATGAGCCGTGACTCGACCCTCCAACGAGAGGCTGGCTGCCCCATAAGCCCAGGCGATACAGTCAGCGACCCATATGGACAGCGTACGCTTGGAGACAGGGAGCCCCAACTTATTGGGGTCAAAAGAAACAAAAATCTGAACAGCTTTCCGATGCTCCCGCATACGGTCAAGGTAGAAGGATAATGCCCTCCTACAGTCCAGGGTATTCAAGACCATCTCAGCTCGGCTGGCATGCGGCCTGGGAAAGAAGGTCGGAAGAACCACCTCCTGATTGAGGTGAAAAGGTGAGACAACCTTAGGAAGAAACTTAGGGTGAGTCCGTAAGACTACCCTATTCCTGTAGAACCTAGTGTAAGGAGGATCAGACACTAGAGCCTGCAGTTCACTCACCCGCCTAGCAGAGGTGAGAGCTACCAGAAATAAAGTTTTCCAGGAGAGAAAACGGAGAGGGCAGGTAGCCATAGGTTCAAAAGGCGGACAAGTAAGCCGCTGCAACACCACATTCAGATCCCATTCAGGGGCCGGTGGACGCAAAGGAGGCTTAAGCAGAAGGAGGCCTCTGAGGAAACAAGCCACCAAAGGGTGGTTGGAAAGAGGCCTGCCATCCACCGGCGAGTGGTGAGCTGAGAGAGCACTCAGGTGAACTCTGACAGAGTTAGACTTAAGGCCTAGATTGGAGAGGTAAAGCAAATATTGCAATACCACCGCTACCAAGCACGAGAAAGGATTCTCGTCGTGCTGAGCACACCATGTGGAGAATCTATGCCACTTAAGAGCGTAGGATTTCCGGGTGGATTGCCGTCTAGAAGCTAAGACGACATCTTCCACCCTCTCTAGGCAGCAGTAGGGGAGCCAGGACTACCCTTTCAGCAGCCAGGCCATCAGATGAAGGGACTGGAGGTTGGTGAGCAGGCCGCATGTGCAGGCGTGCATTGGGGGTGACATGAACCGTGGAGGCAATATGGCCGAGCAGCCTCAGGAATTGCCTGGCAGAGACCAGGGGAATTGCTGCGAAACTGGCTGGCCAGATCCATTAGCCTGTGGGCCCTGTCCAGAGGCAGAAAAGCTTTTGCTTGAAGAGTGTCGAGCCTGGCCCCTATGAACTCCAAGTTCTGGGACGGGAGCAAAGAGGACTTTGCGAAGTTGATGACAAACCCCAAGTGCTGAAGCAGAGCCACAGTGCGAAGGGTGGCCTGGTTGGCCTCCTGGGAAGATTGGCCCCTTATGAGCCAGTCGTCCAAGTACGGAAACACAAAAAGACCCTGAAGCCTCAGGTAGGCCGCCACCACTGCCAGGCACTTGGTGAACACCCTGGGAGCGGTGGACAGGCCAAAGGGTAGTACTCTGTACTGATAGTGGTTTCCTCCCACAACAAACCTGAGATATTGTCTGTGGTCTGGATGAATAAGGATGTGAGTATACGCATCCTTTAGATCTAAGGAGCATAGCCAATCTCCCTGCTGGAGGTAGGGCAGCAGGATTCCAAGGGTAAGCATCTTGAACTTTTCCTTCTGCAGGAACCTGTTGAGGTTTCGCAAGTCTAGGATGGGTCTGAGGCCTCCTGTTCTTTTTTTACCAGAAAGTACCTGGAATAAAAGCCTTGACCTCTCAGGTGGTGGGGCACAGGTTCCACAGCCTGATCCTTTAGCAGACCTGTCAACTCCTGAAGGAGTAGGTCCCTGTGCAGAGGAGGTCTTGGAGGCTCCCCTGGAAAATAGGAGGGAGGTACCTGGTGAAAATGGAGAAGATAGCCCTTTTGGACTATATGAAGAACCCAGGTATCTGATGTGACGGCTGACCACCTGTGGGCAAAGTGAGCCAGCCGGCCTCCCGTGCTGAGAGAAGCCAGCTGAGGAGAAGAGGCTATGCTGTTTGAGTCAAAAAACCCCACCCTGCTGAGCAGGGGCCGGTGTTGGTGGCTTGGGGGCCTTCTGCCTACGGGGCCCTTGACCCTGCCCCTTGGCCTGCTGACCCTGTTGGGGAGCTGCAGAGGCCTGATAATGAGGGTATTGTTTGTAGGCAGAGGACTTCCTCGGATAAAAAGGTCTTTTTTCCCGAGCCCTTCTTTTTCTGAGAAGGGGCAGAGGTTTTCCTGGAAAGCCTAGTCCTGGTCAGAGTCTCGGTCTCGAGTTCTGCAGCCTTTCCAGCCATGGGCTTGCCAAAGAGGTTTTCACCTCGGCAGGGGACATCGACCAACTTGTCCTGGACCCATGGCTCAAGGTCGGATGACTGCCTGTCGGCGGGCACCGATGCCGGCCTGGGCTACTCGGGCCGAAGCCTCGAAGCCATTATAGGCTGCTTGAGAGATAAACTTCGAGCACTCTCGAATACCGGTGGACAAGGCTTGGAACCTCTGCAAAGGTTCCTCGGAGAGACCAGCAGAGAACCACCTTCAAACTCATCCACAACTTAGCACCTTCCTTCCTCAACAACCTAGTAAGATTGCAACCTCCTACCCGAAACAGAAGAACCCACAATTCCAACATCCTTCACACTCCAACAGATATAAGATCTGCCAAAACTAACACCAGCCACAGGGCTTTCTCATATGTGGCGCCAACACTGTGGAACCAACTCCCACCAGAACTACGAGCTAGCAATGACCTTCTAGACTTCAGAAAGAAACTCAAAACGCACATTTTCCAATCACATTTCAACCTGAACTAAACCCACAGATGGAGCAGCCCCTGACCACTGTGTCCAAGAAGATTATCCTGTATATATGTATTTATGTATATCTGTAAATGAACTCCCCCATAGCTAAGAAGTGTTAACTCTGTATGATGTGCTTTTCTGACAATCTGTATGCAAGGCTTCTACTCCAGGTACTTCCTGGTACCAAAAAGGACAGGATGCCTCCGGCCTATCCTAGACTTATGAAACCTAAACAAGTTTCTGAAGAGGGAAAAGTTCAGGATGCTTACTTTTGGGATACTGCTGCCCTACCTCCAGCAGGGAGACTGGCTATGCTCCTTAGACCTAAAGGATGCTTATACTCACATCCTCATTCATCCAGACCACAGACAGTATCTCATGTTTGTGGTGGGAGGAAACCATTTTCAGTACAAGGTACTTCCCTTTGACCTAACCTCTGCCCCCAGGGTTTTCACCAAATGCCTGGCGGTGGTGGCGGCCTATCTCAGGAATCAGGGAATTTTTGTTTTCCCATACCTGGACGACTGACTCATCAGGGGCCAATCTCTCCAGGAGGCCAGACAAGCCTCTCTTCGCACTATCTCTGTTCTTCAGCATCTGGGCTTTGTCATAAACTACGCAAAGTCCACTTTGCTCCCCTCTCAGAACCTAGAGTTTATAGGGGCAAGATTAGACACCCTGCAGGCAAGAGCTTACTTGCCAGAGGACAGGGCCCACAGACTGATGAACTTGGCCAAACAGTTTCAGAGCAATTCTCAAGTTTATGCCAGGCACTACCTGCGGCTCCTGGGCCACATGGCATCCACGGTACATGTGACTCCGAATGCCCGTCTGCACATGCGAGCTGCTCAGTGGTGCCTCAGAGCTCAGTGGGCACAGGCCACAGGCAACCTCAGAGAGAGAGTAAAGGTGTCCAAACCACTTTTGGACTCCTTACAGTGGTGGCTACATCTCCCAAACCTTCTCAGGGGGGTACCTTTTCAGGCTCCAGCACACACAAGGGTGCTGATGACCGATGCTTCCTTAAAGGGCTGGGGTGCACATTGCCAGGGCACGTGCACTCAAGGCCTCTGGTCTCCTTGGGAGGCCACACAGCAGATCAATCTTTTGGAGCTGCGAGCAATCCGCTTAGCTCTACAGACTTTTTCTCATGCCCTCTCTCACGAGTCTGTCTTAGTTCAGATGGACAACCAGGTGGCAATCAGGTGGCAATGTTCTATGTGAACAAACAAGGGGGCACGGGGTCCAGGCTCCTATGTCGAGAGGCGCTGGCCCTTTGCTCTTTGCAGTCAAACAAGGCATGTTTCTCAAAGCAGTTTATCTACCTGGTCAGGAGAATTTCCTAGCAGACAAGCTAAGCAGGATTCTCCAGCCTCACGAATGGCAGTTGGATCCATGGGTGGTCCAGAAGATCTTCCTCCGCTGGGGACTTCCGTCCATCAATCTCTTTGCCAGTCCACAAAACCGTCAGCTGTCCAGGTTTTGCTGCAGACAGCTGCATCCCCTGAGAATGGCAGCAGGTGCTTTTCTGATCTCTTGGTCTACGGGCCTCCTGTATGCGTTTCCTCCCACACCCCTGGTGGCCCGAAATCTGTTCAAGATTCTCCGGGACAAGGCCTCTGTGATTCTGGTAGCCCCCAGATGGCCGATGCAACCGTGGTTTCCACTTCTGCTACAGTTGGCGGTGGAAACTCCAATCTCCAGGAACAAGCAGGAATGAGTCTTCACATATGGGTATCGTCGGTACTGACAGAGCCTGCGCGGGAACGCTCCCCAGCGTCCAGTAAGAAAGCTTTTGGGAGCATCCCACAGCGCCTGCGCGCTGCCTTCCCGCCTTTCCCAACCGCCACTCTCCAGTTCTTCTTTTCCGCGGAGCCAGCAGGTCATGTTCCTGTCACCACAGAAGAATTCTTTTTTTAAAATTTTTTTTTCTGTGTCACATCTGCCTTCTTCGACGTCAGACCGGTACCGTCGGTCTTTTCTTTCTTAAAAAAAAGACAACAACTTTTCTTTCTTCAACTGTGCATTTTCGGTTTGGGCCTTAGGCCTGAACATATTTTCTCCTCATGGAGAAGCCCGCTTCCGGGTTCAAAAAGTGCACGAAGTGTGGCGGTACTATTTCTGTCACCGACACCCATGACTGGTGTCTAAAATGTTTGGGTCCTGACCATTCCATCACGGATTGTGTGTCCTGTACCATGATGTATAAAAGAGGTCGGCAGAACCGAGCAGCCAAGCTCAGTACCCTGTTTCCCTCTGATGCAGCCTCGGTGGCATCGACGTCTTCTCCAGGACCAAGCAGGAAGTCAGTCCTCACATATAGGTGACGTCGGCGCCGACTGAGCCCTCGTGCGGAGCATTTCCCCAGCTTTCAAAGAAAGCCTTTGGGAATTGCAGCGCACATGCGCGGTCCTCTTCCCGCCCAAGGGTGCGATCTTGCTCAGTCTTCTTTTTTCCGCAGATCCCGACGGACGTAGTTCGTTTTTCCCCGAGGAAAAAGTTGATTTTCTCTATTTTGCTCTTTTTTCTCTAGTTCAACGACGGATCCTTTTCCCGCTTGGACCGATACGCCGGTATCGAGTCCTATTCTTTCTTTTTCGGTATTTGTCCTTTGTGACTGGCGTTCGCGCCTTTTTTTCTTTTTTCCCTGGCAGCCCGGTCTTTTGACCTAGCAGGGGCCCTTTTTCCCCCGATGGCTACCAGCGGGTTTAAGAAATGTGATCGGTGTAAGAAACTTATGTCTCTTACCGACACACATGACTGCTGCCTCCGTTGCCTCAGGCCCGATCATGACCTGATGATCTGTGGTCCCTGTGGCAAAATGTCCTCGAAGGCGTTGAGGAGTCGGCAGCACCAGAAGGATAGAATTTTTTCTGACTCCGCGTCCGGCTGAGCCCAGACCTCGTCAGAGGCCTCGACGTCTCGGGACTCTGGCCCCGAGCAGCGTCGGGGTTCCTCTGAGCGGGGGTCTCCTTCGCGGGAACATCGCAGGAAGAAGAAACCCGCAAGGGTGGCGTTCGATGGACGCTCCTGGTTCCTCGAGGGCCAGGTCGCATAGCCCCAATAGCCGTCCCGGGTCTTTGGAGTCGGAGAGGCCTGCCAAGCATCCTTGTGTCGAGATGGAGTCTCCTGGACACGTAAGTGCTGTTGTCCTCGTTGACTCTCCTCCGAGGTAGCCGACATCGGGCCCAAGTCGGGAGCTGCTGGGTCTCCTGAGCTCGGACTCAGGTTGAAGGCCTTGGAGAGCAGCTTCGCTGCCTTCATGGAACAGCAGCGGGCATTGATTGCCGGTCTCACCGGTGCATCTGCCCTGACCACCGGGACCTCGACGTCCAAGTCGACCCCGGAGGCCGAGCCGATCCTCGAGTCCATGCGGGCTCGAGTCGATCCTTGGCCACGGTCTCCCTCGACCTCCCGTTCAGGGCCGAGGTCGTCGACGCCGATACCCTCGGCGTCGGGGCGGAGGGCATCGGTGCCCGCCCGACCGGAGCCGCTCAATTCCTCCTCCGAGGAGTCGGGCTGGGAGACGGAGGACGAAGAGTCACCCGACACCCATCGGACTCGGTGTGTCCCATCGGACTCGCCCGAGTCCGAACCTCGGAGACAGTCCCCACCGGAGGATACCCGGTTCTCGGACTTCGTGCGGGATATGGCCAAGGTCTTGGCCTTCCCCGCGGATCCCGAGGAGGAGCCTTGAGCCGAGGAGCTCGAGGCCCTCCAGTATGACTCTCCTCCGAAGAGGCCTTTACTGTTCCGGTTCCTCCGATGCTGGAGCGGCTGCTCTTCCGCATGTGGGAGACCCTGGCCTTGATGCCGGTGTTAAGCAAGCAGGTCGATTCCATTTATCGAGTCCGCAAGAGCCCCGGGTTCCAAAAGGCACAATTACCGCACCACTCCATGATTGTGGAATCGGCCATGCATCGACTGAAAAGTCAGAAGATGCACTCCTCGGTGCCTCCCGGCCGGGAGGCCCGGAACCTGGATGCCCTCGGTAAGAAGTGCTTCCAGGGCTCTATGCTTGCTTGCCGTGTCCAGACATACCAGCTCTACATGGGCATGTACCTCCGAGACCTGGCAAAGGAAATTGCCGGGTTTATTTTATTTTATTTATTTATTTAGCAAGCATTTGTAGCCCGCTCCTTCCAGCGATCAGAAGCGGGTAGGATTACTATTGTGAAACTGCCGAATCAAGGCAGGTACAAATTTTGTTTACATACAGATTGTCAGAAAAGCACATCATACAGAGTTAACACTTCTTAGCTATGGGGGAGTTCATTTACATATATACATAAATACATATATACAGGATAATCTTCTTGGACTGTCGAATCAAGGCAGGTACAAATTTTGCTTACATACAGATTGTCAGAAAAGCACATCATACAGAGTTAACACTTCTTAGCTATGGGGGAGTTCATTTACAGATATACATAAATACATATATACAGGATAATCTTCTTGGACACAGTGGTCAGGGGCTGCTCCATCTGTGGGTTTAGTTCAGGTTGAAATGTGATTGGAAAATGTGCGTTTTGAGTTTCTTTCTGAAGTCTAGAAGGTCATTGCTAGCTCGTAGTTCTGGTGGGAGTTGGTTCCACAGTGTTGGCGCCACATATGAGAAAGCCCTGTGGCTGGTGTTAGTTTTGGCAGATCTTATATCTGTTGGAGTGTGAAGGATGTTGGAATTGTGGGTTCTTCTGTTTCGGGTAGGAGGTTGCAATCTTACTAGGTTGTTGAGGAAGGAAGGTGCTAAGTTGTGGATGAGTTTGAAGGTGGTTCTCTGCTGGTCTCTCCGAGGAACCTTTGCAGAGGTTCCAAGCCTTGTCCACCGGTATTCGAGAGTGCTCGAAGTTTATCTCTCAAGCAGCCTATAATGGCTTCGAGGCTTCGGCCCGAGTAGCCGGGGCCGGCATCGGTGCCCGCCGACAGGCAGTCATCCGACCTTGAGCCATGGGTTCCACCGCCTGTTCCTTTAGAAGACTTGCCAACTCCTGAAGGAGGAGGTTTCTGTGTAGAGGGAGTCTTGGAGGCTCCCCTGGAAAGGAAAGCAGGAGGGGAGCAGCTGGTGGAAGTGGAGCATGTAGCCCTTTTGGACTATGCTGAGTACCCAGGTATCCCCTGTGATGGCTGGCTACCTGTAGGCATACAGGGTCAGCCGACTGGTGCCAGCGGCAGAGAAGAGGCTATGCTGTGGGAGTCAAAACCCCACTCCCTGCTGTGCAGGAGCCGGAGCTGGCGGCTTGGGGGTCTTCTGCCCCTGCCCCTTGGCCTCCTGGCCCTGTTTGGGAGCTGGAGAGGCCTGATATTGAGGGTAAGATTTGTAGGCAGCACCCTTCCTCGGGAAAAAGGGCTTCTTTCCCGAGCCCTTCTTTTTTTGAGAAAGGGCAGAAGTCTTTCTGGACAGCCTTGTCCTGGTGAGAGTCTCAGTCTCTATTTCTGCAGCCTTTTCAGTCATGGGCTTACCGAACAGGTTGTCACCTCGGCAGGGGACATAAACCAACTTGTCCTACACCCATGACTCCAGGTCCGATGACTGTAGCAAGGCCTGACGGCATGCACCGATGCCGGCCGCGGCTACCGGTGCCGAAGCCTCGAAGCCATCATAGGCTGCTCGAGAAATAAACCGAGCATTCTCGGATCCCTGTCGACAAGGCTTTGAATCTCTGCAAGGGTTCTTCGGAGAGGCCAGCTCAGAACCCGGCAATCTCTTTTGCCAGGTCTCGTAGGCACAAGTCTATGTACAGCTGGTAAGTCTGGACACGGCAAGATAGCATAGAGCCCTGGAAGCACTTTCTAAAGAGGGCATCCAGGTTCCGGGCCTCCCGTCTGGGGGGCACCGAAGAGTTGGTCCCATGCTTTTTTGAATTCAGTTACTGTCCTCATCTCTACCACCTCCACTGGGAGACTATTCCATGGATCCACTACTCTTTCTGTAAAGAAATATTTCCGCATATCACTCCTGAATCTATCTCCCTTCACCCTCATCCCATGTCCCCTAGTAGCAGAATTTGCTTTCAATTGAAAGAGGCTCTCTTCCTGAACATTTATGCCATGGAGGTATTTAAACATCTCAATCATATCACCTCTATCCCGCCTTTCCTCTAAGGTGTACATATTAAGATCCTTAAGTCTGTCCTCATATGCTTTATAATGAAGCCCACTAATCATTTTAGTAGCCACCCTCTGCACCGACTCCATCCTGTTCACATCCTTTTGACGGTGCGGTCTCCAGAATTGCACACCATACTCCAAATGAGGTCGCACCAAAGACTTATACAGAGGCATTATCACCTCCTTTTTTCTGCTAGCCATTCCTCTCCGTATGCACCCAAGCATCCTTCTAGCTTTTGCCATCGCCTTTTCTACCTGTTTAGCTACTTTAAGATCATCAGATACAACCACGCCTAGGTCCCGCTCTTCTTTAGTGGACAAAAGCACTTCACCTCCTATACTGTATTGCTCCCTTGGATTGCTGCAGCCCAAATGCATGACCTTACATTTTTTAACATTAAATCCCAGCTGCCAAATTCTAGACCATTCTTCAAGCTTAGCTAGATCCCTCCTCATGTTATCTACACCTTCCTGGGTGTCTACTCTATTGCAGATTTTGGTATCATCTGCAAAGAGGCAAACCTTACCAGACAACCCTTCTGCTATATCACTAACAAAGATGTTAAAAAGAATCGGACCAAGGACAGATCCCTGGGGCACACCACTGGTAACATCCTTCTCCTCAGAGTGAGCTCCATTTACTTGTACTCTTTGTCGCCTCCCACCAAACCAATTTCTAACCCAAGCAGTAACTTTAGGGTCCATCCCTAGGGTGCTCAGTTTGTTTATAAGTCGCCTGTGAGGAACAGTGTCAAAGGCTTCACTGAAATCTAAATACACCACATCTAGAGCTCTCCCTCGGTCCAACTCCCTGGTCACCCAGTCAAAGAAATCAATCAGGTTTGTCTGACAAGACCTGCCTCTGGTGAATCCATGCTGCCTCGGATCATGTAATCCACTGGACTCCAGAAACCTCACTATTTTCTCTTTCAGCAGCGTTTCCATTAATTTACTCACCACCGAAGTTAAACTAACCAGCCTGTAGTTTTCAACCACATCCTTACTTCCACTTTTGTGTAAAGGCACCACATGAGCCTCTCTCCAGTCCTTTGGCACCACTCCCGACTCCAACGAGGCATTGAAAAGGTCAGTCAGTGGAGTTGCTAGAACGTCCCAAGTTCCCTCAGTATTCTAGAGTGTATCCCATCTGGTCCCATCGCTTTGTCTACTTTAAGTTGAGCTAGTTTCTCACGAACACAGTCTTCTGAGAAAATTGTTCAAGATGTCCCTCGCTTCTGTTCTTATTTGTGCGTGTTTTCTGAGGTCTGAGGCTAAACTCTGCCATCAATCAAAGGAGTCAACCAATAGAACCATCAGGGTATACCCACTGCTTCAGGGAAACCCCATGTTCGATAGGATGACATCAGATGATACTAGACCAATCAAGTTCTTTATTCAAGCCTGTCGGGTGTACAGTTTGTAAATGAAATATCCAGTATTGTTCACGTTCCTGAAGTATCCGAATTCGATCCCCTCCAAGAGGATCCAAAGGGATGTAATCAATGACCATCCGATGAAGATCCTGAAATGTATGATTCAAGGCAAGACAATGTTCCACAATGGGAGCCAGTTCAGATTTCTGACGAAGTCGTGAAGCATGCTTACCTATACGAATTTTAATCCGACGAATTGTTCTGCCAACATATAGTAAGGGACAGGGACATTGGAGAATGTAAACAACATAGGATGTGTTACAATCTGTTTCCCATTTCCGTATAATAGATTGGCCAGTCAAAGGATGAATCCATTCAGTCCCTGTCAGAGAGGATTCACAATACATGCAAGAACCACAGGAGCTGTGTCCAGTAGATGGTATAGATGGTGTTAGAGGTCTGTCCATTATCACAGTTGATCGAGCCACAAAATCCCCAAGATTAGCCCCCCTAGAAAACACCGCCATAAAAGGTCTGTGAAAACAAGGATGTAAACCCAATACTGACCAATGTTTTCTAAGAATATTCACGACCGCAGTACTAGAAGACATGTAAGGTAATACACCCAAAATAGCTGATGGTGAACCTTCTTCGCCAACGTAACACCAATTTTTAAAAAGGGTTCCAGGGGTGACCCGGGAAATTACAGACCGGTGAGCCTGACGTCAGTACCAGGGAAAATGGTAGAAACCATCATAAAGAACAAAATTACACAGCATGTAGATAGCCATGGCCTAATGGGAGACAGCCAACATGGCTTTAGACAAGGAAGATCTTGTCTTACTAATCTGATCTGTTTTTTTGAAGGTGTGCATAAACAGGTAGACAAAGGTGAGTCGGTTGATATAGTGTATCTGGACTTTCAGAAAGCTTTTGACAAGGTCCTCCATCAGAGACTTTTGGCAAAGCTAAAAAGTCATGGGATAGGAGGCAGTGTACTATTGTGGATCGGGAACTGGTTAAAAGATAGAAAGCAGAGGGTAGGGTTAAATGGCCAATATTCCCAATGGAAAAAGGTGAATAGTGGAGTACCCCAGGGATCTGTACTGGGTCCCCTACTTTTTGACATATTCATAAATGACCTGGAAAAAGGAATAACTAGTGAGGTTATCAAATTTGCAGATGACACAAAACTGTTTAAAGTTGTTAAAACCCAAGAGGATTGTGGAAAACTGCAGGAGGATCTGGATAAATTGGAAGACTGGGCATCCAAATGGCAGATGAAATTTAATGTGGACAAGTGCAAAGTTATGCACCTAGGAAAGAACAACCCACACTATAGTTACACGATGCAAGGCTCCACATTAGAAACCACCACCCAGGAAAAAGATTTAGGAGTCATCGTGGATAACATGTTAAAACCCTCCGCCCAGTGTGCAGCGGCGGCCAAGAAAGCAAATAGAATGCTAGGTATCATAAGGAAAGGGATGGAGAATAAAACAAAGGATATTATAATGCCTCTGTATCGCTCCATGGTACGACCGCACCTTGAATATTGTGTGCAATTCTGGTCACCGTATCTTAAAAAGGACATAGAGTTATTAGAAAAAGTACAGAGAAGAGCCACCAAATTGGTGAAGGGGATGGAAGGCTACTCCTATGAAGAGAGGCTAAAAAGGTTAGGGCTCTTTAACCTGGAAAAGAGACGGCTGAGGGGAGATATGATAGAGGTCTATAAATTAATGAATGGAGTGGAACGGATAAACGTGGATCAATTGTTTACGCTATCAGAATATAGAAGGACTAGGGGACATGTAATGAAGCTACAGGGTAAACTATTTAAGACAAATAAGAGAAAATATTTCTTCACTCAACGTGTAATCAAACTCTGGAATCTGTTACCGGAGGATGTAGTAAGGGCTGTTAGTATAGCTGGGTTTAAAAAAGGTTTGGACAAGTTCCTGGAGGAAAGGTCCATAAACCACTATTAAAAAGGGACCCAGGATATCAATGCTTGACCTAGTACAAGCACTGCAGAACCTGTGTCTTTTGGGGAAACTGCTAGGTACGTATGACCTAGATTGGCCACTGTTGGAAACAGAATACTGGGCTTGATGGACCTCGGTCTGACCCAGTATGGCATTTCTTATGTTCTTATTATCAGGTTGATGAGCAGATAATAACCATTCTCGATGGGTGTATAAAGCTCGACGGTATGCCCATTGTATAATCCCTTCCGGGTAGCCCCGAACACGAAATCTCTGAAGAAGCTCAGCTGAATGAATCTTAAAATCAGCCACAGAGGAGTAAATCCACCGCAACCGTAAGAATTGGCCATAAGGAAGACCCTTCTTCAAAGGACCGGGATGAAAACTTTGAAAAGAGAGAAGACTGTTCCGTTGAACAGCTTTTCGATACAGCAAAGTACGAAAATGATCCGTTCTCGAAATATTGAAACATCTAAAAAATCTACATGTTGCTCAGCTATAGTCGCTGTAAAGGTCAGGTTTGGCTTAATGCTATTTAACCATACCAAAAGCTCTTGTAGCTGACAAATATTAGAGTAGATTCATAAAAAGAAGGGGGTGGTGATTTGTCTCTATGGGCTTAAGAAAACGCAAGACATCCGCATGCGCACCTAGAGCCACTCCCTGGACTTTGTCTCTATAGCATGACAGCACTGCTAACTGAACCCTCAAGGAACTGGCTGCCAGACCTTTATCAAACCTGTCTTGCAGGAAACTTAACACCAAGGAAAAGGATACTGTAGCTGCGCGTACTTGCCTCCACGAACACCAATCCTTGAAAATATGCCATATGCGCACATATGCCAGGGATGTGGACTTTTATCTCGATCGAAGTAAAGTAGCGATGACTGCTGTCGAATAACCTTTCTTCCTCAACATTGCCCTTTCAATGGCCATACCGTAAGCGAGAACCGATCTAGGAGGGAGTAGCCGCCTAGTGGTTGGGGTAAGGTACTTCAGGCCGGAAGGTCGGGGGTTCAAATCCCACTAGAGGACAGCAACCTTGGGCTGGAAGGACTGGGGTTTCTAGTCCCACAAATGCTCCTTGTGGTCTTGGGCAAGCCACTTAACCCTCCATTGCCCATGTTCCCTGTAAGTATTAGTGTATGTGTCTCATATCCCCTTGTGTTAAATGTATCCCCCAATTGTGTTGTGACCGCTTTGATTGAAGGATAAGGCGGTATACAAAAAACTGTCTAAATCTACCAGAGGCATTCGCAGCAGACCCTGTAGCAACAAATTCTCCAACGCCGGTAACCTCCATGGATCCCCGTCGAGTAACCGAATGAGATTGGCGTACCACGGGCGCCGTGGCCAGTCCGGGCCACCAACAATACTTTCGCCCGATACGCTGCACCACTCGACCTATGAGCGCCCACGGAGGGAAGACAAAGGAGACCTGATGATGGCCATCGTTGCATCAGGACGTCGATTCCTTCCGACATCCTCTCGCATAGTCTGCTGTAGAAGCAACCCGTTTTCGCCGACTGAAACGTCGCTATGAGATCCATTATCGGTGGCCCCCATTTGCAAGCTATCTGAGCGAACACGGCCGGATGCAACTACCATTCCCCAGCACATATTCTAACTCTGCAGAGGAAGTCTGCCATCACATTGTCCTTCCCTGCAATGTGCGCCGCCGAAATCGCTGGCAGTCGAGGCTCTATCCAGGCAAACAGATCGTCTGCCTCAGTGTCCATGGTTACACTTCCGGTTCCGCCCTGTCGATTGATAAAGGCCACTGTCGGAGTTGTCCAACAGTATTCGCACCACCCGACCTGACACCGTAGCTTCGAACGCCTGCAACGCCAGGTGGACCGCTCTCAGTTCCAGTCGATTGATTGACCACTGGCTCTCCTGTGCATTCCAAGTGCCTTGCGCGAAAAGATCTCCGCAATGTGTTCCCCATCCTACTAGGCTCGCGTCCATTAGCAAGGGAAGCCACTCCGGCTGTTCCAGAGGCTTCCCTGCTGTCAGAGATCCCGGCAACAGCCACCATCGGAGGGACTGCCGAACCCGGGGAGGACAGGGAAGACGCTTGTTCAGTGAGTCAGACTGATGTGACCACCGACGAAGTAGCGCTCTCTGAAGAGGCCGCATATGAACTCTGGCCCACGTAACCACTTCCAACATAGCCGCCATAGTTCCCAGCACCCTCAGTTAAGTCCAAGCTGAGGGTGCTGGCACGGCTCTGAAGTTGCGCACCAAACGCTGAAGCACCTGTAGATGACGAGTCTGCAGAAACACCGCTCCTTTCTTGGTGTCAAACTGCACACCCAGATACTTGAGATCCTGGGACGGCACTAAGTGACTCTTGGTCGCATTGACCACCCATCCGAGATCCTGTAGGAACTTCACCACCTTGACCGTAACTCGGACACTCTCGGCCTCAGACTTCGCCCAAATCAGCCAATCGTCGAGATAAGGGTGGACTAGAATGCCTTCCTTCCGCAACGCTGCTGCCACCACTACCATGATCTTGGTGAATGTGCGTGGTGCCGTTGCTAGCCCGAACGGCAATGCTTGGAACTGATAATGTCCGCAAGAGAGAGTGAACCGCAGAAACATTTGATGAACATCCCTGATGGGGATGTACAAGTACGCTTCTGTAAGATCGAGAGAAGTCAAATACTCCCCTTGGCGCACCGCCCTAATGACCGATCTTAGCGTTTCCATCAGGAAATGCGGCACCCGGAGACAGCGATTCACTCCTTTTAAATCCAGAATGGGATGGAGCGAGCCGTCTTTCTTTGGCACCATGAAATAAATGGAGTATCGACCCAATCCGTAGTCCCCCGAAGGAACCGGCACTACTGCTCCCAACTGTAAGAGCTGGTCTAACGTACAACAAATCGCAAGGGCTTTTGCTGGCCTTTGCAGGGAGACATCACAAACGAGTCCCGCACGGGCTTTGCCATTTCCAGTGCGTAACCGTTGCTAATGATCTCCAACACCCATTGATTGGACGTGATTTGGGTCCAGGCGGAAAGAAAACCCCGAAGATGTCCCCCTATTGGAAGACTTTCCGCCGGGACCCGCCTCCTTTCATTGTGGTTTTCGAGTAGACGCTGCGGAAGCCGCTGCAAAACTTCTATTTGCTCCCCGAAACTCACGAAACCCCTGGGGACTCTGGAGGCAAACCTTCCCCTTTGAAAACTGCCGAAACGGGACGTACGAAACCTCCGGAAATCTCGAAACTGCCCTCGAAAAGCCGGCACAGATTTCCCTTGTTTAGGTTTATCCTCCGGAAGCCTTCCGCCCTTAGACTCACCTAAATCCTTAACCAACTTGTCAAGATCATCTCCAAACAACAACTTGCTTTTAAAGGGAAGCTTACTGAGATGTACCTTAGACGAACCATCTGCCACCCAATTCTGTAACCACAAGGATCTCCGGGCGGCGACTAATGACGCCATGCTATTTGCCAGCATTCTGATCAAGTCGTAGTGCATGTCTGCCAGATACGCCGAACCAGACTCTAGCCTATCTGCCTTACACTCTCCTGCTCTAGTTGCGGTGCCTGGCTTAAATGCTGCGACCATCTGAGACATGCTCTAGCCACCCAAGCCCCACAGTCTGTAAGGCTAAGGCGTCTTTTTTTTTTTAAATTCTTTATTTAGTTTTCAAACCACCAAACAAAACAGCAACCTAATACAGGGCACAACAACAGGTACTGCACAAAACATCCATTCGCCCCAACTACCCAATGCCCCCCCTATCACCCCCCTCCCCCACCCTACCCCTCCCGTATCCACCAGCGGCAAACATACAACAGGCAGCTAGTAACAATGACTGAATTACAGGACTAGGGCAATCCTCACGAACCTACTCGAGCATGGGCAACAAACTCATTCAAATTTCTCCATTTCACTTGCTTAGACATGTCCGTTGTCACACCCCTTCTAGGCATTTGTTCATATTTACTATACATGGACAACAAGTTCCACCATGCATACCAATTTACTTCATAAGTATGTTTCCAGTTCATGGTGACCATATGTACAGCAACTCCCACCATAAAGTCAAGGAGGAAATAACAATCCTTTTCCAAGGAAGGGATCTCCACCCGGGATCGAAAAACAATTATAGCCCAGGAGAGAGGAGCCTTAAACTTCAAAACTAATTGCATCCGGTCCCATATTTGCGACCAGAAACCCCTAATACAAGGGCAGCTAAACACTGTGTGCTCTAAAGTACCTGTGGACTTCTGACAAGACCAACATTTGCTATCAGAGGTCTCATCCCATTTAGCCAATCTAACTGGCGTGCAGTAAGCCCTATGCGCAAAAAAGAAAAGTGATTGAGTAATAGATGCCGCTCTAGACACCCTGACCGTCTTCGACCAGAATTTTTCCCAGCTCAGGGTGGGTAGAGCAACATCCGCATCGTGCTTCCAAACACACTGCAACCCTTTTATACATGAGGGGTCATTCTGGCACAGTAATTTATAGTAATGGGACACTATCCCGGCCATTTGCATGACCTGATGGATCAAGATAGCTACGTTGCTTTCCTTATCCAGCCGCTTGATGTCCACCCCTGCTTTCCCCACACAATGTCTAATTTGCAGTCATTGGAAATATAGGGTCCCTGGAAGAAGAAATTCCCGCTGAAGCCTTTCAAAAGGCTTCCACCTGCCCTCTTCAACAAGCTGCCCCAATACCCATATGCCTCGCGAGTACCACTTGTGCCAGGCAAATACCTCTCGCTGAATTTTGAATAAAGGGTTATACCACAAGGGCATCGATTCAGGAACCCCTTTGTCAAATTGCAAGGCGTGCCGTAAAGTTACAAAAGCTCTCTGTGCGTCACTTATCACTACAGGGACAACCCTCCTTGGGCCTACCATCTGTGGCAAAAGATTACTAGGAAAGGGGGCAGTAAGTTTCTGCTCCAGAACCAGCCACATAGGACTTCGTTCCGTTACCTGCTCCATCCACCTGGATCCCTGTTTAAGCAAAGGCAGTATGATAAAACCAGAAGTCGGGGAAACTAACCCCGCCCTCCTCTTTCCTTGCTTTCAATTTTTTCAGGGCAATTCTGGGAGGTTTGTCTCTCCATAGGTATCGACTTAATATCCCCTCAATCTGGCGATAGGTCTGCCTCGAAAGGTAACATGGGAGCATCTCTAAAATGTAATTGATCTTTGGGGTAATAGTCATCTTAATCGTCTCTAGCCGCCCCCACCACGACAAGGTCAGAGGAGACCACTTGCTGGTCATGGCTCGAATAAGGACTAAAAGCGTTTCTGATTTAATTGTAATTGTCTCTTCCAGTGGGTAGCAATACTGCACCCCCAAGTACTTGATCATTTTAGGTTCCCAGACAAAAGGAAAGTGCTCCAAGTCACTTTTCTTCACTAAAGAGTTTAATGGGAAAGCCGTAGATTTCGACCAATTTATTTTGTAACCTGACAGACGGGAATACCGATCAATAAGGCTAAGAATCTGTGACACTGAACCTGGGGTAGAAAAGAGCAGCAAATCATCAGCATAAGCCGAGAGCTTAACATCTAAACCCGCCACGGAGATAGCACAGTTACTTACTTGTAACAGGTGATCTCTGGGAACAGCAGGAATTAGTCTTCACATATGGGTACGTCGGTACCGACGGAGCCTGCACGGGAACGCTGCCCAGCTTCCAATCAGAAAGCTTTTGGCAGCATCCCTCGCGCCTGCGCGCTGACCTCCCGCCTTCTCCAGAGCCTCTCCTCAGTTGAGTTTCAAAGCTGAGACAAAGGCGAGAGAGAAAAGGAAGAAGAAGATAAAGAGATGCAACTCCTAGGGGAGGTGGGAGGGTTGTGAAGACTAATTCCTGCTGTTCCCAGAGATCACCTGTTACAGGTAAGTAACTGTGCTATCTCCAGGAACAAGCAGGAATGAGTCCTCACATATGGGGACTCCCTAGCTGGAGATGCCAGGGGGAGATCCCATAAAAATGCAGGAGCCTGGACCAGGGGTGCATTTTGTTTCCAGGAATCCCCGGCATCCAATGTGGGATGGAGGGTAGGAGTTGACAATAAAGGAGCTGTGAGGAAGAAACAGCATAGCCAAGGACTAGAGGGTCCTACAGACTACAGGAGTCCTTGGTATATATGATGAGTAGCATTAAAACACATTTAATGTACACTCAAAATATGCAGCTTACCTACTGTATTGTAGGAAGTAGAAAGCATGATGGAGTCTACTGGATAAGCAGTGGCGGAATCTTCAAGGTGATCTCCCAGTAGTGAGGATGAAGGTCCAGACCTGGAGGTAGTAGACGATCCAGGTGTCAACTGGGTAGGATTAGACGTCAGGTCTTCAATGGAAAGCTTTATGGGAAAAAGCTGAAAACTCCTTTAGGCATATGGTCATTGACATTGAGGACTAAAGGAAGAAGACTGACGGAGTTGGAGAACTAGCCCAGTCCTGGCGGGAAGAGGGGGACTGGAAAAACCCCTATTCCCAAGGAGAACAGCTGTGTACTCAAAGATAAAGATGTACACTGTTTGTCCTAGCTGGTGAGAGATAGGAAAAATATTGAAGCTTGATGCTTCAAGGACTTAAAGGAAACATGGAAGATGTTAGCACCACAGTGGTTATTGGTGCCTAACAGTTTCTGCATCGTAATATGGTATGCGAAGTAGGGCGATAGACTGTCTAAAAACCTCTAGGAGGTAAAACATTTAGTATAGACAGTAAGGGTGATAGTGTGTAAGACATATCAACCCTTAAGAAGCCCCCCAGCAGACACATATATATACAGATATATATATGTGGATGGAATATATATAGACACATAAATATATAAAGATATATATATAAATATATATATATATATATATATATAGACACATATATACATATACATATATACATACATATATATACACATATACACATACATATATATACATACATATACACATACATATATATACATACACATACATATACACATACATATATATACATACACATATATATATACACACACATACACATACATATATACATACACATACATATATATATATACACACACATACACATACATATATACATACATACATATACATATACATACATACATACATATATATACATACATATACATACATACATATACATACATATACATATATATATATACATACACATATATATATATACATACACATATATATATATACATACATATATATATACATACATATACATACATATACATACATATACATACATATACATACATACATATACATACATACATATACATACATATATATACAGATGTCCAGATGTGTATATTAGGATATGGGTGGAGAAATGTATCAAAATATATATATATAGATAGATATAATATACGTAAATATAGATACATTTGTGGGGCATGGTTTTGCACCACCAGAGTAATGATATAGGTATGTAGACATATGTGGAGATGCTACATACAAGACAACAGGTTGAAGATACATGTCTACCACCCAGCCCCATAATTGTACATGGGGAATATAAAAGAAAAAGATTCTGCGCTCTACAAGAGGGTGAACCCACTTGGGATATGTATAGAGAATCTATTTCCGTGGATTGAGGGATGCAGGAAGGCAATCCAACAAGATAACCGTGATGTTCGCGTGAGAACAGATGATCATATGAATCTGTAAGGAACAAGGCGGGAGTTCCACAGAACACTGACATGGCAGATGTGCAGAAACGCAGAAGATGATACCAGAGGGACCTACTGGAGGGACCCAGAGGTTGCATGCGTAAACATCAGCCTTGGATTTTCACGCAGAAGAACTGATATCTCGTGTTAACACCCCAGGCTAGAGGGTGTGGAGAACCCTCACAGGCATGGGAAGGGTTTATAAGCTTTTCCCTACTAATAGAGAAGCTTCAGAGACAAGGTCAATGCTCTATAGCAAGGCCCTCATAGTAGAAAGCTTCTCTGAAGACTGCAGAGAGCATTGTGCAGGAGAGATATGAGACAAACTGACTGAAGTCAGGTGTGTTGCCATATCCTAGGAGAGGAGATGGTTAGAATAATGTGAGAAAGCCTAAACGAGTAGGAGGATCCAAGATAGATGACGAATAGCTTGGAATCACTACTGAGGCTAGATAAAATTTTGAACAAGGGACTGGAACTTGGAAAAAGTACCAGTAATACAATTACTGTAACTCCTGCAGGCACAGCTGCTGACGGAAACAGCAGAGAGATTGTCCTGTGCCCAATAAAGAAAAACAGACAAGAAAAGAGAGGAGATATCCCTTCTCCCTGTCTGAGGAACGAGCTTGCTAGAAAAGCTTTTCAGTATGGTACCCCTCAGTCAAGGAAAAAACCCGGTTGAGAGGGTAGAGTAAGTAATTGGAGGGTGACGTACCCATAGGGGAAGTCAACTGAAGGAAAAAATGTTCAGTTGGGACAGAACTATCAGGGGATAGTTGCAACTGCTCTTCTAGAGAGAGTAAGAAGAGGAGAAGTCTGTAGTCCCTGAACAAAACTTTTCCGACAGGTTAGTATACTGAAAAAGAAAAGCACAGTGAATAAACTTCTAATGGGTAGAAGTGAACTGTAGATTACAATTCCCGGCCCCTATGGTTGCTGGGAATGCTGAGACTGGCCAGAGCTGGAGGACTTCAGGCTAGGCTGAGGCGTCCCTTGTTTAGGTACAGCCGGATGATGGGCAGGAGATGAATGAAACTTTCTTTTCTTAGGGAAAGAAGGTTTGGTAGGACATTTCCTACCCCTTGAAGAAGGAGGTGGCTTAGAATGGTCTTTGGTGGAAGGAGAGTCAGTGGAGCATTGAGCAACCTGACGTAAAGCCTCCTTATTGAAGAGACCTTCTCCCGTACAAGGAGAATGAGCCAGTATAGTTTGTGCCCATCTGCTCAAGTCTGAAGCTTCAAGCCAGGCTCTGCGACGTGCTGCAATGGCAATAGCAGAGGATCTGCTAACGGACTCAAAAGAGTCTATAGAAGCACGAGACAGGAACCAGGATATATTCCGGCTGTGATTGACGAGCAAGGAATAATCAGTAGCCTTGGGCTCTGGTAAAAAAGGGGTCAAAAGAGACAATTTCTCTGTGACTTCCTGGAGTGTTAGACTCGTGTGAAAAATATATGAAAGAATTCTGGAGGCCAGCATAGAGGTTTGGAAGGCCTGACGACCAAAAGCATCGAGTGTTCTTGAAGAACGACCTGGCGGATAAGAAGAATGCTTCTTCTTGCTCTTAACTTTCCTTAGTGCTGATTCCACTACAAGGGAACGATGAGAAAGTTGAGGCTTTTGAAACCCTGGAGAGGGTGGCACCCGGTACCGAACCTCAGTGGCTGTAGAAACTAGAGGAAGTCGTAAGGGCGATTTCCAGACCCTCAGAAGGAGATCCTGCAGAGCAGGATGTAAAGGAAGCATCATATTTTCCATTTGTGCCGGTGAGCCATGAGTAGCATCACAACCTGGGATAGAGATATTAAGAAAGGTTGCCATATCCAGGAGAAAAGCCTGAAAAGACTGATCTCCTATGGGAACCATCCCTGGTAAGGCTAAAGAAAGAGGCTGAGCACCAGAGGACGTACAGTGGTGTGAAGAGAGAAACCTAGTAGATGGACAGGGATACTGGCATGTTAACTTAGAGGCAGTGGGTACTGCATCAATGCCAGGTATCGGTTCCAAACTAGGCATCGGTGGAATCGGTGCAAGAACAGGCATCGACATCGATACTGATACAGGACCAGCAGTTGAAGGGCTAGGATATTCGGAACTGCCTATCTGGAAACGACAGGAGTCGGTTCCGGGACGCGTCGGTACCCAGTCCTCGAGACTAGATATCGGTTCAAGACTCGGCATCGAAGAAAGCGAGGCTATCGATGCATGTCGCGAGGGTTCCGACGCCGGTGGCAGTATCGGCGATGCCGATACCACTAAGGCAGCCTGGGTTACATCGATCAGTACCGACGGTACCGAGGATACCCGATGACCACCCCTTGCAAAGGGTAAGGCGGTCCACCTCGATGCCGATGCCATGGTATCGGAACCGATCGACGCCGGTACCGTCCCGGAGCATGGCTGAGATATGGAAATGTCCATCGGTATTGTATCGACCGGCCCCAAAGGCGCCGAGGATGGTAGAGGACGATTCTTGGTGAAGAGTGGAACACTCGACACCGAAGCCGATGCCGGGGTATCGGTACCGCTCGAAGCGGATACCCGCACCGTACACGGCTGGGATCGAAGGAAGTCAATCCGGTGCGTATCGATCGGTCCCGAAGGTACCGAGGATGCCCGATGACGATCCCTGGTGAAGAGTGGAACACTCGACACCGGTGCCGATGCCGGAGGCTCGGTACCGCTCGAAGCGGATACCACCCCCGAGCATGGCTCAGGTATGTTCTGTGAGGGGTGAGCCCCAGGAACAACCTGAAACCCCTTTAACGCTTTGGAGCCCGAAGACTCCCGCAGGGGTAATGCCAATGGATTCTTGAGGGTAAGGCCGGAGCCGTCACCATGCTGGGCATGGGACATACCACTCAAGCATTGACTAGTCTTAACAGACTGTTTGTGGGTTACCTGATCCTGTGAAGTGGAGAAACCGGGTACCCTCACTGCCGAGGAAAAAACGGTATCGAGGGAAACTCTAAAAACTGAAGGTTTCCTCACAAAATTATCCCCTGACAAGTCAGGGGAAAAAGGGTCAGGACCCAACACAGTTGAGACACCAACTATTGGTGTCTAAAAAGAAACAGGTGTTTCCACATCGAAAGCACTTCTTAGGAAAAGAAGGCTCCATAATGAAGAGGCCTGGTAGGCCCAACAAGTTAAGGCAAAAAACTGAAGAAAACGTTTCTCAGAATTTAGTCAAAAATCCACCGGCGATACCGGTGGCAGCGGGGAATACAGCTGCGACCACAAGAAAACAGAAACTAAAGTAATTAAAGTAAGTAAAAAGAAAAGTTTCTGCGGTGACAGGAGGACGTCCTGCCGGCTCCGCGGAAAAACGAAAACTGAGGAGAGGCTCTGGAGAAGGCGGGAAGTCAGCGGGCAGGCGCGAGGGATGCTGCCAAAAGCTTTCTGATTGGAAGCTGGGCAGCGTTCCCGTGCAGGCTCCGTCGGTACCGACGTACCCATATGTGAGGACTCATTCCTGCTTGTTCCTGGAGATCCCATGGATGTTCTGATTCTGCCGGATCAACAGCGCCAGCGGTTCCAATGCAAGATTAAATAAAAGCGGGGATAAGGGACACCCTTGACGGGTACCTCAACCCAACATCATCCCCCTAGACTGAGTGTTGTTCACACAGATAGTGGCAGTGGGGCGTTGTGACGTAGAAGCTTCTCAAGAAGCAATGGAGATAGACGGAGATCTGGTGGAGAAAACTGGTACTGCAAGGGAAAGCAGGATTTTCTCTTCAGAAAGGAAAAAACAGGTAGCTGATCAGGAACCACACCTCACCTTAGGGGAGGAGATAGGTCAAGTCCCTGATTGGGCATGCCCAAGCAGGAGGCGGGCAGTGCAACACACGAGGAGCTTGTTAAGCAATCAAACACAGAAACAGTGTGTGGAGAGACAGGAAGAGTTGGAGAAGGAGAGAGAGAAACAGCAACGGCAAGGAGAGCAACAAGGCAGCTGTGTTCCACGGAGGAGCAGTTTGGAGTCACAGAGCAAGGACTTGGGAGACTCAGGGGCAGTGAGAGACTTCTATGGGAAGAAGGGCTCAAGAGCACTGAGAGACCTGAAGATACAGCCCATGATTCCAGAGAACCAAGCAGGACCTTGGAGCAGAAACCAGAGGGATAAAGATTTCTCCTGGAGCCACTCTCAGCACAAGGTACGAAGTGGGGTTGAAGCAGCTAGCAGCTATAATATTGGGAAGCAAGAAAGCTGGAAGGATAATTTTGAAAGCCAGAACAAAGTCAGACAAAACTGTGGCAGTTTGGTGCAGCCTGAAAAGCATTCAAGCAGCACGAGATATTCTAATAAGCCAGCTGGAGCCTACAGCTTAGAAGCTAATAGAAAGAAAACGGCTGAGCCTTATTGGAGAGACGTGAGCCAAGATAAACCTGATGTTTCTACTTTTAAAAGCCTGTTCAGAAACTCTCCAGAGCCAGTTAAAGTTTTAAAGGAAAACCCAGCACTTACTTTTAAATATAAGTGGGGGAAGGGTTTTATTAGCACACCGAACTGTGATGCTGACAAAAGCAGCCTTGCTAATTACCGTGAGATAGACATCTTAAGCCAATGTTTACCTGAAGCAGGAGAAAGACTTCAGTGTAGCAAAGGGAAAACGCAGGCTGAATTACTTCTAACAGAGTTCAGGGAATTCCTAGAAAGAAAGGCAGTTTCTCCTTCGAATTCAGCACAGCATGCAAACAGCTGTGAAGAGGAGATGCCCTTAGATGTTTCCCTGCCTTCCACAGAGCAAGAGATAGCAATGGATTGCTCAACTTGTACCATTGAAAAGGACATTAATTAAAGTGCTTTAAAAGTTATATGAAAGAAATATAACAGAAGTTACCTTACTTGTTATCATGCTGAGAAAACTTATGAAAGTTGAATAAGTTAAAGCATTTTTCTGGATATAAGAAGCTTTGCTGTTGTACCAGACTTTTTAGTTTCAGTTCATGAAAGAGTCACATGACAATTTGAATGTGAATCCAGAAGCTAATGGACACTTAGCCCAGCATTGCAAACCCTGTATATTTTGGTTTTCTCACTCTTGTTTTTGTGCTATAAAACTTCTTAGCGTCTCTTTGCACTGAACTGCAAAGCGGGAAATAAACCTCATAAAAAGAAATTTCTTTGCCTGCCTTTAACTACTTGAACACACAACTACAATCTCAACCCCTTCAGGAGGCTCAGGACTACATCACCCAGAATCCCTAGAATCTCATCGTAGTCCCTCACCCCTGAAGGGCACCAAAGGCCACCTCCACCTGGAAACCCTCAAGGTCCAGGTAGTGGGTGGGTGGCAGCGTGCATACATCACTTTGAGAAGGTTGACAAATCCTCTACCAAAACCAAACCATTCTAACACCGCAAACATAAAAGGCCATTCTAAGCGGTCTAACGCTTTTTCCGCGTCAAGCGACAAACCGACAATAGGGTGGCTCACCTGCTTGGCCCCTACCAGAATGTGACACAGCAGCCTGGCATTGTCAGCCGTTGACCTTCCTTCCACGAACCCACACTGATCTGGGTGAATCAGCAGGGGAGCAACTTCGGCCACGCGGCGAGCCAAGACCGTAGCGTAAATTTTATAGTCAGAATTTAGCAGCGAGATGGGACGGTAATTACTTACCACCTGCGGATCCCTGCCTGCTTTCTCCAGCACGATTACGTTCGCCGCAGCGAAAGCTCCAGGTTGAACCGCCTCCAGTACTAAGGATTGAAAGTATAGCTGAAGCTGCGGAGCCAAATCTACGGCAAATGTTTTAAAAAATTCAAAAGGAAGTCTGTCAGGACCGGCTGCCTTCCCCCCTGCCAGAGAGTCAATTGCTTGGCGTATTTCCCTTTCTGAAAAGGCCGCATTCAGCCGATCCGCAGTCTTTGTCCAGGGTGGGTCTCTGCAACTCAGCGACTAACGCCGAAAACCCCTCCATCGCAAAATCTACCTTGGAAGTGTAAAGATTCCTATAAAAGGATTCAATGCCTCTGCGATCGCCGCATCAGACACTAAAAGATTCTGGCTTTGGGAGTCACGGATAGCAGCAACCCGGCCTACATCTCTGCGGGCCCTCAGAGTGTTTGCCAACAATTTCCCTGCCTTATTGCTTTCCCAATAATACATCCCGCTCTGTGCTTTTATGCTACGCGCAGCCTCGTTTGACATAAGCTGATTATATTGGTACCGCAAACGCTGTAGTCGCAGCAGAATGCATGGGTCAGTTCGGCGGAGAAGGATAAGCTCGCCAGCCTTAATTTGCGAGTCTAGATCCATAAGTTGCCCCTTGGCCTTTTTTTTCCAGCTAATGCTGTAACTAGTTATAACTGCTCTAATGGACACCTTAAAACCTTCCCACCAAGCCCAGCCCGCCGTGTCCTGTAATTTATTGAGCTGGAAATACTCCCCAATCACAGCTTGTATTAACAAGCGAAATTCTTCCTCGTCCAAAAGACACCTGTCGAAAAACCATTTCCCAGAGGGACAGTCCTGAACATCAACCCTGATCAGTAATGACACGGCTGCATGGTCAGAGATATGGATCACATGAATCAGAGTCTATTGTTTTAGGGATCAATGTCTTGGAGATCAGCAGCAGGTCAATTCGTGAAGAGGTCTTGTGCGGAGGGGAAAAAAAGGTAAAGTCACGACCAGTCGGATGCTGAAGCCTCCATATATCAACCAACCCAACATCTCGTAGCAGCGGGTGTAAGATCTCGTGTGCCCTGGAAGACTTCACTACTTTCGGGGGAGACCTATCAGTCAGGGAGTCCAACACCAGATTGAAGTCACCACCCAGAATTATCGGCGTTGGCGATATGACAAGAATCTCTTCCGCCAGGGAGTTTAAAAAAATCTGGACTCTCCACAGTGGGAGCGTATATGTTGATGAATGCAATCTCTGTCTCCCCCCCACCCTTAGAAGAGCTCTAGTCCAACTGCCTTCATTATCCAAATGCGTTTGAAGCACCCCAGGGATAAGGGACTTCTGCACCAGAATGGCTACGCCATTGTGCTTATGCACAGCTGCTGAATACGCAACAACCGTGAAGGGTTTAATACTAAGTTTCAAAAATTCCATGGAGTTTAGATGTGTTTCTTGTAAAAACAAGACATCTGCTTTTTCATGACTCCCATATAAAATTATTTTCTTCCGCTTAACAGGATTGTTAATCCCCTTGACATTCAAAGAGAGCACTCTAATGTTCACCATGTTTGCTGCACAATGATCCTACCATGAGCTGGGCCCATGCCCCATCACATATACATCTCACATTGTCTGCCCTGCCCCACAATGTTACATTAGCCCAAAAAATACCCACAAAACAGATACAAGACACACCCAATTTCACTGCCCATCTTATGACACATAACGACCGTTTCGTCTTGAACCCTGGGAGGGAAACCCTCTTAACAAATCGAAAGGGAAAACCCAGGGAAAACAAGATGGACACGGAGAGCCAGTACTAACAAACAGTCCCCAGCCTAACAAAATCAATGCATAATCATACATAGCCATAAAAGGAAAAAAGAATCTCAAGCTTGACTCCCACCCCCCCTTCCCCCACCCCCCTACAGTTGTACCAGCATTGTGTAACTTGTTGCCCCAAACCCTTTACAGTCCACCACCCACTTCCAAAGAAGCTCTTCCATTAGGCATCAATTGGGACCAGAGTTCCAATGTCCTGAAGCGGCAGCCCCCCACTCAAACATAAGGAGCAATCCAACACAGCAAACCCCACAGGTTTTTGTAGTCTCCTCTTGATTGAATCAACGCATCTGCGACTGTTCTTTCTCATCTAAGTATGCAGCTAGAACCTCCAGGTCCTCGAAAGTCCTGGTCTGATTATGCAAGGTCACCCTCATCCGTGCTGGGTACAGCAACCCAAACCTTGCTTGCAGTTGTTGCAGCCGTGGCCTCAAAGCTAGCAAGCCTCTCCGCCGGTCAACTGTGTGTTTGGCGAAATCAGGAAAGAAGAACAGTCTATGCCCCTCATATTCTATAGGGGCGCGTGACCGCGAGGCCTCCATGATCTGCATCACTTGCTGAAAACGAAGGACCTTGAGAATGACTGGCCTCTCGCGCTTGCTGTTAAGTTGAAGCTGCGAAGGGACCCTATGCGCACGTTCAATTTCAAAGGGGAGCGTGAATGTTAAATGCAGCACTTGCGGGATCATTTTCTGAAGGAATGCCAGCATGTCTTTACCTTCAGCCCCCTCGGGGAAGTCAACAATCCGCACATTATTCCTTCATGCTCTGTTGTTCCCATCTTCCAGATCTCGCTGCAGAGTTTTAATTTGCTTCACCTGCCTTTCCAAAAGACGAAGCCGTTCATCATGAGCCCCCAACACATTCTCCGTCTTATCTTGCCTCAAGGTGAGCACCTCCATAGAAGCTCTCAGTGCCCCGTCATCCTGAACAGCTGTCAGCGCCTCACCGCTCACCCAAACCATCTCTCTAATTGCTCGTACCTCTGAGAGCAGCTCTTGCAGGGCCTCCAGTTCTCGCGTGGGCGCCATCTTTTGTGGGAAAGGTGTTCCATTTTTGATCTCTTCGCACTGCTATTCTGTGCGGTAGGGAAGTCAAGCCACGTCGGCTTGGGCCCGAACATTCTCCCCAGGCTATCAACCACCAAATTCACAAATTCTCAGCACTGAATCACGGGATGTTAGGCAGGATACTTCTCAGACCCTCCGGAGCAAACACTCTATGCGGCCATCTCGTTCTGCGCTAGGCTCCGCCCCCTCACTAATCGACCTTTCTATCTTGCGCATCCTTTAACGCCGCGCTACCTTCCACCGGGATAGTGGTCTTTTTGGTGACCGCAGAGACTGCCGCATCAACGCGCGGAGAACAAAACCGCTCCTTGTCCTTATCCACGAGGGGATAGAGTCGGTTCATGGTCCTAACCCCTCGTAGACCTGCCTCTGGCTGATCCCACTCCTCCTGGATCATCCGGTCCACCACCCGGTGTACGGGAAACACCACTTGGGTCTGCCGCACTGCCTGGATAATGGGATCTTCTACTGCTTGCGTTGTAGCCAGATTCAGCATCTGGAGAGATTCCGTGATAAGCGCCGTAAGCTCATCTTTCTGGAATACGCAAATGATCTTCGCTTGATCCTCCGGTTCCGGAATTTCACCTACCTCCAATTCGTCTGCACCGGTTTCCAGATCAACTTCTGCTTCATCTGCATCGTGCCACTCCAACTCTGAGGAAGCAAGTTCCCGGATCTTTGCCCTCTTCGGGGGCTTTGGAAGACCGCTATCCGACTCCCCTATGTGGGAGTGCTGCCCGGGCAATGGCATCGGTAAGGGCTCAGGCACCTTCCCCTGATGCCTCAAACAGAATGCCTGATGCATGATTAATACAAAATCCATACAGAAGTCACCTAGCTGTGGCCCTGAGCATACTGCGGTTAACTCACTAGAGGGCCCGCACATATCCTCTTGAGAAGGCCCTGGCGGCGATACTAGCAGTGCTTCCTCTCCGGCCGCCACCGAAGCAGCTAACGAACCCATGATCACTGCATGCTCCATCTGCTGCTCTACACACTGGTGGACATAGATGCCGATGTCAGCGACAGTACCCCGGTGGGACCCGCAGACCACACACTGTGGCCACGAGGACATTGGCTCAGCCTCTTTTTTGTGGTAAATCAAATCACATAAAGGCTCTAAAGGTAAAGAAATTTAAAAGTAAAATTGAAAGGCAAAATGAAAAGAAACATGAAAAGTAAAATGAAGCATCTAAAAACAAAACTGCTGAACAAAGCAATAAAAAGTGTATTAAAAGTCAAAGGAAAGAACGCTGAGCAGCTTGCTGCCTGAACCCCCACACGCATGCCGCGGGGCTCTCACCACGCGGCCTAAACATGCAGGAAAATGGCCGCCCCGTCAACCAGCGAAATTTGGCACCAAAAAGCAATGGCTGCAGTCAATGCACTCCCCGCAGTCCGGCAGAGCCCGAAGGCTTTACCTGTAGGGCAGACACACCCTTACAACCCGCTCCCGCTCACTGATCTGCCCTTCAAGCTGCGCCGGCGCGATCGGCCGTGGTGAGGGCTGCCCTGTCGGCTTCACTGAAGACAGCCTAGATCCCGCAGCATGAAGATCCTCTGATGCACACAGACTCTGTGCGTGCGTGTGTGGCTGCCTGGGTCCCGGAGTTCTCTCCCGTACAGTCAAGGGAGAGAGATCCGACTGGCGAAGTACTTCAGAAGGGTAAATGACCGACAGAGCAGGGAGGCGGGAACTGATAAAAACAACTTAAAGGGACAGCCCTCAAGCTGAAAACACCTGCACTAAACTGCATTGAAACCAATTTGCTCCCCACAGCTAAAGGGCTTTTAACTCCTCCTTGCCAATCAAAAATGAAAAGAAAGTAAATTTAAATATAAATTTAAAGCTAATATGGCCCGACTAAATGCTACTTATCTGTTCTTCCAAGTGAGCCAAGAGCACAGGCTCACTACGTCCTCCAGCTGCATGGAGACTGGACACACTGGGGGCTGATGGGAGAGACCAGCAGGCTATATCCGGTGATATCAAGATTTTGACATGCCCAGTCTCCAAGCTGCAGGAGGTGGTACACTACCCAGAGATGGAGGACTAAACTGTAGGAACGATAAGGAACTTTGCATTTATCCACATTAAATTTAATCTGCCATTTGAACATTCAGTCTTCTAGTTTATCTTGCAATTTTTTACAATAATTTTGTTGGGTTTTAACAACTTTGAATAGTTTTGCATCATCTGCAAATTTGATCACCTCACTTATTATTCACATTTCCAGGTCATTTATGAAGATGTTAAAAAGCAGCAGGCACTCCACTATTGAGAAAATTGGCCATTTAGCCATAGTCTCTGCTTTCTATCTTTTAACCAGTTCCTGATCCACAATACTACACTGCCTCCAATCCCATGACTTTTTAATTTGGACAAGAGTCTTTCATGAGGGAACTTGTCAAAAGCTTTCTTAAAATCCAGATACACTGTACCAACCAGCTCACCTTGGTGTACCTTTTTATTCTCACCTTCAAAAATATAACAGATTATTAAAACAAGACTTTCTTTGGCTAAATTGATGTTGACTTTCTCCCATTAAATCATGACTATCTACATGTTCAGTAATTTTATTCTTTATAATAGTTTCTATCATTTTGCCCATACTGATGTCAGGCTCACTGGTCTGCAGTTTTCCGGATTCCCCTGGGAACCCTTTTTAAAAATTGGCAATATATTGGCCATTCTCCAATCTTCAGGTACTATAAATGATTTTAATGATAGTTCACAGATTGTTAATAGTAGGTTTGCAATCTCATCTTTCAGTTCTTTCAACACCCTTTGATATATACATCCAGTCCAGGTGATTTACTTCTCTTCGGTTTATCAAATACTTGCAATACATCTTCCTGGTTTATTGATATTTCTTTCAATTCTTTTTATATCACCTAGAGGAAAGGATCACTTCCTGCCACATCAAGGTGATGCTCTTCTTTCACGTGACCTCTCTCTTCCATGGCAACTTAGAGGCTGCCAGACTGGGTGGGACAAGTACTGTGTCCCTGTGGATCTCATCTATATACCTTACGTCCTCCAAGTCTGCCACTCTAGCCTCCAGAGATCAAACTCATTTCCTGAGGGCAAAGAGACCCTTTTATCTTGCTGCTGGACTGCTGTCTGTATCTTAGTGTCAAGGTTTTGTTTACTTATTTAAGTTGTCTACTTAAAGTTGCTAGGGATACTTGTACTGGCACAACTGTACCTAATAAGTTTAAGGGACTACCTCAAGATTAATCAATCTATTCCTGGTGAGGATAACCAGCTGAATCTGAAGTGAATTTGACCACCTCTTCCCCTTTAATAGGTTTAAGAGCCTATAAAGCTAAGATTATGCCTGGGTGGGAGGGAAAGAACACCTAGTAAGAGCTGGATTACTACACAGTGCTCTGATTTGTGCTTCTAATGTAATCTCTTAATTTCCTGAGCAATTCACATAGCCCTTGGTTTGATAGAGGAAGCCTTTTAAATTGTCCCTTTGACCTATTATTTGGCTTTAACACATATTTAAAACAGTTTCACAGGTCTTTCGCCCCCTAATTGAATAGCCTCTTTGTAAAGGTCTCTAGAAACTATTTTGGTTACAGGGCTAAAGAAAATGAAGTCTATAGACTCTAGTAGCTGTTGTATCAAGATGAAATGAGCTGATAATGCTGCTGTACTGAATATTAGAGAGATACTCTGATTTATAATACTAACTAATCTAAGTAATGTGGAATTAATGTAATTGGCACTGGATTTTAAGTATAAATTTAAAAACAAATTGGAAAAAGTACTTCTTTTGAATTATTATTAATAAAGTTTGAATTGATAAGGGATTTTTTTTTAAGACCGGTGATATGAGTATCTCACTTTTCCCCCTATGGTGATTTGAATCGCAGTATGGTGGGATTATAGCCACCATGAGGTCTCTTCTCCCTAATTATAATTTTTTTGAGAAGTTTGTTCGAGGGATAATGTAAAATAGTAACATAGAAAATGACGGCAGATAAAGACCAGTATGGTCCATCTAGTCTGCCCAGTAGGGATGGCAAGAGCAGGTGCACCTGCCGCTCTGTGCAGGCCACCCCTCCCCATGTCTGTTTTAGGGGTGAACCCACCGCTCCGTGTAGGACACCCCTATTTGTTGAGAAATTAGATAGTTAAGCTTATTTTGATTTTATCCTGTTGCTGTAAAGGGATCCACTGTGTCTATCCCATGTCATTTTGAATTCTGTCACTGTATTTGCCCCCACCACTTCCATCGGGAGGGCACTCCAAGCATCCACCACCCTTTCAGTGAAAAACTATTTCCTGACATTGCCTTTCAATTTACCCCCTTGCAGCTTCATGTTATGCCCTGTAGTTTTACAGTTTCCCCGTCTTTGGAAAAGGTTATTTGTTCATTAATACTCTTCATGTATTTAAAGGTCTGAATCATATCTCCCCTGTCCCTCCTTCTCCTCCAGAGTGTACATATTTAGGTCTTCAAGTCTCTTCTCATAAGGCTTCTGACATAGGCTCCAAATCATTTTGGTCGCCTTCCTCTGAACAGTTTCCAGTCTTTTTATATACTTTGTAAGATATGGTCTCCAAAACTGAACACAGTATTCCAAGTGAGGCCTCACGACTGGCTTATACAGTGGCATTAGTACCTCTTCCTTTCTGCTGGTAATTCCTCTTTGTATGCAACCCAACATCCTCCTGGCCTTTGCCACCGCCTTGTCACACTGTTTTGCCACCTTGAGATCCGCAGAAATAATCACACCAAGGTCCTTCTCCTGGTCCGTGCACACCAATCTCTCTCCCCCTATCGCGTACATTTCACCTGGATTTCTGCTTCCCAAATGCATGACACTGCACTTTGCATTAAATCTTAACTGCCAAGCATTAGACCATTCTTCCAGCTTTTGTAGATCTTTCCTCATGTTATCCACTCCCTCAGGGGAGTCCACTCTGTTCCAAATTTTCGTGTCATCTGCAAAAAGACAAACTTTTCCATGCAGTCCTTCAGCAATATCACTCACAAATACATTGAACAGTGCTGGGCCCAGGACCGAACCTTGGGGCACCCCGCTAATCACCCTCCTTTCATCCGAGTGAGCTACATTTACCATCACATTCTGTTGTCTGTCAGTCAACCAATTTCTGATCCAGTTCACCACATTGGAACCCATCCCCAAACTACTGAATTTATTGATAAGCCTCCTATGAGGAACAGTATCAAAGGCTTTGCTGAAATCCAGGTAGATGACATCCATCACATGCCCCTGATCTAGTTCTCTGGTCACCCAGTCAAAGAACTTAATCAGGTTTGTTTGGCAAGATTTTTATTTATTTATTTATTTAGTGAGGACTTATATACCGCTCCTTCCAGCGATCAGAAGCGGTTTGATTACAAGTACGGGATTTGTCATAAATCACAGACAGAATTATTTGGGGATTAGATAGAGAGAGCAGGGGGATACACAGCACACATATGTGGGTCCATATAAAGACCTTAACTATTATAATACATTTACACAGGCACTAACCATCATCTATTTACATTTGTACATACAGCAAATCAATTTCTTTTGTCTTTTTGGATTTTCATCTTGCATAGTGACAATTGAACAGGTGCGTCTTCAGTTGTTTTCTGAAGCTGCTTATGTCTTTAATTTCTCTTAGCTCGTGTGGGAGCAGGTTCCATAACGTGGGGGCAGAGAAGGAGAACGCTCTGCGACTAGTACTGACCTTTACGTGCCTAAAGCTGTTTGGAACTATTAGTGTGTCAGAGTTAATGGTTCTCCTGCTTCTGGTTGTAGGTTGCATGGAGATCAGGGTGGAGAGGAATGAGGGGGCCAGATTGTGAATTAACTTGAATGTAGTTACCAATGTTTTGTATTGAATCCTTGCAACGACTGGAAGCCAGTGTAGTTCCATCAATACAGGTGTGATATGTTCCGTGACGCTAGTTCTCATGATGATCCTTGCTGCAACGTGTTGGGCCATCTGTAGTATGTTGGTTGTTTTCCTTGGTAGTCCCTGCAAGATGGCGTTGCAGTAGTCCAGGTGGGGCATGATGAGAGCCTGAGCAACTGATCGGAAGTCACACGAATCTAGTACGTTCCGCAGGGGTCGTAGCACTTTAAGCTTGTGGAAGATGGCTTTGTTGGTGTTGTTGAGGTGTTTTTCCATTTTCAGTTTGTTATCGATTGTGACTCCCAGATATTTTATTTCTTTCTTAGTATTGTATGTGTTGTTGCACAATGTGATTGTTGGAGGTGGTTCGAAGCCCAAGTTATTTGATATAAACATTACTTCGGTCTTCTTATGATTAATCGACATGTTATTTTGTTGTAGCCATCCCGACATCTCTCCCATGCAGGTTTCAAGCTGGGCGTAGTTCGGGTCGGTGGTCTCTAGTTGGGTGTACAGCATGATATCGTCCGCGTATATGTGGTAGTTTATGCCATATTTCCTGAATATTTCACTGAGAGGTTGCATGTAAATGTTAAAAAGTAGCGCCGAGAGTGCCGAACCCTGAGGAATGCCTTGTGTTTGGATGAATGGTTCAGCTTTATCTCCGTTGAATTGGACCTGCGGCTTTCTGCCCGTTATATAGGAGGAGAACCATTTCAAACCATTTTCAAACCATTTTAAACCATTTCAAAGATAGGCCTTTGTTAAAACCATGTTGCCTCGGATCATGCTACCTGTTGGTTTTCAGAAAGTCCACTATTCGCACTTTCAGAAGCGCTTCCATTACTTTTCCAGCCACCAAGGTAAGGCTCATGGGCCTGTAGTTTGTTACTAATGCCCTGTCACCACTTTTGTGAAGAGGTACCACATCCGCCCTTCTCCAGTCCTGAGGAACTACTCCTGTTTCCAAGGATTTGTTGAAAACATCCTTTAACGGCCCTGCAAGAATCTCTCTGAGCTCTTTCAGTATCCTGGGATGTATACCATCTGGTCCCATGGCCTTGTTCACTTTCAGTTTTGCAAGTTGTTCTAACACATCATCTTAAGTGAATGGTGTGGTATCTACTTCATTCCCATTTTTATATTTGGGAGTCACAGATGGTCCTTCTCCAGGATTTTCTTTAGCAAAAACAGAGCAGAAGTATTTGTTTAGCAATTTTTCTTTTTCAATGTCACTTTCCACAAATGTTTAGCCATTAATGAGAAGTCTCTTTAACTGTTGGAGAAAAGGTTGAGGGGTGTTTCTAAGGAACATTGGTTTTGGTTATTCAGCAAGTTTAGCCCTTAGAGCAGTGATTTCTTATTTAATGAGAAAAACTAACCCATTTGGAGAACTGCCAAACAAAGTTAGTGAAGCTTTTAGTTGAAGCTTTGGTGGGAGTGGTTGACTTGGATTTAGTGGCAGTTACAGAAACATGGTTCACAGAAAACCATGACTGGGATGTAACTATACCTGGCTATACTTTATTCAGAAAGGACAGGGTTGGAAGAAGGGGAGGAGGAGTGGCACTATATGTAAAAACTACTATTAAAGCTTTGGCATTACAGAGCTTATAAGGGAGAGAGGAGGCATTGTGGGTTAAACTAGAAAGAGGGAAAGAGAAATCTATTTGCATTGGTGTGATATACAGACCTCCCTCACAAGAGGAAGAGGTGGACAGAGAGTTAATTGAAGACATACGCAGCATTGCTAGGAAAGGGGAAGTGCTACTGATAGGAGATTTCAATATGCCAGATGTTGATTGCCACATTCCTGCTGCAGTATCATCTAGAAGTAAGGGGATCCTGGATTCTCTACAGGGAGAACTATTCAGGCAATTGGTAACAGACCCCACACGTGAAGGGGCCATACAGGACTTGGTGCTTACCAATGGTGAAAGTGTTTCTGATGTTGTAGTGGGAGATCATTTTGCATCCAGTGATCACCAGATGGTGTGGTTCAGTATTAGGACTAGGGCTGTTAGAATCCATTCCAAGGTGAGGATCTTAGAGTTTAGGAAGACTAACTTTGCGAAGATGGGCCAATACCTCAGGGAGTCGTTAGTGGGATGGGAACAGCTGGGGGATGTAGAAAAACAGTGGGCAAAACTGAAAGGGGGGTATTTTAAGGGCAACCAACCTTTTTGTTAAAATGGTAAATAAAGGCAAAAGGAACAGGAGACCGCTATGGTTTTCGAAGGAAGTAGCTGAAAAAGTGAAGAAAAAGAGGGAGGCCTTCATGAAATACAAGAGATCACAGAGAGAGGAAGACAGGCATCTGTATTTGGAAAAACTTAGAGAAGCTAGCAAAGTAGTCAAGAAGGCAAAGATTCAAAAGGAGGAGGAAATAGGCAATGCAATAAAATGGGGGGATAAGACATTTTTCAGATATATTAGTGAGAAGAGGAAGGGCAAAAGTGGCATTGTCAGACTCAAGGGTGCAGGGGGGGAATATGTAGAAGCTGATAAGGATAAAGCAGAATTGCTTAACAAATATTTTTGTTCTGTGTTCACAGATGAAGAAGCAGGAGCAGGACCTCAGAGAACACCCACAAATAAGAACAGAAGCGAGGGACATCTTGAACAATTTTCAGAAGACTGTGTTCATGAGAAACTAGCTCAACTTATAGTAGACAAAGTGATGGGATCGGATGGGATACACCCTAGAATACTGAGGGAACTTGGGGACGTTCTAGCAACTCCACTGACTGACCTTCTCAATGCCTCGGAGTCAGGAGTGGTGCCAAAGGACTGGAGAAAGGCTCATGTGGTGCCTTTACACAAAAGAGGAAGTAAGGATGTGGTTGAAAACTACAGGCCGGTTAGTTTAACTTTGGTGGTGAGTAAATTATTGGAAACTCTGCTGAAAGAGAAAATAGTGAGGTTTCTGGAGTCCAGCGGATTACAGGATCCGAGGCAGCATGGATTTACCAGAGGCAGGTTTTGTCAGACAAATTTGATTTCTTTGACTGGGTGACCAGGGAGTTGGACCGAGGGAGAGCCCTAGATGTGGTGTATTTAGATTTCAGTAAAGTCTTTGACACTGTTCCTCACAGGCGACTTATAAACAAACTGAGCACCCTAGGGATGGACCCTAAAGTTATTGCTTGGCTTAGAAATTAGTTGGGTGGGAGGCGACAAAGAGTACAAGTAAATGCAGCTCACTCTGAGGAGAAGGATGTTATCAGTGGTGTGCTCCAGGGATCTGTCCTTGGTCCGATTCTTTCTAACATCTTTGTTAGTGATATAGCGGAAGGGCTTTCAGATAAGGTTTGCCTCTTGGCGGATGACACCAAAATCTGCAATAGAGTAGACACCCAGGAAGGGGTCGATAACATGAGGAGGGATCTAGCTAAGCTTGAAGAATGGTCTAGAATTTGGCAGCTGGGATTTAATGTTAAAAAATGTAAGGTCATGCATTTGGGCTGCAGCAATCCAAGGGAGCAATATAGTATAGGGGGTGAAGTACTTTTGTCCACTAGAGAAGAGCGGGACCTAGGCGCGGTTGTGTCTGATGATCTTAAAGTAGCTAAACTGGTAGAAAAGGCGACGGCAAAACTAGAAGGATGCTTGGGTGCATACGGAGAGGAATGGCTAGCAGAAAAAAGGAGGTGATAATGCCTCTGTGTAAGTCTTTGGTGCAAACTCATTTGGAGTATAGTGTGCAATTCTGGAGACTGCATCTTGAAAAGGATGTGAACAGGATGGTGTCGGTGCGGAGGGTGGCTACTAAAATGATTAGTGGTCTTCATTATAAAGCATATGAGGACAGACTGAAGGATCTTAATATGTACACCTTAGAGGAAAGGCGGGATAGAGGTGATATGATTGAGATGTTTAAATACCTCCGTGGCATAAATGTTCAGGGAGAGAGCCTCTTTCAATTGAAAGCAAGTCCTGCTACGAGGGGACATGGAATGAGGGTGAAGGGAGATAGATTCAGGAGTGATATGCGGAAATATTTCTTTACGGAAAGAGTAGTGGATCCATGGAATAGTCTCCCGGTGGAGGTGGTAGAGGTGAGGACAGTAACTGAATTCAAAAAAGCATGGGACAAACACAGAGGATCTCTAAAGGTAAAAAGGGGACTGTTGTAGTTGTTATGGAAGGACAGACTAGATAGGCCATGTGGTCTTTTTCTGTCGTCATATTTCTATGTTTTTATACAGCTCCCGGATCACCATAATGTTACAGGTCCCCCACCTATGCTGCTAAAAAAGCAAAGATCTTTCATTAAAAGAAACCTGAGATGGTCCATTTTTTATGTATACTTGAAAAACCATTAAACACAAGATGGTGTGTCAAAAAGAAGAAAAAAAGCAATATTTAGAAACCTCAAGAAAATTTTATATAATAGGTCACTACTTAGGATCGTGGCTATATTTATTTATTTATTTAAAGTCTCTTTTATACCGCGCTATTCAGCATCAGCGCGGTTTACAATAAATAGTGAACATACACATTTCCAATAGTACTTTGTGTTTACATATGAACAGGATAATCAACTTGGCTAACAGGGTAACTATGTACAACCACAAAATATACAATATATACAATTTGTAGGCTGATCATGTGTTTGTATGGTTTTAGACAGTGGTGATTTGGGTGGTTTCGGCAAATGGTGCTGAGTTTCTATTAGGTTCAGGGTAATGTATGAGGAAGAGGTAGTGTTTCACGGCCTTCCTGAATTGGAATATGTCTGGGATTGATCTAATGTTGTGAGGGAGGTTATTCCAGATCACTGGTGCATAAAGATTGAAAGTCCTGCTGGATGTTGACTTGGAGCATTGAGTTATAGATCTTGGGACTATCAAGGTGTTTTGAGCTACTGACCTTCTGTCTCTGTTGTGGGGTGTCATCTGGATTAGCTCAGTTAGTGAAGTTGACGAGAGACCTTTGGTGGCTTTGAAGGTGAGCAGCAAGGTCTTGAATGTAATTCTACCTTGAATCGGGAGCCAGTGGAGTTGTTTCATTATAGGTGTGACATGGTCTTTCCTGGATGCTCCGTGCAGTACTCCTGCTGCGGTGTTCATTGCCATTTTCAGTGGGTTTAGGGTGGTTTGGGGGAGACCTTGAAGTATTGCATTTGCATAATCGAAATGCGGGATAATTAGTGCCTGATAGATAGTCCTGAAATCATCTGGCTCCAGCAGAGATCTTAGGTATCTAAGGGATCTAATTTTATGATATACTGCCCTTACAGTGTTACTTATATGAGCTTGCATATTTAGGTTCTGGTCTAGTGTGATGCCGAGGTATCTGATCGCGGATTTGGTCTGGAGGTCTGCTTCCTTCACTTTCAGTACTGTTGGGGCAGTGAAGTTACGGTTCCTTGTAATGAACATCACCTCCGTCTTCTTGTGTTGAATCCGGAGGTTTTGGGATTGTAGCCAATTGGATATTTCGTTTATGCAGCATGTTATTGGTTCGAGGTCTGGGTTATCTGTTGCAAAAGGCGTGTATAATAGCACATCATCTGCGTATATCATGCAGTTAATGTTGAAAGACCGGATCAGGTTGTAGAGAGGTTGCATGTATATATTGAATAGTAAGGCGGAGATCATATAAGCATATGATCGTTTTTATGAAAAGGGCGAGCGAAGAATTTACTGTGAAACCTTACCACCAAATATCTCAAAGGTAGAGCAAGCAAATAACGGGGAGCATACAATTATAAATAAATAGGATCGAAAATATATAATGTAATAAATAGATAAATCAATAAAATTGATAAGAATGTGATAAAAGACATAATATAATAAATATCATTTTTAAACCATTGATTTAAACCCTAAAAAAACATGATATAAACCCATATAAATATCCATAACAGAAAAGTATGAGTGTAAGAAGATCTAATCAGAATATGAACCAAATGGAACAGCTAGATCAAGGAAGTGTCTGTGGGGTCCTACTGCCGAATGTCTCAAACCAAACAACTTATCTCTGTTTAATAATAGCATATAGCAAATGCTAATGAGGTACACAATAATGGATAAACAGAACGATGGACCATGCAATAAAAGATAAGTAAAATAGATAGTAGTGATATTTCACAATAAATAAACAGTCCAATAAATAGAACATAAAAGAACATAGACAAGACCATATAAAAAAGGACAAGGCAAAGTATAATTATAAAAAAAAATTCATAAAAAGCCAGAGGGGTCAAAGTCTTGATTGAGACCTCTAGGGTGTAAAGTATCCATCTGGAAAACAGTCCTTTGTTCTAACCTAAGCAAAGTTTTGTCAATATCTCCTCCCCTCCAATGAGGATGTACTTATATCTATAAACTAAGTATTTGAGATCTGAAATTTTATGTTGAGTTTTAATCCAATATTCAAATAGTGGTTTTTGTATGGTATTGCATTTTAAGCAGTTCCTATGTCTTAATGCTGCTATTGGTCTTCCCTATACAGAGGAGGTTACAAGGGCATAACACCATTATTACGTTTCACTTACGATGTGGCCTTAAAAGTGATTTGGCTGACTATGTATGGATGATTTTAATGTTTTGTTCCTTTGGGTGCAAGGTAAGAGATTTATTTTTACAGTTCATGTTCTTTATACAGATGATTTATGACTTTGTGCTTGGCGGCTGATGTGAAATTTGTTGCCATGTCAGAACCGCACACAATGCTCTAACCTCCCTGTTCCCGTGCACAATCAGCATTTGTTTTATTATCCTGCGTTGAAAGATCAAAAAGAAGACAGTTAGTTATACGTATCTATTCCTACAATGATTACATATCCTTTAGATGACATATATAAATAGGGGAAATAGTGTAGTTACTCACCTGTAACAGGTGTTCTCCGGGAACAGCAGGAATCAGTCATCACATATGGGTGACGTTAGCGCAGACAGAGCCCACACATGCGTGGTCCCCTTCCTGCCCAAGGGTGCCATCTTGTTCAGTCAGATGACAGAGGAGGCAATTCCCAGGGGAGAAGGGAGGGTTGCGAGGACTGATTCCTGTAGTTCCCAGAGAACACCTGTTACAGGTGAGTAACTACGCTTTCTCCAGGAACAAGCAGGAAGTCAGTCCTCACATACAGGGCTCCCTATCTCCAGGCTGCCGGGACCCGAACCACAACAGCACCAACGGTGACCACCAGGTGAGGCTGCCAGTTGCAGAAGACAAGTCCCCATCCAGAGCCTCCGCAACGCCCATCATATTAGTCTTGTAGCCTGACCATCGACGGGCTGGAGGGCAGGAGTTGCCTATACATGGATTATGCTACGGATTACCACTTGGCCAAAGGCACTGTCCCGGCGGGACTCACTCTCTAGGCAGTAATGTGCTGCACAGGTATGCACTGAAGACCATGTGGAGGCCTTGCAGATTTCCATTACCGGTATCGAGCGCAGGTTGGCCACTGACACCACCATGGCCCTGATGTGATGAGCAGGGATCCAGTGCTCCAGGGAAAGGCCAGTCTGCTGATAAGCGAAGGCGATGCAGTCCACCACCCAAGAGGACAGAGTCCTTTTGGTCACTGGCAGCCCCAGCTTACTGGGGTTGAACCAGACAGTCGGGGGCTTTGCGATGGTCCCTTGTTCTATGAAGACAGAAAGACAGGGCCCTCTTGCAATCCAAGGAATGCAAGACCGACTCTACCTTGCTGGCGAGAGGCCGTGGAAAGAAGGTAGGGAGAACCACCTCCTGATTGAGGTGGAAAGCATACACCAACTTAGGAAGGAACTTGGGATGCATATGCAGCACCACTCTGTTCATGTAGACCTGGGTGTAGGGAGGATCAGCCACCAGGGCCTGCAACCCGCTGACCCTGTGGGCAGAGGTCATGGCCACTTTCCAGGAGAGGTACCTCAGGTGACAAGTGGCCATAGGCTCAAATGGCGGTCTGGTGAGCTGGGACAGCACCACATTGAGGTCCCATTCCGCAGCCGGAGGGGGGGCCTAGACAACAGAAGGCCCCTGAGGAATCTAGAGACCAGGGCAGGGTTGAGAGGGGTTTCCCTCTATAGGGTGGTGGTTCACAGCTATAGCTCTGATATGCACCCTGACTGAATTATATTTCAAGCCTGAATGTGATAGATGCAAAAAGTATTGCAACAAAGCTGTACCTGGCAGGAGAATGGATTCACTTTCCTATCTGCGCACCAGATGAAGAACCTCCTCCACTTGAATTCGAGGCCAGGACCACCTCCTCGATCTCCCTTGTGAAGTGGAAAGGGGCCAACGCTACCCTTTCAGCAACCATGCTCTCAGAGATAGGGACCTCAGATTGGGGTGCAGGAGGGAGCCCTCCTCTTGCAAGAGGAGGCCTGGGGCCTGGCCCAGAGGTACTAGGGCTGTCACTGACAGAGAGAGCATCAGGGGGAATCAGGGCTGCCTGGGCCACCTGGGAGCCACCAGGATCACTGAGGCATGATCACTCTGGATTTTGAACAGACACTTGGGTATCGGGGGGGGGGGGGGGGGGGTCGGCGGAAATGCGTAAAGTAGGCCCTTCGACCATGACATCAGAAACGCATCTGCTGCCACCCTCCCACGGTGTGGTTGAGGGGAGCAGAACCGCAGAAGCTGTGCATTGTCCGGAGAGGTGAAGAGGTACAGGCAGGGCCTGCCCCAGAGTCGGAAGAGCCTCTGGGCCACCTCGGGGTCCAGGAAAGGACCCTGTTGAGCTAGTCTCTCCAGTACGTACACCACCCTTAGGGTCATGCGGTGGCATACCACAAAGGCATGACCTCCTGACAGAGGGAGTAGGAGCCCGTTCTACCCTGCTTGTTCATGTAGAACAGGCATGTCCAACTTCAAACAGGTCGTGATCTACTTTTGCTGGCCAAAGGTGCCGGTGATCTACCACCATGAAAATTAAGTTTCAAATTAGTTTCAAATTAAATTTTAATCCAATAAAGTTGGAGGATTTCCCCCCCCCCCCCCATTTTTAATGAACCTTCTGTCATTTACTTGGATGTGATCAGCTGTTAAGCAAATTAAACAAAAACAGTACAGAGACGAAGATCCAGTAAGGACTGCGAGGGGAAATGGAAAAGCATAGTTACTCACCTGTAACAGGTGTTCTCCAAGAGCAGCAGGAATCAGTCCTCACATATGGGTGACGTCGGCGCCGACGGAGCCCTCGCGGAGCAATTTTCCCCAGCTTTCAAAGAAAGCCTTTGGGAATTGCAGCGCGCATGCGCGGTCCTCTTCCCGCCCAAGGGTGCCATCTTGCTCAGTCAGATGACATAGCTAAAAGACAGCAAAAATTAGCAAAAAACGAAAGCATATAACTGCAACTCCAAGGGGAGGAGGGAGGGTCGTGAGGACTGATTCCTGCTGCTCCTGGAGAACACCTGTTACAGGTGAGTAACTACGCTTTCTCCAGGACCAAGCAGGAAGTCAGTCCTCACATATGGGACTCCCAAGCTTAAGGCTACCGGAGACCCTAAGCAGAAAAATGAGCTCCCTCAAGGTCAGTAGCACAGAAGGAAGGAATCTTCTCTGAATATGTCTCCAACCGGTAGCCCAACATCCGGGACGGAGGGTAGGAGTTGCCTATACCTCGAAGAGGTTACGGAGGACTGCCTGTCCGAAAGCACTGTCCCTGTGGGACTCCCTCTCCAGGCAGTAATGGGCTGCAAAAGTCTGGCTTGAAGACCAAGTAGCGGCCCGGCAGATGTCTGCCAATGGAACAGAGCGTAGGTAAGCTACCGACGTAGCCTTCGCCCGAACACGATGAGCTGTGACTCTACCTTCCAGCACGAGGCCGGCAGCCTCGTAAGCCCAAGCGATACAGTCCGCAATCCAGATGGACAGAGTATGTTTGGAGACAGGGAGCCCCAACTTGTTGGGGTCATAAGACACGAAGAGCTGAACAGCCTTTCGGTGCTCCCGCGTACGGTCAAGGTAGAAGGTCAACGCCCTTCTACAGTCCAGGGTATGCAGGACCATTTCAGCTCGGCTGGAGTGTGGCCTGGGAAAGTAGGTCGGAAGTACCACATCCTGGTTGATGTGAAAAGGGGATACCACTTTGGGAAGAAATTTAGGGTGAGTCCTGTGATAAGGAAGCTTATCATAGCTCAGGAAGGAGCTATAGAAAAGGTGAAGTGACTCTGAACAAGCAACCTGTCAGTTCTGGTAGAAATAAGAAAACAGAATTTTCCCATAAAAGACTACCAGTCCCAGAATGCACCAGGTTTCCAACAGCCATTAGAGGAGCTGAAGTGGGGAAACATGTGTTCAATCAGGAGGGCTATGAGGTAATCCCTAAGCACTCATCTCAAAGGGCAGGGCCTGATTCAGCACAGCTGCGCTGTGTTAGGGAGGATCACTCATCTAAGCAGAATAAGAGTAGAGTTTATTCTACAGATGACCATCTTCATGATCACCTTGGATATCCAGAGAATTGTCCTCAGTATCCTGAGAATCAGCTTGAGTTTGATCATCAGTTTCATCTGAAGGATCATCAGAAGCAGAAGCCAAACCGGACGGACAGAGAGGGAAAGAGACCCTCTGGAAGAAAGAGGAGAAAAGCCTTTGAGAGGTCTAGAAGAGTCCAAAGCAGTACGTATACTGGGAGGTATTCCAAGGGCCAGCATACACCATTGGACTGGGGAAAGCCAGAGGAATGGTGCAGCAGAGCTAGGAATCTCCAGACGCTACCTGTGAGGGAGATGGCTGCACGTGGAAGGGACCCTAAGACCTATGCCAGAAGGTATGTGAAGAGAGATCCAGTGTCCAGGGATCTGGATTGGAAGGCTGGACATAAGAACTGGACTACATACTGGCCAGGCTATATAGAGAGGAACTCTAGCAGCAATGGAAGCTCAGGTATGAACACTGATCTATGCCCTAGCTATAACCTTGAAAGACAGCAGGGAAACAAGTATTCTCCTGAAAGTGCTCCATTGAGAGATTCATCTGTGCCAATCCATGATATTGAACCTATGCTTGTTGAAGATGGGGGAATAATTGCAGATGAAGGATCCTGTTTATATGGACTGCTCTCTATCTAAACTCCGTTGGTAACTTTCTGTTATAAAGTACAGCAACCATCACAAAGAAATACAAATTTGTTCTTTAATCTACTCAGAAAAGCTCCTGAAGCAGGATTTGACCCACACAGTAGAAAGCAAGCCAGCTAAAGGGGTTTCAGCTGGATAACTGCTAGCAATTAAGCCTTACCTAATTGCTTGTGAGCTAGGAGAGAATCACTTCTGTATCTATATGGGAAGTAATCAGAAGTTAACCTAAAAAGAACAGTTTGTTTCTTGCTTTGTGGCTTTTCATTTGTTGTTTTCCTGATTTTGACTTTGTTTTTCCAAGTTAACACTGAAAGCAAGTAACCTAATTTATGTGCTACCAAGCATATCTGTGTTGGGAGAAATAACCCCATAAATAAATATCTTATTGGCTTTACCCAAAAGCACAACTAAATTATTGTCAGCAGCTGTGTCTGGTGTGAATGAACTACATTGCCCACAATACCTTGCAAATCATATAGAAATATGCACTTGCCAAGAGTGTGAAGATTCTCACCCAGGCAGCCGTCTGACAGTCCGTAGGACTACCCGGTTTTTGTAGAACCTAGTGTAACGAGGATCAGAAACCAGGGCCTGCAGCTCACTAACGCGTCTAGCCGAAGTGAGGGCTACCAAGAACAAGGTTTTCCACGAAAGAAAACGTAGCGGACAGGTAGCCATAGGCTCAAAAGGCGGACAGGTAATCCGCTGCAACACCACATTAAGATCCCAGTCCGGGGCTGGTGGGCGCAAAGGTGGCTTAAGGAGAAGGAGGCCTCTGAGAAACCGAGCCACTAGAGGGTGGCTGGAAAGAGGTCTACCATCCACCGGCATGTGATGCGCAGAAAGAGCACAGAGGTGGACCTTTACCGAGTTGGACTTAAGGCCAAGGTTTGAGAGGGAGAGCAAGTACTGCAAGACCACTGATGCTGAACAGGAGAAAGGATCTTGAGACTGTTGAGTACACCAGACGGAGAACCGACGCCACTTGAGAGCGTAGGCCTTTCGGGTGGAGGGCCTCCTGGAGGCCAAGACGACCTCCTCCACATCTGGAGGTAGCTGCAGCGCAGCAAGGACTACCCTTTCAGCAGCCAGGCCATCAGATGAAGGGACCGGAGATTGGGGTGTAGGAGAGTCCCCTGATCCTGCGACAGGAGGTCGGGCTGAAATCCCAGTGGAAGAGGAGTGTCTATCGCTAGCTGCATCAGAAGCGGGAACCAAGGTTGTCTCGGCCACCGGGGAGCCACTAGGATCAGCGATGCTTTGTCTCTGAGAACCTTGAAGAGCGTCCGAGACACCAGTGGCATGGGAGGAAAGGCATACAAGAGGCCGGTGGACCATGGAATTAGAAAAGCATCCGCCGCTACCCGGAGAGGATGCGGCTGTCGAGAGCAGAATCTGGGCAGCTGCCGGTTCAGAGGACTGGCAAACAGATCCATGGTGGGGAGGCCCCACTTGAGAAAGATCCGCTGAACCACTAGCGGATCCAACCTCCACTCATGTGGCTGGAGGATCCTGCTGAGCTTGTCGGCCAGGTAGTTTTCTTGACCTGGGAGATAGACAGCCCTGAGGAGGATGCCCTGGTGGACTGCCCAAGAGCATAGCCGTTGCGCCTCCTGACAGAGGAGGAAGGAGCCTGTTCCGCCTTGTTTGTTTACGTAGAACATGGCAACCTGGTTGTCCGTCTGTATCAGCAGCGACTGGTGGGACACCAGGTGAGAGAAGGCTTTGAGCGCTAGGCGGATGGCTCTGAGCTCCAGGAAGTTTATCTGTTGAGCAGACTCCCAAGGAGTCCAGAGTCCTTGAGTACATGACCCTTGGCAATGTGCTCCCCAACCCAGAAGGGAAGCATCGGTCGTCAGGACCTGAGAATGCGGAGGGGGCTGAAACGCCACTCCTAGCACTAGGTTGGGTAGATGAAGCCACCATCGCAGAGAGGAGACCAACTGGTCGGAGATCTGCACAGAGTCCGCTAAGCTCCCCGTGGCCTGATGCCATTGATTGCGAAGGCACCACTGAGCAGGACGCATGTTCAGTCGGGCATTGGGGGTCACATGGACCGTGGAAGCCATATGGCCGAGCAGTCGCAGAAAGTGCCTGGCTGAGACCAGCGCATTGCTGTGAAAGTGGCCGGCGAGATCCATGAGCCGCTTGGCCCTGTCCAGAGGGAGGAAGGCCCGCGCCTGAAGTGTGTTCAACCGGGCGCCGATGAACTCGAGATTTTGAGAGGGGAGCAAAGTGGACTTTGCGAAGTTTATGACAAAACCCAAGTGCTGGAGCAGAGCCACAGTGCGATGAGTGGCTTGAGCGGCCTCTTGGGAAGACTGGGCTCTGATGAGCCAGTCGTCCAGGTATGGGAACACAAACAGACCCTGAAGTCTCAGATAAGCCGCCACCACTGCTAGGCATTTGGTGAACACCCTGGGTGCGGAGGATAGGCCAAAGGGCAGCACTCTGTACTGGTAATGATTTCCTCCCACAACAAATCTGAGATATTGTCTGTGGTCCGGATGAATGAGGATATGAGTATACGCATCTTTCAGATCCAAGGAGCATAGCCAGTCTCCCTGCTGGAGGTAGGGCAGCAGGATTCCAAGGGTAAGCATCTTGAATTTTTCCTTTGCAAGAAACTTGTTGAGGTTTCGCAACTCCAGGATGGGCCTGAGGCCTGCTGTTCTTTTTGGAATCAGGAAGTACCTGGAGTAAAACCCTTGGCCCTTCAGGTGGTGGGGCACCGGTTCCACGGCTTGTTCCTGAACCAGACTTGCTAACTCCTGAAGGAGTAAGTCCCTGTGCAAAGGTAGTCTGGGAGGCTCCCCTGGAAAGTAGGAGGGATGTACCTGGTGAAAGTGAAGAAGATAACCCTTTTGAACTATGTGAAGTACCCAGGTATCTGTGGTGATGTCGGACCACCTTTGGGCAAAGTGGACCAGCCGGCCTCCTGTGCTGAGAGAAACCAGCTGAGGGGGAGAGGCTATGCTGAGGAAGTCAAAAACCCCCACCCTGCTCAGCAGGGGCCGGTGGTGCAGGCTTGGGGGCTTGCTGCCTACGGGACCCATTACCCCGTCCCTTGGCCTGCTTTCCCTGTGGGGGAGCTGCTGAGGCCTGATACTGAGGGTAGTATTTATAGGCAGCACCTTTCCTCGGGTAAAAGGACTTTTTCCCCCGAGGCCTTCTTCTTTTGAGAAGGGGCAGAGGTTTTCCTTGAGAGACGAGTCCTGGTGAGAGTCTGTGTCTCGATTTGTGCAGCCTTCTCATCCATGGGCTTGCCAAAGAGGTTATCACCTCGGCAGGGGACATCGACCAACTTGTCCTGTACCCAGGGCTCGAGGTCGGACGTCTGAAGCCAAGCCTGGCGGCGTCCACCGATGCCGGCCGCAGCTACTCGAGCCGAAGCCTCAAAACCATCATAGGCTGCTCGAGATATAAACTTGGAGCACTCCCTAATACCAGTAGACAGGGATTGGAACCTCTGCAAAGGTTCGTCGGAGAGACCAGCAGGTAACCCGGCTATTTCCTTAGCCAGGTCTCGGAGATACATGCCCATGTAGAGCTGGTAGGTCTGGACTCGACAAGCAAGCATAGAGCCCTGGAAGCACTTCCTACCGAGGGCATCCAGGCTTCGGGGTTCCCTACCAGGGGGCACCGAGGAGTGTATTTTCTGACTCTTAAGTCTATGCATGGCCGATTCCACCACCATGGAATGGTGCGGTAGTTGTGCCTTCTGGAAGCCGGGGCTCTTGCGGACTCGATAAATGGAATCGACCCGCTTGCTTAATACCGGCGACGACGCCGGGCTCTCCCACATGCGGAAGAGAAGTCGTTCCAGCATCAGAGGAACCGGTACAATAAAGGCCTCCTTCGGGGGAGAGTCATATTGGAGGGCATCGAGTTCTTCAACTCAAGGCTCCTCCTCGGGATCCGCGGGGAAGGCCAAGGCCTTGGCCATATCCCGCACGAAGTCCGAGAACCGGGTATCCTCCGGGGGGGACCGTCTCCGAGGTTCGGACTCGGGGGAGTCCGAAGGGACATACCGAGTCCGAAAGGAACCAGGTGACTCTTCGTCCTCAGATTCCCAGGCCGACTCCTCAGAGGAGGAGTCGAGCGGCTCCGGTCGGGCGGGCACCGATGCTATCCGCTCCGACGCCGAGGGAGTCGGCGTCGACGACCTCGGTCCCGAACGGGAGGCCGAAGGAGACCTCGACCGAGGATCGACGCGAGCCCTCATGGACTCGAGGATCGGCTTGGTCTCCGGGGTCGATTTGGAGGTTGACGTCCCGGCGGTCAGGGCAGAAGCACCGGCGAGGCCAGCGATCAATACCCGCTGCTGGTCCATGAAGGGAGTCAGACTGCTCTCCAAGGCCGTCAACCTGAGTCCGAGCTCAGGAGACCCAGCAGGCCCCGAGTCGGCTCCCGACGGCGTCGGGCCCGACGTCGGGTCCTTCGGAGGCGAGTCAACGAGGACAACAGTACTCACGTGAGCGGGCAAGTCCACCTCGAGTCGAGGATGTTTTGACGGCCTCTCCATCTCCGAGGACCCAGGACGGGAATCGGGGCTATGCGACCTGGCCCTCGAGGAACCAGGAGCGTCCACCGATCCCGCCTTCGCGGGTTTCTTCTTCCGATGATGTTTCCGGGTAGGAGACCCCCTGTCAGAGGAACTTCGACGATGCTCAGGACCAGAGTCCCGAGACGTCGAAGCCTCTGACGAGGTCCGAGCCCGGCCGGAGTCAGAGAAGATACGCTCCCGCTGATGCTGCCGACTCCTCAATGCTTTTGAGGACATTTTGCCGCATGGCACACAGATCATGGAGTCATGATCTGGTCCGAGGCAGCGGAGGCAGAAGTCATGAGTGTCTGTAAGAGACATGAGTTTCTTACAGAGATCACACTTTTTAAAGCCGCTGGCAGCCATCGGGGGAAAAAGGGCCCCTGCGAGGTCGAATGACCGGGCTGCCAGTGAAAAAGGCGCGAAGTCTGTCACGAAGGACAAAAAACCGAAAAATAAGGGACGGACTCGCAACCGGCGTCGCAAGTCCGGGCGGGAAAAGAACCGGCGTCGAACCGAAGAAAAAAATAGAGAAAAAATCAACTTTTCTGCGGGGATTCACAGAGAACGTCTGTAGGGCTCCGCGGAAAAAAGAAGACTGAGCAAGATGGCACCCTTGGGCGGGAAGAGGACCGCGCATGCGCGCTGCAATTCCCAAAGGCTTTCTTTGAAAGCTGGGGAAAATTGCTCCGCGAGGGCTCCGTCGGCGCCGACGTCACCCATATGTGAGGACTGACTTCCTGCTTGGTCCTGGAGAAGTACATTTTTTGTTAAAGTTTTATTGAGTAATAACTTTCATTAACTGTTTTAATAACTTTCTTTAACTTTTATTGAGTAATTTGTGTTAAATTTAGGTCGAGTATTGATCCAGGCTGATCTTGCACAATCTTTAATATTTCGCTCTTGCTCATTAGTGAGAAGTCTGAGCCTGCATTTCATCCACCAGCTTTTTGAAGTAGGGTGAATATTGCATGAGGGCCAGTCTCAGGGAATCCTGGAGATGTTCATCTGTCATGCTGGAACGTTGTGCACACTGTCATTTTCAGATGGGAAAACGCAGATTCACACAAATAAGTTGAACCAAAACAGGAGTGTACAGCTTCACTGCATCTTCTCAAATTGGGAAATTTGTCTCTAGGCACTAGCTTCCAAAACGATTCTTGCTCAGCATGGGTCTTGAGAAAAATGCCATTTTTAAGGGTTAATATTTTGTTTTCAAGAGATGGCTTGTTCAAGGAGTAGCTGCAGTTTCTTTAATATCCACATCTACTTTGAATGGGTATGACAAATACTCCACAACTGTTCCAATTTTTTGGAAGTCACAGAATCTATTTTCAAATTCCTGGATAACAGAACAGATTTCTGTCACATACTTCTCATTCTGAAAAACAAAATTTGGATATTGTCCCAGATGGTCCTGCGTATTAGGAAAATGATCAAAAGTGTTGTTTGCAAGGTCAGTCATCGTTAGCTCAAATTTGCTCTTGTAGGATGAAACTGTACTCATCATCTCGCCAATGCATTTGTTTTTACCTTGTAGTTCAAGGTTCATATCAATTAGTTCGCCTGTAAAGTCAGCGTGAAATGCCAGATCATATAACCACTCCTCATCTTCCAACTCTGCTTGGTCATCTCCACTCTCGTTCAAAAAACTTCTTATTTCATTCAGCAAATCATGAAATCTTTGCAGAAATTCGTGCCTACTTAGCCACCTTACATCTGTGCACAAAATGATTTCCGCTGCCCCTTCATCAAGAGTAAGATTGAAAAGCCGTCTTTGAAGTCATCTTCCACGAACTGAATTTACAATTTTGAAAGTGATATCCATGACAGTCTTTGTATTGAGTCTCTTGCTTGCCAAAACTTGCTGGTGAATGATGCAGTGGTAAGAAAGGACATCTGGGAAGTAGTCATGCTGTCTACAGAGGGCTATGAAACTGTTAACCTCACCTGTCATTGCTCTTGCTCCATCCTCTCTGCCTCCTCCTTCACTCCAGCGTCCATCAGCTCTCCCTGAAGGGGATCGAGCACGCCGGAGCAACGCGGCATCGCTGAAAGCGAGAGCTGCCCAATCGGGGCAGCCCAGGTCTTTTAAAAGGCAGCGCCATCGGGCGCGTCGTCTTCTCTGCCTCCTCCTTCACTCTGGTGTCCATCAGCTCTCCCTGAAGGGGATTGAGACCGCCGGAGCAACGCAGCATCGCTGGAAGTGAGAGCTGCCCAATCGGGGCAGCCCGGGTCTTTTAAAAGGCAGCGCCATCGGGCGCACTCGCGCCTTGCGGGCCCATGCCTGAGGGCCTCGCCAGAGGGACCTGCCAGAGGGTCCTTTGGCTCGGCCCTTAGACTAAGGCCAACCAACGAGGCATACAACACCAACAGGACTAGATGGAACAGAAGCAAATTCTCGAGGATCACCCTCAAGAAGCAGTAAACGCAACAGTGACCTGAACGATGGACTTTATCAGTTAACTCTCCTCCCTCTGCTACATGCTGCAGGTATAGCCATGGCTGACTGTTGCAATTACTAATATTTTGCTACTAGTATCACCAGTAGTTTGCTACTATTGTTGCCAGAGTTTGCTACTAGTACTGCCAGTATTCTGCTGCTATTTTTGCCAGTATTTTGCTACTAGTACTGCCAATATTCTGCTGCTATTGTTGCCAATACTTCGTTGCTATTGTTACAGTATTACTACTGCTGTTGTCTGTTGCAAGCTACAACCTCTACTCCACTTAACACAGCATATCACACATTTTTCCGTGAGAAGGCCCTACCAGCCTACGCATCCCCTGTCTCTAGATAGCCTCTACCTGACATCCACTTTACATCTACTCAATAACTACATTCATCAGAGCTGATAACGAGAATGTCCCCCTTATTTATTTATTTATTTAACAGTATTTCTAAACCGCCTTATCATGATAATCAAGGTGGTATCACAGCAAACAATCTGGTAGTGTGAGTGTGTTATACATGCAGTGAGGGTGGAAATTTAGTTGGGTGTGTGTTGTGTTGTGAGCTAGATTGGTTTGAGCTATGTACAATGTGGGCTATATACAGTGGTGCTAAAAACATTTTATATATACATATAGTGCTAGTCGGTAACATGTGCTGCTATACAGTTACTTAGTTTATGTGATGTGGCCATAGTGTTCTCTGAACAGCATGGTTTTCAGCTGTTTTCTGAAGTCCTTGAGGTCTGTAGTTGCTCTCAAATCGTCCGGTAGTTTGTTCCATATTGTTGGAGCAGCCATGGAGAGTGCCCTTAAACATCTCCATAGTTGCTCTGTATCTCCTTTCTGGATGGATCAGTAATGCTACAGCCCTATCTTCCAATCAGTACAGCATACCAATTCTTCAGAACCATAGGAGGAGATGGTCAAATGCTACCTTCCACAAGCCAGAGGGACCACAACGCACACTCCATTCCCACTTACTACACATCACATTACAACATAGCAAGAAATCAAAACAAGAGGAAAACTCTCATACCCAAAGTCTAATATATGCTCTCATAAACGCCCGATCAATATGCAAAAAATGGCCAGTGATATCAGAATTGATTTCGCTCCATGACCTGGACATTCTCTTGATTACAGAGACATGGCTCTCTAATGATGATAACGTCCTAATTAACCAACTCTTACCTTCCAAGTTCACAATACACACGTCATAGGAACAACAAAGGAGGAGGAGGAGTACTAGCCCTCACCAAATCGGACCTCCATTTCCACCTGATAAACTCCGACAGCACAAAGAATCTTGAGCTAATTACAATATCCAACAAGCACTGCTCTCTGAACCTCATATATCGAGCCCCATCACCAGACTCGGATGTCCTCTCCTCAATAAGCGACCTGGCATCTAACTCACAGAGCCCATGCACACCAAGCTGGTTGATGGGAGATTTCAACTTACCTTCCCCTACAAGAGGTTCAGGCTTCAGCCTTCCTAGAGGCTCTCAGAGACCTAGGATATACTCAACTAGTAAATGAACCTACCCATGAAAAAGGTGGCCTATTAGGGTGGTAAGAAGGCCAAATCTGCTAAGTTAGTATAAACACTGGCTGTATCTGGTCCAAAACTGTCCCCGTCCCAAAGTATTAAAGATCAACAGGAACTGAAGACTTCTGGATGATGTGCAATACAAGGACTGGAGATGCCAAAACCACACATGCAGTTCTAAAAGTAAAAATAAGAATTCATCATGCTGGCACCATTAATCAAATACCACCAAACAATCATCAAAAAAACTCAAACACCTGTCCAGCAAACCAGATAAAATCAAATACCACCCTAACAAGTTCAAATATCACCACACGCAATTTAATAAATTCTGCGCACAGTGTAGAATCAACGCAAAGGCAAGGCGAAATAAAATTACAATGCAGAATCAACGCAAAAGCTAGGCAAAATAAAATTTCAGAGGCAAGCAAAAGTCACAGTGGTATGAACCAATTCGAAGGCAAGGCATAGGCAAGTTAGAACAAAATTGGAAAAGCCCGCCAAAATCACCAAATTCTTGACACATTATTGTGTCTGCCCGAAAACGTTTAATGAAAGCGAACTAAAAAGCGACAAACGACCAGCACACAACACAACTAATACGGTAAGTGTATTCAGGTAAATGGATATCGCCTGGTATATAACACACTTCTAAGGGGTGTTGGGGCGGGGGCAGGAATGGGTGATTCTGAGAGGCAGGAGACCAGGTATGATGCCGAGCCTGTGGCGTTTAGTCACAGGGCGCAGGCAGCGGCCCCCTGGGGTACCCACAAACTATTGGCACGAAAACAGCAAGCACCCCCAATACACCCGCAGGCAAGATTCCCGCAGGCAGGGAAAAAAGACAGGCCGGTAGAGCTCTCTCCTAGCAACGGGGCGAGCTGCTGGAAAGATGGAGCCAAGTGGAGCTGGCGATCTACCTCTGACCCCTCCGTGATCTACAGGTAGATCACGATCTACCTGTTGGACATGCCTGATGTAGAACATGGGTACCTGATTGTCTGTCTGTATGAGGATCGGAAGACCTCAGAGCAGGTGGGAGAAGGTCCGCGGGGTCAGAAAGATGGCCCAGAGTTCAAGGAGGTTGATCTGCAGAAGAGACTCCTCGGAAGACCAGTAGCCCTGAATACGCTGGTCCTCGCAATGTGCACCCCAGCGCGCCAGAGAGGTGTCTGTAGTCAGAACCCTCTGAGGTGCTGGTGCCTGGAAAGGCATCCCCGCCCCGAGGTGGTGTGGGGCCTTCCACCAGGCAAGGGAGGCTGCCAGCTGTCGGGTGACCCACACCCTGTCCCCCAGTCCACCTGTGGCCTGAGACCACTGGGACTGGAGGCACCACTGGGCCGCCGCATGTGTAGGCGTGCTAGGGGGCGTAGCATGCACAGTTGAGGCCATCTGGCCCAACAAGCGAAGTAGCTGCCGGGCCAGCACCTTGCACCTTCCCGACCAACCGCATCAGGCGGAGGGCTCTGTCCTCTAGGAGGAAAGCCTTGGCCAGCACAGTGTTCAGCTGGGCCCCTATGAATTCCAGGGAGGCCGCATCAACTTCTTCTTCTTCTTAGGAGGGTCCGGCAACCCACCGGAGGAGCCGCCACCGCAGAACTCCGAGGATGCCCAGATCTCCCTTGAGGAACCCTCCTTCGTACTGGGAGAGGGGGATGCCAAGCTTGGGGAACAGCTTCCCCTGCAACTCTGACCTTTTCCTGTTGGTCTTGGGTGTCACAGCCTGGCACCAGTCACAGAAGCAGCTCTCATGGTCTGGGCCCAGGCAGCGGAGGCAGCAATCATGAGTATCTGTAACCGATATGGTCAGGCCACATCAGTCACTTTTTACATCCACTGGGAGTCATGGTGGGAGAACACCCAGATGGGGTCAAGGATCCCTGGGCAAAAAAGGCATGAACGACAGTCAAGGAATATTCTTGACAATAAAGGACCGCAACGAGGCCGAGAACGGTACCAAGGTGCCCGATTTGAGACAGAGGACGGTACAAGACCAAAGTCAAGAATTTAGAAGGGAAAGAATCACTTTTTCTGGGAGAGATGAGGACCATGTCCTTCGGGCTCCGCGGAAAAAAAGGAGACTGAACAAGATGGCACCACTGGGCGGGAAGAGGACCACGGATGTGTGATAGCATTCCCAAAGGCTTTCTTCGAAAGTTGGGGAAATGCTCCGCGTGCGCTCCGTCCTCACCCTATGTGAGGACTGACTTCCTGCTTGTTTTTGGAGAAAGTATAGTAATACAATATTAGATGAAATGAGAAGAGAAATAGGATGATTTGATTGCTCCATTGTGAGTAGGATTTTATTTATATTTATAGGTTTCATATGCCAAGTTTCAGTTATGATGGTCAAATAAGGAAAGTTTCTTCACCCATTCCCCCGCAAGATTTCTATTTGAGTGCAGATGAATGCCTTTCTTGTGATTGGGTTCCCCCATACATACATTTTTGAATATTAGTAATTATGGTTTATTATGTGTTTATGTTGATGTTCCTATATGAGATAAATAAATAAAAAGTACATATATGTGTTATTTATTTATTTAACCATAAGAACATAAGATATGCCATACTGGGTCAGACCAAGGTCCATCAAGCCCAGTATCCTGTTTACAACAGTGGCCAATTGAGGTCATACATACCTAGCAGTTTCCCCAAAAGACACAGGTTCCACAATGCTTGTACTGGGTCAAGCATTGATATCCTAGGTCCCTTCTTAATAATGGTATATGGACCTTTCCTCCAGGAACTTATACAAACCTTTTTTAAACCCAGCTACACTAACAGCCTTTACTACATCCTCCGGTAACAAATTCCAGAGTTTGATTACACGTTGAGTGAAAAAATATTTTCTTTTGTTAGTCTTAAATAGTTTACCCTGTAGCTTCATTGCATATCCCCTAGTCTTTCTATATTCTGATAACGTAAACAATCGATCTACGTTTACCCGTTCCACTCCGTTCATTAATTTATAGACTTCTATCAAATCTCCCCTCAGGCGTCTCTTTTCCAGGTTAAAGAGCCCTAACCTTTTTAGCCTTTCTTCATAGGAGTATCCTTCCATCCCCTTTACCATTTTGGTGGTTCTTTATACCAATTTTGTATACTACCTTATCCTTCAATCAAAGTGGTTGACAAGACAACAAAGGCTTACATACTGAGGGTATGGGAAAACAAAAATGATACATCACAATATAAATACAAAACAAAACAGTATGTTATAATACTATATCATAGTGAAATTAAATATACATACTGGTTAATTTGAGTTATTTCACCAAATGATTCTATAAATAAATAAGTCTTTAAAGATTTGTAAAAGTCCTTATTTATTTATTTAGCTGTATTTATATCCCGCTTTTCACCGGGTCAAAGCGGCGTTACATAGAGGGGTGGGGAAATTAAGTATAGGGCAGGGCCATCACCGAGGAGGCAACATTGATGATTTTGACATAGGACAGACTTTGGACATGGGACAAACTTTGTACATAGACAGGATAGATAGTTTTGATTCAGAGGTTTATGGTGGGCGAGATCAGTGGTTAGTGCGCTTTTTGATGGGAGTCGTGATGAAGTATTCCTGGAAAAGGATGGTTTTTAGCTGTTTTCTGAAGGATAGTAGGTCGGCACTGTTTCTGAGGCAGCTTGGTAGGGAATTCCATAAGGATGGAGCATAAAGTTCAAAGGCTCGGTTGCAGGTCCGTTATAAGCATTTAGTTCTTTTGTGGGGGACTGTAAGGGAATTGCTGGAGGCTTGTCTGGTAGTTCTGCCGTGGGTTGGACGAGACAGTAGGGTGCGAAGCTGGGTGTTCTGTGTTTGATGGATGGCTTTGTGGGTGAGTAGGATGGCTTTGTATTTAGTCCTCGCTTCCAGGGGGAGTATGTGAAGGTCTTTGAGAATTGGGGTGATGTGGTCGGTTTTCTTTGCTCTCTGGATGATTCTTGCTGTGATATTCAATGCTGTTCGGAGGGGGTTGGTCTGTGAGGCTGGAAGGCCATGGTAGATTATGTTGCAGTAGTCCAGATGTGGGAGTGTCGTGGCTTGCATCACTGTTCAGAAGTCTTGATGTTCTAGAAGGGGTCTGAGACGTTGCACTGTCCTTGCCTTATGGAATATAGTTCCGGAGGTTTTAGTGATTTGTTGTTTTAGGGTGAGGGCTTGGTCAATAATGATGCCCAGATATCTTATTTGTGGTTGTATTTGAATGCTTGTGGTTCCTATGTTGAGGTGCGTAGGTGGTGTGAAGTCAGGGTCTTTTGTCACTATGAGGGCTTCAGTTTTCTTTATGTTGATGGATAGATTGTTTGCTTGCAACCAGTCGGACACCTCGGAGAAGCATGCTGATAGATGGGTGTTTGTTGGGTTTGAGGTTGTTATGGGGGCGTAGAGCATATCATCATCAGCATATATGTGGAAGTTGATGTTGTGAGTGCGTATGACTGAGCAGAGTGGTTGGAAGTAAATGTTGAAGAGCATGGCTGATAGTGTGGATCCTTGGGGCACTCCTTGGTGTTGCTGGAACGGGGGGGAGGTCGAAGTGCTGGTACGGATTAATTGTTGTCTGTTAGTTAGGTAGGATTGGAACCACTTTAGTACTGTGTCTTTGATCCCTATAGTCCATAGTCTGTGTATGAGGATGTTGTGGGAGATGGTGTCGAAAGCTGCAGATATATCAAGGAAGATAATGGCATATCCAGAGTGTTTTTCTTGCGTTCCTATGAGGAGAGTGTTCATCAGTGTGGTCATGAGGGTCTCAACTCCATGTAGAGGGCGGAAGCCGTGTTGTTGTGGGTCCAGTATGTTGTTGATATCCAGGTGTTCCTGAAGCTGTTGCTGGACGATCTTCTCAATTATCTTGGCAGTGAAAGGTAGGCTTGCTATGGGTCTGTAGGATGCTGGGTCTAGGGGATCTAGGTTTTGCTTTTTTAAGGATAGTCGGATGATTGTAGTTTTGAGGGCGTCTGGCATGTGTCCTTGGGAGAAGGATTCTTTGATGATATGGGCTAGTGGTGTGCTCAGTTTGTTCTTAGATTTCTTTATCCAGTCAGTGGGGCAGGGGTCCAGCGGTGGTGGTGTTGAGGCAGGAGATGGTGGTTGATATTTCGTCCGTTGAGGTTTCTTTGAAGGTGGTCCAGTCACTGTGTAAGTTGGGGTGGAGGTTTGTCGTAGTTGTCTCCACGCTTGGCTGTGGGTTCTGTGGTCGTTGTAGTTGTTTGTATTGACGGGCCAGTAACTCAGGCGGGATCTTCGGTAATTTGTCGGAGCTATGTGGTGCTTTTGTCAGTTTTTTGACTATCTGAAAGAGTTCACGAGGTTTGTTGATGAAGGTATTTATGATTTTCATGTGGTAGAGTTTCTTTGCCTTGTCGGTCTCGTAGTGATATGCGTTGAGTTCAATTAATCTGTGAACCCACTATTTTTTGTTAAATCAGTCAGGGCCTAGTAGCAGCAGTTTAAGTTTAAATATAAAACACAGAGGAGAACTTTCTGGTTACATTTCATACCCAGCAGAGAGCTTGTAGTTTAAATTTAATAGTCACTCAGGGCCTAGTAACAGCAAAGTACTTTTAGTTTAAATTTAAAACACAGAAGAGAGCTTTCTGGTTACATTTGGAACCCAGCAGAGAGCTTGTAGTCTAAATTTAATAGTCACTCAGGGCTTGGCATCAGCAAAGTACTTTTAGCTTAAATTTAAAACACAGAAGAGAGCTTTCTGGTTAAATTTAGAACCCAGCAGAGAGCTTGTAGTTTAAATTTCATAAGAAGTTAGAGCCTAGCAGCAGCTAAGAGCTATAATTTAAATCAAATCAGAATTTAGCTTAGCACAAAAGGCAAAACAGGGTACTGTGTAGCAGCCCTCTTTTAATAAGTGTTATTTCCCTCCCTCCCCTGGGATAATCGTAGCTTTATAGGTACTTACACATCTTAAAAGACAGGAGGTGCTCTCAGGTGAAGCTCATTACCCAAATCAGTCATACACTTAGGACCTGAGATTAGTTAAGCTTCACGTGAACAAGGTATATTGCACGTATTAGGTACAGTTTTATTAGTATAAATATCCATAGCAACCCATAGTAAGTAAAGAACTTAGATCTAAACTAAGATGCAGACAGCAGTCCAGCAGTGGGATGGGGGCTTTCCAGTCTTTTGCATTGTGTGTCACATGTATGATTTTCTCCCAGATGGTGAGAGGTCTTACGTGTGCACTAGGTGCAAGGAGCTCTTTGCTCTCAGGGAACGAGTCCGTTCTCTAGAGGCTAAAGTAGCAGACTTGGAAAGCATAAGACAGACAGAGAGGTACATAGACGAGACCTACAGGGATATAGTCCTGAAGTCCCACCTCCAGTCTGGCAGCATCTCTGTTGCCATGGAGGAGAGAGGTCACGTGATAGGAAAGCATCACCCTGGTGTGGCAGGAAGTGATCCTGTAACTAGGACCTGTCCTCCAGGTGATGTAAAACCCTCTCGCACCGAGGAAGTTTCTCCAGGGCCATGTGCCCATGAGGGAAGGGTTAGGACAGCCGTTATGGTTGGTGATTCGATCATTAGGCATGTACACAGCTGGGTGGCTGGTGGACGTGAGGATCGCCTGGTAACATGCCTGCCTGGTGCGAAGGTAGCGGACCTCACGCGCCACCTAGATAAGGTCCTAGATAGTGCTGGGGAGGAGTCTGCTATCTTGGTACATGTCGGTACCAATGACATAGGAAAATGTGGTAGGGAGGTTCTGGAGGCTAAATTTAGGCTTTTAGGTAGGAAGTTGAAATCCAGAACTTCCAGGGTAGCATTCTCCGAAATGCTTCCTGTTCCACGCGCAGGACCCAAAAGGCAGGCAGAGCTCCAGAGTCTCAAAGCGTGGATGAGACAATGGTGCAGAGATGAGGGTTTTGGATTTGTTAGGAACTGGGGAACATTCTGGGGAAAGGAGGGGCTCTTCCGAAGGGATGGGCTTCACCTTAACCGGGATGGAACCAGGCTGCTGGCATTAACCTTTAAAAAGGAGATAGAGCAGCTTTTAAACTAGATATTAGGGGAAAGCCGACAGTCGCCCAAGAGCGGATGGTTCGGAAGAATGTATCTTTGAAGGATACTACCAAAAGCAGAGAGGTTCCACAAAAGAGTAAAGTAGCTCAAATGCCCTCAAGTATGGAGCAGACTGAGCTTAAAGATCCCAAATTACTCATGTCTAACAATAGCCAAATTAATATGAGTAAAGCACAGTTACTTACCTGTAACAGGTGATCTCTGGAAACAGCAGGAATTAGTCTTCACATATGGGTACGTCGGTACCGACGGAGCCTGCACGGGAATGCTTCCCAGCATCCAATCAGAAAGCTTTTGGGAGCATCCCTCGCGCCTGCGCGCTGACTTCCCGCCTTTCCCACTGCCTCTCCTCAGTTGAGTTTCATAGCTGAGACAGGAGGAGAGAAAGAGGAAAGGAGATAGATAGATACAACTCCTAGGGGAGGCGGGTGGGTTGTGAAGACTAATTCCTGCTGTTCCCAGAGATCACCTGTTACAGGTAAGTAACTGTGCTATCTCCAGGAACAAGCAGGAATGAGTCTTCACATATGGGGACTCCCTAGCTGTGGGTGCCGGGGGAGATCCCATAAAATGCGTATCCCTGGAACAGGACGGCATTTCCCAAACCTGGATCCCCGGCATCCCCTGAGGGATGGGGGGTAGGAGTTGAATAGAGAAGAGCTGTAGAGGAACAGCAAACCTAAAGACTACAGGGAAAAAGTTTTGTGGTCAAGTAATTCAAATTTTCCCGGATGTTTCTCGGGCCACTCAGGTACGGCGCAAAGCTTTTTTAGAATTGCGCCCCCAAGTGTTGGCCATTGGAGCAGTTTTTCATCTTAGGTTCCCATGTAAATGTCTCATTATTTTTCAGGGTAAAAGGTTTTTATTTTTTGAGCCTGAGCAGTTGGTCGAATTTTTGAAAGATAAAGTTTGAGTCAGTCTCCCTAGGAGTATTGAATTATTCTTCGGGGCCTCTCAGTTTTTCTTTGTATTTTTTTTTTTTTTAATTAGGCATAACTCCTTCTTGAAGTGGTCTACTATTTGGTGGTTTTCTTTAAATTTGTTTTTTCTTGTATTACTTATTATGTGCTTGTAACATGATTGTTTTCTTTGTAATATGTATAAAAGTTTCATAAATAAAAAAAAAAAAAAAAAAAAGAATGTATGTCAAGTATCATTAAATATTTAATGAACTAGTACAATTTAGTAGCGGAATCCTTAAGGTAACCTCATAGCAGTGAGGATGAAGTTCCAAATCTGGAATGGGCAGGTGACCCAGGTGTCAACTGGGGCAGGAGAAGAACGGCAGGTCTTCAATGGAAAGCTTTATGGAAAAAAGCTGAAAACTCTTTTAGGTACAGAGTTATTAACATTGAGAACTTAAAGAAGAAGACTGACCGATCTGGAGAATTAGCCCAGTCCTGAAGGGAAGAGGGGGTATGGAAAAAAGCCCCTATTCCCAAGAAGAACAGAAGTGTACTCAGAAGTACTGAAGATGTACACTGTCTTTCCTAGCTGGTAAGAGATAGGAAGACATTGAAGTTTGATACTTCATAGACAGGGAGATTTATAACAGAAAGAGAAGCTGTTGACATCACAGCAGTAAATGTGTGTATAACCGATCCCAGTTACTGAGCCGTATGAGAATAGGCAAGTTGACTGTCTGGACCCCTTAAGAAGGTAAAGCTTTATAGCACAGACAGTTAGGGAGATAGTAGGTAATACATAGCGTCCTATGGACATCTCCCGATGGGCACATATATAGAAACATAGAAACTTGATGACAGAAAAAGACCACATGGCCTATCTAGTCTGCCTATATATGGAGATACATACATTATCTATAGATATGTGCGTATATGTTTAGATATGTGTGATATATATGGATATATAGAAATTATATATATATATATATATATATATATATAGATGGGTATGACTTATGCCTACACAGACTACAGAAATATATATGTATAGGACATATACATACATGAATATAAGTCTGAGGATACATGCCTGCAACTGAGCTCCACAAAAACATTCACATGGGGAATGTGATGGGAAAAGATTCATCTAATAATAGGGGGTGAAAACCACCTGAAGATATATAGAGAATCTATTTCTGCGGTGCAGGAATGTATTTCAGTGGAATAACCAGTATGGTTGCGTGAAAAAAGAGAGGATAATAACAGTCTGGCAAGAGCACGTCAGTAGTACTTTAGGACTCTGACATGTCCAAAGGACAAAAAAAAAAAAACCATAGACTAAGACACCAGGATGACCCAGCCAAGGGACACAGGGGTATCATGTACACCAAAAGAGTACGCGTTGTCCAGGTGGAGCAGAAAGCATGATGCCAAGCTGTAAGGAAAAAAGGGTGGATTCCTGCAAGATTGGGAACTCCTTGGACATTCACGCAGAAAAAGCTGGTCTTCTGTAGCACAACAGGAGACAAGAGGGTATAAGAACCCATATAGTTATGGAATGATTATATAAGTTTTTTCTACTATATGGAAAAACCCTTCAGAGATAAAGTTCAATGCTCTGTAGCAAGGGCCCATAGTAGTAAGCTTCTCTGAGAATTGCAGAGAGCATTGTGCAGGATGTCAGACGGCTGCCTGGGTGAGAATCTTCACAGTCTTGTCAAGTGCATATATCTATATGATTTGCAAGGTATTGTGGGCAATGTAGTTCATTCACACCAGACACAGCTGCTGACAATAATTTAGTTGTGCTCTTGGGTAAAGCCAATAAGATATTTATTTATGGGGTTATTTCTCCCAACACAGATATGCTTGGTAGCACATAAATTAGGTAACTTGCTTTCAGTGTTAACTTGGAAAAACAAAGTCAAAATCAGGAAAATAACAAATGAAAAGTCACAAAGCAAGAAACAAACTGTTCTTTTCAGGTTAACTTCTGATTACTTCCCACATAGATACAGAAGTGATTCTCTCCTAGCTCACAAGCAATTAGGTAAGGCTTAATTGCTAGCAGTTACCAGCTGAAACCCCTTAGCTGGCTTGCCTTCCACTGTGTGGGTCAAATCCTGCTTCAGGAGCTTTTCTGAGTAGATTAAAGAACAAATTTGTATTTCTTTGTGATGGTTGCTGTACTTTATAACAGAAAGTTACCAACGGAGTTTAGATAGAGAGCAGTCCATATAAACAGGATCCTCATCTGCTATTATTCCCCCTTGTTCAACAAGCATGGGTTCAATATCATGGATTGTCACAGATGAATCTCTCAATGGAGCATTTTCAGGAGAATACTTGTTTCCCTGCTGTCTTTCAAGGTTATAGCTAGGGCATAGATCAGTGTTCATACCTGAGCTTCCATTGCTGCTAGAGTTCCTCTCTATATAGCCTGGCCAGTATGTAGTCCAGTTCTTATGTCCAGCCTTCCAATCCAGATCCCTGGACACTGGATCTCTCTTCACATACCTTCTGGCACACGTCTTAGGGTCCCTTCCACGTGCAGCCGTCTCCCTCACAGGTAGCCTCTGGTGATTCCTAGCTCTGCAGCACCATTCCTCTGGCTTTCCCCTGTCCAATGGTGTATGCTGGCCCTTGGAATACCTCCCAGTATACGTACTGCTTTGGACTCTTCTAGACCTCTCAAAGGCTTTTCTCTTCCTTCTTCCAAAGGGTCTCTTTCCCTCTCTGTCCGTCCGGTTTGGCTTCTGCTTCTGATGATCCTTCAGATGAAACTGATGATCAAACTCAAGCTGATTCTCAGGATACTGAGGACAATTCTCTGGATATCCAAGGTGATCATGAAGATGGTCATCTGTAGAATAAACTCTACTCTTATTCTGCTTAGATGAGTGCTCCTCCCTAATACAGCGCAGCTGTGCTGAATCAGGCCCTGCCCTTTGAGATGAGTGCTTAGGGATTACGTCATAGCCCTCCTGATTGAACACACGTTTCCCCACTTCAGCTCCTCTAATGGCTGTTGGAAACCTGGTGCATTCTGGGACTGGTAGTCTTTTATGGGAAAATTCTGTTTTCTTATTTCTACCAGAACTGACAGGTTGCTTGTTCAGAGTCACTTCACCTTTCCTATAGCTCCTTCCTGAGCTATGATAAGCTTCCTTATCACAAGGAGAATGATGAGATAAAACTGACTGAAGTCAGGTGTGTTGCCACACCCTAGGAAAGGATATGGCTAGAAGAAGATAACCTGCAGTGAGTAGTACTATGCAAGATAGTGGAAAGTAGCTGGCAATGAGCACTAAAGTAATCACTGGAACTCCTGCATGCACAGCAACTGAACAAAACAGCAGAGGGGATTCTCCTGTGTGAAAACAGAGAGAAAAAACAGACAAAGGGAGCGGAGATATTCCCGTCCCTGTCTGATGAGTTGTTCAGAGCATGCATTGAAGGATAACAAAAAATGTACACTGGAAAGAAAGAGAAGTAATTCAGTATGGTACCAACTCAAGCAGGGGAAACCCCTGGAAGAGAGGTGGAAGGTGACTTACCATATGGTAAGTTAGATGAAGGAAAATATGTCCATGCTCCTGTTCTTTGTAATGACCTGACTCTTGTTTTTTGTCGGAAACTGTTAGTTCTATGTAAACCGCGCTGATCGCAAATAGTGCAGTATAGAAGAAATGTAAATAAATAAATAAATAAATAAATGTGGGGACAGAAACTATCATGGGATAGTTGTGGCCTCCCTTCGTGGTAGTAAGAAGGGGAGAATTCTGTAACCCATGGACAAAGTATCCTAACAGCTTTGCATACTGAAAAAGAAAAAACCAGTGTAGAGTTTGAAGAAAAAACTTCTGCTAGAAGAAGTTAACTGTAGATTGCAACATAGAGGAACCTATGGTTGCTGGGTATGATTAGACTGGTTAGAGTCTGGAGACTTCAGACTAGGATGAGATGTCCCTTGCTTGGGTACATCTGAAGGATGGGCAGGAGAAGGGTGAAACCTTCTTTTCTTAGGGAAAGGAGGTTTGGTAGGACATTTCCTACGTCCTGGGGAAAAAGAAGGCTTAGGATGGTTTCCAGAACCAGGGAAGTCAGTGGAGCAATGAGCAACCTGACGTAAAGCCTCTCTATTGAAGAGATTTTCTCCAGTACAAGGAGAATTACCCAGTGTATGTTGTGCCCATCTGCTCAAGTCTGAAGCTTGCAGCCAGGCTTTACAACGTCCTCCAATGGCAATAGCAGAGGACCTGCTAACAGACTCAAAAGAGTCTAGAGAAGCACGAGAAAGAAACCAAGAGATATTCCTGCTATGATTAAGAAGCAAGGAATAGTCAGTGGCCTTAGGCTCTGACAAAAAAGGGGACAAAAGAGATAATTTCTCTGTGACCTCCCGAAGTGTCAGACTCATATAAAAAATATATGAGATAATTCTTGAAGCCAGCATAGAAGTTTGGAAGGTTTGACGTCCAAAGGTATCAAGTGCTTGAGATGCACGACCTGGCGGATAAGAAGAATGCTTCTTCTTGCTTCTTACCTTCCTCACTGCTGATTCCACTACAATGGAATGATGTGGAAGTTGGTTCTTTTGAAATCCCGGAGAGGGAGGCACCTGATACAGAACATTCATGGCTGTAGAAGGCGAAGGAACCTTTAAGGGTGATTCCCAAATCCTCAGAAGAAGATCCTGCAAAGAATGATGTAAAGGAAGCATTATATTTTCCTTATCTGCAGGATCTTGAGTAAAGCCAGGAATAGGAATGGCAAGAAAGGTTGCCATGTCAAGGAGAAATTTCTGAAAAGAAGGATCTCCAATAGGAACTATTCCTGGGTAAGCTGAGGTTGAAGGAGCAGCTTGAGCACCAGAAGACATACTGGACTGGTGCAGAAAAAGAATCCTGCTAGATGGACCGTGATACTGACAGTTCTGATTTGAGGCAGTTAGTACTGCATTGTCAGTGCCTGGTATCGATTCTAAACTAGGCATAGAAAGGATCGATGGCACCGATGGAACTGCAGGAATCGACATCGATACCGGTACAGGTATCGGAGACGATAACGTTATCGAAGCAGTAATCGGGGGCTGCTGAAGCAGTGCCAAGGTAACCAGAGAGCCTTGGTAAATATCCTCGGTACTGTGCAGTTTGAAACGAAATGGATCGGTACCAAGTCATCGAGACTGGAAATCGATTCTAGACTCGGCATCGAAGGTAGCGAGTCTATCGATGCATGTCCAGAAGGTACCGATGTTGGTGGCGGTATCGGCGATGCCGATACAAGAAAGTCAATCGGAGTCGTATCGATCGGTTCCGAAGGTACCGAGGACGTCCGACGACGATGCTTGGTGAAGAGTGGAACACTCGACACAGGCGCCGATGTCGGGGTATCGGTACCGCTCGAAGCCGATGCCAACCCCGAACATGGCGAGAAAACAGGAAAGTCAATCTGGGTCGTATCGATCGGCCCCGAAGGTACCAACGACACCAGGTGACGATCCCCGGTGAAGAGTGGAACACTCGACACCGATGCCGGGGGATCGGTACCGCTCGCATGGCTCAGGTATGTTCTGTGAGGGGTGAGCCCCAGGAACAACCTGAAACCCCGAAAATGCTTTGGAGCCCGAAGACTCCCGCCGGGGTATTATTGCCAATGGGGTTCTTGAGGGCAAGGCCGGAGCCGTCATCATGCTGGGCATGAGACTTACCCTTCAAGAATTGGCTAGTCTTAACAGACTGTTTGTGGGTTACCTGATCCTGGAGAGAAGAATAAACCGGTGTCCTCACCTCAGGAGGAAAAACGGCATCGAGGGAAACTCGAAAAAGGGAAGGTCTTCTCCCAATAAAATAGCCTGAGGTATCAGGGTAAAAAGGGTCAGGACCCAAACAGGTTAGACACCAAGCATTGGAGTCTAAAAAGAAAACTAAGTTTCCACAGTGAAGGCACTTCTTAGGGGAAGAAGGCTCCATGTTGGAAAAGGCCTGGTAGGCCCCAAAAAGTTAAAACAAAAAACTGAGGAGAAAATATTTCTCTAAGTTTGAAAAGAAAAGAATAAAGCACCGGCGATACCGGTATCGGCGGGAAAGACAACCGCGACCACAAGAAAATAAGGATTTTAAAGAAAAAAGTTTCTGCGGTGACAGGACGTCGACCTGTTGGCTCCGCGGAAAAACGAAAACTGAGGAGAGGCAGTGGGAAAGGCGGGAAGTCAGCGCGCAGGCGCGAGGGATGCTCCAAAAAGCTTTCTGATTGGATGCTGGGGAGCATTCCCGTGCAGGCTCCGTCGGTACCGACGTACCCATATGTGAAGACTCATTCCTGCTTGTTCCTGGAGATAATACATTCTCTAAAATGCTTGTATGCAAATGCTAGAAGTCTAAAAAATAAGATGGGAGAGTTAGAATATATAGCACTAAATGAAAGGTTAGATATGATTGGAGTATCAGAGACATGGTGGAAGGAGGACAACCAGTGGGACACTGTGATACCTGGGTACAAACTATATCGTAATGATAGAGCTGATCAAATTGGTGGAGGGGTTGCTCTCTATGTTAGAGAGGGCATTGAGTCAGAAAGGATTAAAGTTTTGCAGGAAACAAAATCTGCTGTAGAATCTATATGGATTGAAATTCCATGTAAAAGGGGGAAGGCGATGGCAGTGGGGGTGTACTATCGAGCGCATTGCCAGAATGACCAAATGGATGATGAAATGCTCAAAGAAATCAAGGAAACTAACAAATGTTACAGTGCAGTAATAATAATGGGTGATTTCAACTACCCCGGTATCGACTGGGTCAGTGTCACGTCAGGACATGCTAGGGAGATAAAGTTCCTAGATGAAATAAATGACTGCTTCTTGGAGCAGCTGGTTCATGAACCGACCAGAGGGGAAGCCATATCAGACGTAGTCCCAGATTTAGTGCAAGAGATAAGGTTGTTGGGGCCACTTGGCAATAGTGATCATAGCATGATCGCCTTTGATTTAATTAGTGGAGGAGGGATAGTAAGGAAATCCACAGTACTACCTTTTAACTTTCGAAAGGGAAACTATGATAAAATGAGGAAAACAGTTAAGAAAAAACTAAAAGGAGCAGTTGCAAAGGTTAAAGATGTACATCAGGCTTGGCTGTTGTTGAAAAATACTATCTTGGAAGCCCAGACCAGCTGTATTCCACGCTTTAAGAAAAGTGGAAGGAAGTCCAAAAAACTGCCAGCATGGTTTAAAGGTGAGGTCAGAGAGGCTGTTGTTGCCAAAAAAGCATCTTTCAGGAAATGGAAAAAAGAGCCAAACGACGAAACCTGGAAACAGCACAAGCACTGGCAAGTCAAATGCAAGGCATTGATAAGGTAGGCAAAGGGAGAATTTGAGAAGAAGCTTGCTGCGGAAGCAAAAACGCGAAGTAAAGACCTTTTCAAGTACATTCGTAGCAAAAAACCTGTGAGAGTCAGTTGGTCCATTAGATGATAAAGGGGTTAAAGGAGCACTAAGGGGCGACAAGGCGATAGCGGAGAGATTGAATGAATTCTTTGCTTCAGTCTTTACTGAGGAAGATGTAGGGATGTTACCCATGACTGAAGTGGTATTTAAAGGTGCGGAAGAATTGAAGGAAATATCGATACATCGGGAAGATGTATTACAACTATTAGATAAACTGAAGGGTAGCAAATCACCTGGGCCGGATGGTATACATCCAAGGGTGTTGAAAGAATTGAAATACGAGATTGCAGACCTGCTATTAGTAATCTGTGAACTATCATTAAAATCATCTCTAATACCTGAAGATTGGAGGATCACCAATGTAACACCAATTTTTAAAAAGGGTTCCAGGGGTGATCCGGGAAACTACAGACCGGTGAGCCTGACATCAGTACCGGGAAAAATGGTAGAAACCATCATAAAGAATAAAATTACTCAGCAGGTAGATAGTCATGACCTAATGGGAGACAGCCAACATGGCTTTAGACAAGGAAGATCTTGTCTTACTAATCTGTTATGTTTTTTTGAAGGAGTGAATAATCAGGTGGACAAAGGTGAGTCGGTTGATATTGTGTATCTGGACTTTCAGAAAGCCTTTGACAAGGTCCCTCATCAGAGACTTTTGGCAAAACTAAAGAGTCATGGGATAGGAGGCAGTGTACTATTGTGGATCAGGAACTGGTTAAAAGATAGAAAGCAGAGGGTAGGGCTAAATGGCCAATTTTCCCAATGGAGAAAGGTGAATAGTGGTGTACCCCAGGGATCTGTGCTGGGTCCGCTGCTTTTTGACATATTCTTAAATGACCTGGAAAGTGGAATAACGAGTGAGGTTATCAAATTTGCAGATGACACAAAACTATTTAAAATTGTTAAAACCCAAGAGGATTGTGGAAAATTGCAAGAGGATCTTGATAAATTGGAAGACTGGGCATCAAAATGGCAGATGAAATTTAATGTGGACAAGTGCAAGGTTATGCACCTAGGGAAGAACAACCCAAACTATGGTTACACGATGCAAGGTTCCACATTAGGAACCACCACCCAGGAAAAAGATTGAGGCGTCATTGTGGTTACCATGTTAAAACCCTCGGCCCAGTGTGCAGCAGCGTCCAGGAGAGCAAATAGAATGCTAGGTATGATAAAGAAAGGAATAGAAAATAAAACAAAAGATATTATAATGCTTCTATATCGTTCCATGGTGAGACCGCACCTTGAATATTGTGTGCAATTCTGGTCACCATATCTTAAAAAGGATATAGCGATTTTAGAAAAGGTTCAGAGAAGAGCCACCAAAATGGTAAAGGGGATGGAAGGATACTCCTATGAAGAAAGGCTAAAAAGGTTGGGGCTCTTTAACCTGGAAAAGAGACGGCTGAGGGGAAATATGATAGAAGTCTATAAATTAATGAACGGAGTGGAATGGGTAAACGTAGATCGATTGTTTACCTTATCAGAATATAGAAAGACTAGGGGACATGCAATGAAGCTACAGGGTAAACTATTTAAGACTAATAAAAGAAAATATTTTTTCACTCAACGTGTAATCAAACTCTGGAATTTGTTACCGGAGGATGTAGTAAAGGCTGTTAGTGTAGCTGGGTTTAAAAAAGGTTTGGACAAGTTCCTGGAGGAAAGGTCCATAAACCATTATTAAGAAGGGACCCAGGATATCAATGCTTGAACCAATACAAGCATTGTGGAACCTGTGTCCCTTGGGGAAACTGCTAGGTACGTATGACCTAGATTGGCCACTGTTGGAAACAGAATACTGGGCTTGATGGACCTTGGTCTGACCCAGTATGGCATATCTTATGTTCTTATGTTCTTATATATATAATGTTATATATAAGGTCGAAGTCCCTTGAAGAAGGCTTACACCGAAACATGTGTAGAGCAGACCTGCTGATTTACAATAAAGCTCCTGTCTTCCAGTGGTGTGTGTCTCCCGCTCTTCTTCGTTTCTTTGTGTTTGCAGGAGGGGTGCTCATTTTCCCGTGTTTCTTTACTCAGCAAGCCAGCCAGGATGGATCAGGGTAAGCGCAACCCGGTGGGGGGGGGGGGAGGGGGTTGTTACTGCCTTTGCACAGAGCTCGGAGATCAGGTCACCATTTGCTAAGATGATACCACTTCCTCCAATTCTTATTTAAATCCTTCAGCATGTCATCTAAGCAACCCATGAATGCTTCTTCATGCTTTTCCGCCTTCACTTAAGAATTCTATGCTGGGTCAAAAGTCCTCAGTGCCAAGACTCTAACCTGTCTTAACAGAGCTTCGCTGAACTCCTGTGGCCTAACATGAGCCATTTCGTCTGCTGTTTTGTTAGCTTTCTTCTGCAGTGTTAGGGCCTTCCAGCCAATCTGCTTGCTGTGCTGGTCCTACTGGCACTGCTGTGCCCCTATTCCACTATCTTGAGGTGTTCATTGCCCTCTTTGTACCACTTTGCTTTTGTGATGGTGGCTTCTGGTACTCAACCTGTCATGATACGCACTATCTGTCCCACTTCTGGGGACCCTAGGGAAGGGGTCTGTGATACTCTGGATGACTTCTAGTGCTGTTAGATGCACCCACCAATATTAATGGAGTGGAACAGGTTAACGTACATCGGTTGTATATTCCTTCAGAAAGTGGAAAGGCTAGGGAAAATGCAATGAAGCTACAATGTAGCACATTTAACACTAAACTGAGAAAATATTTTTTTTCTCTCAATGAATAATCAAACTCTGGCATTTGCTGTGGAAGATGTAGTAAAAGCTTTTAGTGTAGCTGGGTTTAAAAGAGGTTTGGAAGAAAAATCCATAAACCATTACTAAAGTGGACTGTGGAAATCCCCTGCTTATCCCTGGATAAGCAACAAGGAATTTGTGTACCTTCTGGAAAACTGACAGGTACTTGTGACCTGGATAGGCCACTGCTGGAAATTGGATACTGGACTTGATGGATCCTTGGTCTGACCCAGTATTGCATACCTTATGTTCTAAGTTCAAAATAGGTTTGACTGAAAATAGGTGGCAATCCTCCCTGTTTCACTCCCCAGATAGGGATGAGGAAACAAATGCTTCAGTGCTCGAAGACTAACGAAGTGTGCACAAAATGAGCATAAAATCCTTAAGAAATTCCCTTTATAGAAACATAGAAACAGAGAAAAATAATGACAGAAAAAGACCACATGGTCTCTAGTCTGTCCTTCCATATCGACAACTACAAGGTAGGGAGGCAACTTATACTAGATAGAGAGAGAAAATAATAGATATTAAAAATCAAACACCAAAACTTATAGAAAAACAAACAATAAATGAAGGAAAATTATGGTAGATATGTTAAATAAGTATTGACACCTGGAGCAAAATACTTGGTTATTGTTTTTAACATTGCATTCTGAAGTTTGAAACCTACCCTAGTGACCACACTGCTATTTGGTTTTTCAGAAAGCGTAGTTACTTACCTGTAACAGGTGTTCTCCAGGAACAGTAGGAATCAGTCCTCACATATGGGTGATGTCCCGTGTATAGCATTTTCCCAGCTTTCAAAGAAAGCATCTGGGAATGCTACCACATATCCATAGTCCCCTTTCCACCCAAGGGTGCCATCTTGCTCAGTCAGATGACATAGCTAGGATGGCAGTAAAAACTAAAACAAGGTAGGGAGGCAACTGCCCAGGGGAGGAGGGAGAGGACTGATTCCTGCTGTTCTCGTAAAATACCCGTTACAGGTGAGTAACTATGCTTTCTCCAGGAACAAGCAGGAAGTCAGTCCTCACATATGCGACTCCCTAGCTCCAGGCTGCCGAGGACTGAACACGACAGCACCAACAGCGACCAATCGGGTAGCCGTGAGCTGCAGGTGGTGAGTCCCCATTGAGAGACTCTGCAAGACCCTAGTGTCCAGCGACACTATCACTCCGGTAGCCTGAACATAGAAGAGTCAGAGGGCAGGAGTTGCCTACACCCCAAGAATATTATGGAGTACCACCTGGACAAAGGCATTGTCCCTGTGGGACCCGCTCTCCAGGCAGTATTGAGCTGCGAATGTATGACTTGAAGACCATGTGACGGCTTTACAGATCTCCATCACTTGTACTGTGTGGAGGTTGGCCACCAAAGTAGGCATCACCCTCAAGCACTGCGCTGTGATCCAGTGCTTAAAGGAGAGGCCAGCTCGCTCAAAGGAGAGGGCAATACAGTCCGCCACCCAAGCAGACAGAGTTTGCTTGGTCACGGGGAGCCCCAGTCTGCTGGGGCCATAAGACACAAAAAGCTGATGAGCTTTCCGATGGGCCTGAGTCTGTTGCAAATAGAGGGACAGAATCCGCTTGCAATCTAGTATGTGAAGTATTAGTTCCTCCCTGCCGGCATGAGGCCCTGGGAAGAAGGTGGGGAGGACCACCTCTTGGTTGATGTGGAAAAGAGAGACCACTTTCAGGAGGAATTTGGGGTGTGTGCGGAGCACCATCCTGTTCTTAAAGAACCTCATATATGATGGGTCCGTCACCAGAGCCTGATGTTTGCTCACTCTTCGAGCGGACATGAGGGCCACTAGGATGGCCACTTTCCAAGACAGATCTCTCAGGTGGCAAGTGGCCAGGGGCTCGAATGGCTGTTTAGTGAGCTGGGAGAGCACCACGTTGAGGTCCCATTTCACCATCGGAGGGTGGAGGGGCGCTTGGACAACAGGAGGCCCAGGAAGAACCTAGAGACCAGGGGCTGGTTAGAGAAGGGTTTTCCTTTGATAGGGTGGTAGTGCATGGCTATGGTACTTAGATGCACCCTCACCGAGTTGGATTTCAGCCCAGTGTGCGACAGGTGCAGTAGGTACTGGAGAACCAGTTGCACGTGGCAGGAGAAGGGATTCTCTGCTTTCTCTGCACACCAGACGGAGAACTGTCTCCACTTAAAGGCACAGACCCGCCTGGTGGAGGGTTTCCAATAGGACTTCCTCAACTTCCCCCGGCAGGTTAAAGGGGGCCAAGCACTGCCCTTTCGGCAGCCACGCCATTAGTGACAGTAACCCCAAGTTGGGGTGCAGAAGGGAGCCCTCCTCCTGGGATAGGAGGTCCAGGGCTCGGCTCAGTGGGACTGGGAGTGCTACCGACGGGATAGCAGCAGGAGAAACTAGGGTTGCCTGGCCACCTGGATGCGATCAGTATGGCTGATGCCCCCTCGGCTCTGGACCTTGAAGAGGGTCTTGGCGACCGGGTGGGGGGGGGGAGGTCAGTGGGAACGCATATAGGCAGCCTTCCAACCACAAGATTAGGAAGGCATCTGCCGCCATTCTCCTAAGGTGTGGTTGGCATGAGCAGAAGCGTGGTAGCTGTGTGTTGTCCGGGGAGGCAAACAGGTCCAGCATTGGCCTGCCCCAGCGGTGGAAGAGCTGCTTCGCTAACTGGGGTTCAAGCGCCACTCGTGTGGGTGAAGGACTCTGCTCTTATCCCAACTGCTAAGCAGTTGTCCTGGCCTGACAGATTTAATTTAATTAGCAGGTTTTTATATACCGCAACTTCCATAGATCAGTTGCGGTTTACAATGAACAACAATGAACAAGCAAGGCTGTTTTACAAGGAACGGCAGTAAACATCAATGCTGTTTTTACATATAACAGTGTAAACAATAATGGGCTCAAATCTAACAGTAACAGATTGGTAGAATTGAGAACTATATACAGTGAACATGTTTAGAACTATAATACAATTTTAATTAGAATCTCTGGATATCTTACAAGGTTTTAGTACATATTCCAGTTCGAGGGTCACTTATTGCTGGTGCGGCTATCCCTTTTCTTGTTGTATTTGAGAGTTTGATACGGATGCATAATGTGTTGAGAATAAGTATGTTTTGAGTTTTTTCCTAAACTCCATGATTTGGGGTGATGATCTTAATTCCGCTGGGATGTTGTTCCACAGTATGGGGGCAGCATGGGAGAAAGCTTTCTTGTTCGTTGACAGATATACCGCTCGCAGGAGCATTCTGTTGTGCACTGCAAAGGAAATGAGAGCTACCGCTTCCTGACAAAGAGAGTACGAGCCCTTACCCTCCTGCTTGTTGATATAAAACATGGCCACCTGGTTGTCCTTATGGATCAGGATAGGCTGGTGCCGTAGGCAGAACGCTTGCAGGGCCAGGAAGATTGCCCTGAGTTTCAAGAGATTGATCTGCAAGAGTGACTTCTCCTGGGCCTTGCGTGTGCCTCCCAACCCAGGAGGGAGGCGTCTGTTGTCAGGATTTGCTGTGGTACGGGTGGTGCATGTTTTGCCACCAGGTGAGGAATTCCACCAGCTGGCAAGTGACACTGACTTTGTCTTGTAGCCTGCCCATGGCCCGAATCCACTGAGAGCAGAGGCACTATTGGGCTGTCCGCATGTGTAGGCGGGCTAGTGGTAAGACATGGACCATTGAGGCCATGTGGCCCAAAAGGCGGAGGAGGCGGTGAGCTGCTACTGACCGGTGACCCTGTACCTCTGCTGCCAGTTGCATGAGGCGGTCTGCCTTTTCTCTTGGCAGGAGAGCCTTGATCTGTAGCGTGTACAATTACGCTCCTATGAACTCCAGACTTTGGGATGGAGCGAGATGGGACTTGGGGTAGTTGATGATGAACCCCAGGTGCTGAATCAGGAGAGTTGTACGCTCTGCGGCCTGCCTGACCTCTGAGGCCGTACGCTTCTGATTAGCCAGTCGTCCAGATAGGGGAAGACAAAGGCCCCTTGAAGGCATACTGCCTGTGAGAGGAGTGGATCAGGATATGAGTATACACATCCTTTAGGTCTAAGGAGCACAACCAATCTCCCTGGCGGAGGTAGGGCACCAGTGTTCCAAGGGAGAGCATCTTGAACTTCTCCCTCACCAGAAATTTGTTCAAGTTTCACAGGGCGAGTAAGGGTCTGAAGCCCCCTGTTCTTTAGGGGACAAGGAAGTACCTTGGGTAGAAGCCCTTCCCCCCTCAAATGCCTGGGTTTGGGCTTCACAGCGTTGTCCCTGAGCAGACCTGTGAGCTCTGAGGTCTGGGGTGAAGGACAGGTTACACTGGCTCTCCTGGAAAGAACCTGGGTGGAATCTGTTGTAAGAGGAGGAGGTATCCCTCCTTTACTATCTGCAGTACCCACTGGTCTGAAGTGACCTTGACCCACTTTTGGGCAAATAGTGCCAGGCAGCCCCCTGTGGGCTGGTAAGGATCCCCCCCCCCCCCCCTGGAAGGGGGGAGGTCCTGCCCTGGGAGTCAAAAGCTCCCCCCTTGTTGGGCTGGAGCCAGGGCTTGGGGATTCTGAGCCTTAGGCTTCTGAGTTCCTTGGCCCTGTCTTTTGGGTGAGAACCCTGCTGCTGGCCTGAGAAGGCCTGGTATCGGTGATCCTGCTGGAAGTACCCCCTTTTCCCAGGGAATAGGAATCTTTTCCCTAAGGGCTTTTGCAGGGAAAAGGTGGTCTTCCTCGAGAGCCTAGGGCAGGTCACCACTTCAGCCTCTATCTCGGGTGTCTTGTCAGCCAGTGGTTTGCCAAGTAAGTTCTCACTGGTGCAGGAGACGTCAAAACAGCTTGTTCTGGACCCTACTGTTTGTCGGTCTCTGATGCCGGCTGCTGCTACTTGAGCCACGGACTTGAATCCATCATAGGCCACCCAAGAGAGAAACTTTGAGCTGTCCTTGATCCCGGAAGTCAGAGCCTGTAACCAATTGAGAGGTTCCCGGCCAGCTCCGCCGAGAACCCAGACAATTCCTGGGTCAGGGCCTTCAAATACATGCCTATGTATAGCTCATAGGCCTGGATTCGACACACCAGCAGTGAGCCCTGGTAGCACTTGTGCCCCATGGCATCGAAGGCTCTAGTATCCCTGCCAGGGGGGACAGAAGAGTAAGTCTTCTGGTTTTTGAGTTTTTGCATGGTTGACTCGACAACTATGGAGTTGTGTGGGAGTTGGGGCTTGTGAAACCCCGGCCCCTTCCTGACACGGTATATGGCAATGAGGCGTCGACTGACCACAAGCACAGATGCTTTTCTGGTCTCCCACATTCTCAGTAGTAGCCGCTCGAGGATTGGCTGTACTGGCACTGTGAGTCTCTTTGGGTGGAGATTCGAACTGGAGGATCTCCAGCTCCTCGGTGCGTGGGTCGTCCTCCGCCTCGGTTTGGCCATATCCTGACAAATTTGCAGAAGGCCAAGTCCTCTGGAGGAGAATGGCGTTGGGGCACTGGGGGAGATGGGTCAGAGGGAATGTCTCGGTGCTGTCTGGTTTCCGGGAAGGCATCATCAACGGTCTTCCACTCAGAGTCGAGAGGGAAAGACAAGTCTGAGGCCCTGCGACTCCTTGGCTCAGGGCCCACTCCGAAGGTCTGAGGCCTTCCCGAGGACCTGGGGTTGGAATCTCGTAAACTGGATGGGGAGGACTGGATTCTTGAGGAACGGGACCGGGACCTCGACCGGGGACGAGGACTTATCCAAGGCCGATGGCGCTTGGAGCTCAGCTCAACGACCAGGGACTCCCGTGCAGTCGGGTGCCCGGTCATTGGGGTAGATGATGCAGACGAACCTGCCCTCATTGCCTGCTGCATGGCCAGGATAGCAGTGATGTTCTGCTCCATTGTGACTATTCTGGACTCCAGGCCAGAAGGCTTCACAGTTTTCAGCACGGGCACTGGGGATCTCAGGCCAGGCAACAGCACTCTCACAAGTATGTCCTTGACAACGACTATGGCCTTGAGGATCCTTGCATGGTCTCCACAGCCGAGGCATCCTTCTTGAGGACCTTAGTGTGACAATTTTCAGAGTTGCCCGAGTCCCTCCAGGCAGTCTTACCAGGTTTCTCCGGCAGAGCTTTTACAGACTTCAAGGATTTTTCTTTTTCCACTAGGGGTCCGAGGTCTTTCTGGAGGAGCTGCCGCTGCAGGACTCCGAGGATGCTCAGCCCTTTCTGGAAGTGCTGGACTTGGAGCCTGGCGTCAGGGAGGCCGGTGCCGAGTTGGACCTGGGGAACAGTTTCTCTTGCAACTCAGACCTCTTTGTATTGGTCTTAGGCGTCACGGCCTGGCACAGGTCGCAGGAAGTGCTATCATGGTCCGGCCCCAGGCAGCGTAGGTAGCAGTCATGGGTGTCTGTGACAAAGTTTGACTGTAGTGGTCACATTTTTTGAACCCACCAGGAGACATAATGGGGAGACACCCGGCTGGGATAGTCGACCCCTGGGTGAAATAGGACGTGAATACCGGACGAGGCAAGCCTTGAAGATAAAAGAGAGAAGAGAGCCGAGAATGGTGCAGAGCCCAGCACTGGCTCGAGGTGGGAAGAGGAACCGGTACGCAAACTGGGAACAGCTAATTTTAAAGGATATAGCAAGGATTTTCTCCGGGGAATTTGGAGCGACGTTGGTTGGGCTACACGGAAAAAAGGAGACCGAGTAAGATGGTAGCCTTGGACGGGAAGGGGACCGTGCGTGCGTGCCTTCTTTGAAAGCTGAAGAAATGCTCCATGTGAGCTCCATCACTGAAGACATCACCCATATGTGAGGAATGACTTCCTGCTTTGTTCCTAGAGAATACCCACAGTGAATATGCATGAGATAAATTTGCATGCTACAGGTCATCAGGATGGCATGCACCAGTTATATGATAGATGGTGAAGTAAAAGCTATAGAAGAGCTATAAGAAAAGCTCTTAAAGTCATCACTCCAGAAGTGTAAGAGAAACAGCAAAGCATCCAACCACTTACGAGGCATAGCAGTTATCTTGTGCTACAGTCACTCCACTATAAGGTAGCATCCAACTAACTTCAGTGCTCAGGAAACGCTTCATGCAGTTGATAGGCTCATATGGTCGCCGTAAGTCCCAGAACTTGATTTTTCGATCATTCCCAGCTGTCATCAGAAAGTTACTGAAAAAACACAACCCACAGAGATCATGTAAAAGCATTAAGGGCAGATGCTAAACAGCTTTCTTTGACTCCATCATACAGAGGTTTTTTTCTCATATAACCTCTTGAAAATTTAGACCCTCTTTCACAAATACTTAAAAAAATAAAAAAAATAAAAAAAATCAGAAATAAAATACTCTTCAGTCATAAAAAAGCGTAGTTACTCACCTGTAACAGGTGTTCTCCAGGAGCAGCAGGAATCAGTCCTCACATACGGGTGACGTCGGCGTCGACGGAGCCCTCGGGCGGAGCATTTCCCCAGCTTTCAAAGAAAGCCTTTGGGAATGCAGCGCGCATGCGCGGTCCCCTTCCCGCCCAAGGGTGCCATCTTGCTCAGTCTGATGACATAGCTAAAAGACAGCAAAACACAAAATGAAATATATGACTGCAACTCCAAAGGTAGGAGGGAGGGTCGTGAGGACTGATTCCTGCTGCTCCTGGAGAACACCTGTTACAGGTGAGTAACTACGCTTTCTCCAGGACCAAGCAGGAAGTAAGTTCTCACATATGGGACTCCCCAGCTCTAGGCTACCGAGAACCCAAAGCTGAAAAATAAGCTCCCTCTAGAGCCTCAGCATGCATGATAAGAATCTTCTCTGAGAACGCCCCCGAACGGTAGCCCAACACAAGGGCCGGAGGGGTAGGAGTTACCTAAACCTCAAAGAGATTACGGAGTACCGCCTGTCCGAAAGCACTGTCCCTGCGGGACTCCCTCTCGAGGCAGTAATGGGACACAAAAGTCTGGCTTGAAGACCAAGTAGCGGCCCGGCAGATGTCTGCCAACAGAACAGAGTGGAGATGAGCTACTGACGCAGCCTTCGCCCTGACACAATGGGCCGTGACTCGACCCTGCAGGGAGAGGCCGGCTGCCCTGTATGCCCCGGCGATACAATATGCTATCCAAATGGACAGGGTACACTTGGACACAGGTAACCCCAGTTTATTAGGGTCAAAAGAAACGAAGAGCTGAACAGCCCTTCGATGCCCCTGTTTAAGGTCAATACAGAAAGACAACGCCCTCCTACAGTCCAGGGTATGCAAGACCATCTCAGCCCAGCTGGCATGCGGCCTGGGAAAGAAGGTCAGAAGAACCACCTCCTGACTGAGGTGGAAGGAGACGACAACCTTTGGAAGGAACTTAGGATGAGTCCGTAAGACCACCCTGTTCCTATAGAACCATGTACACGGTCTATCAGAAACCAGAGCCTGTAGTTCACTCACACGCCTGGCCGAAGGAAGAGACACCAAGAACAACACCTTCCAAGAAAGGAAGCGTAAATGACAGGTAGTCATCGGCTCAAACGGTGGGCGAGTACGTTGTTGCAAGACCACATTCAAATCCCACTCAGGGGCTGGTGGACGAATCAGGGGCTTGAGCAAAATCAGGCCTCTGAGGAAACGGGCCACTAAAGGGTGGACCGACAGAGACTGGCCCTCCACCAGCGAGTGGTGCGCTGACAGAGCACTGAGGTGGACCCGAACAGAGTTGGATTTAAGGCCTAGGTCCGACAGGTGGAGCAGATACTGCAGCACCACTGGTACCAGGCACAAAAACGGATCCTCTTGGTGCTGAGCACACCAGGTGGGGAACCTACGCCACTTGAGGGCATAAGATTTCCGGGTGGATTGTCTTCTAGAGGCTAAAACTACCTCCTCCACTTTCCTAGGTAGAAGTAAGGGGGCTAGAACTACCCTTTCAGCAGCCAGGCTATCAAATGGAAGGACTGGAGATTGGGGTGCAGGAGAGATCCCTGATCCTGAGACAGGAGATCAGGCTGCAGCCCCAGGAGTGGAGTGTCCACCGCCAATTGCAGAAGGAGTGACTGACAGGTTGCTTGTTCAGAGTCACTTCACCTTTTCTATAGCTCCTTCCTGAGCTATGATAAGCTTCCTTATCACAGTATATGTTCCAAAAGGCCAAACCATCAATAAGGAGTACTACGTCCAAGTTTTGACTCATTTGAGAGATACAGTTCATCGTAAGAGGACAGAGATGCACAGGAATGGTAAATGGTTGCATCTTGTCCAGTAGTTCTTGGCCAAAATCCAAATCGAGCAAGTCTGTCAGCCTCTGTATTCACCTGATCTCGCACCCTGTGACTTTTTCTGGTTTCCAAAACTGAAATTAACACTGAAAAGAAGGAGATTCGATGACTTGGAGACCATTAAGCAAAATTTGACACAGCAGCTTCACAGCATAACGAAAGAGACATTTCAAAATTGTTTCCAGCAGTGGCAGGAATGCTGGAGAAAGTTTTTTTTTACCAAAAAGGGACTACTTTGCAGGAGACTGAGTGCAATAACTGTCAGTGCTATGCTTCTTGTATTATTGTACAAATCTTGATACTTTCTGATCGCACCTCGTAGGCCACTCAGGTGACATACTTGGAGCAGTAATTGACCACTGACACCAGGCTCTTGAAGCATTGGAAATGATCATCAGAGAGACCAGCTGAGAATCTGGCAAGCTTCTTTGCCAGGTCTCTCAGGTACATGCCCATTTACAGCTCGGTATGGCTGGATACAGGCGGAGCATAGAGCCCTGGAAGCACTGTCTAACTAAAGCCATCCATGATTTATTTTATTTATTTATTTATTTATTATACCACGCTCTTTAGAATCAGTGTGGTTTACATGTAAACTAACAGGTACTTTTTATTCCCTTGTCCCCGAAGGGCTCACAATCTAAGTGTACCTGAGGCAATAGAGGGTTAAGTGGCTTGCCCAAGGCCACAAGGAGTGGCCATGGGTTTAGAGACCCCAGTCCCTCCGGCCTGAGGTTGCTTGTCCCCATGTGGGAATTGAACCCCCGGCCTTCCGGCCTGAGGTAACCTGTCGCAACCACTGAGCCACTCCTCCCTCCTACCAGGGGACACCAATGAATGAGTCTTTTGGCTTTTGATCTGGCGCATGGCCAACTCTATCACCATGGAATTGTATGATAGCTGCATCTTTTGAAACCCTGGGCTCTTGTGGACTCAATACATGGAATCAAGCCACTTGCTCACAATGGGAACTGTAACTGGGGCTTTCCACATCCTGAACAGGAGCCGTTCCAAAATAGGTGGAAACCAGCACTATGACAGCCTCCTTAGCAGGGGAATTGTTCTAGAGGATCTTGAGGCTTTCCGCTAGAGGTTCCCCCTCCAATTCCACTGAGAAAGGTCCTCGGGCTGGGACAGTCAGCGTTTCTGTGGAGGACTAGTGTCCGAGAGAGCATCGCGATGCCTTTTGGTCGGCGGTTCAAGCTTCTCTCAGAATCAAACTCAGAGGAGCTCAAACTACCAAAGGGGATCACGCTGATGCCCAGATGGGATAGCCATGGGTAGAGGCTCTCAGCACTCAGAACCAGACATGCTCAGCGGGGAGGAATGGTAAGCAGATCGGGAACGAGATAGAGCCCTGGCATTTGAACTTGAACCGAACCACTCCAATACCGGCTGCACCTCCTCCAGTGACGCCCTCGCGGAAGGAGGGACCAGTGGCTGGATCCAAGGAACCGGAGGCAGTGAGCATTGAGACAGTATGGTGCTGGAGATAAGCCGCAAGGCTACACTCCCAGGAAGCCATCCTGGCCTCGAGAGCCCCGCAGTCAGATGTGGATCCAGATGGTCGCAGGCCCGATGCCGGTCCATGGATGGGACTCACTGATAGCGATGGCCTCAGTGGGCTTCTTGCGGCCCTCCAAGGAAGAGGGAGCCTCCTCCTGCTGGGGAAGATTCGAGGGCCACTCCCAGCCATCACCCTCAGCATTACGCAGAGGACTGTGGTGCTAATAACCGCCTTTGAATTTGACTTTGGTGGAGCCCGGTCCTTCTGGGAATGATCTTCTGAGGATGATCCCTGGTTCAATGCTCTGTGAATCTAGGGTTCAGAGTGGGCACGGTCACCACACAAGGCCGATGACACTGCAGCAGCCCCCCTGGGGTGTCGATTCCGTGGTCGAGGCTGGGGCTGAAGACGAGGCCTTGAGGCTAAACAGTGCCTCCTGCTGCCTTTCATGATTCTTCTGACCCTTGCTCCTTATCTGGAGACAGAGCGGGCAAGTGAAATCATTATGGTCAGCACCGAGGCAATGAAGGCAGCTGTTATGTTGGTCCATTATGGATGCAGTGTGGGCACAACTGCTGCACTTCTTAAAACAGCTGACCAAGGACATAACAGGAAAAAGGAGATCTGTGAGATCAAACACCAAGGTACTAGTCAGGGAAGGGCGCGAGAAAAGACTGAATGAACAAGCACTGAATGAACAAAAAAGGAGGGAACCTGAGAAAAACCCAACGCCGAGGAAGCAAAGATTCTGGGTACAGGAAAGTAACATTATGTGACTGAGCGAAGAATCGCACAGAAAAAAAAAACAAAAAAGCAAAAGAAACGCCACGTTTTTCCTGAGGAACAGACAACCATTTGATGGGCTCCACGGAAAAAAAAAGACTGAAGTAAGATGGCACCCTTGGGCGGGAAGGTGACCATGCATGCGTGGTGGAACTCCCAAAAGCTTTATATGAAAGCTGGGAAGTGGCTACCGCATGGGCTCCGTCTCTGCTGACGTCACCCATATGTGAGAACTGACTTCCTGCTTGTTCCCAGAGAACCGTGTTAATCCTTTTGAATATCAAGCTCTAAGTAACTTATTTTTTCAAAGCTAAAGAGATGGAGTTTCAGGCAGCCAGCTCCGAGTAACTAAATGTTGTTTGCTAGGAAAGTGACAACTTTACCTCAGCCATTGATGGCAAGGCCAACAATAGCTGCTGGGAAGACTGCAGCTCACTATCAGACATACAAGCTTGCCAACCAACACGCTTGCTAAATAATCCATGTAGCCCCATTGCAAACAGTGAAAAATAAAATTGCATTGGGCGGGTATCTAAAAGGATTAAGATCAAAGATATTGAGGAGGAGCCAAAATATCAAAATGAAACATGCTGCATAAACAGAAGACGAGCTTACATTTATATGCGCCAACAATAAATTGAAGGTAGAAGTAGAAGCACAAAAACTGGGAAGATATGAAGAAAACATACCTGCAGAACCTAGATAAAACTTGCAGGCACTGCAGACCACAACCCCTGACCTCAGTCCAGCTCCTGATAAAACCAAGCGAACCCTAAGAGCACTGTTGGTGCTCGGTCAGGAGCGCATCCAAATGGGCAGGTCATGCTGCTTTGGAATCCCTTCGGAGCATGGAGAAGCTGGTGGGATGCCGACTCAGTGTAAGAGGAAGCAAAAGTCTAAGACCTCCAAGTCTTCTGGGAAAGCTGTATCAAGCCCAATAGATAAACATGTGAAGTTGCAGGCAGCACCAGTGTCACCAGCTAGTACTTTAAATTCTTTGTTCACTGAGAGGGCATCTAAGCTTGGTGGTGCGCACACTGCCTTTATTACTCTGCTGTTACTGCTTACTAGTTCCTCCATTGAGAGAGATTCAGACGGGTTACCAGTTTTAGATGGGTTTCTAAAGTATCCCTGACCCTTCATATGGTCTCTTTGGGCCCTTTCAAAGTTTCTTCATCTGTGACTGAAGGTGGACAGATTTCACTTTAGGGAATCTGGCAGAATCACTAGAATTGAATCTTCAATTGTTAATACTACCAGTCATCTCTGCCAGTTTACTCAAGATGTGGTTGAAAAGTTTACTCAAGATGTGGGCATATTGAAAAGTTTCATTATATAATTGTGACTTTGGATTCTCAAGTTAGTACCCTGTAGTTAGACCGAGGGAGAACCCTAGATGTGGTGTATTTAGATTTCAGTAAAGCCTTTGACACTGTTCCGCACACACGACTTAAAAACAAACTGAGCACCCTAGGGATTGACCCTAAAGTTACTGCTTGGGTAAGAAATTGGTTGAGTGGAAGGTGACAAAGGGTAAAGATAAATGGAGCTCTCTCTGAGAAGGAGGTCACCAGTGGAGTGCGGCATGGATCTGTCCTTGGTTCAATTCTTTTTAGCATCTTTATTAGTGATATTGCAAAAGGGCTGTCGGGTAAGGATTGCCTCTTTGCGGATGATGCCAAAATCTGCAATATAGAGTAGATAACCAGGAAGATGTAGATAACATGAGGAGGGATCTAGCTAAGCTTTAAGAATGGTCTAGTATTTCACAGCTAAGATTTAATGTTAAAAAATGCAGGGTCATGCATTTGGGCTGCAGCAATCCAAGGGAGCGGTACAGTGTAGGGGGGGTGAAGTACTCCTGTGCACGAAAGAAGAGCAGGACCTAGGCGTGATTGTGTTTGATGATCTTAAAGTAGCTAAACAGGTAGAAAAGGCGACTGTGAAAGCCAGAAGGATGCTTGGGTGCATAGGGAGAGGAATGGCCAGCAGGAGAAAGGAGAGATAGTGCCTCTGTGTAAGTTCTAGGTGTGACCTCATTTGGAGTATTGTGTGCAATTCTGGAGACCTCATCTTCAAAAGGAAATAGCTAGTCTGTCCTTCCATATCACCCACTACAACAATCCCCTTTTTTCTTTTAGAGATCCTCTGTATTTGTCCCATGCTTATTTGAATTCAGATACTGTCCTCATCCCTACAACCTCCACTAGACTATTCCATGGATCCACCACTCTTTCCGTAAAGAAATATTTCCGCATATCACTGCTGAATCTATCCCCTTTCACCCTCATCTCATGTCCCTTCATAGCAGAGCTTGTTTTCAATCGAAAGAGGCTCTCCTCCTGTGCATTTATGCCACGGAGATATTTAAACGTCTCAATCATATCATCTCTATCCCACCTTTCCTCTAAGGTGTAAATATTAAGATCCTTAAGTCTGTCCTCATATGCTGTATAATGAAGACCACTAACCATTTTAGTAGGAAAGGAGGGATAGAGGTGATTATTATTTATTTGAGATGTTTAAATACCTCCATGGAATAAATGCATAGGAGAGCCTCTTTCGATTGAAAGCATGTTCTGCTACGAGGGGATATAGGATGAGGGTGAAAGGGGATGGACTCAAGAGCCAGCAACCCGATCGGCGTCAGGGAAAGGAGCAGGCAGGTAAGCTCCTCCCTGCTCCCCACCACGAGGCCAATCAGGCCGAAGAACCCCGCTGGAGCAGGATTTCAAATCTTCAGCGCTCCAAGGCACGCCCCGCAGCAGCCAGCCAGCAACCCAATCAGCGTCGGGGAACGGAGCAGGCAGGTAAGCTCCTCCGTGCTCCCCACCACGAGGCCAATCAGGCCGAAGAACCCCGCTGGAGCAGGATTTCAAATCTTCAGCGCTCCAAGGCGTGCCCGCATCTGGCGGGCCCACGCCTTAGGGCCTCGCCAGAGGGCCCTTTGGCGTGGCCCTTAGGCATGGGCCCGGGGCGTGAGCTCCGTAGCTGCCGGGGTCGAGCAGACTCGATCGCTCCTCCACACATCGCCTCCAAACCAAACCATCTCACGAGCTCCACCCTGGTACCTTCAAGTAACTCTCCTTTGTCTTGCTTCCCACTGCTGGCAATGTTCTTCCTCCCATTACCCGCCAGAATTTGCTACCCACTGCCTGCACTGTACTGCTATCCACTGCCTGCATAGCACTTGCTTAGCATTGCTCCCATTGCCTGCATCATACCGCTACTCATTGCTGGGCATAGAACTGCTACCCATCGCTGCATAGAACTGTTATCCATTGCTTATCCATTGCTTGCACAGAACTGTTATCCATTGCTTGCATAGTTCTGCTACCCATTGTCTGCATACTGTTGCTACCCATTGTTGCATAGTACTGCTACCCATTGTTTGTATACTGTTACCACCCACTGTTGCACAGTTGCCACCCATTGTTGCATAGTACTGCTACCCATTGTTTGCATACTGTTGCCACCCATTGTTACATAGTACTGCTAACCATTGTTTGCATACTGTTGCCACCCATTGTTGCATAGTACTGCTACCCATTGTTTTGCAAACTGTTGCATAGTACTACCCATTGTTTGCATACTGTTGCCACCCACTGTTGCATAGTACTACCCATTGTTTGCATACTCTTGCCACCCATTGCTTATCCACTGCTTGCTACCCATTACTTGCATTGAACTGCTACCCACTGCCTGCTTGTTTACCTATCACTTACTACCCGTTGTTTGCCTAGAACTTGCTACCCATTGCTTGCTCAGACCTTGCTGCCCACTACCATGGCCCCACATCTCATTGTCCTCCTCTTCCTTATCCTCCCCAACTGTTTCCCCTCCTACCAACACCCTCCCTCCTCTTCCCTCTACCCTCCCCCTACCTTCCTCACCTCTCCCTCCATTCAGCCCCCCTAGCCTAGCATCTGCTCTTGAGCTTCTTCACACCATCCCCCGCATTCAACCAGCCCCCCTCTAAGGCAACCCCACTCTCGCTTCTGCCGTACTATCTCCACTTTACCTCGCTCTCTAATACTCATTCTCCTTCTCTCATCAGGAAACATCAATCCCAACCCTGTCCCCCCACCCCCCGATTTCTTTCTCACACTAAAAAAAAAGCTCCTCACGTACCCTATTCTAATCTCATCCACATCCCGCTCCTCCCACCTTCCGCCCTCCCTCATTCAACCCACAATCACTCATCCTTAGATATCAACTCCAACCCTACCCCCAAAAATAATCCCTCACATAACCTACCCAATACCATCAATTTACCCTCATTTCCCCTCCCTCATGTCCCTCTTAGAGAGCACACTCACCCAGACCCATCCACCCACACCCTGGCTCCCTCTAAATCTCGGCATTACCCTAGAAATAGACCCCCACGCTATTCTGATAAGAAATCTACACGTGACTTATCCAACCTTATCCATATCCCTCTCCTCCCCCATCCACTCTCCCGTTTTCATGCGCCCTATAGAATGCATGCTCAGTCATTAAAAAAAACCCTTTTATTCATGATCTTTTTATCTCTAATGCCCTACACCTTCTTGCCTTGACCGAGACCTGCCCCCCCCCCCCCCAGACGACACCGCACCGCATCCATTGCTTCTCTCTGCTATGGGGGCTATCAGTTCTCCCATACACCTCGATCTACTGGTCGCGGTGCTGGTGTTGGCCTCCTACTCTCTCCCTCCTGCCAATTCCAACCCCTCCTGCCACCCCAATCACCCACCTCCCTCTCCTTCGAAGTCCACTCCATTCGCCTCCTCTCACCACTTCCCCTCCGAATAGCTGTTATTTATCGCCCACCCGACAAATTCAAATCAACCTTCCTCACCAACTTCGACCCCTGGCTTTCTGCCTTTATGGATCCCTCCTCCCCCACTCTTATTCTTGGTGATTTCAACATTCACATCGACAACCCCTCCGACCCCCATGCCTTAAAGTTCCTCGCTCTTACCTCCTCGTTCGACCTCCAACTTTGCTCCACTGCCCCCACACATCTATACAGCCACTGCCTTGACCTAATACTCTTCTCCAACTCCTCTCCTTCAAACTTCCGCAAATCAATCCTTCCCTCATCTGACCATCACCTCTTAACATTTACTCTTCAGCTTCCGCCGTCCCAACCTCATCCTGTCTCCTCCGACCTATTTAGAAACCTTCATAATATTGATCCCCTGACTCTCTCCTCCACCATCTCTTTCCTCCATTTTATCCTCCAAGTCCATCGAGGAGGCATTATCTTCATACAATGCTACACTATCCTCAGCCCTTGACACTCTTGCCCCTCCCACCCCATGTCCTGTCAAACAATCTACTCCCCAACCCTGGCTTTCACCCACAATCCATTACCTATGCATCTGCGACCGTTCTGCTGAATCCCGCTCCCCAGAAGATCTTCTACACTTCAAATTCATGCTTGGCTCCTTCTAGTCAGCCTTAGCACTTGCCAAACAAGATAACTACATCCATCTGAGCAACTCCCTTGCCTCTGATCCTCGCCGTCTCTTTAATACCCTCAATTCTCTCAAGGTCCCCCCGCCCCCGATACCGCCCTCCCTTTCTGCCAAAACCCTAGCCGACTACTTCCATGACAAAATCCACAAGATTACCCTCCAATTCCCTACCCCTCCATCTACCTCCCCTCCCCAATTCTCCTCCCCCATCCATACTCCCCCTGCCACCCTCTCCTCCTTCCCTCCGATCTCTGAAGAAGAAAGCGCACTCCTTCTGTCCTCCTCCAAACTCACCACCTGTTCTTCAGACCCTATAACCACCCCCTACATTCCCATCCCCCTCACCATTATCCGCTCCATCACTCATATCCTCAACCTTTCACTCTCCATGGCAACTGTCCCCGTTGACGTCAAACATGCTGTTGTCACACCCCTCCTCAAGAAACCCTCACTTGATCCCACATGCCCTTCTAACTATCGACCCATCTTCTTCCTTCCCTTCATATTCAAACTATTAGAACGAGCAGTCCACCGTTGCTGCCTCGACTTCCTCACCTCCCAGGCCCTCCTGGACCCACTACAATCCGGCTTCCGTCCCCTACACTCCACTGAAACGGCATTCACAAAAGTCAGAAACGACCTGTTCCTGGCTAAATCCAAGGGCCTCTATTCTATCCTCATCCTTCTTGACCTTTCTGCTGCCTTTGACACCATTGACCATGATCTTCTCCTCATCACCCTCTCCTCGCTTGGCTTCAAGGACTCCGTACTATCCTGGTTCTCCTCCTACCTCTCCTATCGCTCATTCAGTGTATGCTGTGGTGGCTCCTCCTCCTCCCCTACCCCGCTCCATGTAGGTGTACCCCAGGGATCTGTCTTGGGCCCCCCCCCTCCTCTTCTCTCGCTATACCCAAGGCCTTGGCGTGCTTATCTCCTCCCATGGCTTTCAGTACCATCTCTATGCCGATGACTCCCAAATCTACCTCTCTACACCTAATATTTCTCCGGCAACCCAGTCCAAGATCTCTGCCTGTCTTTCAGACATCGCTGCCTGGATGTCTCATCGCCGTTTTAAACTGAACATGGCCAAGACTGAACTCCCTGTTTTTCCACCTAACTCCTCCCCCCCACTTCCCCCTCTCTCAATCCATGTGGATGGATCTACTATCCTTCCTGTTCCCTTGGCCCGCAATCTAGGGGTTATCTTTGACACCTCTCTCTCCTTCTCTGCTCATATCCAGCTTGTAGCTAAGACCTGCCACTTATTTCTCTACAACATCAGCAAAATCCACCCCTTCCTCTCTGAACACACTACACTACTACAAATAAAAGCATTTGGAGACTTTAGAAAATAGGTATAGATAACTAAGTTACTAAGTATCAGAGTTATTGGTGTATATCAGCCTTGTATGTTTTTCATACGCTGGGCTAATGTTGTCAAAACTAATTGCTGCCAAGCATTCTGTTCTAGGTGTTTCAATGGTGCAATATCGACGCACTGCATCAGAAGTGTTTTCACGTGTATCATATTCCGCCGTCAGAATGGACTGTTGACAAACTATATAATATCATAATAAAGTGTTTTAAATGAAAATTGCAGTTTCAATAGTATCATACAGTATATTTATGTCAATGAATATTGGAACTGAATCCTATCTTTTCTGAAGATGGACAATATACTATATTGGACCAGTGTATGAAAAACATACACTATGTGAAACTTCTATTTTCTGCAAAGTTTTAATATAATTTTATTACTGCCGGTATTTCATAGTTGTTCGAGTGTAACAAATCTAATAAATCATACAGAACAGAGAAAGAATATGCGAGCTGTCCAAAACGGGTTAACACGAGGGGTTATGAGACACATACACTAATAATTATAGGGAACATGGGCAATGGAGGGTTAAGTGGCTTGCCCAAGACCACAAGGAGCACCTGTGGGGCTAGAAACCCCAGTCCTTCCAGCCCAAGGTTGCTGTCCTGTAGTGGGATTTGAACCACTGACCTTCCAGCCTGAGGTAACTTGCCCCAACCACTAGGCCACTCCTCCCTCCATATTTCTTTTGTAGGTCAAGACTTATTGTCTTATTTGTAATAGACAGAACTCTTCTCCATCACCATATCATCCTTTCCTCTCCATTTGGTTCAGGCTTTTTCACTGCTAGCTCAAGGCAAATTACATTAAGGCACTGTGAGAATTTTAAGTTTCTACAATAAACTCACTCCATGCAGCTTGAACATTCATGTGTGTTTTTTCTGTTCTTCTCAAACCTTTTGGAATGGATTTATGTGTAGAAATGGACAGGTAAAAGGGATACCAGAATCCCCAATATGTAATTTAAGATAGATGAATTTCTTGATGCAGATCTCTAAAATGTGCTTGGAATTTTGTCCTTTTACCTACTTCCTCTTAAATAGAATAGGATATCATGATCATGAGTTCTGTGTAACTGTCTTTTAAAATAGTTTGGGAACATTGTTAACGCAAGCATAAAGAGTAAACATAGGTTATGAATTGCACAACCATAGTTCATTGTACAGTCAACTATAGGTCCCTGCTGACACAGCGCAATTTTTGCAACTTTGCAATTATAAATAATTCTGTCATAATCAAGTAAATTTCATCTAATACAATGTAATCAGCTCTTACTCTGTAGAAAGAACTCTAGCGACACCTTGTGTCATGATTAATGACTTTTACTTCCCTTTTTTCTTTAATAAAAAGAGCTTTTCAGGAGGAAGAATTTGAATCCAACAGATGTAGAACTGTGCTGCGTCCATAGACCGTCTGTTGTTTTCCCTCTGAGCTCAAAGAAAGCAGCACTTTGTGCGTGATTGTGTTCTGTGTTACTCTCGGCTTATTTCTCACTGCTTGAGGGACCAGAGACCGAAAGAGCGGTGGTATTGTGGCCAGATTACGGGGTTTTCTTCAGTATGTACAAAGTAGCATTTGCACCTCATGGATCACCTAGTAATGCAAATAGTTCATTATACCGTTCCATGTAAGACTTGTTCTGTTTCACTGTAAACAGCTTTGATAAGACTGAGAAGCGGTAATATTAAAAACGTTAAATAAATAACCCACAAAAGAATCCTACCTGTTAGCTTTGCACCATGCAACACACTTTACAGCATGGTCATGGGCAAGGAAGCAGCTGAAGGGATATAATCTGATGCCGCCATCTGCCTGTCGCACACGCTGAAGTAGAGATTTTGTGGCTAAGTCCCAAATGGCCACAGTGCCTTTGGGTATGAGAGAAAGACACAGTTATTGAGATAAATTACACCATGTTTATTTATAATTTTCTTTAAGAGAAATATTTTACCAAATTTACTGTGAAACAGCAGTCTTTTCAAAACAGTTGAATACTGTTAGAATGAACAAACAATTACAAAACCCTACAGCCTTGTGTTGTGCTTCTGCAAAGGCTAAACAAGTTCTCTTGTACCAGGACTAGGAAAGCACTGCTAATTCTGCAATGGTTACAGGATAAGGTTTGGATTGTTCCAGCAGCTTACAATTTTATCCAACATTTACTTCTGTAATTCACAGATCAACAACAAACTTTGGCAGTTCATGGAATAGGTCAGAATTGGGTGGGATGGATGAGCTCCAAATCTGAGGGCCTTCAGAAGTTAGATCTCGAGTGGACAAAGATCATTATAAGGACATGCATTTGGTGAATTGTGAATTAAATCTCATTTTTGTGTCACAAGGACAACTGCTGGATTAAGATGGTCGTCTGTAGATGATGCTAAACAGCCCAGTAGGTAACAAGTTAAACAGTAAGAACAAGGCAGCATTATCGGATATTATGGGGGAGGACTAGGAAGTGATGTCCATGCGGGAGCTGCACATACAAGCCACAAGTCCCAGTCTTGGGCAAAGGTCATATGAACATAAGAAATGCCATATTGGGTCAGAGCAAGGTCCACCAAGCCAGCATCCTGTTTCCAAAAATGGCCAATCCATAAGACATTAAGATATGCCATACTGGGTCAGATCAAGGTCCATCAAGTCGAGTATCCTGTTTCCAACAATGGCCAATCTGGCCACAAGTACACAGCAGGTTATCAAAAAGACACAGGTTCCACAACGCTTGTATTGGAGCAAGCAGTGAATTTCCCGGGTCCCCTTTAATAATGGTTTATGGACCTTTACTCCAGGAACTTGTCCAAACCTTTTTTAAACCTAGCTACACTAACAGCTTTTACTACATCCTCAGGTAACAAATTCCAGAGTTTGATTCCACGTTGAGTGAAAAAATATTTTCTAGTATTAGTCTTAAATAGATTACACAGGTACACTACCAAAAAACTGCCTCCAGTTTTGCAACTGATTCCTATAGATTTTGGGGTGCTGAATCCAGGAAAAATAGCCAAAATGTTCCATCACGTCACGTTTTCTTGCAAAATTAGATTTCTTACCCATATAAGGAATGTTCACATAATTTCTTTTTAGCCGACTGCAGTTTATTTTCTTGGCCCAAAATAGAGGTTGTAATGGTTAACTAACTAGAAACACTCCCTCATGATATTTTAGAGTGTTTTGTATTCATTTTATACATTAACAGGACAATTGGGAGGCGGGGGGCTAAATCCAGTACTCGCGCTGGCGCATGTTCTTTACTGTTCGCCTCGCCTCGTTCGCTCGCTCAAACACGGTGGTTGCGACATGAACGTTCCTGTCAAATTTCAGTTTCTTGCAAGTTTATTATTACCTTTTGTTTGCTCAGTCGTAATCCAGCTTTATTCCGAAGTGGTTCACTACAGTTGTAGTTTGCAGTGCTGTGTATTTGTGATGGCTCACAGAGCCAGAGGTTGCGTCAACTCTCCGGACAGTTTTTGTTTTATTTGTGGGGAATATACCGTGAAAAAGAGGCAGAGGAACATTTCTGCATTTATTAAAAAAGTATTTTTCGCCTATTTCGGTTTGAAGTTAGGCGATCAAGACAAACCGTGGGCTCCTCACAAAGTGTAAAAGACATGTGAGGAAGATCTACGCTTATGGATGAAAGGTAAAAAACAAGCATTTCGTTTCGGAATACCTATGATGTGGCGTGAACAAAGAGACCACAGCAGTGACTGCTATTTTTGCTCTTGCATTGTGAAGGGATACAACTTAAAATATAAGAACGTAATAAGTTACCCCAACCTTCCCTCAGCAATTAGGCCTATGCCTCATAGCAACGAAGTACCTGTGCCTGAACCACCAAAATCTTTGGATCATATTTGTGTGGACGGTTCTGATCATGATGAGACTCATCAGATGGCTTTTCCCGATGAGTCCAGTACTTCCGAGTTTGAAACTGAACCAGATCCGAAACCTGAACTTTTCTCTCAAGCTGAATTGAATGATTTAGTCCGGGATTTAGGACTCCCAAAAGATGCTGCCCAACTGCTAGGTTCTCGGCTTAAACAGAAAAATCTATTGTCACCAGGAACAACTTTTTATTGGTACCGCAACCGCGAGACACAATTTTTGAAGTATTTCAGCAAAGAGGAAGATTTGGTATTTTGCAACGATATATACGGAGTGATGGAAAAGTTTAAACTCAAATATGATCCTGCTGAATGGTGGCTGTTCATTGATTCGTCAAAAGACAGCATAAAAGGTGTTCTTCTTCATAATGGCAACACATTCGCTTCAGTTCCTATTGCTCACTCTGTTATTCTCCAAGAAAAATACGAGAATTTGGCCCTGATTCTTCAGAAGATTCGTTATGATGAGCATAAGTGGATGATTTGTGGAGACTTTAAAATTCTATCCATGCTATTAGGGCAGCAATCCGGTTTCACCAAATATCCCTGCTTCCTTTGCTTGTGGGATAGCCGGGCCCGCGACCTACACTGGGGGAAAAAAGACTGGCCAATTCGGGAGTATTTGAGACCCGGTGAGAAAAATGTTCTTCATGAGAGCTTGGTACCTCGTGATAAAATTCTATTACCACCTCTCCACATTAAGTTGGGTCTCATTAAGCAATTCATCAAGTCCCTTCCAAAAGATGGTGAGTGCTTTCGGTACCTTTGCTCAAAGTTCCCCCGACTTTCTGAAGCAAAGCTAAAAGGAAGGAGTGTTTGTTGGCCCTGATATAAGGAAACGCATTTCAGATGGAGCATTCGCTGAAACGATGTCTGAGAAGGAAAAAGAAGCCTGGGATTCCTTCAAGGATGTTGTTCTCAAATTCTTGTGGAACAGGCGGGATGAGAACTATAAGGATATTGTTGCCAGGATGCTCAATGCCTTCAAAGAACAAGGCTGTAACATGAGCCTGAAAGTCCATTTCTTGCACTCCCATGTGAACTACTTTCCCGAAAACTTGGGGGCGTACAGTGAAGAACAAGGTGAAAGGTTTCACCAGGACATCAAGGACGCAGAGAGAAGGTACCAAGGAAGATGGAACACCACTATGATGGCTGATTTCTGCTGGTTGCTGCTGCGGGAAACCCCAGATGAAAAATACGCCAAGCAGCGCACCAAGAGAAGCATTCGGGGGAAGAAGAAACGGGCCCACCAGGAGATTGATTGACCCAAGAATGACTTTAAAATCTAAACTGTGTTGACAAATATCGTGTTTTTACTAAACTTTGAAATAAAAATTTGCTAGTTATTACCACAGTGTCGGATCTCATTAGAATTTTATTTTCACACCATCGGGTGTTTGTCTTCATGTATTGCAATGGTGCGGTTTGCGTTTTCTATTCTTACATACATACCTGTACAACATTTTTTGCACATTTCTCTGCTTTGCTTTGTGTCTAACCTCGCTCTTATATGCTCAATGTTTGTGCACATGTATGTGGCTGTTTTAAGTGCAGACAATTTTGCTACCATCACAGTGTGTTTTGTTGACATTACTCTATTCTTATGTGCTGCCTTGTTACAATTTTCTTTATTCTTATTTGAATAATTACTAAACAATTAGTATAAAGAATTCATCCAAGAAACTTTTATCTCGATCGCACTCAATCTGAAACGTTCACCTCAAACTGCTAACCCAATGTAGCAAAAAATCTGTACGTGATGGAGCAAATTGGTTACCAGATTTGGATTCAGCGCACCAAAAAACGTAAAAATCAATCGAAACATTAGAGGCAGTTTAAAAAAAATTTTTTTTTAGTGTACCTGTGTTATCCTGTAACTTCATTGCATGCCCCCTAGTCTTTCTATATTTTGATGGTGTAAACAATTGATCTACATTTACCCGTTCCACTCCGTTCATGAATTTATAGACCTCTATCATATCTCCTCTCAGTCAAACGATCAGTAATGGTCAACACATTCCTAAAGAAATGACCACCTGCACAATGACAACCTCTAACAGGGCTTTCTCGATCTACGCTCCCTCGGCTTGGAATGCCCTCCCCACAGACATGCGTACCATTACTAGCCAATCCCAATTCCGGAAGGCCTTCAAGCATTACCTATTTGTGAGACACTAACCCGAATGCAACAACGGAATCCAAATAACATTAAACCACACTATATATCCAGATCATCCCAGCATAGAAAGGAATAGCCAGTTCAACTGGCCCATACTGAATAACATAGGGCCTCAACCCGATACATAAGCTGTACTGTAAATAATGTTGTAGATATGTTACCCCCAGTTGAATCCAAGTTTTAACCCTTGTTCAATGTAAATACTCTGTGGCCCGTCCGCATAGTAATGTGTTTGTTTATTGTAAACCGCACTGATATGTAACAGAGCGGTATATAAGAGAAGTTAAATAAATAAATAAAATCTCTTTTCCAGGTTGAAAAGCCCTAAATCTTTTTATCCTCTCTTCAAAGGAGTATCCTTCCATCCCCTTTACCATTTTGGTGGCTCTTCTCTTTTCTAATAACGCCATATCCTTTTTAAGATACAGCAACCAGAATTGCACACAATATTCAAGGTGTGGTCGCACCATCGAAAGATAAAGAAGCATTATAATATCCTCTGTTTTATTCTCCCTTTCCTTATTTTACCTAGCTCTATTTGCTCTCTTGGCCATCGCTGCATACCGGGCGGAGGGTTTCAACATGTTATCCACGATGACATCTAAATCTTTTTCCTGGGTGATGGTTTCTAAGGCAGTATTTAGGTTGTTCTTTCCTAGGTGCATAACTTTGTACTTGTCCACATTAAATTTCATCTGCCATATGGATGTCCAGTCTTCCAATTTATCAAGGTCCTCTTGCAATTTTTCACAGTCCTCATGGGTTTTAACAACTTTGAATAATTTTGTGTCATCTACAAATCTGATTACCTCACTCATTATTCCCATTTCCAGGTCATTTACAAATATGTTAAAAAGCAGCGGACCCAGCATAGTTCTCTGGGGCATTCCACTATTCACCTTTCTTCATTGGGAAAATTGGTCAATGAAGCTACAGTGTAACCTGTTTAAGACTAATAAGAGAAAATATTTTTTCACTCAACCGTAATCAAACTCTGGAATTCGTCACCAGAGGATGTAGTAAAAGCTGTTAGAGTAGTTGGGTTTAAAAAAGTGCAAACTTAATACCATACCAGCGATACTACCTCCAAACACTGAATTTAATAACATTTGGACAACCTTTCACACGGCAGATCAAAAACACCTCCTTAGGATCATAACATTAATCAACACCACAACTTCTCCACTCGATCCATGCCCTGTGTCATGGATCAAATGTACAAAGGAAGAACTAGCTGAAGACATTCAACACATGGTGAATCAATCCCTTTCCCAGGGCATCATGCCCAATGCCCTAAAACTCACAACGCTTCGCCCAATAATAAAAAACAATAAACTTGACTCAAAAGACTCAAACTCATACAGACCGATAGCCAGCATTCCATTTATAGCTAAAATAATAGAAAAAACTGTTCAATTACAATTACAAGACCATATTGATGAGCACAAACCCGTAGACTCACACCAATTTGGTTTCCACCCCTTCCACGGTGTAGAAACCCTTTTAATTACACTGATGGACTTCCTCATCAAAGGTACAGATGACAACACTCAAGGCTTCCTACTCCTTTTCACAGACATTTCTGCCGCCTTTCACAACATCAACCACCTTACTCTGATCAACAGACTAGAAAACTTAGGAATAGGTGGGACTGTCCTCAAATGGTTCAAGTCTTACATCACAAATAGACTAATACGTGTTAAAATAGACCAAGAAGCATCAGAAACCTTCCCCCAAGGACAAGGAATACCCCAGGGATCAGCCCTGTCTGCCCTCCTTTTCAACCTGTACCTACAACCCATTACAAAAATATTTAGAAAACACAAGATTAGTCACTTTATCTATGCTGATGACATCATGCTCGCTCTCCCCATAACCACCAAAAACCCTACTTACGACACCCTATCCGAATGCATGGCTGAGACCACCTCTCGGATGGAAACTACCTCAGCATCAACCTCAAAAAAACGGAAGCAATGTTCGTAACAAGATCACCCATAACCGAGGACACTTATCCAACATCAATCTCAATTAACAATACAACTATACCTGTTAAAAAAGAGGTAAAATACCTAGGTGTAATAATTGATCATACACTCACCATGCTACCACACATAAAGCAGACAGTAAAAACCATATTCTACAAACTCAAAACCATACAACACCTAAGGCCCCTTCTTGACACACATGACTTTAGATCAGTTGTTAATACACTCATCACCCCCCACTTTGACTATTGTAATAGTCTCCTAATCGGCCTACCACAAAAAAACACCTACCTATTACAAAGAGCCCAGAACATCTGTGCAAAAGTAGTTACTAAAGCCCGCCTAATAGACCATGTAACCCCTATACTGCTAGAACTACATTGGCTTCCTATAAACAGCCGAATCGGATATAAAATTCTCCTAACCACCTTCAAGCTCCTAAACGACATCGCCCCCTCACATCTATCCACACTACTACACGCCCCATCTGAATCAAGAGCTCGCAGACTAAACGCAGCCCACTCACTTGAGATACCAAAAGCATTCATGAAAACTAAAAAATCCACCAGCACCAGGGCCTTCACATTCACTGCCCCCATACTCTGGAATGATCTCCCAATAGACCTTCGTATCATAAAAGACCTCTCCCAATTTAGGAAAGAACTCAAAACATACCTATTCTCCGAACACTTTGAAATCTCCTACCCCCCAAGTCCAACTCCACAACATCCGCAGACACACAAACACAAAGCCCTTAAAATCACAATCAACTAACCATACACAGACCTACCACAGACACACCGAAAAATCACGATAAAAAAAAAAAAAAAAAAAGGAAATAAATTCCACCACTCCCACATGACTAATGAAAGCTTCACCCTGTAATTCATTGTATATAACCTTTGGTAAATAACCACTGTAAATAGTTTTGGCAGTTCTTCGCCTCATTACCTGTAAAAAGTTAGAAAACTCTGTTTAATATAATAATTAAAGAGGTATACAAAAGTATACAAAATGTAATTAGTTCCTGACAGTTTACCGCACTATTATCTGTAAAAAGTTAGAAATTTCTGTTCTATGTAATATATACAGAAGTATACAAAACTGTTGACTTGTTCCATGTAAACCGCCCCTGATCTCTGGAAGGGGCGGTATAGAAGAAATAGATAAATAAATAAATAAATAAAAAAGGTTTGGACAAGTCCCTGGAAGAAAGGTCCTAAACCATTATTAAAGAGGACCTGGGAAATCCACTGCTTGCACCTACACAAGCACTGTGGAACCTGTGTATCTTTTTGGGAAACTACTAGGTACTTGTGACGTGGCTTGGCCACTGTTGGAAACAGGATACTCGGCTTGATGGACCTTGTATTGACCCAGTATGGCATCCATTATGTTCTTATATGTTTAATCACCCCTTCAAAAAAACAAAAAAAAAAACCACAACAGATTAGTAAGACAAAACCTTTCTTCGCTAAATCCATGTTTGCTTTTTTAATGGGTATAAACATGTTCAGTTACTTTATTCTTTATAATGATATCTACCATTTTACCCAGTACTGATGTCAGGCTCACCAGTCTGTAATTTTCTGAATCACCCCTGGAATCCTTTTTAAAAATTGGCGTTACATTGGCCATTTGTGTAGTACTTCTCAGGTACTACAGATGATTTTATTGAGAGTTCACAGATTACTAATAGTAGGTCTGCAATATCATATTTCAGTTCTTTCAATACCCTTGGACTTTCATACTTTGGACACATCATGCGAAGAGAGAGATCATTAGAGAAAGACATCATGCTTGGCAAGATAGAAGGAAAACGCAAAAGAGGAAGGACAGCAATGAAATGGATCGATACAATAACAGCAGCAATGGGTACCAGTCTGTCAACAATGAGCCGCCTGACTCAAGACCAAACACAATTTAGGATAGCTATCCAGAGGGTCGCCATGAGTCGACTCAGACTTGACGGCACTTAACAGTTTATTTATTTATTTCTATTTTCTTATATACCGCGCTATTCTGCATCAGTGCGGTTTACATTGAACAAACTGAAATTACATTGAACAGGGCATTATAACTTGGTGATAACTATTTTACAGGGAACATGGGCTATGGAGGGTAAAGTGGCTTGCCCAAGACCACAAGGAGCAACTGTGGGACTAGAAACCCCAGTCCTTCCGGCCCAAGGTTGCTGTCCTCTAGTGGGATTTGAACCCCCGACCTTCCGGCCTGAAGTACCTTGCCCCAACCACTAGGCCACTCCTGTCTCTCGCAGGGCGCTGTGCAGCATTGTCCCGCCTCCAAAGGAAGTTTGGAGGCGGGACAATGCTGCACGGAGCCCGTCAAGAGACAGGGAGGCCCCGCAACGATTTTACAGGCACAGCCGCGGTTCCCTAAGAGGCAGGGAGCCGCGGCTGCATTAGAAGGGAGGCAGACATGGGGAGAGGTGATGAGGGGGCAGGGAACCTGCAACATGGCTGACATCGACAGGGCGGGGGGGGAGAAGAGGGGGGACTGATAAGAACATAAGATATGCCATACTGGGTCAGACCAAGGTCCATCAAGACCAGTATTCTGTTTCCAACAGTGGCCAATCTAGGTCATATGTACCTAGCAGTTTCCCCAAGGGACACAGGTTCCACAATGCTTGTATTGGTTCAAGCATTGATATCCTGGGTCCCTTCTTAATAATGGTTTATGGACCTTTCCTCCAGGAACTTGTCCAAACCTTTTTTAAATCCAGCTACACTAACAGCCTTTACTACATCCTCCGGTAACAAATTCCAGAGTTTGATTACACGTTGAGTGAAAAAATATTTTCTTTTATTAGTCTTAAATAGTTTACCCTGTAGCTTTATTGCATGTCCCCCCTAGTCTTTCTATATTCTGATAAGGTAGACAATCGATCTACGTTTACCCGTTCCACTCCGTTCATTAATTTATAGACTTCTATCATATCTCCCCTCAGCCGTCTCTTTTCCAGGTTAAAGAGCCCTAACCTTTTAAGCCTTTCTTCATAGGAGTATCCTTCCATCCCCTTTACCATTTTGGTGGCTCTTCTCTGAACCTTTTCTAAAATCGCTATATCCTTTTTAAGATATGGCGACCAGAATTGCACACAATATTCAAGGTGCGGTCTCACCATGGAACGATACAGAGGCATTATAATATCTTTTGTTTTATTTTCCATTCCTTTCCTTATCATACCTAGCATTCTATTTGCTCTCTTGGCCGCAGCTGCACACTGGGCCGAGGGTTTTAACATGGTATCCACAATGACGCCTAAATCTTTTTCCTGGGTGGTGGTTCCTAATGTGGAACCTTGCATCGTGTAACCATAGTTGTTCTTCCCTAGGTACATAACCTTGCATTTGTCCACATTAAATTTCATCTGCCACTTTGATGCCCAGTCTTCCAAATTTATCAAGATCCTCTTGCAGTTTTCCACAATCCTCTTGGGTTTTAACAACTTTAAATAGTTTTGTGTCATCTGCAAATTTGATAACCTCACTCGTTATTCCACTTTCCAGGTCATTTATGAATATGTCAAAAAGCAGCGGACCCAGCACAGATCCCTGGGGTACACCACTATTCACCTTTCTCCATTGGGAAAATTGGCCATTTAGCCCTACCCTCTGCTTTCTATCTTTTAACCAGTTCCTGATCCACAATAGTACACTGCCTCCTATCCCATGACTCTTTAGTTTTGCCAAATGTCTCCGATGAGGGACCTTGTCAAAGGCTTTCTGAAAGTCCAGATACACAATATCAACCGACTCACCTTTGTCCACCGGATTATTCACTCCTTCAAAAAAACATAAGAGATTAGTAAGACAAGATCTTCCTTGTCTAAAGCCATGTTGGCTGTCTCCCATTAGGTCATAACTATCTACATGCTGAGTAATTTTATTCTTTATGATGGTTTCTACCATTTTTCCCGGTACTGATGTCAAGCTCACCGGTCTGTAGTTTCCCGGATCACCCCTGGAACCCTTTTTAAAAATTGGTGCTACATTGGCGATCCTCCAGTCTTCAGGTATTAGAGATGATTTTAATGATAGTTCACAGATTACTAATAGCTGGTCTGCAATCTCATATTTCAGTTCTTTCAACACCCTTGGATGTATACCATCCGGCCCAGGTGATTTGCTACTCTTCAGTTTATCTAATAGTTGTAATACATCTTCCCCATGTATCGATATTTCCTTCAATTCTTCCGCACCTTTAAATACCACTTCAGTCATGGGTAACATCCCTACATCTTCCTCAGTAAAGACCGAAGCAAAGAATTCATTCAATCTCTCCGCTATCGCCTTGTCGCCTCTTAGTGCTCCTTTAACCCCTTTATCATCTAATGGACCAACTGACTCTCTCACAGGTTTTTTGCTACGAATGTACTTGAAAAGGTCTTTACTTCGCGTTTTTGCTTCCGCAATAAGCTTCTTCTCAAATTCTCCCTTTGCCTGCCTTATCAATGCCTTGCATTTGACTTGCCAGTGCTTGTACTGTTTCCAGGTTTCGTCGTTTGGCTCTTTTTTCCATTTCCTGAAATATGCTTTTTTGGCAACAGCCTCTCTGACCTCACCTTTAAACCATGCTGGCAGTTTTTTGGACTTCCTTCCACTTTTCTTAAAGCGTGGAATACAGCTGGTCTGGGCTTCCAAGATAGTATTTTTCAACAGCCAAGCCTGATGTACGTCTTTAACCTTTGCAACTGCTCCTTTCAGTTTTTTCTTAACTGTTTATCTCATTTTATCATAGTCTCCTTTTCAAAAGTTAAAAGGTAGTACTGTGTATTTCCTTACTATCCCTCCTCCACTAATTAAATCAAAGGCGATCATGCTATGATCACTATTGCCAAGTGGCCCCAACACCCTTATCTCTTGCACTAGATCTGGTGTTCCAGTAAGGACTAGGTCTAATATGGCTTCCCCTCTGGTCGGTTCATGAACCAGCTGCTCCAAGAAGCAGTCATTTATTTCATCTAGGAACTTTATCTCCCTAGCATGTCCTGACGTGACACTGACCCAGTCGATACCGGGGTAGTTGAAATCACCCATTATTATCACTGCACTGTAACTTTTCTTAGCTTCCTTGATTTCTTTGAGCATTTCATCATCCATTTGGTCATTCTGGCAAGGCGCTCGATAGTACACCCCCACTGCCATTGCCTTCCCCCTTTTACATGGAATTTCAATCTATATAGATTCTACAGCAGATTTAGTTTCCTGCAAAACTTTAATCCTTTCTGACTCAATGCCCTCTCTAACAGAGAGCAACCCCTCCACCAATTTGATCAGCTCTATCATTACGATACAGTTTGTACCCAGGTATTACAGTGTCCCACTGGTTGTCCTCCTTCCACCATGTCTCTGATATTCCAATCATATCTAACCTTTCATTTAGTGCTATATATTCTAACTCTCCCATCTTATTTTTTAGACTTCTAGCATTTGCCTACAAGCATTTTAGAGAATGTATTTTACTCATATTAATTTGGCTATTGTTAGACATGGGTAATTTGGGATCTTTAAGCTCTGTCTGCTCCATACTTGAGGGCATTTGGGCTACTTTACTCTTTTGTGGAACCTCTCTGCTTTTGGTAGTATCCTTCAAAGATACATTCTTCCGAACCATCCACTCTTGGGCGACTGTCGGCTTTCCCCTAATATCTAGTTTAAAAGCTGCTCTATCTCCATTTTAAAGGTTAATGCCAGCAGCCTGGTTCCATCCCGGTTAAGGTGAAGTCCATCCCTTCGGAAGAGCCCCTCCTTTCCCCAGAATGTTCCCCAGTTCCTAACAAATCCAAAACCCTCATCTCTGCACCATTGTCTCATCCACGCATTGAGACTCCGGAGATCTTCCTGCCTTTTGGGTCCTGGGCGTGGAACAGGAAGCATTTCGGAGAACCCTACCCTGGAAGTTCTGGATTTCAACTTCCTACCTAAAAGCCTAAATTTAGCCTCCAGAACCTCCCTACCACATTTTCCTATGTCATTGGTACCGACATGTAGCAAGACAGCAGACTCCTCCCCAGCACTATCTAAGACCTTATCTAGGTGGCGCGTGAGGTCCGCTACCTTCGCACCAGGCAGGCATGTTACCAGGCGATACTCACGTCCACCAGCCACCCAGCTATGTACATGCCTAATGATCGAATCACCAACTATAACGGCTGTCCTAACCCTTCCCTTATGGGCACATGGCCCTGGAGAAACTTCCTTGGTGCAAGAGGGGTTTACATCACCTGGAGGACAGGTCCTAGTTACAGGATCACTTCCTGCCACACCAGGGTGATGCTCTCCTGTCACGTTGTGATAGGCGATGGCCTAGTATGTAGCAGAGCTAGGTCTGAAGCCCTTTTTTCCTATTTTAAAATGTTATTGCTGATTTTGGAAAATTGCAGAATGCTGTTAGCTGTTAGAAAGAAATACTGTTCTATTCTGGTTTGATAACATGTTCTGCTCTCTTGGAGATAAGAGAATTAAACCTTGGTACTGTTTATTGTTTAGAAGTCAGATGTCTCTTTCAGTAGAATGCCGCGCCACTGTATCTTTGCTGATTGAGCACTGACCTCGTAATTAGGATGAAAATATAGCAGAGAAACTGAACAGTGTAGGAATATTTTGTCTAGCATTATGAAGACTGTTTAGTGTTTTGAGCCAAGGCTAGAGATACATTTTAGCCTTGCTATGTTTGGCCTCGCTTTGTTTTGCTTTTGTTAAGAATGCTTCTGATATGCTTTCCACTATCTCTGTGGCTAACTGACCTTGCACGAATAGCAAAATATACTGTATACTTTAGCGAAAGTATTATGTTTAATGTTATGTCTAATTGCTGACCCGTGGCTAGTGTGACCCAAGCAGGGGGAGCGAGTCCTGGGCCCGGTCAGAGATGTCTATTGGATGAGAGTAAGTGGGCCACTGTGGCCAATGAGGAGTTTTGCCTGTATTAGACTGGAGAAGAAAAGTATATAAACTGTCATTTTTCTGAGCTCTGGGCTGACTATTTTGAATGCTACTGCAATCTGAGTCTGTGCACATTAAACCGGCTTGAATCTTTGCCTGACTCCGGGTATTATTTATTGCATTCTTATCAGCCACAACAACGTGACCTCTCTCCTCCATGGCAACAGGGATGCTGCCAGACTGGAGGTGGGACGTCAGGACTATATCCCTGTAGGTCTCGTCTATGTATCTCTTTGTCTGTCTTATGCTTTCCAAGTCTGCTACTTTAGCCTCTAGAGAACGGACTTGTTCCCTGAGAGCAAAGAGCTCCTTGCACCTAGTGTACACGTAAGACCTCTCACCAACTGGGAGAAAATCATACATGTGACACTCAATGCAAAAGACTGGAGAGCCCCCATCCCGCTGCTGGACTGCTGTCTGCATCTTAGTTTTAAGTTTGTGTTTAGATCTAAGTTCTTTACTTACTAAGGGTTGCTATGGATATTTATACTAATAAAACTGTACCTAATATGTGTAATATACCTTGTTCACCTGAAGCTTAACTAATCTCAGGTCCTTAGTGTATGACTGTTTTGGGTAATGAGCTTCACCTGAGAGCACCTCCTGTCTTTTAAGATGTGTAAGTACCTATAAAGCTACGATTATCCCAGGGGTGGGTGGGTGTGGGGAGGGAGGGAGGGAAATAACACTTATTAAAAGAGGGCTGCTACAGAGTACCGTCTTGTGCTGCTGAGGTAAGCTAAATTCTGATTTGATTTAAATTATAGCTCTTAGTTGCTGCTAGGCTCTAACTTCTTATGAAATTTAGACTACAAGCTCTCTGCTGGGTTCTAAATTTAACCAGAAAGCTCTCTTCTGTGTTTTAAATTTAAGCTAAAATTACTTTGCTGATGCCAAGCCCTAAGTGACTATTAAATTTAGACTACAAGCTCTCTGCTGGGTTCCAAATTTAACCAGAAAGCTCTCTTCTGTGTTTTAAATTTAAACTAAAAGTACTTTGCTGATGCCAAGTCCTGAGTGACTATTACATTTTAAACTAAAGCTCTCTGCTGGGTATGAAATGTAACCAGAAAGTTCTCCTCTGTGTTTTATATTTAAACTTAAACTGCTGCTACTAGGCCCTGACTGATTTAACAAAAAATAGTGGGTTCACAGATTAATTAGCTTTAATACAAAGAATTCCTTTTAGAAAATTACCAGAAGTATATACTCACAGTTGCAGATCTCTCTTCAGAAGTAACAGTCCCTTTTTCTAGTCCTTCAAGACTAGAAAAACTTAACCCTGCTAAATGTAAGGCCATGTGGATTTATTTATTTTTATTTATTTAACATTTCTTATATACCGCCTTTCATGATATCAAGGCAGTTTACATTGAACAAACTGAAATTACATTGAACAGGGCATTATTACTAGTACTACTGAGCATTTGTATAGTGCTACAAGTCATACGCAACTCTCCACAGACATGTAAGAGACAGTCCCTGCTCATCAGAGCTTACAATCTAGTCAAGACAGACATTTTTTATATACCGCACTGATGATGAATAGTGCGGTATATAAAAAATGTTAAATAAATAAATAAATAAATAAAAAACATGTAAGAGACAGTCCCTGCTCATCAGAGCTTACAATCTAGTCAAGACAGACAACACAGAACGTGTAGGCAGGGATAAACAAAGGGGGACAGGAAAAGAAAAAGGAGATCAGGTGAGTCAAGATCCAAAAGCAGCAGTGAAGAGGTGAGTTTTCAGCCTGGATTTGAAGAGTGTTAGAGAAGGTTATAACTTCGAGATAACTATTTTACAGGGAACATGGGCAATGGAGGGTTAAGTGGCTTGCCCAAGACCACAAGGAACACCTATGGGACTAGAAACCCCAGTCCTTCCGGCCCACGGTTGCTGTCCTCTAGAGGAATTTGAACCCCTGACCTTCCGGCTTGAGGTAACTTGCCCCACCACTAGGCCACTCCTCCCTCATTGCTGATCATACACCCCCCATTCACCCTGGCCCCTAGTCTCTCAAGAGTCACTCTTTCATTGGTTCCCTCTGATAATTTTAGGATGTTTCTTTGACTCATCCCTATCTTTTGATGCTCAAATTTCTGCGATGGCAAAATCCTTTTTCTGTGCCCTACAGTCAAATAGAGCCTTTCACCCTTTTCTTGATGAAGCTGCTCTAACCTCTTTGGTGATGGCTCTGCTTACAAATTGGATTACGGAAATTCTTTGTAAAATAGGCTGCTTCTTCAGTCCATAAAAAGACCTCAACGAATACAAAACACAGCTATTACATTAATCATGCATTCTAATTCAAATCATGTTATGCCTCCACTAAAATCTCACCATTGACTGCCTGTGGCTTACTGTATCAAATTCAGATACTAGCCCATAAGGCCTCCTATACCAGTCTTCCACTATCTTTCCGATACCCTTATTCCTTATATTCCAGTCATAACAGACTTGTCATTCCCCCAAACAGCTGTGCCTACCATGAGTCTACTCCCCATGCTGCTCTCTTTTTTTCTGGGCCCCCGCATTATGGAACTCCATTCCTCTCTATATCAGACAAGATTCATCTCTGAAATCCTTTAAGAGCAGGCTTTTGGTGGTCTATGAACAGGGGGTGTAAGCTTACAGGACTGTTGCAGGTTACCTCTCTTTTCCTTTCCCTCCCTTCCCTATGGCCCTTTTTCACTTCCTTTACTTTTTTATGTAAACATTGTATTTTCATGTGTTTCTTGTTTTTATATACTTTGTAAACCACTTTTGTGCCTTGATTTAAGGGCGTTATATCCAGATCAAATAAACTATAAATGGCCCCCCTTCCACAGAATGTTGCCCAGTTCCTAACAAATCCAAAACCCTCTTCCTTGCACCATCATCTCATCCAGGCATTGAGACTCTAGAGCTCTGCCTGACTTTTCAGTCCTGTGCATGGAACGGGAAGCATTTCTAAGAATACTATCCTGGAAGTTCTGGATTTCAGCTTTCTATCTAGAAGTCTACATTTGGCTTCCAGAACCTCCCTTCCACACTTTGCTATGTCATCAGTACCGAGGAAAAACAAGAAAAAGTGAACTACAATAGAATAGTGTTCCCTATAACTTCCCAAACTTTTTTTTATATTTGTTGGACCTGAGTTCCTCACACCGCAGCTATAAACAGAAAAGCTGCGGTTCAGGGGAAAAGTGTCCGTTTTAATCAAAAAGCAGTAAGAACCGCGTAAACTGCCGGCAGATTTATACCCGGTCAGAACGCTCTTCACTTATATTGCAGCCCCTATCTCATTTTAAGGATTTGTTTAGCCACTTAAGTTGTTTACTTACTGAGGTTTGCTAGGGATACTTGTACCAATACAGCTATTTATTTATTTGAGAAGTTTATATATCGCATTTCCAATGTTCAAAACGGTTTTCATATAACAGAACATTACATGAAATGTGTTAACATACCTAATAAGTTTAATGGACTTTGTTCCACTCAAGATGAATTTCAGGGCCTTAATAAATTAATCTATCCCTGATGAGGATAACCAGTTAAACCGGGAAAGGAATTTGACCGCCACTATCCCTTTAATTGGTTTAAGAGTCTATCAATCTAAGATACAGTGGAGTAGCAGCCAAGTGGTTACAGCACTGGCTTGGAAACCAAGAGACCAGGGGTTAAATTCCACTAGCATTCCTTGTGACATTGGGCTAGTCACTTAATCCTCCACTGCCTCAGAAGAATTACCTGGCAATATACTATTGGTCACACTACCAAGAAAACCCAGGAACTGCTGAGTCATCAGGAGTCAGCACTAACTCGAAGGCATACATTTCATTTGCAAATCTAAGAGTTCCACAGCGACCCGCGCTTTCATCATTACTCTTCAACACATTTATTCAACCTATATGTGCCATCTTCCACACCCACAAAGTGTAGTTACTCACCTGTAACAGGTGTTCTCCAGTAACAGCAGGAATCAGTCCTCACATATGGGTGACATTGGCACTGACAGAGCTCCCCCGTAAGCATCTCCCCAGCTTTCAAAGAAGGCCTTTGGGAGATGCATCACACATGCGTGGTCCCCTTCCCGCTCAAGGGTGCTATCTTGCCTCAGTCTAATGACCTAGCTAAGACAGCAAAAATTAAAACATGGTAGAGAAGCAACTCTAAAGGGAGGAGGTAGGGTTGTGAGGACTGATTCCTGCTGTCCCCGGAGAACACCTGTTACAGATAAGTAAGCGTAGTTATTCACCTGTAACAGATGTTCTCTAGGGACAGCAGGAATCAGTCCTCACATATGGGTGATGTCGACGCCGACAGAGCCCTCACGGAAGCATCTCTTCAGTTTTCAAAGAAAGCCTTTGGGAGATGCCATCTTGCATGCATGGTCCCCTTCCCGCCCAAGGGTGTCATCTTGGTCAGTCAGATGACATAGCTAAAGCCGTTAAGAAAGATGGCCAAAATTAAGAGCAACTACAAGGGAAGGAGGGAGGGTTGTGAGGACTGATTTCTGCTGTCCCTGGAGAACACCTGTTACAAGTGAATAAAGCGTAGTTACTCACCTGTAACAGGTGTTCTCCAGGAGCAGCAGGAATCAGTCCTCACTTATGGGTGACGTCGGCGCCGACAGAGCCCTCGCGGAGCAATTTTCCCCAGCTTTCAAAGAAAGCCTTTGGGAATTGCAGCGCGCATGCGCGGTCCTCTTCCCGCCCAAGGGTGCCATCTTAGCCAGTCAGATGACATAGCTAAAAAAGACAGCATAAAGATTTGCAAAAAAACTAAAGCAGACGATTGCAACTCCAAGGGGAGGAGGGAGGGTTGTGAGGACTGATTCCTGCTGCTCCTGGAGAACACCTGTTACAGGTGAGTAACTACGCTTTCTCCAGGACCAAGCAGGAAGTCAGTCCTCACTTATGGGACTCCCAAGCTTAAGGCTACCGGAGACCCTAAGCACAAAAATGAGCTCCCTCTAAGCTCAGCAGCACAGAAGGAAGGATCTTCGCTGAATTATTACCCACCGGTAGCCCACATCCGGGATGGAGGGTAGGAGTTGCTCAGACCTCAAAGAGATTACGGAGGACTGCCTGTCCGAAAGCACTGTCCCTGCGGGACTCCCTCTCGAGACAGTAATGGACCGCAAAAGTCTGGCTCGAAGACCAAGTAGCGGCCCGGCAGATGTCTGCCAGCGGAACAGAGCGGAGGTAAGCCACTGACGTGGCCTTTGCCCGAACGCAATGAGCCGTGACTCGACCGTCCAAGGAGAGTCCGGCTGCCCCATAAGCCCAAGAGATACAGTCCGCAACCCAGATGGACAGAGTACGCTTGGAGACCGGGAGCCCCAATTTATTGGGGTCAAAAGACACAAAAAGCTGAGCAGCTTTACGGTGCTCCCACGTACGGTCAAGGTAGAAGTTCAATGCCCTTCTACAGTCCAGGGTATGGAGGACCGTTTCAGCTCGGCTGGAGTGTGGTCTGGGAAAGAAGGTAGGAAGTACCACCTCCTGATTGATATGAAAAGGGGAGACCACTTTTGGAAGAAATTTTGGGTGAGTCCGTAGGACTACCCTATTTTTGTAGAACCGAGTGTAAGGGCGATCAGACACGAGGGCCTGCAATTCACTTACGCGTCTAGCGGAAGTGAGGGCTATCAAGAACAATGTTTTCCAAGAAAGAAAACGGAGAGAACAGGTAGCCATAGGTTCAAAAGGCGGACAGGTGATCCGCTGTAAAACCACATTCAGGTCCCAGTCAGGCGCTGGCGGGCGCAGAGGTGGTTTAAGTAGGAGGAGACCTCGGAGAAACCTCGCCACGAGAGGGTCGCTGGAAAGAGGTCTGCCGTCCACCGGCACATGATGTGCTGAAAGAGCACTGAGGTGAACTTTGACGGAGTTGGACTTAAGTCCCAGATTAGAGAGGTAGAGCAAGTACTGCAAGACCACCGACACCGGGCAGGAGAAGGGATCCTGAGACTGTTGGGTACACCAAACGGAGAAACGACGCCATTTAAGGGCGTAGCATTTTCGGGTAGAAGGCCGTCGCGAAGCTAGGACGACCTCCTCCACCGCTGTCGGCAGGAGAAGGGGAGCAAGGACTACCCTCTCAGCAGCCAGGCCATTAGGTTGAGAGACCTGAGGTTGGGGTGTAGCAGAGACCCCTGATCCTGAGTGAGGAGATCCGGTTGAAACCCCAGAGGGAATGGATCCTCCACCGCTAATTGCAGCAGGAGTGGAAACCACGGCTGTCTGGGCCAGCGGGGGGCCACCAGGATCATGAAGGCTTTGTCTCGGAGAACCTTGAACAGAGTCCGGGAGACTAGCGGGATGGGAGGGAAAGCGTACAGAAGGCTCCCCGACCATGAGAGCAGGAAAGCGTCCGCCGCAACCCGAAGGGGGTGTGGCTGACGAGAGCAGAAGCGAGGAAGTTGCCGGTTGTGAGGACTGGCAAAGAGATCCAACGTGGGGAGGCCCCACTTTAGAAAGAGCTTCTGAACTACCAAGGGATCCAGACGCCACTCGTGCGGCTGGAGGATCCTGCTGAGTTTGTCCGCCAGGTAATTCTCTTGGCCTGGTAGATAAACTGCCTTGAGGAGAATGCCGTGACTGACGGCCCAAGCGCAGAGCTTCTGTGCCTCCCGGCAGAGGAGGAAGGAGCCCGTGCCCCCCTGCTTGTTCACGTAGAACATGGCAACTTGGTTGTCCGTCTGGACAAGGACGGACTGGTGAGAAGTCAGGTGGGAGAAGGCCTTGAGAGCCAGGCGGATCGCCCTGAGCTCCAGGAAGTTGATCTGCTGAGCAGACTCCCACGTGGTCCAGAGGCCCTGAGTACGTGCCCCTTGGCAATGCGCTCCCCAGCCCAGGAGGGATGCATCTGTTGTCAGCACCCGGGCCGGCTGAGGTGACTGGAAAGGCATTCCGAATATCAGGTTCGGCTGCTGAAGCCACCACCGGAGAGACGAGATCAGCGGCTCGGAGACGCGCACTAGGTCTGCTAGGCCGCCTGTGGCTTGTCGCCACTGCTGGCGGAGACACCATTGAGCAGGCCGCATATTCAGGCGGGCATTGGGGGTGACATGGACAGTGGAAGCCATATGGCCGAGCAGTCTCAGGAAGCGCCTGGCGGAGACCAGGGGCTGGCTGCGAAAACGGTCGGCTAGGTCCATGAGCCGTTGAGCCCTGTCGAGCGGTAGGTACGCTCGTGCCCGAGGAGTGTGCAGCCTTGCGCCGATGAACTCGAGATCCTGTGAGGGGAGCAAAGTGGACTTTGCGAAGTTTATGACAAAGCCCAAGTACTGCAGAAGAGTCACCGTGCGGCGCGTGGCGTTGGTGACCTCCAGAGCGGACGATGCCCTGATGAGCCAGTCGTCGAGGTACGGAAAGACATAGAGGCCGTGAAGCCTGAGATGGGCCGCCACCACCGCGAGACATTTTGTGAAGACCCGCGGTGCGGAGGACAGGCCAAAGGGCAGTACCCTGTACTGGTAATGATTCCCTGCCACCACAAATCTTAGGTATTGGCGGTGGCTTGGGTGGATGAGGATGTGCGTGTAGGCATCCTTTAGATCTAAGGAGCATAGCCAATCTCCCTGCTGGAGGTAGGGCAGAAGGATTCCAAGGGTAAGCATCTTGAACTTCTCCCGCACGAGGAACTTGTTGAGGTTGCGCAAGTCCAGGATGGGTCTGAGGCCTCCTGTTCTCTTTGGTATTAGAAAATACCTGGAATAAAAGCCTTGACCTTTCAGGTGGTGGGGCACTGGTTCCACCGCCTGTTCCTGTAGAAGACCTGCTAACTCCTGAAGGAGTAATTCCCTGTGCAGAGGGGGTCGTGGAGGTTCTCCGGAAACTAGGAGGGAGGGACCTGGTGGAAGTGGAGAAGATAGCCTTCTCGCACGACTTGAAGCACCCAGGCATCTGCGGTGATGCTGGACCACCTGTGGGCGAAGTGAACCAGCCGGCCTCCGGTGCTGGGAGGAACCAGCGGGGGGGGAGAGGCTATGCTTAAGGAGTCAAAAACCCCCACCCTGCTGAGCAGGGGCTGGTGGTGCAGGCTTGGGGGCTTGCTGCCTACGGGACCCGTTACCCCGTCCCTTGGCCTGCTGGCCCTGTTGGGGAGCTGCAGGGGACTGATAATGGGGGTATTGTTTGTAGGCAGCCGCCTTCCTCGGGTAAAAGGACTTTTTTCCCGAGCCCTTCTTTTTCTGGGAAGGGGCGGAGGTCTTCCTAAAAAGCCTGGTCCTGGTGAGAGTCTCCGTCTCAATTTGTGCAGCCTTTTCAGCCATGGGCTTGCCAAAGAGGTTTTCGCCTCGGCAGGGGACATCGACCAACTTGTCCTGCACCCAGGGCTCAAGGTCAGACGACTGAAGCCAAGCCTGTTCTTGTAGAACCTGGTGTAGGATGGCTCGGCCACCAGGGACTGGAGCTCACTGACTTGGAGTGCAGAGGTGAGTGCCACCAGGAAGGCCACCTTCCAGGATAGGTATTGGAGGTGGCAGGTAGCCAAGGGCTCGAAGGGCGGCTTAGTAAGTTGCTCCAGGACAACACTGAGATACCATTCCACTGGGGGCAGTCAGATGGGGGATTTCGAGAGCAGTAAGCCCCTCATGAATCCAGTGATGTGGGGCTGCATGGAAAGAGGCTTGCCCTCTATAGAGTGGTGGTTCGCGGAGAGTACACTCAGGTGCACTGTCACGGAGTTGGATTTGAGCCCGGATTGAGAAAGGTGGAGCAGATACTGCAGCACCGCCTGCACCGGGTAGAACAGGATCATCTGTTGCTCCGTGCTCCATAAGGAGAATTGGCGCCACTTAAAGATGTAGGCCCGCCTCATGGAGTCTTTGCAGGAGGCGAGAAGGATCTCCTCCACCTCCTTGGGAAGGTTGAAGGGTGAAAGGGCGACCAGTTCAGCAGCCATGCTGTGAGGGATAAGGATTCCAAGTTGTGGTGGAGGACTGAGTCCTCCTCCTGAGTGAGAAGCCCCAGTGAGCTCCCAAGAGGGACCGGGGATCAAGTCATGAGACGAAACAGGAGAGGGAACCAAGGCTGCCTGGGCTATCTCGGGGCACCAGAATCAGGGAAGCCTTGTCCCACTGGGCTTTCAAGAAGGTCTGCACTATCAAAGGTGTAGGAGGGAAGGCATATAGCAGGCCCTCCAACAACAAGATGAGGAAGGCATTCAGGCTGCATGCGGCTGGGGCTGCTATCGGCTGCATGCGGCTGCATCGACTGCATGCAGCATTCGGGCTGCATGCGGCTGGGGGCAGCAGAAATACGGCAGCTAAGCATTGGTCGGGTTAGCAAAGAGGTCAAGGCTCAGGGTGCCCCATAACCTGAACAGCAGCTGTGCCACCACGAGGTCCAGACGCCACTAGTGCGGTTAGAGGACCCTGCTCAGTCTGTCCACCAGGACATTGTCCTGGCCTGGGAGGTACACTGCCTAGAGAAGCATACCCCGTCAGGTCGCGTATGAACAGAGGGCTACTGCCTCCTGGCAAAGGCAGTAGGAGCCTGTACCCCCGCTTGTTGAGGTAGAACATCGTGACCCAGTTGTCCATTTGTACCTCCGGATTTAGCAATCTTAAATGAAGCAAACATAAAAGTTAAATCAGAAGTTAGATATTTGGGAGTAATTTTAGACCAACATCTACATTTTTCAAAACATGTAACTAATGTAACAAACTATTTTTACAAAACTAAAAATGTTTCATCACCTAAGACCTCTATTATCTTCAAATGATTTTAGAACAGTAATTCAAACAATGATTTTTCCTCATTTTGATTTTTGTAATGTTTTATTTATGGGTCTTCCTAAACAAATTATTAAAAAACTCCAATTGGCCCGAAACACGGCAGCAAGAATAATTTTACAATTACCGTATTTTCCGGCGTATAAGACGACCCCCTACTTTTCCTGTTAAAATATAGGGTTTGGCCTATACTCGCCGTATAAGACTACCCCTCTTCCAGCGCACACCAAAAAAAAAAAAACCATCAGATTTGATTCAAACTGTGACAAGCAGGCGGTATTTAATATAGATCTGAAGTTCTCCAGAACTATAATTCTTGTGAAAGGAGATAGCATATGATCCTTGGTGAAGCGGCTGGCGGCTGCTATCGATAAGAAGTACCGGTACACACAGGGCCGGATTTACCTTGAGTGACGCCCTACGCCAACAAAAATTGTGGGCCCCCAGAAAAGATAAAAATGAGCACGCCGGATCAGCTGCGCGCTGTTGGCCCTGACGTCATAATTAAACTGGGAATCCCAAAAGCCAAACTTGGAATGTACAACACTGTAGAAATAAAACTATACATTAATTTGCTCTTGTACTAAACAAAGCACAGACGTTAATGATGCACATTTACCAGAGCTGACATATTCCAATTAATAAATTCAAAATAAAGAGATATTTTTCTACCTTTTGTGCATTTTTTTTCAGCTGCAATTGCTCCAGCCACTTTCTTCTGGTTTCTTCGTGTCTTCTGCTATCTCTCCATCGTCTGCTGTCCATTTGTTCTTTCTTCTCTCTTCTGGTTTTTTTTCCATTCTCTCTCTACATCTGCTTTAACATACTAATCTTTCTCCTTTTGCTCTTTCCTCATTCCTATTTCATCCACTCAAATTTTACCCCTCCATCCTCAATCCCCACTTACTCTCCCAATACCCGGCCAATTGTAGATTTTTTATCCCTCCCACACAAAATATTTTTCCCTTCTCCATTTTACTCTTCCAGCCCCATCCCATTCTAATCCTCCCCCAACATCAGCTCCCTTTTAGTTCCAGCCTCACCCAGCATCCATTCCCTTCTAGTCCCTGCATCAGCCCATTTCTAGTCCTAGCCACCCATCAGCCCATTTCCAGTTCTAGCAACCCCCCAACCCAATACCAGTCCTAGCCCCCCCATCAACCCACTTCCAGTCCTAACCTCCCATCACCCCATTTTCAGTTTAAGCCCCCCCTATAACCCATTACCAGTCCTAACCCCATCAACCCATTTCCAGTCAGCCCCCCATAGCACATTGCCAGTCCTAACCCCCCCCTCAGCCCACAGCCCATTACCAGTCCTAACCCCATCAGCCCACCTCAAGTCCTAACCCCTCCCCATCAGCCCATTTCCTGTCCTAGCCCCCCATAGCCCATTATCAGTCCTAACCCCCCCCATAGCCCATTACCAGACTGCCCACATCAGCCCACAGCTCATTACCAGTCCTAACCCCCCCATAGCCCATTACCAGTCCTAACCCCATCAGCCCACCTCCAGTCTTAACCCCCCCAGCCCATTTCCAGTCCCAGCCCCCCCCATTGGCTCAAGTAACATTTAATAAAAAAAATAAAACGTTGGCTGCTGCAGCATGGACTGTCCCGCGGGGCCCCCTCTGCTGAATCCCTCCCTCCGCGACGGCTGAGCCCCTCCGTGCCGACTGAGAGGCGCGAAGGGAGAGTGTCTCCCTCGCGTCTCTGAGACGCGAGGGAGACACTCTCCCTTCGCGCCTCTAAAAGCCGGCACGGAGGGGCTCAGCTGTCCTCCCTCCACGACGGCTGAGCCCCTCCGTGCCGGCTTTGTTTTTCCCATCAGCCCCTGGGGGCTTAACAGAGACGCGAGGGAGACACTCTCCCTTCGCACCTCTCAAAGCCGGCACGGAGGGGCTCAGCAGTCGCGGAGGGAGGGAGGGATTCAGCAGAGGGGGCCCCGCGGGACAGTCCATGCTGCTGCGGCGGCAGCTTTTTGAGGGCCCTTGCCAGCTGTGGGCCCTACGCCACGGCGTAGCTGGCTATAGGTAAATCCGGCCCTGCCAAAGCGAGACAGAGCCACGTCGCAGAACGTGTACTGGCGTATAAGACGACCCCCGACTTTTGAGCATATTTTTAGGGCTTAGAAAGTCGTCTTATACGCCGGAAAATACGGTACCAATTAAAGATCATATCACTCCAATCCTAAAATCTCTACATTGGCTCCCTATAGAGAGTAGAATTAAATTTAAAGCCATACATTCAATATTTAAGTTAATTCATTCAGAATCTTCCTCTTATTTAAAAGAAATTATTTAAACTGTCCCTGTTAATAGATCACAGAGAAGTATTTCTAAAAACATGTTGGTCTCTCCTTCTGATCTAAAAACTTTTCAGCATATCTATTTATTTATTTATTTAACATTTCTTCTATACCGCGCTATTCAGATCAGTGCGGTGTACATTAAACAGAACATACTACAATGCATCAAGCCACATTGTATTTACAATGAACAGGGTAGTAACTTGGGTGTAACAGGGGGAAACTATCTACAATTCATTTACACTGGTGCATATGTTCCTGGATCGTGAAGCGTTCCATATATGTTTTTTTTTTTAGCACCCTAATACAACCAGAAAATGGTTAGCCCACACGATAGCCCACATGATAACCATTTACCTCCATTTACCTGCAACATCCACATGAAATCACTTACAATATACAAACAAGTTTAGAATATTGCATATAGTTAAAGTATATAGTTTAAAGTTAAACTGTACATAGTTATCCCGGTTATCCCATGTGTTATTTTCCCTGTTCTTTGTAAACTCAATGTTGCCTGTATGCATTGCAGTATGTTTTGTTCATTGTACACCGCGCTGATTTTAATAGCGCGGTATAGAAGAAATGTTAAATAAATAAATAAATAAATAAATCTAGGCGATTTGGGTCAGGGAGAATTGAGCTGACTAACCATTTTCTACATCAAAAAGGGCATTTTCTCTTTTCGCTCCCTCCCTATGGAATTCACTTCCTCCTGCAATCAGATCCATAGATGATCCAAAATCTTTTAGAAGGCTTTTAAAAACTTTTTTATTTAAGGAACATTATGACGACTCAATTTCTTAAATATACCTTTAGTAATTTAATTAATTTATTTTCCCAGTTTTGTATTAATTTTAAGATCACTATATATTATAATATTTGTATTTAAAGCTCTGTTTTTATTTATATTTATACTTTAATATTTTAATTGTTAACTGTATTTCACTTTATTTTCAAGTTTCACTGTAAACCGCTTTGATTTCCGAAAGGCGGTATACAAGTTCAATTAAATAAATAAAATAAATTTGAACAAGCACTGACTGATGCTGCAGGCGGTGCTGGAAAGAACTGAGTGCCAGGAAAACGGCCCTGAGTTCCAGCAGGTTGATTTGCTGCTGGCTCTCCTCGCAGGACCAGATGCCCTAGTTGTGCAATTCCTGGCAATGGGCACCGCAGCCCAGTAGGGAAGAATCTGTTGTGAGCACCGTCTGGGGGCTTGGGAGTTGGAAGGGCATGCCCCTCCGCAGGTTTTGTGGAACCTACCACCAACTGAGGGACTCCACTAGCTGACAGGACACCGAGACCCTGTCCCGGAGCCTGCCCATACCTGGGCCCACTGTGAACAGAGATACCACTGAGTGCTCGCATGTGGAGATGGGCATCGGGGACAACATGGAACGTCCCCCAACATCAAAAGATGAAAGTGGCCACCGCTGAGTTGAGGCACAACTCGTGGGGCTGAAGGACTCTACTGAGTCTATCTGCAAGCAGACTGTCCTGGACCAGTAGGTAGACAGCCTGGAGGGTCATGCCCTTCTCTGTGGCGAAGGTCCAGAGGCGAAACGCCTCCCAACAAAGGAGGTATGAGCCTGTTCTTCCCTGCTTGTTGATGCAAAACATTGCTACTTGGTTGTCCATCTAAACGAAGACAACCTTGCCCGCCAGGTGGGCCTGGAACACCCGAAGGGCATTAGTCACAGTTCTGAGCTCCAGGAGGTTGATTTGGAGGGCACTTTCCTCCCATCCAGGCGCTCTGCAATTGGAAATCATTGCAATGGGCTCCCCAGCCAAGCTTGGAGGTGTCCGTGGTGAGAACGCGTTGGGCCGGCAGGACCTGGAAGGGTAGGTCGGCCATGAGATTCTGTCGACTCTGACACCAGGCGAGAGAGTCTGCCAGAAGCTGGGTGATCCAGACCCAATCCTCCAGTTAGCCTATTGCCCGAGTCCATTGAGAGCTGAGGGTCCAGTGGGCCTGTTGCTTCCATAAATGGGCCTGCAGGGGCATGAACTGTCAAGGCCATGTGCCCCAATAGGCACAGTAGGAGACAGGCAGGCACCAATGAACGACCCTTTACCTTGATTGCGAGATGCTGAGCCCTGTCTAGAGGGAGGAAGGCTCTGGCCTAGGTGGAGTCCAGAAGGGCTCCTATGAACTCCAGGCATTGGGCCGGAAGCAAATGAGAATTTGGGAAATTGATCACGAACCCCTGATGGGGCGGTGGGCCAAATGACATTCTCTCCTCTGGCGAGCTGGCCTTTAGGAGCCTCTGCCTCAGCACCGAGAAGCTGCTTACCTGCTTTGCTGTCAGTGTGGGCACATTTACCTGCCAGCCTGTGAGCCTTGTGTGTCTATTGATATATTTGTTTTATCATTGTTAGTGTTCTCTTTATCAGTACATTTGTTCAGTTTTCTCCATTTGTACCTGTCTCTGCATATCCTCATAACTTTGTCCCTCCCTCCCACCCCTCTACCTACCCAACACGTAGCATTCAGTCTCTTATAGCAATCTTTTGCTCATTACCATGATTATTCATAGGTGCACCTAATCCCTTGTGATCTCTTCCACCTATCCTTATTTCTTCTGACTTCTGTTCTCCTCTCCATGTCTCTCTTTTATGGCTCCTCATTACTTTCTCTTCCTACTCCTCATATTCCCTAATTGTCTTCCCTCTTACCAACACCTTCAAGCCCGCCCCCCCCCTTATCTCCCCTTTACCATCCTCACTTCCCCCACCATATTGTCCTCTAACCTATCATCAGTTCTTGAGCTTCACCACTTTCTCCCTCTCGTTCAACCATTTCCTCTCTCTAAAACAACCTCACCCACATTACCGCCCTACTGTCTCCTCTCTGCTCCGTATTCTTCTACTCGTTCTCCTCCTCTCTTCCGGAGATATCAACCCCACGTCTGGCACACCCAAACTTTTGTCACACTCCCAGAACAGATCTACATGCAACAGCTCAAATCTTATTCATAGCCCTCTTCTTTACCATTCCTCTCTCCCTTTCTCATGTGCCTTTTGGAACGCACACTCCATCCCAAATAAACTTGCCTTTACTCATGATCTCTTTATCTCTAATGCTCTCTATCTTCTTGCTCTGAGACCTAGCTCCTTGCAGAAAACTCAGTGAGTCACTGCTCTGTGTCATGGCGGCTATTAGTTCTCCCACATGCCTCGGTAGTGTTGGGCTTCTACTCTTTCCTTCCTGCCAATTTCAAGCCCTGCTGCTGCTTCAGTCTCACTCCTTTCCCTCCTTTGAAACCCAACTCCATCTGCTGTAATTTATCGACCACTTGACAAGCCCACCTCCAGAATGACCAAATGGATGATGAAATGCTCAAAGAAATCAAGGAAGCTAACAAATGTTACAGCACAGTAATAATAATGGGTGATTTCAATTACCCCGGTATCGACTGGGTCAGTGTCACGTCAGGACATGCTAGGGAGATAAAGTTCCTAGATGAAATAAATGACTGCTTCTTGGAGCAGCTGGTTCATGAACCGACCAGAGGGGAAGCCATATTAGACCTAGTCCTTAGTGGAACACCAGATCTAGTGCAAGAGATAAGGGTGCTGGGGCCACTTGGCAATAGTGATCATAGCATGATCGCCTTTGATTTAATTAGTGGAGGAGGGATAGTAAGGAAATACACAGTACTACCTTTTAACTTTCGAAAGGGAGACTATGATAAAATGAGGAAAACAGTTAAGAAAAAACTAAAAGGAGCAGTTGCGAAGGTTAAAGACATACATCAAGCTTGGGTGTTGTTCAAAAATACTATCTTGGAAGCCCAGACCAGGTGTATTCCACGCTTTAAGAAAAGTGGAAGGAAGTCCAAAAAACTGCCAGCATGGTTTAAAGGTGAGGTCAGAGAGGCTGTTGTTGCCAAAAAAGCATCTTTCAGGAAATGGAAAAAAGAGCCAAACGACGAAACCTGGAAACAGCACAAGCACTGGCAAGTCAAATGCAAGGCATTGATAAGGCAGGCAAAGAGAGAATTTGAGAAGAAGCTTGCTGCGGAAGCAAAAACGCGAAATAAAGACCTTTTCAAGTACATTCGTAGCAAAAAACCTGTGAGAGAGTCAGTTGGTCCATTAGATGATAAAGGGGTTAAAGGAGCACTAAGAGGCGACAAGGCGATAGCGGAGAGACTGAATGAATTCTTTGCTTCGGTCTTTACTGAGAAAGATGTAGGGATGTTACCCATGACTGAAGTGGTATTTAAAGGTGCGGAAGAATTGAAGGAAATATCGATACATCGGGAAGATGTCTTACAACTATTAGATAAACTGAGGAGTAGCAAATCACCTGGGTCGGATGGTATACATCCAAGGGTGTTGAAAGAACTGAAATATGAGATTGCAGAACTGCTATCAGTAATCTGTGAACTATCATTAAAATCATCTCTAATACCTGAAGATTGGAGGATCGCCAATGTAACACCAATTTTTAAAAAGGTTTCCAGGGGTGATCCGGGAAACTACAGACCGGTGAGCCTAACGTCAGTACCGGGAAAAATGGTAGAAATCATCATAAAGAATAAAATTACTCAGCATGTAGATAGTCACAACCTAATGGGAGACAGCCAACATGGCTTTAGACAAGGAAGATCTTGTCTTACTAATCTGTTATGTTTTTTGAAGGAGTGAATAAACAGGTGGACAAAGGTGAGTCGGTTGATATTGTGTATCTGGACTTTCAGAAAGCCTTTGAAAAGGTCCCTCATCAGAGACTTTTGGCGAAACTAAAGAGTCATGGGATAGGAGGCAGTGTACTATTGTGGATCAGGAACTGGTAAAAAGATAGAAAGCAGAGGGTAGGGCTAAATGGCCAATTTTCCCAATGGAGAAAGGTGAATAGTGGTGTACCCCAGGGATCTGTGCTGGGTCCGCTGCTTTTTGACATATTCATAAATGACCTGGAAAGTGGAATAACGAGTGAGGTTATCAAATTTGCAGATGACACAAAACTATTTAAAGTTGTTAAAACCCAAGAGGATTGTGAAAAATTGCAAGAGGATCTTGATAAATTGGAAGACTGGGCATCAAAATGGCAGATGAAATTTAATGTGGACAAGTGCAAGGTTATGCACCTAGGGAAGAACAACCCAAACTATGGTTACACGATGCAAGGTTCCACATTAGGAACCACCACCCAGGAAAAAGATTTAGGCGTCATTGTGGATACCATGTTAAAACCCTCGGCCCAGTGTGCAGCTGCGGCCAAGAGAGCAAATAGAATGCTAGGTATGATAAGGAAAGGAATGGAAAATAAAACAAAAGATATTATAATGCCTCTATATCGTTCCATGGTGAGACCGCACCTTGAATACTGTGTGCAATTCTGGTCGCCGTATCTTAAAAAGGATATAGCGATTTTAGAAAAGGTACAGAGAAAAGCCACCAAAATGGTAAAGGGGATGGAAGGATACTCCTATGAAGAAAGGCTAAAAAGGTTAGGGCTCTTTAACCTGGAAAAGAGACGGCTGAGGGGAGATATGATAGAAGTCTATAAATTAATGAACGGAGTGGAACGGGTAAACGTAGATCGATTGTCTACCTTATCAGAATATAGAAAGACTAGGGGACATGCAATGAAGCTACAGGGTAAACTATTTAAGACTAATAAAAGAAAATATTTTTTCACTCAACGTGTAATCAAACTCTGGAATTTGTTACCGGAGGATGTAGTAAAGGCTGTTAGTGTAGCTGGGTTTAAAAAAGGTTTGGACAAGTTCCTGAAGGAAAGGTCCATAAACCATTATTAAGAAGTGACCGAAGATATCAAAAGACTTATATAGAGGCACTATCACCTCCTTTTTTCTGCTGGCCATTCTTTTCCCTATGCACCCAAGCATCCTTCTGGCTTTCAAAGTCACCTTTTCTACCCGTTTAGTTACTTTAAGATCATCAGACACAATCATGACCAGGTCCCACTCTTCTTTTGTGGACAGAAGTGCTTCACCACCTACATTTTACTGCTCTCTTGGATTTTTGCAGCCCAAATGCATGACCCTCCATTAAATCTCAGCTGCCAAATTCTAGACCATTCTTCAAGCTTAGCTAGATCCCTCCTCAGGTTACCTATTCCTTCTTGGCGATTGATGTAAGCTACAGTGGACGCATTGTCCGACAGGACTCTCACCGGCCGTCCGAGAACCAGGGTCTCCAGGTCCACCAGGGCTAGCCGGACTGCCCGCAAATCGAGACGGTTGATCGACCAAGAGGCCTCCAGGGGAGACCATTCCCCCTGAGCAAAGCGGGACTCGCAGTGAGCCCCCCAGCCGGTTAAGCTCGCATCCGTCGTGAACGGAACTCACAGAGGAGGCTCCAAGGGAATCCCTCGTGACAGGTTCTCGGCGGAGAGCCACCACCGGAGGGATCGGCGAACCGTCTTTGGGCAAGGCAATCTCTTGTTCAGCGAGTCGAACTGGTTGGACCAACGTCGCAGAAGAGCACTCTGCAGCGGACGCATGTGGAAGCGCGCCCAAGGCACCACCTCCAAGGTCGCCGCCATCGTGCCGAGGAGCCGCAGGTACCACCACGCCGACGGAGCTGGCATCCCCCGGAAGAGACGGACCAGAGCCCGCAACGCCAGCACGCGTCGCTCCGGAAGGCACACCAAGCCCCTTGCTGTGTCGAAGCGGACTCCCAGATACTCGAGATCCTGTGACGGAGACAGACAACTCTTACATTCGTTCACCACCCATCCGAGGGACCGAAGGAGATCCACCACCCTGCTCGTGACTTGCACACACTCCCGACTGGACTTCGCTCGAATCAACCAGTCGTCGAGATATGGATGGACCAGGATGCCCTCCTTGCGCAACGCCGCCGCGACTACAACCATTACCTTTGTGAAGGTGCGGGGAGCCGTGGCGAGTCCGAACGGCATGGCCCGGAATTGAAAATGGCCCCACGGGAGCGCAAAGCGGAGAAACCGTTGATGGGAGGGCCGGATGGGAATGTGTAAATAGGCCTCTGTAAGATCGAGGGATGTCAAAAATTCCCCTTGACGCACCGCTATGATGACTGACCGCAGGGTCTCCATGCGAAAGTGCGGTACTCTGAGAGCGCGATTCACGCCTTTGAGATCCAAGATCGGACGAAGGGAACCGCCCTTTTTGGGAACCACAAAATAGATGGAGTAGCGACCTGCGCCTCTTTCCAAATGGCATATGAAATTTAATGTGGACAAGTGCAAAGTTATGCACCTAAGAAAGAAAAACCCAAACTATGGCTACACGATGCAAGGTTCCACATTAGGAACCACCACCCAGGAAAGCATAATTACTCACCTGTAACAGGTGATCTCCGGGAACAGCAGGAATTTAGTCTTCAACATATGGGTATCATCGGTACCGATGTAGCCTGCGCGAGAACACTCCCCAGCGTCAAATAGGAAAGCTTTTGGGAGCATCCCACAGTGCCTGTGTGCTGCCTTCCCGCCTTTCCAACTGTCCCTCTCCAGTTGAGTTTATAGCTGAGACCAAAGAGAGAGAGACGACCTCTCATAAATCTCGCTATGAGAGGATATAAGTTGTCCACTTAGAGGCTTGTAAGTAGCTGCAATAGCACTAAGATGGACTCTTACTGAATTTGTCTTAAGACCCGCATTTGACAAATGAAGAAGATACTCCAGTATCGATTCCAGAGGTATCGCAAGAGAGTTAAGACCCTTCTGTGAGCACCATATGGTAAGCCTTTTCCACTTAAAGGCGTATGAGCGTCTTGTGGAGAGTTTCCTAGAAGCATAAAGGATATCCTTTACCTGTTGAGAAAGGTTGAGATCCTGAAGCTCTAGGCCTTCAGCAACCAGGCCCTGAAATGCAGAGACTGGGGATTGGGATGCCACAGCGTCCCGTTCTCTTGGGAGAGAAGATCTGGAGCAGATCCCAACTCCAGAGGTGGAGCTTCAGAGAGATGTAGAAGCAGAGGGTACCACGTTTGCCGTGGCCAACGTAGAGCTATGAGAATCATATGACCTCTGTCTCTCTGAAGCTTGAATAGTGTTTTGGGGATGAGGGGAATGGGTGGGAAGGCATATAGGAAGTCCTGACCCCAGTGAAGGAGGAAGGCGTCCCTTGCCTGACAATGTCGAGCCGGGAGTCTGGAACAGCACCGGGGAAGTTTGGCATTCAGCGGACTTGCAAAGAGGTCTATGTCCAGGGTTCCCCAAATCTGAAATATTTGGGTAACCTGGTCTGCATGGAGAGACCATTCGTGTGGTAGCAGAACTCGACTGAGTTTGTCTGCCCAAAAGTTTTGAATGCCTGGAAGATACACCGCAAGGAGATGAATCTGATGCTCTCTGGTGAGGGCCCATAGTCGCAAAGCTTCGTTGCATAGCGACAGAGAGTCTGTTCCACCCTGTTTGTTCACATAGAACATGGCTACCTGATTGTCCATTTGAACTAGGACTGTCTTGTATCTGAGCTGGGCGTGAAATACTCGAAGAGCAAGGAAGATTGCTCTGAGTTCCAGAAGGTTACACTCTGACCCTGAAAGAAAATGGTTAGCCAGCTCACATCTCCTGTCCCACACTGCCCTGACCCACAAACGTATATGTAATATTCGAAGGATTTGCAGATAGTGTAAAGTTAATTTGTTTATAGTTTCCCCAGTTACATCCAGGTTCACTGCCCCGTTCATTGTAAACTCAATGTTGCTTGTTGCATTGTAGTATGTTCTCTTCAATGTACACTGCACTGATCCTAATAGTGTGATATAGAAGAAATGTAAATAAAAAAATAAAAATAATAATAATAAAAGGTTGATGTGAAGACAGGCCTCCTGTGGAGTCCAGGTACCCTGGGTAGAGAGATCGTGCAGGTGTGCTCCCCATCCCACCTGAGATGCATCTGTTGCTAGGGTGGCTTGGAATAGGGGTTGCTGGAAAGGAGACCCCACGAGAAGATTTTTGAGCGAGTGCCACCATTGGAGGGACGAAATAAGATGGTCTGAGTTTGTTATTTTGTCCGACAGGCAACCTGAGGCCTGTGTCCACTGAGTGGATAAAGTCCACTGAGCTGCTCGCATGTGCAGACGAGCATAAGGAACCACATGCACGGTGGATGCCATGTGGCCCAGCAGTTGTAGCATTTCTCGAGCAGTGACAAAGTTTGAGCACTGCTTGGGCAGCTAGCTCTATTATGCGAAGACAGCGGGGCTGCGGAAGGAAATCCCTTGTCTGTCTGGAATCCAGATGAGCTCCTATGAACTCTAGGGATTGAGTGGGAGCAAGACTGGATTTTGGAAGGTTTATGACTAGTCCCAAATACTGAACAATTTGCATTGTGTGAAACAAAGCAGAGCTGGCTTCTGGCACTGTAGGGGCTCAAATGAGCCAATCGTCTAATTCGGGGAAGACAAATAATCTGATTGTATTCTAGACTGTTGTATAAACAATCACCATTTCTAATGGAATTGCATCCACCTCTACAGTATGATAGCACACATTCACCTCTTCACACTTAATCTTTGCCCCCCCCCCCACCTCCACCTGCTCGCTCTCACACCTCTTTGAGGCCCAATCCTACTTTAAAGGCCATAAGGAATATTGCTAAAGAAACCTGCCTCCAGAACCAACACCACACAAAACGAATCATGGCCATGACCACTATAGCACTTGCACTCCTGTACACCCTTGCAAGTGTCATCTGCGAATCCAACGCGCTATTCCATGACCATAATCCAATCTCCACACTCCAAGGCACAAGTAGGAAATCCTATCACAATCAATATCAGCCTCCAGTAAGATCCCACTACAGGAGACAGACTCACTTGCTCTATATAACGCAAACCCCGAACAACAGACTCAGGAGGTCATCAGCTGAAAATACACTAGTTATCCCTAGTGAATCAACAAAATGGTCCCAAACAACTCATAATAGAGCTTTTACATCATATGCCCCGAGAGGTTGGAACCAGCTCCCCCCTAGCATCAGATCAATAAGAGACCTTTTGCAATTCAGAAAAGCCATAAAACACCATCTGTTCACTATGTACTTCACTAAAATAATTAACGATTCCCAACCTACCCCCAAGATCTCAAGCTCTCATGATGACAAACCATATGCACCTCCTACAGAATATGCACATTGACCTTATAGTTCTATACCTATGCATATCTGCTGTAACGTAAATAGAATTACATCATATCTGTTAAAATGTAAATAGTTCTCCCCAGTTTAAGTCCATGTTATGCTCCCTGTTATCTGTAAACTTAAGACAGATCCTATTCTGTCTGAGTAAAATTTTGTTGTATGTAAACCGCACTGATAACAAAGAGCACGGTATATAAGAACTGTTAAATAAATAAAATAAATAAGACGAATATTCCCAGAGTGCGGAGAAATGCAGCTACCACAGCCATGCATTTTGTGAATACTTTTGGTGAAGAAGCCAAGCCAAAGGGAAGAAAACTGTACTGGAAGTGCTTTCCTTGAAACAGGAATCGGAGGAATCTTCTGTGATTTGGATGGATGAGAATATGAGTATACGCATTCTTGAGATCTAGAGAACAAAGCCAATCCTGACTTTGAAGGTATGGAGGCAGAGTTCCTAGAGAGACCATTTTGAACTTCTCTTGGAACAGATATTTGTTCAATTCTCTGAGGTCCAAAATAGGCCTGTATCCTCCTGTTTTCATTAGAATAAGAAAATAGGGGGAGTAGAACCCTGTACCCTGTGGCGGAATGGGTACTTCCTCTATTGCTCCTTGCGCAAGGAGTGTTGTGACTTGAGATTGTCAAGAGAAGTTTGAGAATTGAACTGTCTTACTATTGTAGGAGGGGGCATGCTGTGAAAATGAAGCTTGTACCCCTCTCGAACAATGGACAGAGTCCAATTTTCTGCTGTTACTTGGTACCATCTGTGGGCAAAATGACATAACCCGCCTGGGATGTCCAAGGGTTCTGGACCCTTCAGGGGCAGGAAGGCAAAGTTCTCTATAGAGGAGTCAAAGCCCCTCAGGATGCTGAGCCTGCTGAGCTGGCTGAGGTTTTACCGCTTTTGGCTTCTTTTGTTGTTTATGTTGTTGCTGTTGTCGCTTTTGGGCAAGCTGACCTGGATGGTGTCCCTGTTGGGTATAGGAAGGATAAAACTTCTTTTTCTTATTGAAAAATGTTTTTTAAGAGGATCTTTTCCTTGCAGGATCGACTGTAGATTTGGATAATCTACCCAAAGTGATATTGTCTGCATCTATCTCAGACGACATCTGCCAATTCTTGCCAAAGAGATTTTCTCCTGTGCAAGGAATGTTTCCTAATTTATCCTGTACCCAAATTTCCATGTCGGATGCCTGAAGCCAGGCAATCCGACGTGCACCAATGGCAATAGCAGAGGTTCAGCTTATGCACTCAAAACAGTCAAAGGCTGCACGATTTACAAACTTGGAAACATCCTGGGCATGTTTGACAAGAGTAAGATAGTCCTGTCTTTTGTCATCAGGAAGAAGGGGGCTCATAAGCTCCAAGTCTCCTGTGACCTCTTTAAGGAACATTCCCATATACAAGATATAAGAACTGATCCTAGCTGAGAGCATGGAAGCTTGAAAGCATCGACGCCCAAAGGCATCAAGAGTCCTGCATTCACGACCTGGAGGATTAAATGCATGTCTCTTGGCACATTTCATCCTATTCATCTTGAAGGACTAGAAAAGGGGACTGTTACTTCTGGAGAGAGATCTGCAATTGTGAGTATATACTTCTGGGAATTTTCTAAAGGAATTCTTTCTATTAAAGCTAATTAATTTGTGAACCTGCTATTTTTTGTTAAATTGGTCAGGGAAAAGTAGCAGCAGTTTAAGTTTAAATTTAAAACACAGAAGAGAACTTTCTGGTTACATTTCATACCCAGCAGAGAGCTTGTTTAAATTTAATAGTCACTCAGGGCCTAGCATCAGCAAAGTACTTTTAGATTAAATTTAAAACACAGAAGAGAGCTTTCCGGTTAAATTTGGAACACAGCAGAGAGCTTGTAGTTTAAATTTCATAATAAGTTAGAGCCTAGCAGCAACAAAGAGCTATAATTTAAATCATAAGAACATAAGATATGCCATACTGGGTCAGAGCAAGGTCCATCAAGTCCAGTATCCTGTTTCCAACAGTGGCCAATCTAGGTCATTCGTACCTAGCAGTTTCCCCAAAAGACACAGGTTCTACAATGCTTGTACTGGGTCAAGCATTGATATCCTGGGTCCCTTCTTAATAATAGCTTATGGACCTTTCCTCCAGGAACATGTCCAAACCTTTTTTAAACCCAGCTACACTAACAGCCTTTACTACATCCTCCGGTAACAAATTTCAGAGTTTGATTACACGTTGAGTGAAAAAATATTTTCTTTTATTAGTCTTAAATAGTTTACCCTGTAGCTTCATTGCATGTCCCCTAGTCTTTCTATATTCGGATAACATAAACAATCGATCTACGTTTACCTGTTCCACTCCGTTCATTAATTTATAGACGTCTATCATATCTCCCCTCAGCCGTCTCTTTTCCAGGTTAAAGAGCCCTAACCTTTTTAGCCTTTCTAAATAGGAGTATCCTTCCATCTCATTTACCATTTTGGTGGCTCTTCTCTGAACCTTTTCTAATAACACTATATCCTTTTTAAGATACGGCGACCAGAATTGCATACAATATTCAAGGTGCGGTCTCACCATGGAACGATACAGAGGCATTATAATATCTTTTGTTTTATTTTCCATTCCTTTCCTTATAGAAACATAGAAATATGACGACAGAAAAAGACCACATGGCCTATCTAGTCTGTCCTTCCATAACAACTACAACAGTCCCCTTTTTACCTTTAGAGATCCTCTATGTTTGTCCCATGCTTTTTTGAATTCAGTTACTGTCCGCATCTCTACCACCTCCACTGGAAAGGAAAAAAGGAAAGGGAAAAAAGGAAAGGGAAAAAAGGAAAGCTTTTGGGAGCATCCCACAGCGCCTGCGCGCTGCCTTCCCGCCTTTCCTAACCGCCTCTCCTCAGTTCGAGTTTTAAAGATGAGACAAAAGAGAGAGAGGAAAGGAAAGACAGATAGAGAGATACAGCTCCTAGGGGAGGTGGGTGGGTTGTGAAGACTTATTCCTGCTGTTTCCAGAGATCACCTGTTACAGGTAAGTAACTGTGCTATCTCCAGGAACAAGCAGGAATGAGTCTTCACATATGGGGACTCCCTAGCTAAAGATGCCTGGGAAATTCCCAAGGATATGAGACCCTGGGAAGGGTTCTACCTCCTCGTATGGATCTCAGGCATCCATCCAGGGAAGGAGGGTAGGAGTTGATTAAGAATGGAACAGGTGTTTGAGAACAGCCTGACCAAACAAGGCATCCCGGCGGGAATCCTTGTCCAAGCAGTAATGGGCTGTGAAGGTATGAACCGAGGCCCAGGTGGCTGCTCGACAGATCTGGTCGATGGACACAGAATTTAGATGAGCCATAGAGGTGGCCATGGCCCTCACATTATGAGCTGTGACATGGCTCTCCAGAGAAAGGTTTTTACACTGGTAGGCGAAAGCAATACACTGAGCAATCCAATTGGACAGTGTCCTTTTAGAGACTGGAAGTCCCAAATGAGAGGGATCAAAAGCAACAAAGAGCTGGGAAGACTTTCTATGTTGCTGTGTCCTTTGTAAGTAAAAGGCCAGAGCTCTTTTACAATCCAGAGTATGAAGATTCCTCTCTGCACTTGATGCATGAGGAGCTGGAAAAAAGACAGGTAAATATACCTCTTGATTAAGATGAAAAGGTGAGACCACTTTAGGCATAAAGTGTGGATTGGTCCTAAGGACTACCTTATCATGATGGAACCTTGTATAAGGTGGATTAGCCACTAAGGCCTGCAGCTCACTGATGCGGCGAGCTGAGGTGACTGCAATGAGGAAAATAACCTTCCAGGAAAGGAATTTAAAGGAGGTGGTGGCTAAGGGTTCAAAAGGAGGCTTCATATGCTGACCAAGAACCAGATTTAAATCCCATGCCACCGGAGGAGGCCTAATGGGAGGTTTAGTTAAAGTTAGGCCTCTCATAAATCTTGCAATAAGAGGATGAGAGGAAATAGGTTGTCCATTGATAGGCTTAAGGGATGCTGCAATAGCACTCAAATGGACCCTTACTGAATTCGTCTTAAGGCCTGCATTGGAAAGATGCAGGAGATATTCCAATAGAGAATTCAAAGGTAGTGCTAGAGGGTCAAGACCCTTTTCAGTACACAAAATGGAAAATATTTTCCATTTAAAAGCATAGGAACGCCTAGTGGAAGGTTTTCTGGAAGCATGGAGGATATCCTTCACTTGTTGAGAAAGATTCCAGCCTTGAAGGTCTAGGCCTTCAGTAACCAAATAACCAAGCTCTGAGGTGAAGGGACTTGGGGTTTGGGTGCCACAAAGTCCCCTCCTCCTGGGACAGAAGGTCTGGAGCAGCTCCCAAGTCCAGGGAGGGGGCTTGGGAGAGATGCATTAGTAGAGGGTACCACACTTGGCGTGGCCAGCGTGGAGCTATGAGGATCATAGATTCTTGATCCCTCTGGAGTTTGAACAGAGTCTTGGGAATCAAGGGAATGGGTGGAAAGGCATACAGGAAGCCTTGACCCCAGTGAAGGAGGAAGGCATCCTTGGCCTGAACTCCCTGACACGGAATTCTGGAACAGAACCGGGGAAGTTTGGCATTCCACGGACTTGCAAAGAGGTCTATGTCCGGGGTTCCCCATTCTTGGAAGATTCTGAGTACCTGATCCGTGTGCAGGTGTGATAGGCGATGGCCTAGTATGTAGCAGAGCTAGGTCTGAAGCCCTTTTTTCCTATTTTAAAATGTTATTGCTGATTTTGGAAAACTGCAGAATGCTGTTAGCTGTTAGAAAGAAATACTGTTCTATTCTGGTTTGATAACATGTTCTGCTCTCTTGGAGATAAGAGAATTAAACCTTGGTACTGTTTATTGTTTAGAAGTCAGATGTCTCTTTCAGTAGAATGCCGCGCCACTGTATCTTTGCTGATTGTGCACTGACCTCGTAATTAGGATGAAAATATAGCAGAGAAACTGAACAGTGTAAGAATATTTTGTCTAGCATTATGAAGATTGTTTAGTGTTTTGAGCCAAGGCTAGAGATACGTCTTAACCTTGCTATGTTTGGCCTCGCTTTGTTTTGCTTTTATTAAGAATGTTTCTGATATGCCTTCCACTATCTTTGTGGTTAACTGACCTTGCAAGAATAGCGAAATATACAGTATACTTTAGCAGAAGTATTATGTTTAGTGTTATGTCTAATTGCTGACCCGTGGCTAGTGTGACCCAAGCAGGGGGAGCGAGTCCTGGGCCCGGTCAGAGATGTCTATTGGATGAGAGTAAGTGGGCCACTGTGGCCAATGAGGAGTTTTGCCTGTATTAGACTGGAGAAGAAAAGTATATAAACTGTCATTTTTCTGAGCTCTGGGCTCAGACTATTTTGAATGCTACTGCAATCTGAGTCTGTGCACATTAAACCGGCTTGAATCTTTGCCTGACTCCGGGTATTATTTATTGCATTCTTATCAGCTACAACATATTTCTGGTGCGTTGGGCCGGGAATATGCGAGTGGGGGATGGTATGCAAGTGAATATGCCCCGACATCTCGCCTCACAGGTTTGGTCCGGCTAGAGCTGAGCCTGACTGACCGCAGGAGGGTCTCTGGTGCCCCTGGTCCTTTTGTATCAGAGGAGACTCCTCCTTGCCTCCGCAGGTTGCTGCTTCTGGCCGGCCAACACCTCGAACCCGAGGGGGGTCCAGGATTCAACCCAAGGAGGGAATGGTTGCGCAGCGCATTAGCTACCGGATCCGGTGAGTATTGATTTTTCTAGTTCTTAGTCAGATAGCTTTGGGAAAGTCTCGAGACACTTCTGGTACAGTAACAGGTAAAGGAAGTCTGATCAACTTCCACGGGCGATCCTAGTACCCCTGCAAGTAGTGCGCGGGGCGAACCCATCAGCCCTTTCGGTGTCAGTAATTCTGGTTTGTCAGTCAGCCCGGGAATTCGGAATTTGGAAAATGCTAGCATGTTTGGCTGTGTGAAGAATGCTTGTGAAAAGGAGGAAGCGTTGGGAGTTTGTCTTTGTTATCTGTTGAAACCACGAGTTTCCCTTCTAGTATAAGGGTAGGATTATATTCCGTTGAGTAATTTGTGACACTTTACCGCATATGAAATAGTAAAAGTATAGTGAAGCAGACTGTGAACCCCTAGAGTCACTGTAAAATCACGAAGCTGTCTCTCCCTCATTCAGTTGCAGCGTGGAGTGAAACTGACAGGAGACGTGTTTGTGCAGAGGAATGTTTTAACCCTATGAAGGCATGCTTTCAACGTTCTGCTGGGTGCTTATTTTAAGGAATTACACCTGTTTTTATTCAATATTTTGTAATAGTGATGTGCCTTCTGCTATGGTCATGTATTATATATCATTTAATAAGAATGTTTAGTCAGGATTGTGGATCCCGATAGTATTGTACTTAGCCTGGAAAGGGTTAAATTCCTACTCGAATTCCTGTGCAGATCAAGTGAGCAGAAATCTTGTAGAGCTCAGGTTTCAATAGGAAAGAATGCTTGTATTTTCCCTTCGCCCTACGAAGCCCTGATTACGTATACTGACAGGACTCTGCAGCTTCGAGCCAGCGGTACTAGATCGCAACTTGAAAGTGCTTTGAATCCTGAGTGAATGAGGGGTTAATCGTGTATGAGTTTTAGTTCCTGATACAGCAAGTGCCTCATAGAAGACATGCTTATTGTTAATAAAATAAACTAGGAAGGAAAATGTGTATGTGTATTTTAGATGTCCACCCGCTTTATGGAAAATGTATCCAGAATGAATGTCTTTTTGAATCTCTGCTTCCTAGAAACTGTAAAATTGAAAGTAATTTATTTTGTAAAGCCAAGCTGATTACGGCTGGCAGTTAGTTTTTTACCAAGTAGCTTTATTCCAGTTATACGTAACAGCTATGTAGTCATGTTATGAACTATAGTTCTTTCTGTTAGGATTTGTTATTATAACATGTTACAGAAGTGTAGTTTTCTATTGTAAGGACTCTATCTAGATTGTTCCTCTGTCTGTTGACAAGCACATGTGGGGGCTACAGTCCACCGCTGACACTGCAGGCAGGGATTCATTTTACCAGTTCAGAGTCACCCACAGTCAGCGCCCGAGAACATGAAGTGGAATCCAAATAGTGCAGGCAGTCCTCACTATATGCCCCATGAAATCCAGCAGCCCAGGAGAATTTGCACCTGGTAAATGCAGTTTTTGTCAAGACAGTCCCAGGGAGATATAAAACAGAACTTGCAGAAACGGGATGGATTTGCGGGCTTAAATGATAGCAAATTAAGTTGTTCAGAATGTCTGTGAATTGTGGAGATAATGTGACAGAGAAAGTGAATGTAAGATGGAGAAGAGAGCAGTTCTTCTTGCTGATACTTTAGTTGAATGATGTGGAGGAAGTTTTCCTAATCGAAGGAGCTGGATTGATAGTGCTGACTGTTCCCCGAGAAGAAGAGTAGCAGTTCTATAGTGCATCTCCAATCAGGCCAGCAAAGTTCCTGTATACTTACCAGCATTGCAGCCCCACCTGGAGTATGGGCAGAAAATAATCCACCTGGCCTAGCAAAGAATATAGCTCCTGTACTTGTTACCCTTAAGCCAGGAGCAGAACCAGTGCATGTGCGTCAGTATCCCCTCCTGAGACCAGCAATTGAAGGCATACATCGCCATTTGAAGAAATTATTGCAGTATGGACTTCTTAGAGAATGCCACTCACCCTGGAACACCTCCCTTCTCCCAATCAAGAAGCCTGGGACAGGTGACTACCGCCCAGTGCAGGATCTACGTCAAGTGAACAGTGCAGTTGAAACCATACATCCAGTAGTACCAAATCCTTACACCCTCCTAGGACTGATTCCAGCAGAAGCCACTCACTTTACTGTTTTGAACATAAGAGATGTTTTTTTTCTGTATACGCCTGACAGAGGCCAGTCAGTTTTTGTTTGCATTTGAATGAGAAAACCCTACCACAGGACGGCGAGGGCAACTCACTTGGACTCGATTACCACAAGGATTCAAGAACTCACCCACTATCTTCAGTGCAGCCCTCAGTCAAGATTTGTCAAGCTACTCTGTGATTCCGGGAAAAAGAATTTTGCTCATAGCCACCAATAACAAATCTGATTGTATACTAGCTACAAGTGATCTCTTGCACCTTTTGAATGAAGCTGGATACAAGGTTTCCAGAGCCAAGGCCAAACAGAAGTGAAATATTTAGGGTTCCACCTGTCCAAAGGAACCCGGAAATTAGGACTTGAGCGAAAAGAAGCAGTATGCCACATCCCAACCCCCACTACTAGGAAACAGGTGCGAGCTTTCTTGGGAGCCGCAGGCTACTGCCGCATATGGATACCAAATTTTGCGCTCATGGCGAAATCCTTGTACCAAGTCACACAAGGAATGGAACGATCTCCCCTGGAATGGGGCCCAGAACAAGATAAAGCATTCAAATCATTGGAAACAGCATTGATGTCATCCCCAGCTTTGGGCCTACCGGATGTGCAGAAACCATTTCGTCTGTATGTCCATGAATCAAGTGGAAACGCATTGGGAGTCTTGACCCAGCCTCTTGGGTCTTGGCAGCGACCTGTGGCCTACCTGACGCCTGTTGCCAAAGGCTGGCCACCTTGCCTGAGAGCTGTAGCAGCCACAGCCCTCTTAGTGAGCGAAGCTGACAAGCTCACCTTAGGATAAGAACTCCAAGTTACTGTGCCACATTCTGTTCTAACCCTGATGGAACACAAAGGAAATCATTGGCTCACTAATTTATTATTATTATTTATTTATTACAATTTCTTATATACCGCACTATTGTCAGCGCGGTTTACATACAACAAAATGACCATAACAAACTGTTTGGCTTCACATAGAACAGGAGAAAACAACTTGGATAACATGCTTTTGCTTTACATAGAACAGGAGTAATAACTTGGATAAACGGGGTATGCAAACTAAACTACTTACATATGTACAATGAGATCGAGTATTGAGAATTCAGTGTGAACATGTGTACAATAGAGTTGATATGTTAACTTGAGGGGGTGAGGGAGAGGCACTTATGTAGGGGTAGGGTTAATCTGGTAGTATTGAGTAAATAAATGGGATTTGAGAGCCTTTCTGAATTGTGTTAAGTCAGTAATCGCACGGATGCCTGGAGGTAATGCGTTCCAACATTTTGGGGCATAGATACTGAATGCCCTGTTAGATGTTGCGGTTGTGTACTTTGTTGAAGCCTTTGGAATTACTAGCACATTTGTAGATGGGGTTCTCCTTGTTCTGTTGGGAGGAGCGGGCTGGATGATGTTGGTTAATGAGGGGGAGGTGATGCCATGGATGGATTTGAAGGTGAGTAACAAAGATTTGAAAGTAAGCCTTCCTTGTACGGGGAGCCAATGAAGTTGTATTAGGATAGGCGTTATATGGTCGCATCTTGCTGCTCCTACTAAGATTCTAGCTGCGGCATTCATGGCAAGTTGCAACGGATTTAGAGATGATTGAGGGAGACCTTGGAGAATAGCGTTGGCAAAGTCAAAGTGTGGCAAGATAAGGGCTTGGTATATTGTCCGGAAGTCTTCAGGGCTTAGAAGGGATTGCAGGTGTCTGAGTGACCGGATTTTGAAATATACGGCTCTGACTATGTTGGATATATGGGTTTTCATATCTAGTCGTTGATCGAGGGTGACCCCTAAGTACCGAATTGCTGATTTGGTTTGGAGCTCAGCTTCTTTAACCTTTATATGAGGTGGAGGGCAGAAATTCTGGTCTCTGGTGATAAATAGCACCTCAGACTTTTTGTGTTGAATCCTGAGGTTTTGTGACAGAAGCCATTCGGAGACTGTGTTGAAGCATTCAATCAGTGGCGAAAGGTCCATTTGTTCTGTGGAAAATGGCATGAATAGGAGGATGTCATCAGCATAAATTAGACAGTCGACCTTGAATGATTCGATAATGTTGAAAATAGGTTGCATGTAAATATTAAATAATAGAGATGAGAGGGAGGACCCTTGGGGGACGCCTTGTCGCTGATGGAAGGGTTCGGAAGATCTTGAACCTGATTTTACATGCTGCCATCTGCCATCAAGGTACGATCTGCACCAATCGAGGGCGACGCCACTTATGCCCTTTTCTTTTAGTCGTTCTACTAGCAGACCATGGTGTACAGAGTCAAAGGCTGCCGCAATGTCTATAAAGATGAGAGCGAAACCTTGATGGATGTTGTCGATACCTGTGACGATTTTATTGAAGAGAGAGGTAAGTAGGGTTTCGACGCCATGGTATTCCCTGAAGCCATGTTGCCGATGGTCTAGTGGGGAGGCTAAATCTATATGGTCTTGCAGTTGCCTTTGTGCTTCCTTTTCGATTATTTTGGCTAATAGAGGTATACTGGCTATGGGTCTATAGGATTCAACTTTGCTTGGGTCCAGTTTAGGGTTCTTTAACAGAGGTCTGATGGATGTTTGCTTGAGTGCTGCAGGGAAGGATCCATTTGAGAATGATAGGTTCATCATTTTTGTGATAAGTGGGCTGAGTTCTGATCGTAAATTTTTAATCCAATATGCGGGGCAAGGGTCGGTTTGTGCAGTCGTGGTGTTGAGGGCTGCAATAGTATCTTCCACATGTTTCTAATGCCACTAATGCCCGAATGCTGAAATATCAAAATATGCTATGTGAGAATCCTAACTTGCAATTAAGTGTCAGCCAAACTCTAAACCCAGCCACCCTATTGCCCGTCGGTCCAGGCCCTCCTGACCATGATTGCTTGGAAGTAATGGACATTGTGTACTCAAGTTGTCCAAACTGCCCAGAGGTTTACCTGCAGTGGCCCCAGGTTCTTCCTATAGCCCTTCATAGGATATCCTTAGCTCCTGCCCCTAAGTCTTTAGGAGTTTCCCCTTTTGAGATTCTGAGATTCTGTAGCCTATTGTATAGAGAGTAAAAAGAGATGTGTGACAGATAGGATCTGAAATTACTAGATAAGCACTATTGGTTTTAAGTTCTGTTTTGCAGGGTCTTCATGCGTGAATACGAGACCAGCCCATCCAAGCCCCTGCATCCTTTCAAGCCTGGAGCCTCGGTGTGGGTGACAGAGTAGAAGGCGGCACCGCTGGCGCCGTATTGGAAAGGGCCATATGTCGTCTTGTTATCAACCCCAACAGCAGTTAAAGTGGCCGAGATCGACTCCTGGATCCACCAAAGTCGAGTGAAACCAGCCACAGCTCCTGAGAGTCATCCCTGGACTTCGATCGCCAATCCTGCAGCACCATTGCGACTCACACTGCGAAGAAAAGATCCGTCATCGTAAGAACTTTACCAACTTGCTCCTGGACGTCAAGGGAACAGACGTCCTCCAGTTTTGCATTCCAGCAGCCGCTTCTGAATTTGGTCGTGGACTTCCATAAATGATCCTGAGACTCCATTGCGCCTCACCCTACGACAACAGCCACGGACCTAAGACTTATTGGTCCCTCAGAAACTGCACTATTTCAAGACTGTTTGTTTATCCAAAGGTAAGCCTTGCATCTGGAGAAAGCTGCAATCATCAGAAATAGACTGTGTTGTGTTAAGAAATTGAGTCTTCTAAGAGACTGTGTTCAAATGCTCTGAAAAAAAAAAAGAAAAAGAAAAAAACTGTTTTGATCTCCTAAAAAGTGAACTGCTCTAGGAGGCAATAATAGCCTGAGAGACTGTACTATGATGTTTTAAGAACCTGAGACATCCCAGGGAACAGTGATACTTTGGAATCTACAGCCCTACTCCTGCCACAAAGCTGGTAGGTCTACGTACGGCAGAAGCTTGAGGACCTACAATCAACGCTGCGTCTGCTACCTGTTGTGGATGCCGACAGTTCCACCAATTTTCCAGAGACTATGCCCATTATGAATTCTTATTATTGCTTCGTTCCGGTGGCAGCCTTGGGGTGCTTTGAATTGACTCTTGCCCTACTTCCCTGTGCAGTCTGCAAACCTAGTATTTGCACAACAGGGAATACCCGGACTTGTCTCAACCCCCGCCAGAATCTTTCCTCTCCTGTTATGGGAACTGCGATGGAACAATGAGAATGGAGCCCCTTTTGATTGCTACTCGCCAGCTCTCAGAACCCAGATTTTTTGGACTTTAGTACATGTGTTGCTAATTTTCAAACATGTGCTACCTACCTTTTTGACATGTACTGCTACCGACCTCTGATACAGGTGCTGCTATTAATAGGAATGGTTCTTATTTTTGTGGGTCATGAGAACGGGCCTATTGCTATGATGAATAGTGTATATGTCATTTGTACCTCCTATGTCTCCTGCCCCTCCGCTTATACACTAGGTATGCTATATGATTTGACAAAGTTTATGTATCCCATGTTTCCTCCTCTTATGCTTACGTATATTAAACTTAACGTAAGGCAGCTACACGAATCCTAGCAACGTAGGGCTACTACCCTATGCCAGATGGTGATCCCTCTACTATAGTCTGAAGTATTTTGCTATTTGTGTGATTAGATTCTCACCCTTCCTCACTTGCGGGTGAGAATAATCAAAAGGAGGGAATGTGATAGGCGATGGCCTAGTATGTAGCAGAGCTAGGTCTGAAGCCCTTTTTTCCTATTTTAAAATGTTATTGCTGATTTTGGAAAATTGCAGAATGCTGTTAGCTGTTAGAAAGAAATACTGTTCTATTCTGGTTTGATAACATGTTCTGCTCTCTTGGAGATAAGAGAATTAAACCTTGGTACTGTTTATTGTTTAGAAGTCAGATGTCTCTTTCAGTAGAATGCCGCGCCACTGTATCTTTGCTGATTGTGCACTGATCTCGTAATTAGGATGAAAATATAGCAGAGAAACTGAACAGTGTAAGAATATTTTGTCTAGTATTATGAAGATTGTTTAGTGTTTTGAGCCAAGGCTAGAGATACGTCTTAACCTTGCTATGTTTGGCCTCGCTTTGTTTTGCTTTTATTAAGAATGTTTCTGATATGCCTTCCACTATCTTTGTGGTTAACTGACCTTGCAAGAATAGCGAAATATACTGTATACTTTAGCAGAAGTATTATGTTTAGTGTTATGTCTAATTGCTGACCCGTGGCTAGTGTGACCCAAGCAGGGGGAGCGAGTCCTGGGCCCGGTCAGAGATGTCTATTGGATGAGAGTAAGTGGGCCACTGTGGCCAATGAGGAGTTTTGCCTGTATTAGACTGGAGAAGAAAAGTATATAAACTGTCATTTTTCTGAGCTCTGGGCTCAAACTATTTTGAATGCTACTGCAATCTGAGTCTGTGCACATTAAACCGGCTTGAATCTTTGCCTGACTCCGGGTATTATTTATTGCATTCTTATCAGCTACAACACAGGGACCATTCGTGTGGAAGCAGAACTCGACTGAGTCTGTCTGCCCAAGAGTTTTGAATTCCTGGGAGGTATACGGCCAGGAGATGGATTTGATGCTCTCTGGCGAAGGCCCACAATCTTAAAGCTTCGTTGCAAAGCGACAGAGAGCCAGTTCCTCCTTGCTTGTTTATGTAAAACATGGCTACTTGATTGTCCGTATGAATGAGGACTGTCTTGTAGCTGAGCAGGGTATGGAAGACCTTGAGAGCTAGAAAAACTGCCAAAAAAAGCATCTTTCAGGAAATGGAAAAAAGAGCCAAACGAAGAAACCTGGAAAAAGCACAAGCACCGGCAAGTCAAATGCAAGGCATTGGTAAGGCAGGCAAAGGGAGAACTTGAGAAGAAGCTTGCTGCGGAAGCAAAAACGCAAAATAAAGACCTTTTTCAAGTACATTCATAGCAAAAAACCTGTGAGAGAGTCAGTTGGTCCATTAGATGATAGAGGGGTTAAAGGGGCACTAAGAGGCGACAAGGTGATAGCGGAGAGACTGAATGAATTCTTTGCTTCGGTCTTTACTGAGGAAGATGTAGGGATGATACCCATGACTGAAGTGGTATTTAAAGGTGCGGAAGAATTGAAGGAAATATCGATACATCGGGAAGATGTATTACAACTATTAGATAAACTGAAGAGTAGCATATCACCTGGGCCGGATGGTATACATCCAAGGGTGTTGAAAGAACTGAAATATGAGATTGCAGACCTGCTATTAGTAATCTGTGAACTATCATTAAAACCATCTCTAATAATAAGATTGGAGGATCTCCTATGTAACACCAACTTTTAAAAAAGGTTCCAGGGGTGATCCAGGAAGCTACAAACCGGTGAGCCTGACGTGAGTACCGGAAAAAATGGTAGAAACCATCATAAAGAATAAAATTACTCAGCATGTAGATAGTCATGGCCTAATGGGAGACAGCCAACATGGCTTTAGATAAGGAAGATCTTGTCTTACTAATCTGTTATGTTTTTTTGAAGGTGTGAATAAACAGGTGGACAAAGGTAAGTCGGTTGATATAGTGTATCTGGACTTTCAGAAAGCCTTTGACAAGTTCCCTCATCAGAAACGTTTGGCAAATTTAAAGAGTCATGGGATAGGAGGCAGTGTACTATTGTGGATCAGGAACTGGTTAAAAGATAGAAAGCAGAGGGTAGGGTTAAATGGCCAATTTTCCCAATGGAGAAAGGTGAATAGTGGTGTACCCCAAGGATCTGTGCTGGGTCCGCTGCATTTTGACATATCCATAAATGACCTGAAATGTGGAATAACGAGTGAGGTTATCAAATTTGAAGATGACACAAAACTATTTAAAGTTGTTAAAACCCAAGAGTATTGTGGAAAATTGCAAGAGGATCTTGATAAATTGGAAGACTGGGCATCAAAATGGCAGATGGAATTTTATGTGGACAAGTGCAAAGTTATGCACCTAGGAAAAAACAACCCAAACTATGGTTACACGATGCAAGGTTCCACATTAGGAATCACAATCCAGGAAAAAGATTTAGGCGTCATTGTGGATAACATGTTAAAACCCTCGGCCCAGTGTACAGCGGTGGCCAAGACAGCAAATAGAATGCTAGGTATCATAAGGAAAGGAATGGAAAATAAAACAAAGGATATTATAATGCCTCTGTTATAGTTCAATGGTGCGACCGCACCTTGAATATTGTGTGTAAGTCTGGTCCCCGTATCTTAAAAAGGATATAGGACATATTGAGTGGAGGAGTAGCCTAGTGGTTGGGGCAAGGTACTTCAGGCCAGAAGGTCGGGGGTTCAAATCCCACTAGAGGACAGCAACCTTGGGCCGGAAGGACTGGGGTTTCTAGTCCCACAGGTGCTCCTTGTGGTCTTGGGCAAGCCACTTAACCCTCCATAGCCCATGTTCCCTGTAAAATAGTTATCTCCAAGTTATAATGCCCTGTTCAATGTAATTTCAGTTTGTTCAATGTAAACCGCACTGATGCAGAATAGCGCGGTATATAAGAGAATGCAAATAAATAACATTATTAGAAAAGGTACAAAGAGCCACCAAAATGGTAAAGGGGATGGAAGGATACTCCTATGAATAGGCGCTAAAAAGGTTAGGGCTCTTTAACCTGGAAAAGAGGTGGCTGAGGGGAAATATGATAGAGGTCTATAAAGTAATGAATGGAGTGGAACAGGTAAATGTAGATCGATTGTTTACGCCATCAAATATAGAAAGACTAGGGGACATGCAATGAAGCTACAGGGTAAACTATTTAAGACTAATAAGAGAAAATATTTTTTCAATCAATGTGTAATCAAACTCTGGAATTTTCTAATGGAGAATGTAATAAAGCACAGTTACTTACCTGTAACAGGTGATCTCTGGGAACAGCAGGAATTAGTCCTCACATATGGGTACGTCGGTACCGACGGAGCCTGCGCGGGAAAGCTCCCCAGCTTCCCAGAAGGAAAGCTTTTGGGACCTCCCACTGCGCATGCGCGCTGCCTTCCCGCCTTCCTGACCAACTCTCCTCAGTTCGAGTTTAAAGCTGAGACAATAGAGAGAGGAAAGGAAAGAGAGAGAGAGAGATACAACTCCTAGGGGAGGTGGGTAGGTTGTGAGGACTTATTCCTGCTGTTCCCAGAGATCACCTGTTACAGGTAAGTAACTGTGCTATCTCCAGGAACAAGCAGGAATAAGTCCTCACATATGGGGACTCCCTAGCTGAGATGCCCGGGAGATCCCCTGAAGGGTATGAGACCCTGAAAGGTTCCTCATCTTCCTATGGATCTCAGGCATCCATTTAGGGAAGGTGGGTTGGAGTTGTTCAAGAATGGAACAGGTGTCCGAGGACAGCCTGACCAAACAAGGTATCCCGGCGGGAGTCCTTGTCCAAACAGTAATGGGCTGTAAAGGTATGAACCGAGGCCCAGGTGGCTGCTCGACAGATCTGGTCAATAGACACAGAGTTTAGATGAGCCATAGAGGTGGCCATGGCCCTCACATTGTGAGCGGTGACATGGCCCTCCAGAGAAAGGTTCTTACTCTGGTAAGCAAAAGAGATACACTGAGCAATCCAATTGGACAGTGTTCTTTTAGAGACTGGAAGTCCTAAATGAGAAGGATCAAAAGCAACAAAAAGCTGAGATGACTTTCGATGTTGCTGTGTCCTGTGGAGGTAAAAGGCAAGAGCACTTTTACAATCTAGAGTATGAAGGTGCCTCTCTGCACTGGATGCATGAGGAGCTGGAAAAAAGACAGGTAAATATACCTCTTGATTAAGATGAAAAGGGGAGACCACTTTAGGCATAAAGTGGGGATTGGTCCTAAGGACCACCTTATCATGATGGAACCTTGCATAAGGTGGATTAGCCACTAGAGCTTGCAGTTCACTGATACGGCGAGCTGAGGTGACTGCAATAAGGAAAACAACCTTCCAGGAAAGAAATTTCAAGGAGGTAGTGGGCTAAGGGTTCAAAGGGTGGCTTCATAAGCTGACCAAGAACCAAGTTTAAGTCCCATGCCACCGGAGGAGGTCGAATGGGAGGTTTAGTTAAAGTTAGGCCTCTCATGAATCTTGCAATAAGAGGATGAGAGGAAACAGGTTGTCCATTGATGGGCTTATGGGATGCTGCAATAGCACTCAAATGGACTCTTACTGAATTTGTTTTGAGTCCTGCATCGGAGAGATGCAGGAGATATTCCAAAAGAGAATTCAAAAGAAGTGCTAGAGGGTTAAGACCCTGTTGAGCACACCAAATGGAAAATCTTTTCCATTTAAAAGCGTAAGAATGCCTAGTGGAAGGTTTCCTAGAGGCATGGAGGATATCCTTCACTTGCTGCAAAAGATTGAAGTGGTGAAGGTCTAGGCCTTCAGTAACCAAGCTCTGAGGTGAAGGGACTTGGGGTTTGGGTGCCACAAAGTCCCCTCCTCCTGAGACAGAAGGTCTGGAGCCGCTCCCAAGTCCAGGGAGGGGGCTTGGGAGAGATGCAGAAGTAGAGGGTACCACACTTGGCGTGGCCAGCGTGGAGCTATGAGGATCATGGACCCTTGATCCCTTTGAAGTTTGAACAGAGTCTTGGGAATCAAAGGAATGGGTGGAAAGGCATATAGGAAGCCCTGACCCCAATGAAAGAGGAAGGCATCCTTGGCCTGAACTCCCTGACACAGAATCCTGGAACAGAACCGGGGAAGTTTGGCATTCCACGGACTTGCAAAGAGGTCTATGTCCGGGGTCCCCCATTTCTGGAAGATTCTGAGTACCTGATCCATGTGTAGGGACCATTCGTGTGGAAGCAGAACTCGACTGAGTCTGTCTGCCCAAGAGTTTTGGATTCCTGGAAGATATACTGCCAGGAGATGGATTTGATGCTCTCTGGCGAAGGCCCATAATCTTAGAACTTCGTTGCAAAGCGACAGAGAGCCAGTCCCTCCTTGTTTGTTCATGTAAAACATGGCTACTTGATTGTCCGTATGAATAAGGACCGTCATGTTGTTGAGGAGGGTATGAAAAACTCTGAGAGCTAGAAAGATTGCTCGAAGTTCCAAGTGGTTGATATGAAGGGTGGTCTCCTGTGGAGACCAAGTGCCCTGAGTGGAGAGATCTTGAAGATGAGCTCCCCAACCTGTTTGGGAGGCACCTGTTGTGAGGGTTGCTTGTGGCAACAATGGTTGAAAGGGGACCCCCAACAACAGATTTTGAGTGGACATCCACCATTGGAGAGACCAAAAGAGACGTTTGGAGTTTGCTATTTGGTCTGAGAGAGCTCCGGATGCTTGAGTCCACTGTGTGGACAAAGTCCATTGAGCTGCTCTCATATGTAGGCGAGCATAGGGCACCACATGTACTGTGGAGGCCATGTGGCCTAATAGTTGTAGCATCTCCCTGGCAGTCAAGTGGCTTCTGGACTGGGTCTGGGAGGCTAAGTGCACTAGACGTTGGCAACGGGCCTGAGGAAGACAGGCCCTTGCAGTGGTGGTATCCAACCAGGCCCCTATGAATTCCAGGGACTGAGTAGGGGCGAGTTGAGACTTTGGCAGATTGATCACAAGTCCCAGATACTGCAAAATGCGTCTGGTGCGATCCAGGGAAGTCTGAGCCTCGGACTGAGATGGAGCTCGGATGAGCCAGTCGTCCAGGTATGGGAAAACAAAAATTCCCAGGGCTCGTAGAAATGCAGCCACTATTGCCATGCATTTGGTAAATACCCTTGGAGCAGAGGCTAGACCGAAGGGAAGTACTCTGTATTGGAAATGTTTTCCCTGGAACAGAAACCGTAGGAATTTTCTGTGGGATGGATGGATGGATGAGTATATGTGTGTACGCATCCTTGAGATCTAGAGAACAAAGCCAATCCTGACTCTGTAGGTATGGAAGGAGAGTACCTAGAGAAAGCATCTTGAATTTCTCCTTGCATAGGAATTTGTTCAATTCTCTGAGATCTAGAATAGGTCTGTACCCCCCTGTTTTCTTGGGAATAAGAAAATAAAGGGAGTAAAACCCTGACCCCTGTTGAAGAAGAGGAACCTCTTCTATTGCCCTTTGGGCGAGAAGGGTGGTCACCTCCTCACCTAACAGGTTCAGAAGAGAGGGGGGAGAATTGAAACATCTCACCATGGTATGGGGAGGAAGGCTGGAGAAATGTAGTTTGTAGCCCTCTCTGATGATAGAGAGGGTCCATTGTTCTGATGTGATTTGCTCCCATCTGGGAGCAAAATGAGTTAACCTTCCTGGAATGGTGAGAGGCTCTGGATGTTTTAGAGCCAGAAAGGTTAAGTTCTCTAGAGTTGAGTCAAAAACCCTGAGGGGGTTGGGACTGCTGGGCTGTAGCAGCCCCTGCAGGTTTTGCCCTGGCCTGTTTAGGCTGCTGACGCTTAGGAGCAAAGCGAGCTGCAGAAGATTGTTGGCCAGTATTTGTAGCAAATCTGGTCTTCTTATAGAAAGGCTTCTTGAAAGATTTTTTCTTGACAGGGGCAGAGGTAGACTTAGAAAGTCTATCTAAAGCAGCATTTTCTGCATCCATTTGGGTGGCTTTGATTTGCCACTCCTTACCAAACAGATTCTCACCTGTACAGGGCAGATTTCCCAACCCATCCTGGACCCAGGGTTCTAGGTCAGAGGCCTGGAGCCAAGCAATTCTGCGAGCCGCTATGGCAATACCTGAGGCTCTGCTAGCACCCTCAAAGGAGTCAAAGGCTGCTCTGTTGGAGAACTTTGATATATCTTTGGTATGCTTTAGCAAAAGAAGGAACTCCTCCTTTCTATCCTCTGGGATAAAGGGGAGAAAATGGCGTATTTTCAATGCAATCTCCTTCAGAAACATGCCCATATAGAGGCTGTATGAATTGATTCTAGCAATAAGCATACTTGCTTGGAAGATTTTTCTACCAAAAGCATCCAAAGTCCTACATTCTCTCCCTGGAGGAGTAGAAGTGTGTCGTTTGGTACTCTTTATCCTTTTCATAGCTGACTGCACCACAATAGAGTGGTGAGGAAGCTGAGTTTTTTGAAAACCAGGAGAAGGAGGGACACGATACATGGTGTCCAACCGACGAGAATGTGGAGATAGGGTGAGAGGAGTCTCCCCATAAGTCCATCATGTGTTCTTGAAGAATTTCATGAATGGGCAAGGTGACTGCCTCTTTGGGAACCTTAGAGTATCCTAAAATATCTAATTTTTTTGCTCTAGGTTCTTTTTCAGAGGTTACTGAAATAGAGAGACCTTTAGCCACTTCAAGGATGAAGTCTTGAAAGGACAAATCCTCTGGAGGAGACATTCTCCTCTTTGGAGAAGAGGGCTCTTCAGGTAGAGTTAGGGATACTTCAGCAGAGTCATCTGATGAATCAGAATCATCAGAAGACTCGAAGTATCGTCTGTTTGTTTCCAGCGATCGATAAGCGTATCGACCGGTATCGACATCGGGGGTACCCGGAACCGGATCGGTATCGGGGAAAACCCCGGAACCGGGAACCGGAATCGGTATCCTGGTCGATGTGGATGCCCTGGGTACCGGTATCGGTTGTGGTACCGGAACCGGAGTCGGTACCGATGGCGTCGCAGCTCTAATAAAAGCCATAATAGCCTGCTGCATGGATTGGACTGTATGATCCATAGACGCCACGACTGTCTGGATGTCGGTACCGGAAGATTGAGCCGGTACCCCAGAGCAGTCTAACAGGTGATCGGTCGAGGCCGTGCCATCGATGTCAACCTGTAACCCCATAGGAGGAGCTTTGGAAGCCGGAGCTTCCCGCCGGGGTTGTTTGGCTGGGGCAGGGTCCTCAGGGTCAAGCCCAGGGGCATCTCGATACTTGGAGGGAGATTTGCCCTTTGAGGACCTGCCAGAGGAATGTTTGGTTACCTGAGATCCATCAGGAGAGGAAGACCTGGAAGATGTCGATGCTGGAGTATCTGTAGAAAACAGCATGTGAAACTTGGCTGCCCGGTTTTGTAAGCCACGTTTAGACATCAAAGAACAGGATGGGCAATCTGGAATGGAGTGGTCAGGCCCCAAACATTTAAGACACCATTCATGGGTGTCTGTGACTGATATAGTACCGCTACACTTGGTGCATTTTTTGAAACCAGAGACTTGTTTCTCCATGAGGGAGAATTCTGTGAAGGCCTAGAGGCCTCACAGAACAAACACACCAAGTGGGGAAAATAAGATTTTTTATTTTTTTTTTTAAGAAATAAAGAAAAAAGACCGGCGGTACCGGTCCGGAATAGGGGAAGGCAGACACGCGGCCAAAGAAACAAATTAAAACAACAACTTCTTCAGCGGTGACAGGAACACGACCTGCTGGCTCCGCGGAAAAAGAACTGAGGAGAGTTGGTCAGGAAGGCGGGAAGGCAGCGCGCATTCGCAGTGGGAGGCCCCAAAAGCTTTCCTTCTGGGAAGCTGGGGAGCTTTCCCGCGCAGGCTCCGTCGGTACCGACGTACCCATATCAGAGGACTTATTCCTGCTTGTTCCTGGAGATAAGCTGTAAGTGTAGCTGGGTTTATAAAAGGTTTGGAGAAGTTCCTGGAGGAAAGGTCCCACCCTAACGCTTAATTCCCCCCGCCCCCCCCCATATATGTAACGCCGCTTTGACCCGGTGAAAAGCGGGATATAAATACAGTTAAATAAATAAATAAGGTCCATAATCCATTATTAAAGGGGACCCAGAGACCCAGTGAAGGAGTGGCATAGTGGTTGGGGCAAGGTACTTCAGGCCGGAAGGTCGGGGGTTCAAATCCCACTAGAGGACAGCAACCTTGGGCCAGAAGGACTGGGGTTTCTAGTCCCACAGGTGCTCCTTGTGGTCTTGGGCAAGCCACTTAACCCTCCATAGCCCATGTTCCCTGTAAAATAGTTATCTCCAAGTTATAATGCCCTGTTCAATGTAATTTCAGTTTGTTCAATGTAAACCGCACTGATGCAGAATAGCGCAGTATATAAGAGAATGTAAATAAATAAATAAATAAAAATATCCACTGCTTGATCCTATATAAGCATTGTAGAATCTGTCTCTTTTGAGGAAACTGCTAGGTACTTGTGACCTAGATTGGCCACTGTTGGACACAGGATACTGGGCTTGAGGACCTTGGTCTGATCCAGTATGGCATATCTTATATTTATTTATTTATTTATTTATTTAACAATTATTTCTATACCGCTCTTTCACAAGTATCAAGTGCGGTTTACAATGAACAGTATGTTATATGGTATGGATAGTATCATACCAAGTCATTTTACATAGAACAGATGAACTAGGTACAGATAACAGTATAAAGTTTAAACAGTGAATTATTAAACTATTATAACATATATACATAGTAACTATATACAAATTGTATCATATGTCGCGTGTGGTTGTATACTTTATATAAGCTTCAGGCACGTGAGTGTATGTTGTTTGAATTGTAGTAGTTAACCTATTCTTAAACCCAGTACACTAACAGCTTTTACTACATCCTCTGGTAACGAATTCTAGCGGCACACCACTGGTAACCTTCTCCTCAGAGTGATCTCCATTTACCTGTACCGTTTGTTGCTCCCACTCCACCAATTTCGAACAAAATCAGTAACTTTATGGTCCATCCCTAGGGTGCTCAGTTTGTTTTAAGTTGCCTGTGTGGAATGATGTCAAAGGCTTTACAAAAATCTAAGTACAACACATCTAGGGATCTCCTTTGTTCCAACTCCCTTGTCACCTAGTCAAAGAAATCAATTAGATTTGTCTGACAAGACCTGCTTCTGGTAAATCTATGCTGCCTCGGATCCTACAATCCATTTGACTCCAGAAACCTTATTTTTCTCTTTTTTAGCAGTGTTTCCAATAATTTTCTTACCAGAGAGGTTAGACTAACCGGCCTGTAGTTTTCAATCTCATCCTTACTTCCGCTTTTGTGTAAAGGAACCACATGTGTCTTTCTCCAGTTCTCTGGCACCACTCCCGTCTCCAAAGCAGCATTGAAAAGGTCAGTCAGTGGAGACGCTAGAATCCCCCCAAGTTCCTTCAGTATTCTCAGATGTATCCCATGCAGTCCCATCACTTTATCTAGTTTTAGTTTAGCTAGTTCATCACAAACATTTTATGAAAATTGTTCAAGATCCCCGTCACTTCTGTTCCTATTTCTGGGTGTTTTGTGCTCCTAGCCCTTCAACTGTGAACCCAGAACAGAAATATTTGTTAAGCAATTACATAAGAACATAAGATATGCCATACCAGGTCAGACCAAGATCTGACCCCAATTCCGCTTTATCCTCATCAGCTTCTACATATTCCTCCCCTTCACCCTTGAATCTGACACCACCACTTTTGCCCTTCCTCCTCTCACTAAAGTATCTAAAAAATGTCTTATCCTTCCACCCCCAACCCTATTTTATTCCATTGACTATTTCTCCTTTTTGTATTTTTGCTGTCCTTACTACTTTGCTAGCTTCTCAAAGTTTTTCCAAATCTAGATATCCGTCTTCCTCTCTCTGTGATCTCTTGTATTTCCTGAAGGCTTCCCCTCTTTTTCTTCACCTTTTCAGCTACTTTTGAGAATCAGAGCGGCCTCCTTTTCCTTTTACATTTATTTACCTAACAAAAAGGTTTGTTACCCTTAAATATCTCCCTTCAGTTTTGCCAACTGGTTTTCTACATCCCCCAGCTGTTCCCATCCCATTAACACCACATTGAGGTATTATCCCATTTTGGCAAAGTTAGTTTTCCTAAAGTCTAAGACCCTTGGCTTTTGAATGGTTTATTAGATTTGGTCTTAATACTGAATCACACCATCTGGTAATCAGTGGATGTGAGATGATCTCCCACTGTAACATCAGAAACACTTTCCCCATTGGTACAGTATGGCCCCTTCATGCATGGGCTCTGTTACCAGTTGCCTAAACAGATCTCCTGTAGAGAATCCAGGATATCATTACTTCTAGTTAACACCAAGCAACACCTGGCATATTGAAATCATCTATCAGTAGCACTTCTCCTTTCATGGCAATGCTGCAAGTCTTCTATTAGATCTCCATCCATTTCTCCCTGTGAGGGGAGGATTTGTTTATCACACTAATGGAAATGGATTTCCATTTCCCTCTTTCTAGTTTAACCCACACTGCCCTCTTCTCCCTTTTAAGTGCTGTAATTCTATAGCTTTAATATTATCTTTTACATATTTATTTATTTAACAGGTTTTATATACCGCTTTAACATTTCAATCACAGCGGGTTACATTGAAACTTAAACTTGGTAATGTACATTAAACAGGGACATTGATAACTTGGATTTTTTTTTTCCTGAGGAGATGGAGGGTTAAGTGACTTGCCCAAGGTCACAAGGAGTGCTAGTGGGAATCGAACCCTGGTCTCTGGGTTCCCAAGCCAGTGTTTTTAACCATTAGGCTACTCCTCCACTCCTGTGCAACGACTCCTCCCCTTCTTCCTCCCCTGTCCTTTCTGAATAAAGTATAGCCCAGGATAATTAGCAAAAGCAGATCATCATCAGAAAAAGCCACACTTATAAACCTCACACCAGGGACAAGTGGGAACAAGTGGGCAGAACAAAATCAATGCAAAATACATGCAAGCCAGGTAAATGCTGGAAAGCAATGTGCACAAATGCTCAAAGCTTAGCTAACAAAGTTCCGGACCTGGAAGCCCTAATGGTGGAAATGGAATTGGACATTGTGGCCATTACAGAAACATGGTTTAATGAATCCCCTGAATAGGATTTAGCCATAGCTGGCTACAATCTATTCAGAAGAGACAAAGAAAGTGGAAAAGGAGGAGTAGCAGCCTTGTATGTAAAAAGCAATATTAAAGCTACTGCAATGCAGGGGGTATGGGGAAAAGAAGCAGCACTCTGGATTGTGTTGGAAAGAGGAGATGGCACTGTCAACCATACTGCTGTAGTCTACAGACCTCCGACTCAAATTGAAGAAATAGATAATGAACTGATTATAGATATTGCCAAGATAGCCACAAAGGGGGAAGTGATCATATTGGGTGACTTTAATCTACCAAATGTGGATTGGAATACTCCTTCCGCGAATCTGGCAAGAAGGAAAACAATTGTGGATGCTTTCCAAGATGTGTCACTTAGACAAATGGTGATGAAACCAACCAGGGAAAGCTCATTGCTGGATTTAGTGCTCGCCAACGGTGAGAGCGTGTCCAATGTCTGGGTGGGTGCCCCTGTGAGTAGCAGCGATCATCACACGGTGTGGTATGAGATAAAAGCCAAGGTGCAGTCGGATCATAGCAAGCTCAAAGTCCTAAACTTCAAGAACACTGACTTCAGTAAAATGGCCAAGTACCTGAAGGAGGAGTTAAGAACATAAGAACATAAGAAATGCCATACTGGGTCAGACCGAGGTCCATCAAGCCCAGTATCCTGTTTCCAACAGTGGCCAATCTAGGTCATACGTACCTAGCAGTTTCCCCAAAAGACACAGGTTCTGCAGTGCTTGTACTAGGCCAAGCATTGATATCCTGGGTCCCTTTTTAATAGTGGTTTATGGACCTTTCCTCCAGGAACTTGTCCAAACCTTTTTTAAACCCAGCTATACTAACAGCCCTTACTACATCCTCCGGTAACAGATTCCAGAGTTTGATTACACGTTGAGAGAAGAAATATTTTCTCCTATTTGTCTTAAATAGTTTACCCTGTAGCTTCATTACATGCCCCCTAGTCCTTCTATATTCTGATAGCGTAAACAATTTATCCACGTTTATCCGTTCCACTCCATTCATTAATTTATACACCTCTATCATATCTCCCCTCAGCCGCCTCTTTTCTAGGTTAAAGAGCCCTAACCTTTTTAGCCTCTCTTCATAGGAGTAGCCTTCCATCCCCTTCACCAATTTGGTGGCTCTTCTCTGTACTTTTTCTAATAACTCTATGTCCTTTTTAAGATACGGTGACCAGAATTGCACACAATATTCAAGGTGCGGTCGTACCATGGAGCGATACAGAGGCATTATAATATCCTTTGTTTTATTCTCCATCCCTTTCCTTATGATACCTAGCATTCTATTTGCTTTCTTGGCCGCCGCTGCACACTGGGCGGAGGGTTTTAACATGTTATCCACGATGACTCCTAAATCTTTTTCCTGGGTGGTGGTTTCTAATGTGGAGCCTTGCATCTTGTAACTATAGTGTGGGTTGTTCTTTCCTAGGTGCATAACTTTGCACTTGTCCACATTAAATTTCATCTGCCATTTGGATGCCCAGTCTTCCAATTTATCCAGATCCTCCTGCAGTTTTCCACAATCCTCTTGGGTTTTAACAACTTTAAACAGTTTTGTGTCATCTGCAAATTTGATTACCTCACTAGTTATTCCCTTTTCCAGGTCATTTATGAATATGTCAAAAAGTAGCGGACCCAGTACAGATCCCTGGGGTACTCCACTATTCACCTTTTTCCATTGGGAATATTGGCCATTTAGCCCTACCCTCTGCTTTCTATCTTTTAACCAGTTCCCGATCCACAATAGTACACTGCCTCCTATCCCATGACTTTTTAGCTTCGCCAAAAGTCTCTGATGGGGGACCTTGTCAAAAGCTTTCTGAAAGTCCAGATACACTATATCAACCGACTCACCTTTGTCTACCTGTTTATGCACACCTTCAAAAAAACAGATCAGATTAGTAAGACAAGATCTTCCTTGTCTAAAGCCATGTTGGCTGTCTCCCATTAGGCCATGACTATCTACATGCTGTGTAATTTTGTTCTTTATGATGGCTTCTACCATTTTCCCTGGTACTGACGTCAGGCTCACCGGTCTGTAATTTCCCGGGTCACCCCTGGAACCCTTTTTAAAAATTGGTGTTACGTTGGCGACCCTCCAATCTTCAGGTATTACAGATGATTTTAATGAAAGTTCACAGATTACCAATAACAGGTCTGCAATCTCATATTTCAGTTCTTTCAACACTCTGGGATGTATACCATCCGGTCCAGGTGATTTGCTACTATTCAGTTTATCAAATAGTTGTAATATATCTTCCCGGTGTAGCGATATTTCTCTCAATTCCTCTGCAGTATCACCTTTAAATACCACTTCAGTCTTGGGTAACACCCCTACATCTTCCTCAGTAAAGACCGAAGCAAAGAATTCATTCAGTCTCTCTGCTATAGCCTTGTCTCCTCTTATTGCACCTTTTACCCCTCTATCATCTAATGGTCCAATTGACTCTCTCACAGGCCTTTTGCTACGAATGTACTTGAAAAAGTCCTTATTTCGTGTTTTTGCTTCCGTAGCAAGTTTCTTCTCAAATTCCCGCTTTGCCTGCCTTATCAATGCTTTGCATTTAACTTGCCAGTGCTTGTGCTGTTTCCAGTTTTCATCATTTGGCTCTTTTTTCCATTTTCTGAAGGTTGCTCTTTTGGCAGCAACAGCCTCTCTGACCTCACCTTTAAACCATGCTGGCAGTTTTTTGGACTTTCTTCCACTTTTCTTAATGCGTGGAATACAGCTGGTCTGGGCTTCGAGGATAGTATTTTTAAATAACACCCAAGCTTGCTGTAAGTCTTTAACCTTTGGAACCGCTCCTTTTAGTTTTTTTCCGAACTATATTCCTCATTCTATCATAGTCACCCTTTTGAAAGTTAAAAGGTAGTACTGTGGATTCCTTTACTATCTGTCCTCCACTGATTAAATCAAACATGATCATACTATGATCACTATTGCCAAGTGGTCCCAACACCCTTATTTCTTGCACCAGATCTGGCGTTCCACTAAGGACTAGGTCCAGTATGGCTTCCCCTCTGGTCGGTTCATGAACCAGCTGCTCCAAGAAGCAGTCATTCATTTCATCTAGAAACTTTACCTCTTTAGCTTGTCCTGCTGTGACACTGTCCCAGTCGATACCGGGGTAATTGAAATCACCCATTATTACTACTCTGTTGTGGCTTTTGTTAGCTTCCTTGATTTCTTTGAGCATTTCATCATCCATTTGTTCATTCTGGCCAGGTGGTCGATAGTATACTCCCACTGCCATCACCTTCCCCTTCGTAAATGGAATTTCAATCCATAGAGATTCTACAGCATATTTTGTTCCCTGCAAAACTTTAATCCTTTCTGACTCAATGCCCTCTCTAACATAGAGCGCAACCCCTCCACCAATTTGTTCAGCTCTATCATTACGATATAGTTTGTATCCAGGTATCACAGTGTCCCACTGGTTATCCTCCTTCCACCATGTCTCTGAGAGTGCAATCATATCTAACCTCTCATTTAATGCTATATATTCTAATTCTCCCATCTTATTGTTTAGACTTCTAGCATTGGCATACAAGCATTTTAGAGACTGTATTTTATTAATATTAATCTGGCTATTGGTAGGCATGGGTAATGGGGAATCTTTATGCTCTGTCTGCTCCTTACTCAAGGGCATTTGGGCTACTATACTCCCTTTTGGAACCTCACTGCTTTTGGTAGTATCCTTCAAGGATACCTTTGTCCGAACCGTGCGCTCCTGGGTGACTGTCGGCTTTCCCCTATTTTCTAGTTTAAAAGCTTCTCTATCTCTTTTTTAAAGGTTAATGCCAGCAGTCTGGTCCCATCCTGATTAAGGTGAAGCCCATCCCTTCGGAAGAGCCCCCCCTTTCCCCAGAATGTTCCCCAGTTCCTAGCAAATCCAAAACCCTCATCCTTGCACCATTGTCTCATCCACGCATTGAGACTCCGGAGCTCTGCCTGTCTTTTGGGTCCTGCACGTGGAACAGGAAGCATTTCGGAGAACGCTATCCTGGAAGTTCTGGATTTCAACTTCCTACCTAAAAGCTTAAATTTAGCCTCCAGAACTTCCCTACCACATTTTCCTATGTCATTGGTACCAACATGTACCAAGACAGCAGACTCCCCCCCAGCACTATCTATGATCCTATCTAGGCGGTGCGTGAGATCTGCTACCTTCGCACCAGGCAGGCATGTTACCAGGCGATCCTCACGTCCACCAGCCACCCAGCTATCTACATTCCTAATGATTGAATCACCAACTATAACAGCTGTCCTGACCCTCCCCTCATGGGGACATGGCCCTGGAGAAACGTCCTCGGTGCGAGAGGGTTTTACATCACCTGGAGGACAGGTCCTAGTTACAGGATCACTTCCTGCCACACCAGGGTGATGCTCTCCTGTCACGTGACCTCTCTCCTCCATGGCAACAGGGATGCTGCCAGACTGGAGGTGGGACTTCAGGACTATATCCCTGTAGGTCTCGTCCATGTACTTCTCTGTCTTTCTTATGTCTTCCAGGTCTGCTACTCTAGCCTCTAGAGAACGGACTCGTTCCCTGAGAGCAAAGAGCTCCCTGCACTTAGTGCATATGTAGGACCTCTCACCAACTGGGAGATAATCATACATGTGACACTCGATGCAAAAGACTGGAGAACCCCCATCTCGTTGCTGGACCTCTGACTGCATCTTAGTTTAAAGCTTGTGTTTAGGTCTTTTAAATCGGTATATAATAAGGATTGGTGTAGATGCTTATACTAATAAAAGTGTATCTAATACCCCTAATACACCCTGTGTACCTGAAGCTAATTAATCACAGGTCCTCTGTGTATGACTGATTTGGATTAAGATCTGCACCTGAGAGCAGCCCCTTTCCTCTAAGATGTCCAAGTACCTATAAAACTACAATTTCCCCAGGGGTGAGTGGGTGCTGGGGAGGGAGGGGGGGAGATAAGTCCTATTAAAGAGGGCAGTTACAAGGTACCCTGTCCTGAACCCTCAGCAGGGGGATGGGGGTACCACACAAAGCCCAGTTGAGAGAGGCAAGGTAAGTACAGCTGAGAAGGCTGAAACGTGCACACCACTAAGACAAACACTAAATAATTAAACAAACAACAGTTAGACAAACAGTAAATAATTAAATAAACAGCTAGAACTCACAGTAAGATGTCCCAGGAGGCAAAAATCCACTCACTAGCAGAGCTCTGTAAAAGTTCAGCCTTTTCTCTTATCAGAGAAAAGCAAACTAAAACAGCCTATGCACACGTGGAGAAAACAGGAACAAGGTTACAGGATACCTCAGGGGGAGGGGGGCAGGGGGAGGAGTCACTCAGGCAGGCAAGGACAGGAAAAAGCTTAACAGCAGGCTCTGGGGAGAGAGATTAATTCAAAATGGCTACCACACACACAGGGGGAGGAGTCACTCAGGCAGGCAAGGACAGGAAAAGCTTAACAAACAACAGGCTCTGGGGAGAGAGATTAATTCAAAATGGCTACCACACAAAGCCCAGTTGAGAGAGGCAAGGTAAGTACAGCTGAGAAGGCTGAAACGTGCACACCACTAAGACAAACACTAAATAATTAAACAAACAACAGTTAGACAAACAGTAAATAATTAAATAAACAGCTAGAACTCACAGTAAGATGTCCCAGGAGGCAAAAATCCACTCACTAGCAGAGCTCTGTAAAAGTTCAGCCTTTCTCTGATCAGAGAAAAGCAAACTGAGTTCGCAGGGTGGGAGGGGGATAAGGAAAGTAGAATTGCAATGGGCTAAACTAAAGGTGGCAATAAAAGGGGCAAAAGATAAATATGTAAGGAAAGTAAATAAAAACTAGAGGAGAAGGAAATCTATTTGGTTCTCCAAAGAAGTGGCTGCTCAAATAAACGCAAAAAACACAGCTTTCACAAAATTCAAAAGCTTACATACAGAGGAACACAGAAAGGAATACAGGATCAAACTAAAAGAGACAAAAAGAGAAAAAAGGAAGGCAAAATCAAAGGCAGAAGAAAAGATGGCTAAAGATGTGAAGTGTGGCGACAAAACTTTCTTCAGGTATATTCAGGAGAGGAGGAAAATCAGAGGTGGAATTGCAGGACTCAGAAATGCTGGGAACGGACTCGTGGAAAATGACATTGAAAAAGCGAAATTGCTAAACAAATACATCTGCTCTGTTTTTACTAAAGAAAATCCTGGAGAAGGACCATCTGTGACTCCCAAATATAAAAATGGGAATGAAGTAGATACCACACCATTCACAGAAAATGATGTGTTAGAAGAACTTGCAAAACTGAAAGTGGACAAGGCCATGGGACCGGATGGGATACATCTCAGGATACTGAAAGAACTCAGAGAGGTTCTTGCAGGGCCACTAAAGGATGTTTTCAACAGATCCTTGGAAACAGGACTAGTTCCTCAGGACTGGAGAAGGGCGGATGTAGTACCTCTTCACAAAAGTGGTGACAAGGAAGAAGTGACAAACTACAGGCCCGTGAGACTTACCTCGGTGACAGGAAAAGTAATGGAGGCGCTTCTGAAGGAGCGAATAGTAGACTTACTGAAAACCAACAGGTTGCATGATCCGAGGCAACATGGTTTTACCAAAGGACGATCTTGCCAAAAAAATCTGATTGAGTTCTTTGACTGGGTGACCAGAGAACTGGATCAGGGGCATGTGATGGATGTCATCTACCTGGATTTCAGCAAAGCCTTTGATACTATTCCTCATAGGAGGCTCATCAATCAACTCAGTAGTATGGGGATGGCTGCTAAGGTGGTGAACTGGATCAGAAATTGCTTGACTGACAGATGACAGAAGGTGATGGTAAATGGAGCTCACACGGTGAAAGGAGGGTGATTACCGGGGTGCCCCAGGGTTCAAGTCCTGGGCCCGTCACTGTTCAATGTATTTGTGAGTGATAATGCAGAAGGACTACGTGTACAGAGTGTAACATGTATGATTTTCTCCCAGTTGGTGAGAGGTCTTACGTGTGCACTAGGTGTAAGAAGCTCTTTGCTCTCAGGGAACAAGTCCGTTCTCTAGAGGCTAGAGTAGCAAACTTGGAAAACATAAGACAGACAGACAGGTACATAGACGAGACCTACAGGGATATAGTCCTGAAGTCCCACCTCCAGTCTGGCAGCATCCCTGTTGCCATGGAGGAGAGAGGTCACGTGACAGGAGAGCATCACCCTGGTGTGGCAGGAAGTGATCCTGTAACTAGGACCTGTCCTCCAGGTGATGTAAACTCCTCTCGCACCGAGGAAGTTTCTCCAGGGCCATGTGCCCATGGGGGAAGGGTTAGGACAGCCGTTATAGTTGGTGATTCGATCATTAGGCATGTACATAGCTGGGTGGCTGGTGGACGTGAGGATCGCCTGGTAACATGCCTGCCTGGTGTGAAGGTAGCGGACCTCACGCGCCACCTAGATAAGGTCTTAGATAGTGCTGGGGAGGAGTCTGCTGTCTTGGTACATGTCGGTACCAATGACATAGGAAAATGTGGTAGGGAGGTTCTGGAGGCTAAATTTAGGCTTTTAGGTAGGAAGTTGAAATCCAGAACTTCCAGGGTAGCGTTCTCCGAAATGCTTCCCGTTCCACGTGCAGGACCCAAAAGGCAGGCAGAGCTCCGGAGTCTCAATGCGTGGATGAGACAATGGTGCAGAGATGAGGGGTTTGGATTTGTTAGGAACTGAGGAACATTCTGGGGAAAGGAGGGGTTCTTCCGAAGGGATGGGCTTCACCTTAACCGGGATGGAACCAGGCTGCTGGCATTAACCTTTAAAAAGGAGATAGAGCAGCTTTTAAACTAGATAATAGGGGAAAGCAGACAGTCGCCCAAGAGCGGATGGTTCGGAAAAATGTATCCTTGAAGGATACTACCAAAAGCAGAGAGGTTCCAAAAAAAGAGTAAAGTAGCCCAAATGCCCTCGAGTATGGAGCAGACACAGCTTAAAGATCCCAAATTACTGAGCACACCACTGAGCACACCACTGATCCATGCCCAACACCACCACCTCCCCCATCTGATTCATGCCCATGACCTAAGCGCTTTCATAGCAAGATTTGTACACTTCTCCTTCTCCAAAGGCCTAGTCCCTATACCTTTAAAAACTGCCACCATCAGATCTCGTCTAAAAAAAACCTCCAAGCTGGACCCTCATGATTTGAATTCCTATAGGCCCATCTCTAGCCTCCCGTTCTTGGCTATAAAATAACATAGAAACTAGTCCAGCAACAAACCCAGGACTACATTGATGCCTACGCTCCTCTAGACCATCAACAGCATGGATTCCGCCAATATCATGGTGTTGAAACCTTACTGGTCACTCTCATTAACAATCTCGTCATGGGCATGAACAAAGCAAAACATTGATTCATCCTAATATTCCTGGATATCGCTTCAGCCTTTGATACTGTGTCATAACCTCCAGCTTGTGAGACTACAAAAACAGGGCATTCAGAAACTGGCCTTAGACTGGTGTAGATCCTACCTGATCGGGTCCACAAAGAGAACAGCGCTAGCCACTCAAACGAGTAGAAACAAACCAGGAAGCGGCAGATTCGACACCCAATACCTTTATTAATACCAATTAAGTGGCCTAAGCCCAACACAGGACCGTGTTTCGTATGTCACTTCATCAGGGGCTATCAGGGCACACTAAAAAATGGAAATTACACATACCTGGTAATTGTAGTTCCTGGAGGGTCCAGTTTAGTCCTCCACAATCGGGTAGTGCACCTCCTCCTGCAGCCTGGAGACTGGACCAATCAACTCTTTCTGTATGATGTATGCAGGCGGAACTCCCATAAGCCCCCAGTGACTAGTAACAAAGCATACTTAAAGAAGCAACACATGATACTGTTATAAAAAGACTTTTAAACCCAAAAGAGAAACTGTGTCCCCAAGAAGGTCCCAACCCCTCCCCAAACGAGGAAGTCAGACCGCTGGACTGCGCCCCTATCGACGCACCGGCAATAAAAAGGACAGCCCCCACCCAGACCCCCAAGGGAAAAGGCTGGAAGAAAACCCGCAACAACCAATGGACCGGAAGCGCGGCCGAAAGGAGCAGCGAAGCCAGAAAAGATCAAAGAAAAACGCTCGCAGACCGAGCTATTCGCCAAAGCGCGCCGCAACAGACAACCTGAGACACGGGAGGGAAGGAGGACTAAACTGGACCCTCCAGGAACTACAATTACCAGGTATGTGTAATTTCCATTTCCTGAGCGGTCCTCCAGTTTAGTCCTCCACAATCGGGATGTAACAGAGCAGTCAACACCGGGCGGGACCTTGCCAGCCGGCGCGCAGAACAGCCGAACCAAAACAAGAATCCCGAGCGGCCAACACATCCAACCTGTAGTGTTTACTGAAGGCATGCAACGTTGACCAAGTGGCCGCTTTACAGATTTCCGCTGGCGGAACTAAGCTAAGCTCCGCCCAGGACGTCGCCTGAGCCCTGGTAGAGTGGGCTCGCAACCCCTCCGGAACCGACCTATGCTGCAACAGATACGCCGACGCGATCGCCTCTTTGACCCAATGCGTGATAGAGGCTTTAGCCGCCGCCTCACCTTTCCGCGCGCCGCCAAACAGCACGAACAAACGGTCGGTTTTTCGTAAGGCCGCAGTCGCTTTCAAGTAACGCTGAAGAACGCGTTTCACATCCAGGTATTGAAGTCCCCTGTCCGCAGGACTGTCGGAAACGGCCTGCAGAACCGGGAGGAAAACCGCCCAATTTAAATGAAAAGGCGAGACCACCTTCGGCAAAAAGGAAGGAACGGGCCAAAGGACCACACGATCCGGGGAAAAGGACAAAAAAGGCTCCCTGCATGAAAGCGCTTGGAGTTCAGAGATCCGTCTGGCAGAACAGATGGCCACGAGAAAAACGGTCTTCAGAGTCAGATCTTTAAGAGACGCCCGTCGGAGAGGCTCAAAGGGCTCTAGAACCAAAGCCCGCAGAACGAGATTCAAGTCCCACGGAGGAACGGAGATTCTACGCGAAGGACGCAAGCGACCAACCGCCCTGAGAAAACGTTGCACGTCCAGATGAGCCCCGAGAGAAAGCCCCAACACTTTGCCCCGGTAACAGGAGAGAGCCGCCAACTGAACCTTCAGAGAGCTGGCGGCAAGACCTTTATCAAAGCCATCCTGAAGAAAACTTAAAACAACGGGCACGGATACCGTCGCCGCCCGCACACCCCGTCTGGAGCACCAGTCCTCAAAAATTCTCCACACGCGCACATAAGTGAGAGAGGTGGACGCCTTGCGCGCCCGAAGGAGAGTGTTAATTACCGCAGGGGAGTAACCCCTCTTCTTTAAACGAGCCCTCTCAATGGCCAAACCGTAAGCGAGAATCGAGCCACCTGGGGCATCTTCAGTGGCCCCTGAAGAAGAAGATCCGGTAACGAGGGCAGGGGCCAGGGAACGCCGTCACGTAATCTGACCAGGTCGGCATACCAAGGTCTCCTGGGCCAGTCCGGAGCTACCAGCAACACCCGCCCCCGGTGGCTTTCTATGCGCTGAACAACCCAACCGATCAACGCCCACAGAGGAAAGACATAAAGAAGTCCGGACGTCGGCCACGGCTGAATGAGGGCGTCGAGCCCCTCGGACATGCGTTCTCGGCGCCTGATGAAGAAGCGCCCCGCCTTCGCCGACTGAAACGTCGCCATGAGATCCATGACGGGAGGACCCCACCGACGAACTATCTGCGCATAAAGCTGCGGGTTTAGTTCCCATTCCCCGGGGTCTACCCGCACTCTGCTGAGAACGTCTGCTTGCACATTCTCCGTGCCTGCTATATGCGCTGCCGAGATCGCCGGCAGACGAGTCTGTACCCACGAGAACAAAGCCGTCACCTCTGCTTCCAAGGGCACACTGCCGGTGCCCCCCTGGCGATTGATGTAGGCCACGGTCGTCGCATTGTCCGAGAGCACGCGCACCAGCCTCCCTAGTACCATGGTTTCGAGGGCTACCAGGGCGAGCCTCACCGCCCGAAGTTCGAGCCGGTTGATAAACCAAGAAGCCTCCAGGGGAGACCACGTCCCTTGCGCGAAGCGATCCGCGCAGTGAGCACCCCAGCCGGAGAGGCTGGCATCTGTCGTGAACGGAACCCAAAGAGGAGGTTCCAAGGGAAGCCCCATCCGCAGGTTTTTCGAGCAGAGCCACCACCGGAGCGACCGACGAACCGGCTTCGGGCAAGGCAAGCTCATGTTCAAAGAGTCGAACTGGTTGGACCAACGGCGTAACAAGGCACTCTGAAGTGGACGCATATGGAACCTCGCCCAAGGAACCACCTCCAGGGTTGCGGCCATCATGCCGAGGAGGCGAAGGTACCACCACGCGGACGGGGCAGGCAAACGCAGGAAGAGGCGGACGAGGTTCTGTAAGGCTAGAACACGGCGCTCCGGCAAACACACCAGACCCCTGACCGTGTCGAAACGCACTCCTAGGTATTCGAGGTCTTGAGTCGGCAGCAGACGGCTCTTCTGTTCGTTGACCACCCATCCGAGATCCTGTAGCAGAGAGACCACTCTGCTCGTGACTTGCACACACTCGTCGCTGGACTTTGCCCGAATTAACCAATCGTCGAGATACGGGTGAACAAGGATGCCCTCTTTCCGCAAGGCCGCTGCTACCACCACCATCACTTTCGTGAAAGTACGGGGAGCAGTAGCTAGACCGAACGGCATGGCCCGAAATTGATAGTGACCCCACGGAAACGCGAAACGGAGGAACCTCTGATGAGACTCTCGGATGGGAATGTGTAAATAAGCCTCTGAGAGATCGAGGGACGAGAGAAACTCCCCTTGCCGCACCGCTACGATGACAGATTGCAATGTTTCCATCCGAAAGTGCGGAACTTTGAGAGCACGATTCACGCCCTTGAGATCCAAGATGGGTCGGAGAGAACCGTCCTTCTTTGGAACTACAAAATAGATGGAGTAGCGACCGGCGCCTTGCTCGGAAGAAGGAACGGGAACCACCGCCCCGAGGGATAAGAGATGATGAAGGGTCACGCGCAGGGCCCGAGACTTGTGATCGCCCTTGCTGGGGGACAGAACAAAGGAATCCTGGAGCGGGAACGCAAACTCCAGCGCATAACCCTTTTCGATTATCTGCAGCACCCACTGATCTGAGGTAATTTGGGCACAAGAAGGAAGAAAATCGCGTAAGCGACCCCCGATGACCGGACTTCCCTCCAGAGCCCGCCTCGCTTCATTGTGGCTTGCGATTAAAGGAAGAGGACGAGGAGGTGGAAGCTCCGGAGAAGCCTCGTCCAGCTCCTCGGAAACCACGAAACCCCTGGGAGAGCGATCCAAAACGACCGCGCTGAGAACCCCAAAGACGGGAAGAGCGAAATCTACGAAAGTCGCGAAACTGGCCACGCGCAGAGGGCACGGTTCTAGTTAGCTTGGGCTTATCCTCCGGTAGTCTACCGCCCTTAGACTCACCAAGGTCCTTAACTAACTTATCCAGAGCATCACCAAACAATAATTTGCCCTTGAAGGGCAATTTACTGAGACGGGACTTTGAAGAACTGTCGGCCGCCCAGTTACGCAACCAGATGGACCGGCGCGCCGCTACCAAAGAAGCCATGCTATTAGCCAATGTCCTAATTAAGTCATAATGCACATCCGCCAAGTACGCCGAGCCAGACTCTAAGCGGGTGACCTCCAACAACCCCTGCTGATCCAAGCCAGAGGCGGAGCGCAAGTGCTGCGACCAACGTAAACAGGCACGAGCCACCCAAGCGCCACAAATCGAGGCCTGTAGGGACAAAGCATTAGTATCAAAGGCTTGTTTCAATAAATTATCCACCTTCTTATCTTGCGCATCCTTTAAGGCAGCACCACCCTCCACCGGGATGGTGGTCTTCTTAGTTACCGCTGACACCGCAGCATCCACCCGCGGGGACTTAAACAAGTCCTTGTCCCTTGTCGGCTAAGGGGTATAGACGATTCATAGTCCGAATGCCTTTCAAACCGGATTCTGGTTGATCCCACACGGATTGGATCATTTGTTCCACCACACGGTGCACGGGAAACACCACCTGGGACTCCCGCACCGCTTGAATGAGCGGATCCTCCAAACCGTCATCCTCTAGAGGCCGAGGGACCGCCAAGTGAAGGGTCTGAAGAGACTCCGTGATCAAGGGCACTAACTCTTCTCTACGGAAAACGCGAATAATCCGCGCTTGGTCTTCAGGTTCTTGGATTTCACCGTCCTCCAAATCGTCTCCCTCAGCATCAGGATCACCCTCCGCCTCCAAATCAGGATAACCCACAGCGTCCTGATCGAGTTCCAGGGATCTAAACCTCTTGGCGGCCGGCGGAGGACGCCGGCCCCCCCCCCCCCCGAGGACAGGGAGGGAAGAGACGCAGGCAAAGCCTCAGGCAAGTGACCGGACCGGCTCAAGCGAAACGCCTGGTGCATAAGGAGCACAAAATCCGGGGAAAAATCCACGGATGGGGATGCAAGGGCATTGTTTAGCACCTCCGTAGGCTGGCCCGTAGCAGGGGGAACAGAACAAGGCGGAAGAGAGCCAGGCGAAAGATCCCCTTCCGTCAAATTAGGAGGGCCATCAGGTTCTGGCAGCTCCTTCAACACCGGATGATGTTCTAAGTCTGCCGAAATAGAGGCGCAGCTGCGACAGATGCCAGAGTCCGCCACCGCCGCTCTACGCGACCCACAAACCACGCACTGCGGTTTGGAAGCCATGTCAATGCAATAGTAGCACAGCAAAGACAGGCAAACTGACCCCACAGAGAAGGAAAGCTGAAGTTGCTAACCCGATTAAAAGTGCTTTTTTTTTTTTTGAAAAAAATAAAATACTCCCCTGAATCCTCAGAGTGTCCTCAGCAAAATCGCCAAAAAAAATTAGTCCGAAAAATGCAAGGGAAGCCCGTGCCCAAGTGTTGAAGCCGGATGAAAAACCCCTTTCAGGGCTTCAAAATGGCCGCCGGCTCATGCACTCGCGCTCAAAAAACGGCGCGAAAAATAAGGCAAAATAAAGAAATGAAAATAACAGCAAAAGAATGGCAAGAGACAGGCAGGGGGGGGGGGGAAATAAAAATCCCGGGCTCGGACCCCCACCGTCGAAACGAGGCTCTGATGGCAGTCAACTCACCTTGCTAGAGCTGAAGGGAAACGTGCTGCAGCACCCGAGGCAGAAAGTAAAGAAAGATTCCTACCCGGCACCAGCAGAAAACTGACAGGAAGCAGCTCAACACCAAGGAGCTGTCTGCAAAGGGTAGATCTACTCCCCGTGCTGTCCAGGGGAGAGATCAAACCTGACTGCCAACAGCCTCCGGTCCGGAAGGCAGGAGCCCAATGCAGGACTGACTTCCCGGGAGGCCCCCTGAATCACCTTTCCTATTTTTTTTTTCTTTTAACACTTAAAGGAACAGCTACCTAATTAAACCAAAGGAGTAAGGCAAAAGAAAACACCCAAAACTAACTAGTGTTGCTTCCCCAAGTGCCACTAAGTGTGCCCAGGATAGGCACACACGTCCTCAAGCTGCAAGGAGACTGGACACACTGGGGGCTTATGGGAGCTCCGCCTGCATACATCATACAGAAAGAGTTGATTGGTCCAGTCTCCAGGCTGCAGGAGGAGGTGCACTACCCGATTGTGGAGGACTAAACTGGAGGACCGCTCAGGAAATAAATTATAAAATTACATTAATATAATCAAAGTCAAAACAATAATTGTGCAAAGAGGGAGTTAAAACAAAGAAATATAACATAAAAATACAATATACATAAAAAAAGGCTAAATTGGACTATCTCAGACAGCTTAGGTCTCAAGAAAACTAAAAACAAATTAATAAAACTCAAAAGGAACCATCATAAATATCTCAATTAAAATCATAAAAATAATACATGTAAAATAAGAATAAATACCAATACATTGAATAAACAACCGCTCTATAAATAAAATATATATGAACCTATATACATATATAAATAGATATATAAATATATAAATAATTAAATAATTAAAAGTATAAAGATGCAAAATGGAATATGAATGAAAATAGAGAGATTAAAAAATATTACTAGGTCAAACATTTATAATTATAAGGTACTTGACTAGAACACTGGATAAAATATAATATAAGAGGGGGTAATGTCCCCTCTTATATTATATTTTATCCAGTGTTCTCCTCATCCCTTCCATTTTCTCGGTGTTTATATGGTTGTTTACAGGTCTCCTATGTATGTCTAGTCAAGTATGGAAGCAAACAAAGTCATTTACCCAAGTCAGTATACCATAAAATAAAAACCCTCCATCACCTACGACCTTTGCTAAAGGCCACCAACTTCCGCACCGCATTTCAAGCTCTTATCATCCCACACTTTAATTACATGAATATCATCCTTCATGGCCTTCCAGCCTGCACACTTCACCCCTTGCAAATGGCCATGAACACTGCAGCCCAAACCCTGTATAGTGCCTCCAGACATGAACATGTTACGCCCATCCTGGAACAACTTCATTGGCTCCCTTATAGCTAGCCGCCTAAAGTACAAAGCTCTCCTAATAACATTTAAAATCCTGCACAGCCTCTCCGCAATCTCCCTGGAAGAAATTCTACAATGGACTCCTAATAATAGAACGAGAAGAGTTATCCTAGCCAATACCCTCACTATCCCATCCGCAAAAAGAAAGAGCTCCCAAGCTGCTAGGAACAGAGCGTTCTCACTTTATGCGTCGTCACCCTGGAACTTCCTTCCTGTCCCAATTCACACCGTCTCCATCCTATCAACATTCAGAAAAGCAATAAAGACCCCCTTCTTCCAACTACATTATGACCATATCACATAGTTCTGCTCTGATCCCACCTGTCAGACACATCTACCGCATAGTCCTCTAACCATCCTACTACTGAGCATTTTATTATTTATTTATTTATTTAACATTTCTTATATATCGCCTTTCATGATATCAAGGCGGTTTACATTGAACAAACTGAAATTACACTGAACAGGACATTATAACTTGGAGATAACTATTTTACAGGAAACATGGGCAATGGAGGGTTAAGTGGCTTGCCCAAGACCACAAGGAGCACCTGTGGGAATAGAAACCCCAGTCCTTCCGGCCCAAGATTGCTGTCCTCTAGTGGGATTTGAACCCCCAACCTTCCGGCCTGAGGTAACTTGCCCCAACCACTAGGACACTCCTCACCCAGCAGCATGGCTCTTAATTAAAAAGCCGCTGCTCAGATGTGCCCTAGCAATCACAACCACCACTCGCCTGATACAGCCTGGTATAGCACTACAAGACGTATGCAGTGTCTTGTAGCTACCCTGTTACCCAAGTTGACAAACCTGTTTAGTTTACTATCTAATGTTGTTATTCTGTTCTATGTAAAGCATTACTACCTGTTCCTTGTAAACTGCACTGATTCTGAAATAGTGTGGTACATAAAACCAAATAAATAAAATAGATAGATAAATAAATAAATATTGATTAATTTTCATTGTTCGGTTGGGAGTTGATTCTGCAGGAGTTTGAAGATGGTAATGACTACTTTAGATAAAATTCTTTGTGATATGGGAAGCCAATGAAGAGATTTTAATATGGTGTGATTTGCTCATATCTGGATGATCCGGTAATGATCCTGGCTTCGGTGTTCTGCATCTTCTGGAGGGAGTAAAGAGATTGTTTGGAGAGATCTTGGTACAGTATATATTGCAGTAGTCCAAGTATTGGTGTTATTCTGGCTTGGCATAGTGATCTCTAGTTGTGATCAAGAACTGGACGCAGGTTTTGACGGGTGTGTAGCTTGTGATAGGCAGCGTTAGTGGTCCTTCTTAATGTGGGAGAGAATGTTCAGGTTTTAATCTAACATAATGGCCATTTATTCGACTTTGTTTTTTATGTCTAGTTCTCCTTCTTTGAATCTTAATTTTGTTGGTGGGATGAATGTGGAGTCTCATGTGGAGAGCTTTGGATTTATTGTAGTTTACTGAGAGGTTGAGGTGGCAAGGTAATGGATTATAGAAATGAGACATGACGTAATGGCTGTGTAGTCTGGGTTTGTCATGGAGAAGGCAGAGTAAATCATTATATCGCCTCCATATATGTGGAAGAATATGTTGTGTGTTTTCTTATAAGTGATGAAGGCTCATACTGAAACGCGGCCATGTCAGGGGTTGCTTGATTCCAGTAAAGGACTTCCTTGTTTACGTCTCGCTCTCTGTGTTACTTGGTGGTTCTTTTTTTTTTATTATTGAAATTTATACATTTACAAAGAAAATCACAAGAGTAAATACTCAAACAAGTACATAATAATACAAAGCAATATATATCACTAAACCCTAGAACAAGTCCACATTAAGGAGGTGAATCATTTTCTAGATCCAAAAGAAAAATATAACACCCAACACTAGTTCCTGAACTGAAAACCAGCAAAATTCCTGTTAACTAATCAGGAGACCTGAAATACAACTAAAGGAACCATTCCATGAATCAAGCCTTGCCTTTCAAAAAGTCTAACAATTGTTCAACAGCAAAAAAAATATAACGTTTCCCCTGAAATACTACATGGCATTTACAGGGGAACTTCAAGTTCCCCTGTTACTTGGTGGTTCTGCAAGTATGGTGTGTTCCCTGAGGACATGGTCGGACCATGGGACAGAAGGTATGTCATGGGTAACAGGGGAGTGGTCATTGATAAGATGATGAGACACAACAATAAAATCTATGACTCCTCCTCTGTCATAAGTGGGATTTGTTATGATTTACCCATGTTATAGTGCTTCCATTGCACTCATGAATGTGATCGCTTGTTTAGAGGGTTGGAGGCAAGATTTAGGTCTCCCAGTAAGAAGAATGGTTTGTGAGATGCTGTACGGGTGCATGTTTCTTCCAATACTGCGTATAGTTCATCAGTTTTGGCACATGGTGATCTGTATGTTAGGCTTAGTATCATGTTCCTATTAGCTATTGTGAGAATGTTGAGTGTATCTGTTGAATTAACTGTGGAGGTGGAAAAAGTTAGATGTTTAGTTACTATGAGGCCACATCCTCCCCTCTTGGTGGATCTCAAGCAGTTGAAATATTTGTAATTGGGATGTGTGATTTGATTCAAGAGCAATTGTCAGTTGGTGCTAGCCATGATTCAGAGATGAACATAAGATCTATGTCATTGTCTTGGATGTAGTCCAGGATGGCAAAAACTTTGTTGCGGATTGAGCAAGCACTGAGTGCGCATTTGAGAAGAGGTAGGGGTGGTGTCTTGCGAGTCTTAGGATATGCCATTGTGGGACTGATTTGTAGGAGCCTGCAACAACGAATGTTTGGGTGTTGGCTGAAATGTGACCATGTTGTGTTTTGTCTGGGATTGACGACAATTGGGATAAGTCCTTGCTGAGCTGTGTTTGCTTCAGATAGGGCAAAGAGTAAGATACATACTATTATTTTGAGAAGGTTGATTTTGGAGAGCATGTTTACGAATCTTATTGTTCGTATACGTCTGATCAAAGAGCAGTATTTTAACCACTGTGACTAAGTGAGGAGAGAATGAGTTGGGTAGTGGAGTAGGGTTGTCTTTGTTTGAATACTATTGCGTCTTGGTAATGGTTTATGTTGCCTGTAGTGTGGAGCATCAGCAAATGATACGAGCTAGTAGAGTGGGATTTTTCCATTGTCTCTCTCCATTGTTGGCTTGTGATGCTCGTCTTCAGAAGAGAATACGTTATCTGCAGCACTTTCTAGGTCACTCTAAGGGCCACTCCAAATGGGTGTGTGGCCCTTAGGTGCAGGAACGCCTGAGCAGCGGCTTTTTAAATAAGAGCTGTGCTTCTGGGTGACATTCAGGAGCAGGAGGAGCTTACCTCCATGCTCTCTGCTCCCTGGCTGTGCTGCAGGCCTTTGAACCTTATGAAGATAGTAACGGTGTGCTCCAATGGAGAGAGATGACCCTAGGCAGGCAGGCTGTATCAGGCGAGTGGTGGTCGTGATTGCTAGGGCGCACCTGAGCAGCGGCTTTTTAAATAAGAGCCATGGTGCTGGGTGACGTTCGGGAGCAGGAGGAGCTTACCGCCAAGCTCTCTGCTCTTTGGCTATGCTGCAGACCTTTGATCCTTCTAGCGATGGCGGTGGCAGCATCCTCCAATGGAGGGAGATGGTCCTAGGAGGACAGGCTGGATCAGGCAAGTGGCGGACGTGACTGCCTTACTTTCGCCACATGTCACTAACTGAGCAATAGCAATATTCAGCTAATTGGTTATCATTGGGACGTGCGGCACCCTGCTGAGCGGCATTTACATGATTTTCAAACCATGTAAATGCCTTTGAATATCAGGCCCCATGTTAATAGTATTGGAAAATCAGCATTCATTTTCTTTAGCAAACTAATAATGAAATTCATAAGTGAAGCTTATAGAGATCACACTAATGTTCAGAAGTCTTACCATCATAAAAACCAGCAGCCAGGTGGTGGTGAGGTTTGGAAGGCATCCAAGAAAGGCTGAAACACTGTCCACACTCAGCAGAGATGTCAGCCTGCACTGCTCCCACCTGTAGGCTTGCAACACACTGTACCTGAAAAAGAAGAATGATGGACTGGTGGATGCAGCCAATACTTTCTTACTCTCAACTCCCTCCTTGTGTGTGAGATGAAGACACATTCTTTTAATTTTCACATTTCTATTATGCTTTTTCCATATCGGTTCAGTGCAGATTATAATAAGGATAAAAGCATACAACTCAACACATATAGCTAAAGAGGTTAGGGCTCTTCACCTTGGATAACAGATCATTGATGGAAGATATGATGCAGGTCTATAAAATCCTGAGTGGAATGGAAGAGGTAAACATGAATCAATTTTTTACTCTTTCACAAAGACTAGGGAGACATGCTATGAAGTTACAAAGTAGTACATTTAGAACAAATAAGACAGTGATAAGATGTGATAAAAAAAAAGCATACTGGGTTTAAGAAAGGTTTGGACAAGTTCCTGGAAGAAAAGTCTATAAAATGTTAATTAAGGTAAACTTGGGAAAGCCACTGTTTACCCCTGAGTAGGCAGCATTGAATCTTAAAACTCTCTGAGAATCTTCCAGGCATTTATGACCTGGATTTGCCACTTTTGGAAACAGGATACTGGTCTTTATGGACCATCTGTCTGAAACAATGTCAATTCTTTCTCCCAGCTAGAATCTCTAATTCACATAAAACAAATGACTAAAACAGCTTTCAAAAAATGTCCTCAGCACTCAGCAATTCCTACTTATTCTATTAAGTATTTGTGAAACAAGATTTTTAATGAGCTCCACAATTCCATAGAATTGCGAGTTCCATTCTACAGATGCCCACAACGAATAGGACGATCCGGCACCTTAGACCCCTGCTGGAGCCGGAGGATTTCCGGACAGTCTACCAAGCTTTAGTAATCCCCCACTTTGATTACGTCAACTCGATCCTACATGAACTCCCAAAAAGCACACTGAACTTGTTGCAGTTCGCAATGAATGCAGCCGCTAGAATATTACATGGAGCCGCCAGGAGGGACCATATAACTCCTATCCTGAAACACCTACATTGGCTGCTGGTCCACTGCAGGATCACATTCAAAATTCTATTAATGACGTTCAAGGCCATCAATGGGCTCACCTCCACCTCCATCATGGACCTCATCCTCAGCACCCCCCCAAATGGAATAAAACGGTCAGCCACTGCCAACACTCTGAACATCCCAAGCAAGATTACAAAGTGCTCGCAAGCAACATGAAACCGGGCCTTCGTGTACTACACAGCCTCATGCTGGAACGCCCTCCCGCCCAACATCCGTTCCATAACAGAGCTCGCCCATTTCAGAAAGGCCCTAAAACACCACCTTTTTCTCCAGCACTACTCCCATAACGGAGACCTCAACAGCCGTCCTCACGCACCATCAACACAGCACCCTCGACACAACAGCAACACGCAACCCCAGCCCTGCCCACAAATGCCTCCAGACACACGATATGCAACCGCATATAGCACACAATTTTGTAGATACCACACAATTTTGTATATAGCATACAATTTGTTGTAAATAGCCATCAAGCAGTCATGTCGCCGCCCGCTCCCACAGGCCGACTGTCTCGACTGCATATAGTTGCGTAACTATACTGTTACTGAGTAGCCTGTACATAGTCTCCCCAGTTAGCCAAGTTGTAAACCTTGTTCCTTGTAAGTACAGTGCGGACACCGCCTGCACTGTACAAATCTGTTTTAACTGTAAACCGAGCTGATTTTAAAGAGTGCGGTATAGAAGAGCCTCAAATAAATAAATAAATAAGAACATAAGATATGCCATACTGGGTCAGACCAAGGTCCATCAAGCCCAGTTTCCTGTTTCCAACAGTGGCCAATCCAGGTCACAAGTACCTAGCAGTTTCCCCAAAAGACACAGGTTCCACAATGCTTGTACTGGGTCAAGCACTGATATCCTGGGTCCCTTCTTAATAATGGTTTATGGACCTTTCCTCCAGGAACTTGTCCAAACCTTTTTTAAACCTAGCTACACTAACAGCCTTTACTACATCCTCTGGTAACAAATTCCAGAGTTTGATTACACGTTGAGAGAAAAAATATTTTCTTTTATTAGTCTTAAATAGTTTACCCTGTAGCTTCATTGCATGTCCCCTAGTCTTTCTATATTCTCATAAGGTAAACAATCGATCTACGTTTACCCGTTCCACTCCGTTCATTAATTTATAGACTTCTATTATATCTCCCCTCAGCCGTCTCTTTTCCAGGTTAAAGAGCCCTAACCTTTTTAGCCTTTCTTCATAGGAGTATCCTTCCATCCCCTTTACCATTTTGGTGGCTCTTCTCTGAACCTTTTCTAAAATCGCTATATCCTTTTTAAGATACGGTGACCTGAATTGCACACAATATTCAAGGTGCGGTCGCACCATGGAACGATATAGAGGCATTATAATATCTTTTGTTATATTTTCCATTCCTTTCCTTATCATACCTAGCATTCTATTTGCTCTCTTGGCCGCCGCTGCACACTGGGCCGAGGGTTTTAACATGGTATCCACAATGACGCCTAAATCTTTTTCCTGAGTGGTGGTTCCTAATGTGGAACCTTGCATCGTGTAACCATAGTTTGGGTTGTTCTTCCCTAGGTGCATAACCTTGCACTTGTCCACATTAAATTTCATCTGCCATTTTGATGCCCAGTCTTCTAATTTATCAAGATCCTCTTGCAATTTTCCACAATCCTCTTGGGTTTTAACAACTAACTAGCTTTGTGTCATCTGTAAATTTGAAAACCTCACTCGTTATTCCACTTTCCAGGTCATTTATGAATATGTCAAAAAGCAGCGGACCCAGCACAGATCCCTGGGGTACACCACTATTTACCATTCTCCATTGGGAAAATTGGCCATTTAGCCCTACCCTCTGCTTTCTATCTTTTAACCAGTTCCTGATCCACAATAGTACACTGCCTCCTATCCCATGACTCTTTAGTTTTGCCAAAAGTCTCTGATGAGGGACCTTGTCAAAGGCTTTCTGAAAGTCCAGATACACTATATCAACCGACTCACCTTTGTCCACCTGTTTATTCACTCCTTCAAAAAAACATAACAGATTACTAAGACAAGATCTTCCTTGTCTAAAGCCATGTTGGCTGTCTCCCATTAGGTCATGACTATCTACATGCTGAGTAATTTTATTCTTTATAATTGTTTCTACCATTTTTCCCGGTACTGATGTCAGGCTCACCGGTCTGTAGTTTCCCGGATCACCCCTGGAACCCTTTTTAAAAATTGGTGTTACATTGGAGATCCTCCAATCTTCAGGTATTAGAGATGATTTTAATGATAGTTCACAAATTACTAATAGCAGGTCTGCAATCTCATATTTCAGTTCTTTCAACACCCTTGGATATATACCATCTGGCCCAAGTGATTTGCTACTCTTCAGTTTATCTAATAGTTGTAATACATCTTCCCGATGTATCGATATTTCCTTCAATTCTTCCGCACCTTTAAATACCACTTCAGTCATGGGTAACATCCCTACATCTTCCTCAGTAAAGACCGAAGCAAAGAATTCATTCAGTTTCTCCGCTATCGCCTTGTCGCCTCTCAGTGCTCCTTTAACCCCTCTATCATCTAATGGACCAACTGACTCTCTCACAGGTTTTTTTTGCTACGAATGTACTTGAAAAGGTCTTTATTTCATGTTTTTGCTTCTGCAGCAAGCTTCCTCTCAAATTCTCCCTTTGCCTGCCTTATCAATGCCTTGCATTTGACTTGCCAGTGCTTGTGCTGTTTCCAGGTTTTGTCGTTTGGCTCTTTTTTCCATTTCCTGAAAGATGCTTTTTTGGCAACAACAGCCTCTCTGACCTCACCTGTAAACCATGCTGGCAGTTTTTTTGGACTTCCTTCCACTTTTCTTAAAGCGTGGAATACAGCTGGTCTGGGCTTCCAAGATAGTATTTTTCAACACCACCCAAGCTTGATGTACGTCTTTAACCTTTGCAACTGCTCCTTTTAGTTTTTTCTTAACTGTTTTCCTCATTTTATCATAATCTCCCTTTCGAAAGTTAAAAGGTAGTACTGTGGATTTCCTTACTATCCCTCCTCCACTTATTAAATCAAAGGTGATCATGCTATGATCACTTTTGCCAAGTTGCCCCAACACCCTTATCTCTTGCACTAGATCTGGTGTTCCACTAAGGACTAAGTCTAATATGGCTTCCCCTCTGGTCGGTTCATGAACCAGCTGCTCCAAGAAGCAGTCATTTATTTCATCTAGGAACTTTATCTCCCTAGCATGTCCTGACGTGACACTAACCCAGTCGATAGCGGGGTAATTGAAATCACCATTATTACTGTGCTGTAACTTTTGTTAGCTTCCTTGATTTCTTTGAGCATTTCATCATCCATTTGGTCATTCTGGCCAGGCGCTCGATAGTACACAACCACTGCCATCGCCTTCCCCCTTTTACATGGAATTTCAATCCATATAGATTCTACAGCAAATTTTGTTTCCTGCAAAACTTTAATCCTTTCTGACTCAATGCCCTCTCTAACAGAGAGAGCAACCCCTCCACCAATTTGATCAGCTCTATCATTACGATATAGTTTGTACCCAAGTATCACAATGTCCCACTGGTTGTCCTCCTTCCATCATGTCTCTGATATTCCAATCATATCTAACCTTTCATTTAGTGCTATATATTCTAACTCTCCCATCTTATTTTTTAGACTTCTAGCATTTGCATACAAGCATTTTAGAGAATGTATTTTATTAATATTAATTTTGCTATTGTTAGACATGGGTAATTTGGGATCTTTAAGCTGTGTCTGCTCCATACTTGAGGGCATTTGGGCTACTTTACTCTTTTGTGGAACCTCTCTGCTTTTGGTAGTATCCTTCAAGGATACATTCTTCCAAACCATCTGCTCTTGGGCGACTGTCGGCTTTCCCCTAATATCTAGTTTAAAAGCTGCTCTATCTCCTTTTTAAAGGTTAATGCCAGCAGCCTGATTCCATCCCGGTTAAGGTGAAGCCCATCCCTTTGTAAGAGCCCCTCCTTTCCCCAGAATGTTCCCCAGTTCCTAACAAATCCAAAACCCTCATCTCTGCACCATTGTCTCATCCACGCATTGAGACTCCGGAGCTCTGCCTGCCTTTTGGGTCCTGCGCGTGGAACAGGAAGCATTTCGGAGAATACAACCCTGGAAGTTCTGGATTTCAACTTCCTACTTAAAAGCCTAAATTTTGCCTCCAGAACCTCCCTACCACATTTTCCTATGTCATTGGTACCGACATGTACCAAGACAGCAGACTCCTCCCCAGCACTATCCAAGACCTTATCTAGGTGGCGCATGAGGTCCGCTACCTTCGCTATTATGTTGCTATGTCATAGCTCACAGAAACAGACACAATCTTCCTAAATCAAACTTGACCACAGACTACAGTATCTTCCACACCCCACGCACTCACAAAAATGGTGGCGGAGTCCTCATCCTCACAAAGTCAGACAAACTTCACCAAGAAAGCTGCTGAATCCACCGCCCACCATGGACACACTCACCATCTGCCTTGCTTACTGCTCTCCCCATCAGCATCAAACAATGACCTCTCCAATCTGCTCCATACCACCCTTGAAAACACCACCAAACAAAGATTTCATCCTTTTAGGAGACCTCAACCTCCAGTCGACCTCAACCAAACAAGAGATAGCCTTCCTGGAAGCAATGACAACAATGGACTTTTCACAAATCGTGAGCTCCCCCAACCACTGCAAAGGTAACATCCTCGACCTCATCTTCATCAGCAACAACCCTATCCACATTGACTCTCCCCCACCAACCCAATCCCTCCCAGTACCCTGGTCTGACCACAAGATAGTTCATCTGCCCCTCAGCACCCCCCACAAACAAATTATACCCCCTAAACTGCACAAGAATCTCTTCAGACAATCAACAAATATTTTTTCCTCTCTCACATCTCCCCAACCCTCAACACAGAAATACAAGACCTAAACTCTGTTATCAACATCTGGAATCAACTTATCAGCAAATCGGCCTCAGCCTTGACCCATCTTCACAACTCTGCTTGCAAACGGACCCTATGGTACACCCCTAACTTCTGAACACTCAAAGGAAACAAAATGCAGATGGAGAAAATCAGAGCCTTCTGCAGACCAAACCCACTACATGGGCCTTCTAAGAGAATACAACCAAGCAACAAACTATTCAAAGCAAAACTACCATACAAAACTAATTCAAAGATCACTCAACCAAGAGAACTGTTCACTCTAGTAAAAAAAAGCCCTTCAAAATCACCTTTCAACAATACATCCAACAATGCCATCACCCCTCAACAACTAGCAGACTATTTCTCAACCCACAATCCTCAACCTGCAGCTCTATCAAGCTCACCCTCAAAACTCACCAGACCAATGCACTCATGGACTATCTTCGATCAGATCTCTGCTGAAAACATGGAAAACATCTCATCCTTCAACACCACCACCACCTCCCCCCTTGACCCCTGTCCGGTTAGCTGGATCAAAGCTACCAAATCCATCCTCGCTCCATTCCTAGCAGAACTCACTCAATACTCCCTACTACATGGCTATTTACCAACATGCCTAAAATCCTCCTCAATTTGCCCTCTCCTGAAAACCCCCCACCTCGACTCATCTGACCCCTCTTCCTACAGACTCATTGCAAGTCTTCCATCCAAAATAATAAAAAAAACTGTTCAAATCCAGCTACAAGAATTCCTCTACACCCATATTCCATTCGACTCTCAGCAGCACTATTTCCAACCTCAGCACGGAGTGGAAACCTTCTTGATCTCACTTCTGAACAACCTCAAAGAGAATTTACAACATTCACTAAGGATTCATCCTCATATTTCATATTTCAGCCACCTTTGACACTATCAACCACGGCATTCTTCTTCAGTGCCTCCAGTCAAATGGAATACAAGACACTATTAATATGGTTCCAATCTTACCTCCACAACAGACACCAGCAGATAAAAATCGGACCACTAACATCAACCCCATACATTCAGACTCAAGGCGTCTCCCTAAGGATCTACCCTCTCACTCTCCTCTTCAATATCTACCCCAACCCCTCTGCAACATCATCCAATCGCACATCAACTATCACATCTACACAGAAGACATTATGAGCAGCAACATTCCAAGGGAGAGCATTTTGAACTTCTCCTTCAACAGGAATGTTGAGATCTCAAATATCCAGAATAGGATGAAAGCAGTCGGTCCCCTTGGGAACCAGGAAGTACCGGGAGCAGAATCCCTCACCCTTGAGGTGAGAAGGGATTAGTCTCACTGCCTTGTTGGCCAGAAATCCGGCGAGCTCTTACTGGAGCAAGTCTCAGTGAAGGGGAGTCATCAGAGCACCTCCGGAAAGAATAGGGATGGCATTTGATCAAAACGACAGAGGCAGCCCTCCCACACCACCTGGAAGACCCAGGTGTCAGTGGTGATGCTGGATCACCAACTGGCATAAAACACCAAATGCCTCCACCCCCCTCCCCACCCCCCCATGTGCTACAGGGCTAGACCTCCTGGGGGAGGAGAGGCTATTCCCAAGGAGTCAAAAGCTCCCACCAGGTTGTGGCTAGGGCACCAGGGGCTTGGGGACCTTAGGCTTACACAGACCTTGCACCTGACCCTTGGCCTGCTGGCTCTGTTGGGGAGCTCGGAAGGCCGAGTACTGGGGGTAGTTTCCGTAAGCCCTCCTCTTCTTTGGGTGAAGGGGCTTCTTCCCCTGAAGACTTCTGTCGGGAAGAGTCAGCGGTTTTCTTGGAGAGCCTTATCCTGGTCAGGAACTCTGACTTCAGCTGGGCGGCCTTGTCAGTCATGGGCTTGCCTAAGAGATTCTCCCTCCGGCAGAGGACATCGGCCAACTTGTCCTGAACCCATTGCTCCAAGTTGGAGGACTGCAGCCAGGCCTGGGGGTGGACACTAATGCCCACCGCAGCTACTCTGGCCACCAACTCGAGGCATCATAGGCCACAAGAGTGATGAGTTTGGAGCACTCCTTGATTGTCGAGGTCAAGGTCTGGAACTGCTGAAGAGGTTTCTCTGATAGCCCAGCTGACAAACCGGCAAGCTCCCTTGCCATGTCCTGCATATACAACTGAGAGACCTGGATCCGGCCGAAGAGCATCGAGCCCTAGTAGCACTTTCTGCCTAAAGCATCCATGATGTGGGCCTCCCCTGGTATTCATTTTTAAAAGCTAAGTCTTTTTTTCTGTACTGCAAAGGGGGGATTTTTTTGTTTGTTTGTGGTGTTGGGCAAAGCTCTGTCAGAGTTTATTGTCTTTGTTCCAGCTACCCAATCACAGCTCTTTGAAGCTACTGACCTCATAAGGTGTAATGTTCCTCACTACCCATCCTGACACACACCCATCCCATGTGAGCATTCTTGCTTTATAGGGCAACTCCCCAATTGGCTACACACAGGGACATAGAACAGCACTGTTAGAACACACTTAAAAGAGGTTTACTGCTTTTTTCTCATAAAAGACAGCTCAGGAACACGTAGGGACTTTGGTAGGTCTTTCTCTTTTACTTCAACAGGTACCAAAGCTCCATCAACTAAACAATAGCTGGGAAAAATTGTATTGCTAAAAGTGTTGTCCCTGTTACAGCTTCTGCCTCTGTCCAGACAGAGATCCCAATGCCAGTTGAAGGACCGGTTACATGTGCAGGATGCCTGCATGCTGAGGCTCTCAGGTAAGAAGTGGAGGACCTCAGGGATGAGGTGGCGAGGCTGAGAACCATTCAAGAAAGTGAGAAGTACATTGATGAGATGCTTCTTGAAACATCCAAGCTCTCCAACAGAGGTGAAGATGAGAGGCTACAGAAGGAAGAAGGTTGGACACGAGTCATCAGAGTCTGCAGTATCAACAACTCCTCTAGCCCTTGAACTGAAGAACCACCATGCAGCCCTGGAAGAGGAGAAGGTGGAAGCATCCCAGGAAAGGGAAGAACGGTAGCTCGAGTACCCCAAAGTTGCAGAATCAGTCACCACAGGGAAACGAAGGGTAGTGGTGGTTGGTGACTCTCTTATGAGGGGTACTAAGGCGTTACTAAGGCGTTCATCTGCCGACCAGATTTGATGTCCAGAGTGGTGTGCTGTCTGCCAGGTGCCAAAATCCAAGATGTTAAGGAGAGTTTGCTGAGACTCTTCAAGCCTACTGACTATTATCCAACGTTGCTCATCCATGTTGGCACAAATGATACTGCCAGGTATACCTCTGAGCATATCTAGAGTGACTTCATGGCTCTGGGACAGAGGGTGAAGCAGATAGGTGTGCAGGTTTGTTCTCTTCAATCCTCCCCTTTTGAGGGCAAAGGCTGAGGCAGAGAAGCTCGCATCCTGGAGATGAATGCATGGCTGCGTGGATGCTGTCATCAAGAGCATTTTGGTTTCCTGGACATGGAATGATGTTCCAAGGGCTGCAGAGCAGAGATTGTGTCCAAATGTCCAAGAAAGGTTGAAGTGTCTTCAGCTGCACACTGGCTAACCTACTGAAGAGGGCTTTAAACTAGATTCATTGGGGATGAAAGTGAAACATTCAATACCTCTGTAGAAATGGGTAATAGGAGAAACATCTGGAAAGCGATATGATAGAAGTCTATAAATTAATGAATGGAGTGGAACGGGTAAACGCAGATCAACTGTTTACACCATCAAAATGTAGAAAGACTAGGGGATATGCAATGAAGCTACAGTATAACCAATATAAGACTTAAAAAGAGAAGCGTAGTTACTCACCTGTAACAGGAGTTCTCCAGGAAGAGCAGGAATCAGTCCTCACATATGGGTGACATCAGTGCCGACTGAGCTCATGCGGAAACATCTCCCCAGCTTTCAAAGAAAGCCTTTGGGAGATGCCACCACCCATGCGTGGTACCCTTCCCACCCAAAGGTGCCATATTATTCAGTCAGTAAGGAGCACTCCAAGGGGAGGAGGTAGTTTTGAGAACTGATTCTTGCTGTCCCCAGAAAGCACCTATTAGAGGTGAGTAACTACACTTTCTCCGGGAACAAGCAGGAAGTCAGTCCTCACATATGGGACTCCCTTGCTACAGGCTACTGCAAGCCTGTAGGAAAAAGCCACCGTCGCCCTCAAGGGGACCCATGTGCAGCAGCAATTGAGACCAGAGATGCAGAATGCAGTAGGACCCGTGTGTCCGATAAAAACCAGCACTCCAGGTAGCCTGAATACAGAAGGGTTGGAGGGTAGGAGTTGCCTAGACTCCGAAGAGATTAGGGAGCACGGCCTGGCCAAAGGCGCTGTCCCGTTGGGACTCCCTTTCCAGGCAGTAATGAACTGCGAATGTACGGACTGAAGACCAGGTGGCAGCCCGGCAGGTGTCCAGCATCGGGACGGAGCACAGGTTTGCCACAGAAGCTGCCATAGCCCTGACACTGTGTGCCATGACCCAGCTATCCAGCGTGAGCCCCACTTGCTCATAAGCGAGGGCAATACAGTCCGTCACCCAGGTAGACAGTGTTCATTTGGTCACCGCCTCCTCCAGCCGACTGGGGTCATAGGAAATAAAAAGCTGAGCGTTTCAGTAGCCATGGGTACCCTGAATGTAGGACAGGGCCCTCTTGCAGTCCAAGGTGTGGAGGACAGTCTCCACCCTACTGGCGTGAGGCCTTGGGAAAAAGGTGGGCAGTACCACCTCCTGGTTGAGGTGAAAGGAGGATACCACCTTCAAAAGGAATTTGGAATGTGTGCAGAGCATAACCCTGTTCTTGTAGAATCTGGTATACGGCGCCTCTGCCACTAAGGCTTGGAGCTTGCTAACCCTGAGAGTGGAGGTGAGCGCTAACAGGAACACCACCTTCCACGAGAGGTATCGCAGGTGGCAGGTAGCCAGAGGCTCAAAAGGCAGGTGAGTAAGCTGCACCAATACTACGTCAAGGTTCCATTCAGTAGCCAATGGGCGGTTTTGAGAACAGAAGTCCCCTCAAGAAGCGGCTCACCAGCGGCTGGACTGAGAGGAGTTTGCCATCCACCGGATAATGATGTGCCACCAGGGCACTGAGGTGCACTCTGACGGAGTTCAATTTGAGCCCAGATTGTGAGAGATGGAGAAGGTACTGAAGCACCACCCACACTGGGCAGAAGAACGGGTTAACCCCTTGGTTCCACGCACCAATCCGAATATCTGCACCATTTGAAGGCATACACTTTCCTGGTGAAAGCCTTACGAGAGGCCAGCATGATCTCCTCCACTTCTCCTGAAAGGCTGAAGGGAGCTAAGGTCACCCTTTCAGCAGCCACACCATTAGTGATAAGGACCCCAGGATGGGGGGCAGGAGAGCGTCCCCCTTCTGAGACAAGAGCCCTGGAGAGCTCTCCAGTGGGATGGGAGTCTCTACTGACAGCCGGAGGAGTAGCAGGAACCACGGCTGCCTGGGCGATCGAAGAACTATCAGGAAGGCATTGTCGGAGGGTCCTAAACAGCATTTTGACAATTAGTGGCGTGGGTGGGAAGGCATACATGATACCTTCTGACCACAAAATGAGAAACATGCCGGCCACCACCTGGGAGGGGTGGGCTTGCCAGGAGCAGAAGCGTACCAAACTGGTAGTTGTCCGGGCTGGCAAAAAGGTCCCCAGAGGTGGAAAAGTTGGTTGGCCACTCTGGGGTCCAAATGCCACTTGTACAGCTGGAGGACCCTGCTCAATCTGTCCGCAAGGGAGTTGTCCTGTCCTGGCAGTATGCCCTGCTGGACTGCGTAGGAACAGAGCGTCATCGCCTTGCGGCAGAGGGTGTGAGACCCCGTGCCACCCTGCTTGTTCACAAAGAACATTGCCACCTGGTTCCCTGTTTGGATCAATACCGGCTGGTGCCGCAGGCAGTGGCAAAACGCTCGGATGGCTAGATATATTTATTTATTTATTTAAAAGGATTTCTATACTGCCTTTTCATTGAATCAAGGCGGTTTTCACAGCAAACAATCACAAATGTGTTTTGGGGGGGGGTCATGCAGTGTTCCATGTGTGCGAGTGTGTTAGGGTATATTAGATTCGTGATGCATTATTTACATTATGCGCTATTATACAAGTAGTGGGGGAGGGGGATTGGTCGTCTGTGTAGATTTGAATCATGTAACGTCCCCATAGTGTTCAATGAAGAGTGTTGTCTTTAGTTGCTTCCGGAAATCTTTGATGTCTGTATTTAGTCGAAGTTCGTCTGGTAGCTTATTCCAAATTGTTGGTGCAGCCAGGGAAAGGGCTCGTTCTGAGGTGTCCTTCCGTACCTTGGTTATCTCCTTTGGTGTGTTGACGCGGTTGGATGTGCCCTTTCTCCTTGGTCGAGTGCTGTTGTCAGGTTGTATGAGTGTCTGTAAGCTAAGGGCTGATGATTGTTGTTTAATTTTGAAAATGTTTATGATTGTCTTATATTTGATGCGTGCGGTGATTGGAAGCCAGTGTAGGTCTTTCAGGATAGGTGTGATGTGGTCTTGTCTTGAAGTGCCGGCTATTATTCGTGCTGCCGTGTTCTGTGCCAGTTGTAGTGGTCTGAGGGTCTGTTTTGGGAGGCCAAGATAGATCGGGTTGCAGAAGTCTAGGAGTGGTGTTATTAGGGCATGGCAGACAGTGCGGAAGTGTTCTGGGGCGAGGAGGGGTTTGAGACGTCGGATTAGGCTCATCCCGTGGTATGCATTCTTGGTGGTCTTGCTTATGTGAGATTGTAGATTCAGTTCGCTGTCCAGGGTTACTCCCAGGTATTTTACTTCGGTTTTTATGGGTATGCTTGTGTTCTTCATCATGATGTTAGGTGGGGAGATGAAGTCGGTGTTTCGGGTGATGATTAGTGCCTCGGTCTTGCTGTAGTTTATGGACAGGTTGTTGGTCTGGAACCAGTCGTTCATTTGCATGAGACAGTATGTTATTTTAGAGTAGTCCGGGTTGTCGATAGAGATGGGTGTATAAATCATTATGTCATCGGCATAGATTGTATACTGTATGTTATTTTCTTTCATGATGTTGCATATTGGTTGAATGGAGATGTTAAATAATAGTGCAGATAAGGCGGAGCCTTGTGGTACTCCTTGCTTGACTTTTATGGGCAGAGATTTGTTGGGGCCGATCTTGACCTGTATGTGTCTGTTGGTTAGGTATGATTGGAACCATTTCAGTGTGGATCCATGCACTCCAATGTCCCCGCGTCTGTCCAGCAGAGTTATGTGGTCTACTGTGTCAAATGCAGAGGAAATGTCTATGAAGATCATGAGTATCCCGTTCTTGCAGTTGTCAATGAGGCGGAGTATGTCGTTGAAGAGATATAGTAGGAGGGTTTCAACTCTGTGGTTGGGACGAAAACCGTGTTGGTGGATGTCAAGCGGTGCGTGGTTGTCAATATGCTCCTGTAGCTGATGTTGCACTGTCTTCTCGATTATTTTTGCTAGTAGTATTTTGCTACTGCCTGAAGCTCCAGGAAGTTGATCTGCTGGTTTGCTCTTGTCCTGTGACCAGCTGCACTGGGTGTGGTTCTTCGCAGTGGGCTGCTCACCCCAGCAGGGAGGCATCTGTAGTGAGAACGCTCAAGGAGTTTGGAAGAGCATCTCCACCTAGAGAGATGTTGGAGGTTTTGTCAGCAGGTCAGAGATTCCGCCAACTGGTGATTCACTGAAACCCTGTCCTGGAGATGGCCTGTGTCCACTGGTCCCAAAGGCACCACTGTGTGGTCCTCATGTGGAGGCGAGCATCTAGGGTGACATGGACCGTGGAGGCTATGTGCTTGAGAAGGCGCAGCAGAAGCCGAGCTGACACCGAGGGATGGTGTTGTACACATCTACGGCTAGTGCCCTGAGACAGTCAGCTCGATCTCCGGGAAGGAAGGCCTTTATCCGGAGGGTGTCTAGCCTTGCCCTTATGAACATAAGAACATAAGATATGCCATACTGGGTAAGACCAAGGTCCATCAAGCCCAGTATCCTGTTTCCAACAGTGGCCAATCTAGGTCATACATACCTAGCAGTTTCCCCAAAAGAGAGGTTCCACACTGCTTGTATTGGGTCAAGCATTGATATCCTGGGTCCCCTTTTAATAATGGTTTATGGACCTTTCCTCCAGGAACTTGTCCAAACCTTTTTTAAACCCAGCTACAATAACAGCCTTTACTACATCTTCCGGTAACAAATTCCAGAGTTTGACTACACGTCAAGTGAAAAAATATTTTCTCTTATTTGTCTTAAATAGGTTACCCTGCAGCTTCATTGCATGTCCCCTAGTCTTTCTATATTCTGATAACGTAAACAATCGATCTACGTTTACCCATTCCACTCCGTTCATTAATTTATAGACTTCTATCATATCTCCCCCTCAGCCGTCTCTTTTCCAGGTTAAAGAGCCCTAACCTTTTTAGCCTTTCTTCATAGGAGTATCCTTCCATCCCCTTTACCATTTTGGTGGCTCTTCTCTGAACCTTTTCTAATAACGCTATATCCTTTTTAAGATATGGCAACAGAAATGCACACAATATTCAAGGTGCGGTCGCACCATGGAACGATACAGATGCATTATAATATCCTTTGTTTTATTTTCCATTCCTTTCCATATGATACATAGCATTCTATTAGCTCTCTTGAATGCTGCTGCACACTGGGCGGAGGGTTTTAACTTGTTATCCACAATGACACCAAAATCTTTTTCCTGGGTGGTGGTTCCTAATGTGGAACCTTGCATCGTATAACCACAGTTTGGGTTGTTCTTCTAAAACTATGGACACTGGAGGAGGTGGGGCTTGGGGTAGCTTATTACAAACCCCAGTTGCTGCAAGACCAGGATGGTGCCTGCTGAACCTCTGTGGCCATGCCTACTTTTATGAGCCAATCGTCCGGGTAGGGGAAGACAAACACCCCCTGGAGGCGAAGGAAGTTGGCCACTACTGCCAGGCATTTAGTGAAGACCCTGTTCTAGTAGTGGCTGCCCCCCACCATGAACAGCAGGTACTGCCTGTGGTTGGGGTGAATGAGGATGTGGGTATAAGCATCCTTCAGATCCAAGGAGCATAGTCAATCTTCCTGCTGGAGGTAAGGCAGCAGTGTTCCAAGGGAGAGCATCTTGAACTTCTCCCTTACCAGGACTTTGTTCAGGTTATGCAGGTCGAGGATGGGCCTTAGTCCCCCTGTTTTTTTTTGGTACGAGGAAGTATCTGGAGTAGAATCCCTTGCCCCTGAGATGGTGGGGGACTGGTTCTACCGTTATATCCTCAAGAAGTCCTGCGAGTTCCTTCAGTAGAAGGTTCCAGTGAAGAGAAGAAATAGGGGGCTCTCCCGGAAAGAAAGGAGGAGATGTCTGAGCCAGATGGAGGAGGTAGCCCTCCTTGACCACCTGGAGTGCCCAGGAATCAATGGTGATGACTGGCCACCTTTGGGCATAATGAGTGAGATGTCCTCCTGTGGGCTGACTTTCTAGGGGTGGAGAGGCTATGCTCAAGGAGTCAAAAGCTCCCCCCTGGCTGGGCTGGGGCAGATGCCTGGGGCTTGGGAGCCTTCTGCTCACAAGGGCCTTGCCCATAGTCACTTGGCCTGCTGACCCTGCTGGGGAGGCCTGAAAATTTTGGTAGTTTCTGCAATCAGCTCCTTTTCTTGGGTAGAAGGGCTTTTACCAGAGCCCTTCTGTCGGGGAGAGGCAGCGGTTATTTTAGAGAGCCTGGTCGTCCTCATGAACTTGTACTCCAGCTCAATAGGGATGTCGACCAATTTGTCCTGAACCCACTGTTCGAGGTCAGATGACTGTAGCCAGGCCTGGCATTGGGCACCGATGCCCACCGCCACTACACGAGCCGCCGACTCGAAGCCATTATATTTTATTTATTTATTTATTTATTTAGCTGTATTTACATCCCGCTTTTCACTGGGTCAAAGCGGTCAATTGGGGGATACATTTAACACGGGGGGATATGAGACACATACGCTAATACTTGGAGCACTCACATACGCTAATACTTGGAGCACTCACGGACAGCTTTGGCAGGATTCTTGAACCACTGCAGGGGTTCCTCAGAGAGACCAGCAGAGAGACCGTTGAGCTCCTTCGCCATGTCTCTCAGGTACATGCCCATATACAGCTGGTAGAGCTGGATCCAGCCAATGAGCAGAGCCTTGGTAGCACTTTCTGCCGAGGGCATCCACAAAGTGTGGGCCTCCCTACAGGGGGCACCGAGGAGTGCGTCTTCTGGCTCTTCAGTCGACACACTGCCGACTCCACTACCATGGAGTTGTGCGGCAGCTGTGCTTTCTGGAAGCCCGGGCTCTGGCGGACTTCGTACATCAAGTCGAGCCGCTTACTCACCACTGGCCCCAATGCCAGTGTCTTCCACAAATGGAGCATTTGCCGTTCCAGGATCAGTGGAATGGGCACCGTAAGCGATTCCCTTTGAGGGCCTTGTATTGGAGGATTTCTAGCTCCTCCGTCTGAGGGTCCTCCTCTGACTCCATAGGGAATGCCAGGGCCTTGGACATGTCCCTCACAAAGTCGAGGAAAGCCATGTCCTTGGGTGGGGACTGACGCCTGGGGCTCCAAAGAAGGTGTCCGGCAACTTCTCAGTCTCAGTTTCCCACTCGGGAAAATCCATGGAAGACTTGAGGGAAGGACGGCTCATGGATTCTGGTCCTGAGCCTCACCCATGCCCCTCAGAGCTCTGCGACTGGCACCAGATGCACTAGCCAGGGAGGACCTTGGTCCCGTGGAATGGGAACCGGATCGACTCGGGGCCGAATGGCCTCGAAGATAGGCTCGGCCTCCAGGGACGTCCTCGACGTCAATAGCCCAGTGATCTGGGAGGATGAACCGGTGGTACCAGACAACAGCGCCCACTGCTGGTCTACCTATCCTGCAGTGTAAATAGCTTATGTATATAGTTATGTATATAGTTAACCCTGTTATCCAAGTTTTATTACCTGTTCTATGTAAAACCAGACACCTTGTCACCATGGTAGTTATGTTATGATGTAAACCGCGCTGATGCCGAATAGCGCGGTATATAAGAAACTGTAATAAATAATAATAAATAATAATAATAAATAAATGAAGGCAGAAAGACTGCGCTCCAGGGCTGCCATTCTGGATTTGAGTCCAGAAGGTTCTGCAGTCATCGGCGCGGGCGCTGAGGAACTTGGGCCAGACACCAGTTCCCCCGAAGGGAAATCCTTGATGAGAGTAGGTTCTGGGGACCAAGGCCAGTCCGAAGTAGAGTCCTTGCAGGGGACCTTAGTAGGCCGGCTCCCTCTCCGATCCCTCGGACGAGCGTTTAGGACTGTGAGACATGGCTTGGAGCCTACACGGCCTGGGACATTGCCTTCAAGATTTTCTTCTTCTTACTGTATGTTCCCTTGAGAGAGACTCCCTTTCTGAAGAGCTGCGGCGTCATTTGGGGTCCGTGAAGCTGCCCAGTGATTTCACTGCTCCAGAGGAGGCCTTGGCCTTCGGAGGTATCAGGATCTCCAAGAAAAAAAACTTATCGTGCTGCTTCTGGCGATTCTTGAAGGCCTTGGTGGACATCTTTTGACAGAGGCCACATGCATTGGGGTCATGGTTTGGCCCCAGGCAACGAAGGCAGCAGTCATGTGTGTCAGTAAGGGATATGATTTTAGAACACCGATCACATTTCTTGAACCCACTAGTAGCCATGGGGGAAAAAATAACCCTGATGAGGTCAAAGACCCACAGTGCTGCCAGTTAGGAAAAAGGGCGCGAAGGTGACAAAAAAGGAAAAAGGGGACCCAAGGCTCAATGCCGAAGCAGGAAGGCTCAGGTGGCGGAAAGAGTACTGGTGCACAACCGGAGAGAGTATAAAACTCAGGTCGAGAAAAATCAACTTTTTCCGTGGGAAACCAGACAGATGTCTGAAGGGCTCCGTGGAACAAAGAAGACTGAGCAAGATGGCACTCTTGGGCAGGAAGGGTACTATGCATGTGTGGTGACATCTCCCAAAGGCTTTCTTTGAAAGCTGGGGGGATGCTTCTGCGAGGGCTCCATCGGCGCTGACCTCACTCATAGGTGAGGACTGACTTCCTGCTTGTTCCAGGAGAAAACATTTTTTTCACTCAATGCATTATAATTGAACTCTGGAATTTGTTACCAGAGGATGTAATAAAAGCTGTTATACTGTGGCTGGTTTGGAGAAGTTTCTGGAGGAAAAGTCCATAAAGCATTATTAAAGTGGACAGGTGAAATCCACTGCTTACCCACTGGACAAGCAGCATGGAAACAGGATACTGAACTTGATGGACCCTTGATCTGACCCAGTATGGCATCTCTTATGTAAAGAAATTCTTGGATTTAGTTCACACTGTTTTCAGAAGTAGTTTAAGGACAGTTATATTCAGGTAGAGTGGTTATTTTCCTAGCCCTTGGAGGGATAAGGTTAAGTGAATGGTCCAGGATAACAAGGGGTGGGGCAATGGGATTTAAACCATTAGGTTACTCCTCTGAATGTCTATACCATATTGGTTATATTTTTTAAACTTCTTGTCTAGATGGTAGGCTAAAAAACTAAGAATTCAAAAATATTTGAGAAAGACATGAAAGTACCATATTGGCAAGTGAAGGGTAGAAAGCACCTCAAATATTAAAAGGTCAGTGACATTAGAAAGGCAAGTAGAAATGGTCATATGTGCTGACACACTAAACTTGTGTGTGAAGGCAACACATGGGGAAATGATAAAAACGTATAACAAGGTGACTCACTGAAATTTCCCTTTTCTTGTTTCCAATAATTTGTGGTCTTATATAGTATCTGGTTGTTTGTTAATACATTTATTTTTGTTTTCCTTCATTTGTAGAGGGTGTACTATTCTAAATGTAATTAAAAATAAAATAAAAAAAGTTGACTCACCTTGCAAATGGTGTATTTAGCCAAACTGGGATCTAGAATGGAAAACAAATGTCTATTTAGGAAATAAAAGAGCACAAACCAGTACATTTTTAGATGCAAGTTCAGTCTCCAACCCTAGACATAAAGGCAAGGGTAGTCTTAATTTATCTTTCCCTGCTGGTCCCAGCCTAGCTCTGAAAGCATAGTTACTCACCTGTAACAGGTGATCTCCGGGAACAGCAGGAATTTAGTCTTCACATATGGGTATCGCCGGTACCGACGGAGCCTGCGTGGGAACGCTCCCCAGCATCCAATTAGAAAGCTTTTGGGAGCATCCCACAGCGCCTGCGTGCTGCCTTCCCGCCTTCCCCAACTGCCTCTCTCCAGTTGAGTTTTAAAGCTGAGACAAAGAGAGAGAGAGAGAGGGAAAGAAAGAAAAGAGAGATACAACTCCTAGGGGAGGTGGGTGGGTTGTGAAGACTAAATACCTGCTGTTCCCGGAGATCACCTGTTACAGGTGAGTAAAGCACAGTTACTTACCTGTAACAGGTGATCTCTGGGAACAGCAGGAATAAGTCTTCACATATGGGTATCGTCGGTACCGACGGAGCCTGCGCGGGAACGCTCCCCAGCGTCCAGTAAGAAAGCTTTTGGGAGCATCCCACAGCGCCTGCGCGCTGCCTTCCCGCCTTTTCCAACCGTCTCTCTCCAGTTCGAGTTTTAAAGCTGAGACAGAGAGAGAGAGAGGAAAGGAAAGATAGAGAGATACAACTCCTAGGGGAGGTGGGTGGGTTGTGAAGACTTATTCCTGCTGTTCCCAGAGATCACCTGTTACAGGTAAGTAACTGTGCTATCTCCAGGAACAAGCAGGAATGAGTCTTCACATATGTGGACTCCCTAGCTGTAGATGCCAGGGAGAAACCCCAGGTTGTGTGTCCTTGAAAAGGACCCTACCTCCTCCCATGGATCTCTGGCATCTGACAAGGGTAGGTGGGTAGGAGTTGATTAAGAATGGAACAGTTGTTTGAGAACAGCCTGACCAAACGAGGCATACCGCGGGAGTCCTTGTCCAAAGAGTAATGGGCTGTGAAGGTATGAACCGAGGCCCAGGTGGCCGCTCAACAGATTTGGTCGATGGACACAGAGTTTAGATGAGCCATTAAGGCTGCCATGGCTCTCACATTGTGAGCTGTGACATGGCCCTCCAGAGAAATGTTCCTACTCTGGTAGGCGAAAGAAATACACTGAGCAATCCAGTTGGACAGTGTTCTCTTAGACTCTGGAAGTCCTAAATAAGAAGGATCAAAAGCAACAAAGAGTTGAGAAGACTTTCTATGTTGCTGTGTTCTTTGTAAGTAAAAAGCGAGAGCTCTCTTACAATCCAAGGTATAAAGATTCCTCTCTGCATTTGATGCACGAGGTCCTGGAAAAAAGACAGGTAAATATACCTCTTGGTTCAGATGAAAAGGTGAGACCACTTTAGGCATAAAGTGTGGATTGGTCCTGAGGACTACCTTATCATGATGGAACCTAGTATAAGGAGGATTAGCCACCAAAGCTTGCAACTCACTGATGCGGTGTGCTGAGATGACTGCAATGAGAAAAATAACTTTCCAAGAAACAAATTTCAAGGAGGTGGTGGCTAAAGGTTCAAAGGGTGGCTTCATAAGCTGGCCAAGAACCAGAATTAAGTCCCATGCCACTGGAGGTGGTCTAATGGGAGGTTTAGTTAAAAGAAGGCCTCTCATGAATCTTGCTATAAGAGGATGAGAGGAAACAGGTTGTCCGTTGAGAGGCTTGAGGGACGCTGCAATAGCACACAAATGGACTCTTACTTAATTCGTTTTCAGACCTGCATGGGACAGATGCAGGAGATACTTTAGTAGAAAATTCAGAGGTATTGCAAGAGGGTTTAGACCAGGGGTCTCAAACACGCGGCCCGCGGGCCGCATGGACCTTTGTGCGGCCCGCGATGCATAGGGGGAAAAAAAAACACCCCGGCTTCTGCTGCTGCTGCCGCCGCTGCCGTGGCCGGCAATAGCAGCAATATCGCAAGTCCCGCGGGCTCCGCTCCCCCCCCCCTTCCTTCCTGCTTGCCTGCCAGTTCTCCGCTTCGGCTTCGCCTTTCAGAGCCGCGAAGGGAGAGCTTCTCCCTCGCGACTCTGTTCAGCCCGCTGGGGCAGATGGGAAATTTCCCATCTGCCCCAGCGGGCTGAATAGAGTCACGAGGGAGAAGCTCTCCCTTCGCGGCTCTGAAAGCCAAAGCCGAAGCGGAGAACTGGCAGGCAAGCAGGAAGGAAGGGGGGGGGGGAACGGAGCCCGCGGGACTTGCGATATTGCTGCTATTGCCGGCCACGGCAGCGGCGGCAGCAGCAGCAGAAGCTGGGGTTTTTTTTAAAGTTTAATTTTCCCGGGGGGGGGGAGGGAGGGAGGGAGCAGGACTTGATGGGGGGAGCAGGACGGGGGGGGAGCAGGACGGGGGGGGGGAGCAGGACGGGGGGGGGGAGCAGGACTTGATGTGGGGGGGGAGCAGGACTTGATGGGGGGGAGCAGGACTTGATGTGGGGGGGGGAGCAGGACTTGATGTGTGGCTGGGGGGGGTAGTACTGAAAATGGGGTGATGGGGGTTAGGACTGGAGGTGGTCTGATTGGGGGGCTAAGACTGAAATGGGGTTATGGGGGGGCTAAGAATGAAGATAGGGCGATGGAAGGGTTAGGCCTGGAAGTGGGCTGTTGGGGGGCTTAGGACCGATAATGGGCTAGGGGGGGGGGGCTAGAACTGGTAATGGACTGGGGGGGGGTGCTATGACTGGAAATGGGCCGAGTAGAAGGGGGAGCTTGAACTGCAAATAGCTGATGGGGACAGGGTCTTGGAATGGTAATGGGCTGAGTGGAAGGGGGCTTGGAATGGAAATGGGCTGATGGGGAGGGGGGCTTGGAAAGGAAATGGGCTGTGAGGGGAGGGAGCTAGGACTGGAAATGGGCTGATGATGCGGGGACTAGAAGGGAGCGGATGCTGGGTGGGGCTGGAGCTAGAAGGGAGTTGATGTTGGGGGACGATTAGAATGGGATGGGGCTGGGAGAGTGAAATGGAGAGGGGAAATATATTTTGTGTGGGAGGGAAGAAAAATCTACAATTGGCCGGGTATTGGGAGAGTAAGTGGGGATTGAGGATGGAGGGGTAAAATTTGAGTGGATGAAATAGGAATGAGGAAAGAGCAAAAGGAGAATGATTAGTATGTTAAAGCAGATGTAGAGAGAATGGAAAAAAACTAGGAAAGAAGAAAGGACAAATGGACAGCAGACGATGGAGAGTTAGCAGAAGACACAAAGAAACCAGAAGAAAGTGAATGGAACAATTGCAACTGAAAAAAAAATGCACAAAAGGTAGAAAAATATCTCTTTATTTTGAATTTATTAACTGAAATATGTCAGCTCTTGGAAATGTGCATCTTTAACGTCTGCACTTTATTTAATACAAGAGGAAATCAATGTATAGTTTTATTTCTACAGTGTTGTACATTCTAAGTTTGGCTTTTGGGGTTCCCAGTTTAATTGTCTTCCTGTTTCTAAATTGTGATTCCTTGTTTGGTGATGGTGTATGTTCTGCATGTGTAACTGAGCTGAGGTATTCTGTTTATGTAATTCCTATTTGACATTGCCACTTGTTCTCTTTCCCGAGTAGGTCATGTATTGTTATTCTCTGAAATGTGTTGATTTAATATTTGCAGTGTTGCCTTTTGATAGTTAGGGTATGGTGCTTTGTGAGTCCTGGTAGTGCTGTTAGGACACGGCAGGTTTGCTATGGGTTCTAAATGAGCAGTGTTTCTAGTAGTTCCTAATGTGCCTGGCGGTTGGCACTGGTTTATAGTAATGTAGAAATCTTTTAGTCTTTCTTTATCCATACACTCATTAAGAGGCATGTTTACTAAAAGTTAGTGTATGGTAACATTATGCAAATATTTATGCAAATGATGCCCTTATGCAAATGAGGCCTGCGTCTTGTGCGGCCCCCGGGTTACTCTACAAGTCCTCATTTGGCCCTCAAAGCAATTTGAGTTTGAGACCCCTGGTTTAGACCTTTCCCTGAACACCAAATGGTAAATCTTTTCCATTTGAAAGCATAGAAACGTCTAGTAGAAGGCTTTCTAGAGGCATGAATAACATCTCTGACTTGCTGAGAGAGATGAAAATCTTGAAGGTCTAGGCCCTCAGCAACCAAGCCCTGAGATGGAGCGACTGGGGGTTTGGGTGACACAAAGATCCCTCTTCCTGGGACAGAAGGACTGGTGCAGAGCCCAAGTCCAGGGAAGGAGCTTGAGAGAGATGCAGAAGTAGAGGGTACCACACTTGGCGTGGCCAATGTGGTGCTATGAGGATCATGGTCCCTTGATCTCTCTGAAACTTGAATAGTGTCTTGGGAATTAGGGGAATTGGTGGAAAGGCATAAAGGAAGTCTTGACCCCAGTGAAGGAGGAAGGCATCCTTGGCCTGAACTCCCTGACACGGAATTCTGGAACAGAACCGGGGAAGTTTGGCATTCCACGGACTTGCAAAGAGGTCTATGTCCGGGCTTCCCCAAATTCAAAAAATCCTGGCTACCTGGTCCATGTGGAGGGACCACTCGTGTGGAAGCAGAACTCGACTGAGTCTGTCCGCCCAAGAGTTTTGAACGCCTGGAAGATATACTGCCAGAAGATGGATGTGATGCTCTCTGGCGAAGGCCCACAGTCGCAAAGCTTCATTGCAAAGTGACAGAGAGCCAGTCCCGCCCTGCTTGTTTACATAGAACATGGCTACTTGGTTGTCTGTATGGATGAGGACTGTCCTGTAGCTGAGCAGGGAATGGAACACTCTGAGAGCTAAGAATATTGCTCTGAGTTCCAAGAGATTGATAAGCAGAGAAGTCTGCTGTGGAGACCAGATGCCCTGGGTGGAGAGATCCTGCAGATGAGCTCCCCAACCCATTGGAAAAGCATCTGTTGTCAGAGTTGCTTGGGGTAGCAACTGCTGAAAATGGGACCCCAGCAACAGATTTGGAGGGGACTTCCACCACTGGAGAGACCAAGATAGGCGACTGGAGTTTGCTATTTTGTCTGACAGGCAACCTGATGCCTGAGTCCATTGGGTGGACAAAGTCCATTGAGCTGCCCTCATGTGAAGGCGAGCATATGGAACCACATGCACGGTGGATGCCATGTGGCCTAATAGTTGTAACATTTCTTGAGCAGTTAAATGGGACTTTAACTGCATCTGGGAGGCTAACTGCAGCAAGCGTAGGCAACAGGCCTGAGGAAGATAGGCCCTTGCAGTTGTGGTATCCAGCAAGGCCCCTATAAACTCCAGAGACTGAGTAGGGGAGAGATGGGATTTTGAGATGTTTATTACCAGTCCCAAATACTGAAAGACACGCATTGTGCAGGTTAGAGAAATCTGGGCCTCTGACTGGGATGAAGTTCGAATGAGCCAGTCGTCCAGATATGGGAAAACGAATATTCCTAGAGTGTGTAGAAATGCAGCTACTACTGCCATGCATTTCGTGAACACCCTTGGTTCAGAGGCCAGACCGAAAGGAAGCACCCTGTATTGGTAGTGCTTTCCTTGAAAAAGGAACCGAAGGAACCTTCTGTGTGTTGGATGGATGAGGACATAAGTGTACGCATCCTTGAGATCTAGAGAACAAAGCCAGTCCTGACTCTGAAGGTATGGCAGCAGAGTATTGAGAGAAATCATCTTGAATTTCTCTTTGACTAGAAACTTGTTCAATTCTCTGAGATCTAATATGGGTCTGTAGCCCCCTGTTTTCTTTGGAATAAGAAAATAAGGGGAGTAGAACCTTGAACCCTGTTGAAGAAGGGGTACTTCTTCTATTGCCCCTTGGGCAAGAAGGGTAGCAATCTCCTGACCCAGAAGGTTGAGGAGAGATGTTGGAGAATTGAACTGTCTCACCATGGTGTGGGGAGGAAGGATCAAGAAATGAAGTTTGTATCCTTCCCTTACAATGGAGAGGTTCCATTGCTCTGCTGTAATTTGCTCCCATCTGGGAGCAAAGTAAGCCAACCTTCCTGGAATGGTGAGGGGCTCTGGTTCTTCCAGAGCCAGAAAGGCTAGGTTCTCTAGTTGCAAGTCAAAGGCCCTGGGGAGGCTGAGGCTGCTGAGTCGTGGGAGGCCTGGCAGCCTTTGACTTGGCCTGTTTAGGTGATTGCTGACGCTTTGCAGCAAAACGACCTGCAGATGATGCCTTCTGACCATAAGCAGGATAGTATCTTCCCTTTTTAGAAAAGGTTGTCTTTTTGAACAACCTTTTCTTAGCAGGAGCAGAGGTAGACTTTGAAAGTCGATCCAAAGCAGAGTTCTCAGCATCCATCTGAGTGGCCTTTGCTTTCCAATCCCTGCCAAAAAGGTTTTCACCTGTACAAGGAAGATTTCCCAGTTCATCTTGGACCCAAAGTTCCAAATCAGAGGCTAGTAAATAAGCAATTCTGCGTGCACCTATGGCAATAGCAGAGGCTCTGCTTACACACTCAAAAGAGTCAAAGGCTGCACGGTTGGAAAATTTGGAAACATCTTATAAGAACATAAGATATGCCATAAAGGGTCAGACCAAGGTCCATCAAGCCCAGTATTCTGTTTCCAACAGTGGCCAATCTAGGTCATATGTACCTAGCAGTTTCCCCAAGGGACACAGGTTCTACAATGCTTGTATTGGTTCAAGCACTGATATCCTGGGTCCCTTCTTAATAATGGTTTATGGACCTTTTCTCCAGGAACTTGTCCAAACCTTTTTTAAACCCAGCTACACTAACAGCCTTTACTACATCCTCCGGTAACAAATTCCAGAGTTTGATTACACGTTGAGTGAAAAAATATTTTCTTTTATTAGTCTTAAATAGTTTACCCTGTAGCTTCATTGCATGTCCCCTAGTCTTTCTATAATCAGATAAGGTAAACAATCAATCTACGTTTACCCATTCCACTCCGTTCATTAATTTATAGACTTCTATCATATCTCCCCTCAGCCGTCTCTTTTCCAGGTTAAAGAGCCCTAACCTTTTTAGCCTTTCTTCATAGGAGTATCCTTCCATCCCCTTTACCATTTTGGTGGCTCTTCTCTGAACCTTTTCTAAAATCGCTATATCCTTTTTAAGATACGGCGACCAGAATTGCACACAATATTCAAGGTGCTGTCTCACCATGGAACGATATAGAGGCATTATAATATCTTTTGTTTTATTTTCCATTCCTTTCCTTATCATACCTAGCATTCTATTTGCTCTCTTGGCCGCTGCTGCACACTGGGCCGAGGGTTTTAACATGGTATCCACAATGACGCCTAAATCTTTTTCCTGGGTTGGGCATGTTTAAGCCAAGTGAGAAATTCCTGCCTTTTATCTTCTGAAATAAAAGGGGCTAAAGTCTGCAGATGATCTGTGACCTCTTTTAGAAACATCCCCATATAGAGACTATAGGAGTTGATTCTGGCAGCAAGCATATTAGCTTGGAAAACCCTTCGGCCAAAAGCATCAAGGGTCCTGCATTCACGTCCTGGAGGATTAGATGAGTGTCTCTTTGCACTCTTTATTCTCCTCATGGCAGACTCTACCACAATAGAGTGGTGAGAAAGCTGAGACTTATGAAAGCCAGGACACGGTACATGGTGTCTAATCTAGGAGAATGAGGAGAGGTGGTAAGAGGAGTCTCCCACATGCTCAACATGAGATCATAGAGAATCTCATGAATAGATAAAGTAGCTGCTTCTTTAGGAGCCTTAGGATATTGCAAAATATCTAGTTCCTTAGCTCTAGGCTCTGACTCAGGGGCCACTGTAATGGAGAGGCCCCTAGCCACTTCCCTAATGAAGTCCTGAAAAGACAAGTCTTCTGGAGGAGACATTCTTCGTTTTGGAGAATCAGACTCCTGAGGAAGAAGTACCGGTGCATCGACAGAAACCTCCGACTCAGAGTCTTCGGAGGAATCGAAGTATCGCCTGTCTGGATGCTCCTGTAAAGCTCGATACGCGTACCGAGTGGGATCAACATCGGGAGTAAGCGGTACCGGTTCGGTACCGATGGGCATCATAGGACATGGTACCGTTGCAGTCGACACCGAAGCCGATGTTGATGCAATCGGTACCGGGAACGATGCCGGTGCCGGAGACGGTACCGGCAACGGAGACTGTTGTGGTACCGGAGGCGTCGAAGCCTGCATAAACGCCGTTAGGGTGCGCTGCATAGACAGAATCTTCTGATCCATCGACGCCACCAGAGTCTGGATGTCGGTACCAGTGGAGGTCACCGGTACCCCAGAACACGGCAACAGGTGATCAGTCGAGGCCGAGCCATCGATGTCAACCTGAGACCCCATAGACAATGCTTTGGAAGCCAAAACTTCCTGCCGGGGTAATTTTGCCGGTGCGGAATCCTCGAGGACAAGCCCAGAGGCATCTTGATGCTTAAGAGGGAGATTTGCCCTTCGAGGACCGGCTAGATTTATGTTTGGTTACCTGAGATCCATGGGAGGAAGAAGCAGCCCTGGAAGACGTCGATGCCACCGAGGCTGCATCAGAGGGAAACAGGGTGCTGAGCTTGGCTGCTCGGTTCTGCCGACCTCCTTTAGACATCATGGTACAGGACACACAATCCGTGATGGAATGGTCAGGACCCAAACATTTTAGACACCAGTCATGGGTGTCGGTGACAGAAATAGTACCGCCACACTTCGTGCACTTTTTGAACCCGGAAGCGGGCTTCTCCATGAGGAGAAAATATGTTCAGGCCTAAGGTCCAAACTGAAAATGCACAGTTGAAGAAAGAAAAGGTTTTTTTGTTTTTTTTTAAGAAAGAAAAGAAAAGACCGGCGGTACCTGTCTGACGTCGAAGGCGGCAGACGCGACACAGAAAAATAAAGAAAAAAATAAAGAATTCTTCTGCGGTGACAGGAACACGACCTGCTGGCTCTGCGGAAAAGAAGAACTGGAGAGAGGCAGTTGGAAAAGGCGGGAAGGCAGCGCGTAGGCGCTGTGGGATGCTCCCAAAAGCTTTCTTACTGGATGCTGGGGAGCGTTCCCGTGCAGGCTCCGTCTGTACCGACGATACCCATATGTGAAAACTCATTCCTGCTTGTTCCTGGAGATCTATGCTATCTCCAGGAACAAGTAGGAATGTAGTCTTCACATATGGGGACTCCCAAGTTTTAGATGCCAGGGAGAGATCCCATAAGTTGTGTGTCCCTGTGAAAGGGCGCCACTTCCCCCCATGGATCTCTGGCATCCAAGGATGGTGGGTAGCAGTTGATTAGGTATGGAACAGGTGTTGGAGAACAGCCTGACCAAACAAGGCATCCCAGCGGGAGAGCTTGTCCAAGCAGTAGTGGGCTGTGAAGGTATGAACCGAGGCCCAAGTGGCTGCTCGACAGATGTTGTCGATAGACACAGAGTGCAGATGAGCCATTGAAGCTGCCATGGCTCTTACATTGTGAGCTGTGACATGGCCCTCCAGAGGAAGATTCTTACTCCAATAGGCAAAGGAAATACACTGAGCAAATCCAGTTAGACGGTGTTCTCTTGGAGACTGGAAGTCCCAAACGAGAAGGATCAAAAGCAACAAAGAGTTGAGAGGACTTTCTATGTTGCTGTGTTCTTTGTAAGTAAAAGGCTAAAGCTCTTTTACAGTCCAAAGTATGAAGATATCTTTCTGCATTTGATGCATGAGGCCTTGGAAAAAACACAGGCAGGTAGACTGCTTGGTTTAGATGAAAAGGCGAGACCACCTTTGGCATAAAGTGTGGATGAGTCCTAAGGACTACCTTGTCATGATGGAACCTTGTATAAGGTGGATCAGCCACTAGTGCCTGCAACTCACTGATGCGACGTGCTGATGTGATTGTAATGAGAAAGATAACCTTCCAGGAAAGGAATTTAAAGGAGGTAGTAGCTAAGGGTTCGAAAGGTGGCTTTATAAGCTGACCAAGAACCAGGTTTAAGTCCCATGCCACCGGTGGTGGCCAGATGGGAGGCTTAGTTAGAAGAAGGCCCCTCATAAATCTTGCTATAAGAGGATGAGAGAAAATAGGTTGTCCATTTAGAGGCTTGAAAGAAGATGCAATAGCACTCAAATGGACCCTTACTGAGTTAGTTTTAAGTCCTGCACTGGATAAATGAAGGAGATACTCCAGTAATGATTCCAAAGGTATCGCAAGGGGGTTAAGACCCTTCTGCGAACACTATATGGTAAACCTTTTCCACTTAAAAGCATAAGAACGTCTTGTGGAAGACTTCCTGGAAGCATAAAGGATATCCTTTACTTGCTGAGAAAGGTTAAGACCATGGAGATCTAGGCCTTCAGCAACCAAGCCCTGAGATGTAGAGACTGGGGATTGGGATGCCATAACATTCCGTCCTCCTGAGACAGGAGATCTGGAGCAGACCCTAATTCCAGAGAGGGAGCTTGAGAGAGATGTAGAAGCAGAGGGTACCACACTTGCTGTGGCCAATGTGGAGCTATGAGAATCATGCGGCCTCTGTCTCTCTGAAGCTTGAACAGGGTTTTGGGAATTAAGGGAATGGGTGGAAAGGCATAAAGGAAGTCTTGACCCCAGTGAAGGAAAGCATCCCTGGCCTGAGAGCCCTGAGCCGGAATTCTGGAACAGAATCGGGGAAGATTGGCATTCAACGGACTTGCAAAGAGGTCTATGTCCGGGGTTCCCCAATTTTGAAAAGTCTTGGCCACCTGGTCTGCATGTAGAGACCATTCGTGTGGAAGCAGAACTCGACTGAGTCTGTCTGCCCAAGAGTTTTGTATGCCTGGAAGATACACTGCCAGGAGATGAATCTGATGCTCTCTGGCGAAGGCCCATAGTCACAAAGCTTTGTTGCAAAGCGACAGAGAGCCTGTTCCCCTCTGCTTGTTCACGTAGAACATGGCTACTTGATTGTCCGTATGAATGAGGACTGTCTTGTAGCTGAGTAGGGTGTGGAACATTCAAAGAGCAAGGAAGATCACTCTGAGCTCTAAGAGATTGATATGTAGATGAGTCTCCTGTGGAGTCCTAGTGCCTTGGGTGGAGAGATCCTGCAGATGAGCTCCCCAACCCACTGGAGAAGCCTCCGTTGTGAGAGTTGTCTGGGGTAAAGATTGTTGAAAAGGGGACCCCAGCAACAGGTTCTGAGTGGACTGCCACCATTGGAGGGACAAAATAAGGTGATTTGTGTCTGCTATTTTGTCTGACAGGCACCCTGATGCCTGAGTCCATTGAGTGGATAAAGTCCACTGGACTGCTCTCATATGGAGGCGAGCATAAGGAACCACATGCACTGTAGATGCCATGTGGCCTAGTAGTTGTAACATTCCTCGGGCAGTGAGGTAAGGTTTTAGCACTGCTTGAGAAGCTAACTGCACCATGTGAAGACAACGGGCCTGAGGAAGATCGGCCCTTGCTTTTGTAGTATCCAGCAAAGCTCCTATGAACTCTAGAGACTGAGTGGGAGTTAAACTGGATTTTGGGATGTTTATGACCAAACCCAAATACTGAAGGATACGCATTGTGCAAGATAGAGCAGTCCTGGACTCTGACTCTGATGGGGCTCGAATGAGCCAGTCTAAGTAGGGGAAGACGAATATTCCTAGAGTGCGAAGAAATGCAGCTACCACAGCCATGCATTTCGTGAACACCCTTGGTGCTGAGGCCAGGCCAAAAGGAAGCACCCCGTATTGGTAGTGCTTTCCTTGAAAAAGGAACCGAAGGAACTTTCTGTGGGTTGGATGGTTGAGAACATGAGTGTACGCATCCTCGAGATCTAGAGAACAAAGCCAATCCTGACTGTGAAGGTATGGCAGCAGAGTTCCCAGAGAAATCATCTTGAATTTCTCTTTGAACAGGAATTTGTTCAATTCTCTGAGGTCTAAAATAGGTCTGTCCCCCCCTGTTTTCTTTGGGATAAGGAAATAGCGGGAGTAAAACCCTGTACCTTGTTGAGCTATGGGTACCTCTTCCATTGCCCCTTGGGCAAGAAGCATAGTGACCTCTTGATCTAACAGGTTGATAAGAGAGGTTTAAGAATTGAACTGTCTTTCCATTGTGGGAGGGGGCATGCAAAGAAAGTGAAGCTTGTACCCCTCTTTTATAATGGAGAGAGTCCACTGTTCTGCTGTTATCTGTCCCCATCTGGAGGCAAAGTGAGACAACCTTCCTGGAATGGTGGAAGGCTCTGGTCCATTGAGAGCCAGGAAGGCTAAGTTCTCTAGATGGAAGTCAAAGGCTTTGTAGAGGCTGAGGCTGCTGAGACGGTTGAGGCTTAGCAGTCTTTGCTTTACTTTGTTTGGGTGATTGCTGACTTTTCCGGACAGGTTGACCTGCAGAGCATCCCTGCTGGGAATAAGCAGGATAAAACCTTTTCTTTTTGGAAAAGAATGGTTTTTTGAAAGATTTCTTTCTTGCACAATCAGCTGTAGCCTTGGATAATCTATCCAAGGTGGAGTTGTCAGCATCCAAATCATTGGCTCTCTCTTGCCTATCTTTTCCAAACAGGTTCTCACCAGTACAAGGAATATTGCACAGTTTGTCCTGTACCCAGAGCTCCAAATCAGATGCCTGGAGCAATTCTACGTGCACCTATGGCAATGGCCGAGGTTCTGCTTATGCACTCAAAACAGTCAAAAGCTGCACGGTTGACAAACTTAGAAACATCCTGGGCATGTTTAACAAGTGTGAGAAAGTCTTGCCTCCTATCTTCAGGAAGAAGAGGACTAAGAAACTCTAAATCACCTGTGACTGCCTTAAGAAACATTCCCATATATAAAATATAGGAACTGATTCTAGCAGAAAGCATGGAAGCCTAGAAGGTACGACGTCCAAAGGCATCCAAAGTTCTACACTCACGTCCTGGAGGATTAGAGGCATGTCTCTTTGCATTTCTGATCCTTCTCATAGCTGGCTCCACTACGATAGAGTGGTGTGGAAGCTGAGTTTTCTGGAAAACAGGACACGGAGGCACTCGGTACATGGTATCCAGTCTGCGGGAGTGAGGAGAGGTGGTAAGAGGTGTCTCCCACATTCTCAACATGAGATCATGTAAGATCTCATGGATAGGCAAAGTAGCTGCCTCCTTAGGAGCTTTGGGATACTGTAAAATTTCCAACCCCTTTGCTCTGGGCTCTGTTTCAGGAGCCACAGTAATAGACAGACCTCGAGCCACCTCCCTGATGAAGTCCTGAAAGGAGATATCCTCCGGAAGAGACATCCTGCATTTAGGGGAGGAAGGTTCCTCTGGGAGAAGTATTCCGGTACCAACAGAACTGTCAGAATCCTCAGATTCCTCTGAGGACTCAAAGTACCTTCTGTCCGGATGCTCTTGTAGAGCCTGTTACCGTACCGACCGAAGTCGGTACCGGGGGGGAATCAGTACCGGTGTATCGGTACCGGAAGGCATAGGATGACTGGGTGCTGGCAATGCGGACACCGATGTTGATGCTGTCGGTACCGGTACCGATACCGGTGCCGGAGTCGGTGTTGGTACCGGTTGAACTGTCTGACGCGGTTCAGAGGGTGTCGATGCCGCAAGGAGAGCCGCCAGACTGCGTTCAATAGCCAGGAACCTCTGGTCTATCGACGCTGCCGATGCCTGGATGTTGGTACCGGAGAAAACAGCAGGTACCCAAGAGCATGGCACCAGTAGTTCTGCCAAGGTTGAGGCCTCGAGAACGTCCTGGAGCCCCGATAATGCTTTGGAAGCCGAAGCCTCCCGCCGAAGCAATTTTGCCGGTGCAGAATACTCAAGGGCAACGCCAGAGGCATCTCAATACTTAGAAGGAGATCTACCCTTTGAGGAGCGGCTAGACTTATGTTTAGTTACCTGAGATCCACGGGAGGAAGACGAAGCCCTGGAAGACATCGATACCACCGAGGCTGCATCGGAGGGAAACAGGGTACTGAGCTTAGCAGCTCGGTTCTGTCGACCCCTCTTGGACATCATGGCACAGGCCATACATTCCGTGATGGAGTGGTCAGGACCTAAACATTTAGAACACCACTCATGGGTGTCGGTGACGGAGATGGTACCGCAACACTTGGTGCACTTCTTGAAACCCGAAGCGGGTTTTTCCATAGTGGAGGAAATTTTGGGCCTAAGGCCCAAAATGGCGCGTGCACCTGGAAAAAAAATTGGGAAAAAAAGTACTAACTATATTATTATTATTATTTTTTTTTTTTTAAAAGAAAGAAAGAAAGAACCACCGGCGGTACCGGTAAAGCGTCAAGGAAGGCAGACATGACCACAAAAAAAGAAAGATTATAAGGGAAATTTTCTGCAGTGACAGGAATGATGACCTGCTGGCTCCACGGAAAACGAAGAACTGGAGAGAGGCAGTTGGGAAAGGCGGGAAGGCAGCACGCAGGCACTGTGGGATGCTCCCAAAAGCTTTCTAATTGGACGCTTGGGAGCTTTTCCCGCGCAGGCTCCGTCGGTACAGACGATACCCATATGTGAAGACTACATTCCTGCTTGTTCCTGGAGATAGGTTTTTACTCTGATAGGTAAAAGAAATACACTGTGCAATCCAATTGGACAATGTTCTCTTGGAGACTGGAAGTCCCAAATGAGAAGGATCAAAAGCAACAAAGAGTTGAGAGGACTTTCTATGTTGCTGTGTCCTTTGCAAGTAAAAAGCAAACGCTCTTTTACAGTCCAAAGTATGAAGATTCCTTTCTGCATTTGAAGTATGAGGCCTTGGAAAAAATACAGGCAGGTAAATTGCTTGGTTTAAATGAAAAGGTGAGAGCACCTTTGGCATAAAGTGTGGATGAGTCCTAAGGACTACCTTATCATGATGGAACCTCGTATAAGGAGAATCAGCCACTGCTGCTTGCAGTTCACTGATGTGACGTGCTGATTCATACTGTCAGATGGAATGTCCATAATCACATGTCAAACTAACAACAGTCAGGTTTAATGTATATAGTTCCAATGTAACCCTGTAGATAAGACTGCCTTAAAACAGCAAAGTGTAAATAGACTACCATGTTTATCCCTGTTTAAAGAACCCTGTTGAAATGTAAATCCTTTGCAGTCTTGCCTGCACTGGACAAATGTTATATGTAAACTGCACTGATTGCAAATAGCGCAGTATAAAAGAAAGCGTAGTTACTCACCTGTAACAGGTGTTCTCCAGGAGCAGCAGGAATCAGTCCTCACATATGGGTGACGTCGGCGCCGACGGAGCCCTCGCGGAGCAATTTTCCCCAGCTTTCAAAGAAAGCCTTTGGGAATTGCAGCGCGCATGCGCAGTCGCCTTCCCGCCCAAGGGTGCCATCTTAGCCAGTCTGATGACATAGCTAAAAGACAGCATAAAAATTTGCAAAAAAACTTAAGCAGATGATTGCAACTCCACGGGGAGGAGGGAGGGTTGTGAGGACTGATTCCTGCTGCTCCTGGAGAACACCTGTTACAGGTGAGTAACTACGCTTTCTCCAGGACCAAGCAGGAAGTCAGTCCTCACATATGGGACTCCCAAGCTTAAGGCTACCGGAGACCCTAAGCACAAAAATGAGCTCCCTCTAGCTCAGCGGCACAGAAGGAAGGAATCTTCACTGAATTATAACCCACCAGTAGCCCCCATCCGGGATGGAGGGTAGGAGTTGCTCAAACCTCGAAGAGATTTCGGAGGACTGCCTGTCCGAAAGCACTGTCCCTACGGGACTCCCTCTCGAGACAGTAATGGACCGCAAAAGTCTGGCTCGAAGACCAAGTAGCGGCCCGGCAGATGTCTGCCAGCGGAACAGAGCGGAGGTAAGCCACTGACGTAGCCTTCGCCTGAACACAATGAGCCGTGACTCGACTTTCTAAGGAGAGTCCAGCTGCCCCATAAGCCCAAGCGATACAGTCAGCAACCCAGATGGACAGAGTACGCTTGGAGACCGGGAGCCCCAATTTATTGGGGTCAAAAGACACAAAAAGCTGAGCAGCTTTACGGTGCTCCCACGTACGGTCAAGGTAGAAGTTCAATGCCCTTCTACAGTCCAGGGTATGCAGGACTCGTTCAGCTCGGCTGGAGTGAGGCCTAGGAAAGAAGGTTGGAAGTACCACCTCCTGATTGATGTGAAAAGGGGAGACAACTTTTGGAAGAAATTTTGGGTGAGTCCGTAGGACTACCCTATTTTTGTAGAACCGAGTGAAGGGAAGATCAGACACGAGGGCCTGCAATTCACTTACGCGTCTAGCGGAAGTGAGGGCTATCAGGAATAAGGTTTTCCACGAAAGAAAACGCAGAGAACAGGTAGCCATCGGTTCAAAAGGCGGACAGGTGATCCGCTGTAAAACCACATTCAGATCCCAGTCAGGTGCTGGCGGGCGCAGAGGTGGTTTAAGTAGAAGGAGACCTCGGAGAAACCGTGCTACGAGAGGGTCGCTGGAAAGAGGTCTGCCGTCCACCGGCACATGGTGTGCTGAAAGAGCACTGAGGTGGACTTTGACGGAGTTGGACTTAAGTCCCAGATTAGAGAGGTAGAGCAGGTACTGCAAGATCACCGACACCGAGCAGGAGAAGGGATCCTGAGACTGCTGTACACACCAAACGGAAAAGCGACGCCATTTAAGGGCGTAGCATTTGCGGGTAGAAGGTCGCCGAGAAGCTAGGACGACCTCTTCCACCTCTGCCGGCAGGAGAAGGGGAGCAAGGACTACCCTTTCAGCCGCCAGGCCATTAGGTTGAGAGATCTGAGGTTGGGGTGTAGCAGAGACCCCTGATCCTGTGTTAGGAGATCCGGTTGAAACCCCAGAGGGAACGGATCCTCTGCCGCTAATTGTAACAGGAGGGGGAACCACGGCTGTCTGGGCCAGCAAGGAGCTACCAGGATCATGGACGCTTTGTCCCGAAGAACCTTGAACAGAGTTCGGGAGACTAGCGGGATGGGAGGAAAAGCATAGAGAAGGCTTTCCGACCATGAGAGCAGAAAAGCATCTGCCGCTACCCGAAGGGGATGTGGCTGACGAGAGCAGAAGCGAGGAAGTTGCCGGTTGAGAGGACTGGCAAAGAGATCCATCGTGGGGAGGCCCCACTTCAGAAAGAGTTTCTGAACTACCAAGGGATCCAGACGCCACTCGTGCGGCTGGAGTATCCTGCTGAGTTTGTCCGCCAGGCAATTTTCTTGGCCTGGGAGATAAACTGCCTTGAGAAGAATGCCGTGACTGACGGCCCAAGAGCAGAGCTTCTGAGCTTCTCGGCAGAGAAGGAAGGAGCCCGTGCCCCCCTGCTTGTTCACGTAGAACATGGCAACTTGATTGTCCGTCTGGACAAGGACGGACTGGTGAGAAGTCAGGTGGGAGAAAGCCTTGAGCGCCAGACGAATTGCTCTGAGCTCCAGGAAGTTGATCTGTTGAGCAGACTCCCACGCGGTCCAGAGACCTTGAGTACATGCCCCCTGGCAATGTGCTCCCCAACCCAGGAGGGAAGCATCGGTCGTCAGCACTTGAGCCGGCTGAGGCGACTGAAACGGCATGCCGAGCACCAGGTTCGGCCGATGAAGCCACCACTGTAGGGAAGAGGCCAGCAGTCTGGAGAGGCGCACTAAGTCTGCTAGTCCGCCGGTGGCTTGTTGCCACTGCTTGCGAAGGCACCATTGAGCCGGCCGCATATTCAGGCGAGCATTGGGGGTCACGTGGACGGTGGAAGCCATATGGCCGAGTAGTCTCAGGAAGCGCCTGGCGGAGACCAGGGACTGGCTGCGAAAACGGCCGGCTAGGTCCATGAGCCATTGAGCCCTGTCGAGAGGCAGGAAAGCTCGAGCCTGAGGAGTGTGCAGTCTTGCGCCGATGAGCTCGAGATCCTGTGAGGGGAGCAAAGTGGACTTTGCGAAGTTTATGACAAAGCCCAAGTACTGCAGAAGAGTCACCGTGCGGTGTGTGGCATTGGCGACTGCCGGAGAGGACGACGCTCTGATGAGCCAGTCGTCGAGGTACGGAAAGACAGAGGCCGTGAAGCCTGAGATAGGCTGCCACCACCGCGAGACATTTTGTGAAGACTCGCGGTGCGGAGGATAGGCCAAAGGGCAGTACTCTGTACTGGCAGTGATTTCCTGCCACCACAAACCTTAGGTATTGGCGGTGGCTTGGGTGGATGAGGATGTGCGTGTAGGCATCCTTTAGATCCAAGGAGCATAGCCAATCTCCCTGCTGGAGGTAGGGCAGAAGGATTCCAAGGGTAAGCATCTTGAACTTTTCCCGCACAAGGAACTTGTTGAGGTTGCGCAAGTCCAGGATGGGTCTGAGGCCTCCTGTCCTTTTTGGTATTAGGAAATACCTGGAATAAAAGCCTTGACCTCTCAGGTGGTGGGGCACCGGTTCCACAGCCTGTTCCTGAAGAAGACTTGCTAACTCCTGAAGGAGTAAGTCCCTGTGCAGAGGGAGTCGAGGAGGTTCTCCCGGAAAATAAGAGGGAGGGACCTGATGGAAGTGGAGAAGATATCCTTCTCGCACGACTTGAAGCACCCAGGCATCTGAAGTGATGTTGGACCACCTGTGGGCGAAGTGAACCAGCCGGCCTCCGGTGCTGGGAGGAACCAGCTGAGGGGGAGAGGCTATGCTGAGGAAGTCAAAAACCCCCACCCTGCTGAGCAGGGGCTGGTGGTGCAGGCTTGGGGGCTTGCTGCCTACGGGACCCGTTACCCCGTCCCTTGGCCTGCTGACCCTGTTGGGGAGCTGGAGGGGCCTGATATTGGGGGTAGTGTTTATAGGCAGCCGCCTTTCTCGGGTAAAAGGACTTCTTTCCCGAGCCCTTCTTTTTCTGGGAAGGTTCGGAGGTCTTCCTAGAAAGCCTGGTCCTGGTGAGAGTCTCCGTCTCGATTTGTGCAGCCTTTTCAGCCATGGGCTTGCCAAAGAGGTTCTCACCTCTGCAGGGGACATCGACCAACTTGTCCTGCACCCAAGGTTCAAGGTCAGACGACTGAAGCCAAGCCTGTCGGCGGGCACCGATGCCAGCTGCGGCCACACGAGCTGATGCTTCAAAGCCATCATAGGCTGCTCGGGACATGAATTTGGAGCATTCCCGAATACCAGTTGTCAAGGCTAGGAACCTCCGCAAAGGTTCCTCGGACAGTCCAGCGGAGAATCCGGCTAGCTCTTTAGCCAGGTCTCGGAGATACATGCCCATGTATAGCTGGTAGGTCTGGACACGACAAGCCAGCATAGAGCCCTGGAAACACTTCTTACCAAGGCCATCCAGGTTACGGGCCTCCCTGCCAGGAGGCACCGAGGAGTGCATTTTTTGGCTCTTAAGCCTATGCATGGCCGATTCCACTACCATGGAATGGTGTGGCAGCTGTGCTTTTTGGAAGCCAGGACTCTTGCGGACTCGATAGATGGAATCGACCCGCTTGCTCAATACCGGCGACGAGGCCGGACTCTCCCACATGCGGAAGAGTAGTCGTTCCAGCATGGGAGGCACCGGTACAGTAAAGTGCTCCCGGGCGGGAGAATCGTACTGAAGGGCGTCGAGCTCTTCGGCTCGAGGCTCCTCCTCGGGATCCGCAGGGAAGGCCAAAGCCTTGGCCATATCACTGACGAAGTCCGAGAACCGGGCATCCTCCGGAGGGGACTGTTTCCGAGGTTCGGACTCAGGTGAGTCCGAGGGGACACACCGAGTCCGAAAGGAATCAGGTGACTCCTCCTCTTCAGACTCCCAGACCGACTCCGAGGAGGAATCAGTGGGGTCGGCTCGGGCAGGCGGAGGCGTCGGCCGCCCCGACGCCGAGGCAGTCGGCGGCGACGACCTCGGTCCCGAACGGGAGGCCGAGGGTGACCTCGACCGAGGATCGACTCGAGTTCGCATGGACTCGAGGATCGGCTCGGTCTCCGGGGTCGACTTAGACGTCGACGTCCCGGCGGTCGGGGCAGCGGCGCCAGCGAGGCTAGCGATCAGTGCCCGCTGCTGGTCCATGAAGGCAGATAGTCTGCTCTCCAAGGCCGTCAACCTGAGTCCGACCTCAGGTGACCCAGCAGCCCCCGACTCGGGCCCCGACGGCGTCGGGCCCGACGTCGGACCTCTCGGAGGCGAGTCCAGAAGGACCACAGGACTTACCCGAGCAGGCAACTCCGACTCCAGGCGAGGTCGCTTCAGGAGGTGCTCCTTCTCCAAAGACCCGGGACGGCTGTCGGGGCTATGCGACCTGGCCCTCGCGGAGCCAGGAGCGTCCACCGACGCCGCCCTCGCGGGTTTTGTCTTCCGTCGATGGTCTTCGGAGGGAGAACCCCTGTCGGAGGAGCTTCGGCGATGGTCAGAGCTGGAGCCTCTGGATGCCGAGGCCTCCGACGAGGTCCGGGTACGGCTGGGGTCAGCGAAGATTCTATCCCGCTGATGCCGCCGACTCCTCAACGCTTTGGAGGACATTTTGCCACAGGCTCCACAGATCATTTCTTCATGATCCGGGCCCAGGCAGCGGAGGCAATTATCGTGTGTGTCAGTGAGTGACATATTTATGTCACACTGACCACACCGCTTGAAACCACTGGCAGCCATCGGGGGAAAAAGGGCCCCTGCAAGGTCAAAGGACCGGGCTGCCAGCGAAAAAACCGAAAACGAAACTGACCAAAAATCAGAAAAACCGAAAAATAAGAGAAGGACTCGCAACGGCGTCGCGAGTCCGGGCAGGAAAACGACCGGCGTCGAACCGAATTGAAAAAGAGAAAAACTCACGAAAATCAACTTTTTAGCAGGGACACGACGGGTACGTCTGTAGGGCTCCGCGGAAAAAAGAAGACTGGCTAAGATGGCACCCTTGGGCGGGAAGGCGACCGCGCATGCGCGCTGAAATTCCCAAAGGCTTTCTTTGAAAGCTGGGGAAAATTGCTCCGCGAGGGCTCCGTCGGCGCCGACGTCACCCATATGTGAGGACTGACTTCCTGCTTGGTCCTGGAGAAACATCAAATAAATAAATAAAAATAAATAAATGTGATTGCAATGAGAAAGACAACCTTCCAGGAAAGGAATTTCAAGGAAGTAGTAGCTAGAGGTTCAAAAGGCGGCTTCATGAGCTGTCCAAGAACCAGATTTAGGTCCCATGCTATCGATGGTGGCCTAATGGGAGGCTTAGTTAGAAGGAGGCCCCTCATAAATCTCGCTATGAGAGGATGAGAGGAAATAGGTTGTCCATTTAAAGGCTTGAAAGAAGCTGAAATAGCACTTAAATGGACTCGTACTGAGTTAGTCTTAAGCCCTGCATTAGATAAATGAAGGAGATACTCCAATAATGATTCCAGAGGTATCGCCAGGGGGTCAAGCCCCTTCTGCAAACACCATATAGAAAACCTTTTCCACTTGAAAGCATAAGAGCGTCTTGTGGAAGGCTTTCTAGAAGCATAAAGGATATCCTTCACTTGTTGAGACAGGTTAAGACCATGAAGGTCTAGGCCCTCAGCAACCAGGCCCTGAGATGCAGAGAGTGGGGATCGGGATGCCACAAAATCCCATCCTCCTGAGACAGGAGATCTGGAGCAGATCCTAACTCCAGAGATGGAGCTTGAGAGAGATGTAGGAAGCAGAGGGTACCACACCTGCCGTGGCCAATGTGGAGCTATGAGAATCATATGGCCCTGTCTCTCTGAAGCTTGAATAGGGTTTTGGGAATTAGGGGAAAAGCATATAGGAAGTCCTGACCCCAATGGAGGAGGAAAGCATCCCTGGCCTGAGAACCCTGAGCCGTAATTCTGGAACAGAATCGGGGAAGTTTGGCATTCAACGGACTTGCAAAGAGGTCTATGTCTGGAGTTCCCCAAATTTTAAAAATATTTGCTACCTGGTCTGCACGAAGAGACCACTCATGCGGAAGGAGAACTCGACTGAGTCTGTCTGCCCAGGAGTTTTGAATGCCTGGCAGATACACCGCAAGGAGATGAATCTGATGCTCTCTGGCGAGGGCCCATAGTAGCAAAGCTTGGTTGCAAAGCGACTGAGCGCCTGTTCCTCCCTGCTTGTTCAGATATAACATAGCTACTTGATTGTCCGTCTGAATTAGGACTGTCTTGTAGCTCAGCTGGGTGTGGAACACTCGAAGAGCAAGGAAGATTGCTCTGAGCGCCAATAGACTGATGTGTAGATGGGTCTCCTGTGGAGTCCAGGTGCCTTGGGTAGAGAGATCTTGCAGGTGAGCTCCCCAACCCACCTGTGAGGCGTCTGTTGTTAGAGTGACCTGGGGTGGGGGCTGTTGGAAAGGGGACCCCACCAACAGGTTTTGGGTTGACTGCCACCATTGTAGGGACAAAATAAGGCGATTTGAGTTTGCTATTTTGTCTCATAGGTAGCCTGATGCTTCAGTCCACTGAGTGGATAGAGTCCATTGGGCTGCTCTCATATGGAGACGAGCATAGGGAACCACATGCGCGGTAGATGCCATGTGGCCTAGCAATTGTAACATTTCCCAAGCCATGAGATGAGTTTTTAACACTGCTTGGGAAGCTAACTGAACAATGCGAAGGCAGCGGGGCTGTGGAAGACAGGCCCTTGCTTTCCTGGTATCCAGCATGGCTCCTATAAACTCTAGAGATTGAGTGGGAGTTAGGTTGGATTTTGGGATGTTGATGACCAGGCCCAAATACTGAAGTATACGCATTGTGCAAGCTAGGGAAATTCTGGCCTCTGACTCTGATGAGGCTCGAATGAGCCAGTCGTCTAAGTAGGGGAAGACGAATATTCCTAGAGTGCGAAGAAATGCCGCCACTACAGCCATGCATTTCGTAAACACCCTTGGTGCTGAGGCCAGGACAAAAGGAAGAACCCTGTACTGGTAGTGCTTCCCCTGAAATAGAAACCGAAGGAATCTTCGGTGAGTTGGATGGATGGATGAGAACATGAGTGTACGCATCCTTGATATCTAGAGAACAAAGCCAATCCTGACTCTGAAGGTATGGCAGAAGAGTTCCTAGAGAAATCATCTTGAACTTCTCCTTGAACAGGAATTTGTTCAATTCTCTGAGGTCTAAAATGGGTCTGTGTCCCCCTGTTTTCTTTGGAATAAGAAAAAAGGGGGAGTAAAACCCTGTAACCTGTTGGGAAATGGGTACATCTTCTATTGCCCCGTGGGCAAGAAGTAAATTGACCTCTTGACCCAACTGACTTTCGAGTGAAGTCTGAGAATTGAACCGTTTTACAACTGTAGGAGGGGGCATGTTGAGGAAATGAAGCTTGTACCCTTCCTTTACAATGGAGAGAGTCCATTCTTCTGCTGTTATCTGCTCCCTTCTGGGGGCAAAATGACACAACCTTCCTGGAATGGTGGAGGGCTCTGGCCCCTTGAGGGTCAGGAAGGCCAAGTTCTCTAGATGGGAGTCAAAGCCTCTGTGGAGGCTGAGTCTGCTGGGCCGGTTGAGGCTTAGCAGACTTTGCTTTTCTTTATTTTGGTGGCTGCTGTCCCTTTCGGGCAGACTGACCTGTAGAATGCCCCTGCTGGGTATAGGAGGGGTAAAACCTCTTCTTTTTCGAGAAGAATGGTTTCTTGTAGGATTTTCTCCTTGCAGGATCAGCTGTAACCTTGGATAGTCTATCCAAAGTGGTGTTATCAGCATCCAGCTCATTAGCTTTCTCTTGCCAATTTTTGCCAAAGAGATTTTCGCCTGTGCAAGGGATATTCCCCAGTTTGTCCTGTACCCAGAGTTCTAAGTCAGATGCCTGGAGCCAGGCGATCCTACGAGCACCTATGGCAATGGCAGAGGTTCTGCTTATGCACTCAAAGCAGTCAAAAGCTGCACGATTAACAAACTTGGAAACATCCTGGGCATGTTTGACAAGTGTAAGATAATCTTGCCTCTTATCATCAGGAAGGAGAGGGCCCATAAGCTCTAGATCTCCTGTAACCTCCTTAAGGAACATTCCCATATATAAAATGTAGGAACTAATCCTGGCAGAAAGCATTGAGGCCTGGAAGGTTCGACGCCCAAAGGCATCAAGAGTCCTACATTCACGTCCTTGAGGATTAGATGCATGTCTTTTTGCACTCTTGATCCTTCTCATAGCTGATTCCACTACCATGGAGTGGTGTGGTAACTGGGTTTTTTGAACTCCAGGACAAGGAAGTACTCGATACATGGTATCAATCCTACGAGAATGAGGAGAGGTGGTAAGAGGTGTTTCCCACATTCTTAGCATGAGATCATGCAAGATCTCATGAATAGGCAACGTAGCTGCCTCCTTGGGAGCTTTAGGATATTGTTAAATCTCCAATTCCTTTGCCCTGTGCTCTGTTTCAGGAGCCACTGTGATGGAAAGACCTCTAGCCACCTTCCGAATGAAATCCTGAAAGGATATATCCTCTGGAGGAGACATCCTACGTTTAGGAGAGGAAGGCTCCTCAGAGAGAAGTACTCCGGTACCAATAGAGCTGTCAGAATCCTCAGACTCAGAGGATTCAAAATATCTCCTGTCTGGGTGCTCTTGCAAAGCACGATACCAGTACCGATCGAAGTCGGTACAGGAGGGGTCCGGTACCGGCCTGTCGACACCGGAGGAAACAGCATGACTCGGTGTCGGTAACACAGTTGCCGATGTCTATGCTGTCGGTACCAGTACCGATATCAGTGCCAGAACCAGTGTCAATACCAGTTGAACTGTCTGAAGCGGTCCAGAAGGCACCAAAGCCGCAAGGAGAGCCGCCAGACTGCGTTCAATAGCGAAGAACCTCTGGTCTATTGACACTGCCGATGCCCGAGTATCGGTACCGGACGAAGCAGCCGGTACCCCAGAGCATGGCACCAGTAGTTCTGCCGAGGTTGAGGCCTCAAGGACATCCTGGAACCCCGATAGTGCTTTGGAAGCCAAAGCCTCCCGCCGGGGCAATTTTGCCAGTACAAATCCCTCAAGGGCAACGCCAGAGGTATCCTGATGCTTGGAAGGAGATCTACCCCTTTGAGGACCGGCCAGATTTATGTTTGGCTACCTGAGATCCATGGGATGAAGACGAAGCCCTGGAAGACGTCGATGCCACAAATGCTGCATCAGAGGGAAAAAGGGTGCTAAGCTTAGCAGCTCGGTTTTGCTGACCCCTCTTCGACATCATCCCACAGGCAACACACTCCGAGATGGAGTGGTCAGGACCTAAACATTTAAGGCACCACTCATGAGTGTCGGTGACGGAGATAGTACCGCCACACTTGGAACACTTTTTAAAACCCGAGGCGGGTTTTTCCATTCTGAAGGAAAAGTTGGACCTAGTGCCCTAAATGGCACTCGACAGAAAAAAAGACTGGAAAGTCCAGAAAAAAAGATTACAAAAAAATTTTTTTTTTAAGAAAGAACTGGCGGTACCGGTATAGCATCGGGGAAGGCAGACGCTACCATAAAGAAGAATGAAAAAGATGGGATAATTTCTGCGTTGACAGGAAAAATGACCTGCTGGCTCCGCGGAAAATGAAGAACTGGAGAGAGGCAGTTGGGAAAGGCAGCACGCAGTTGCTGTGGGATGCTCCCAAAAGCTTTTTGAGTGGACACTGGGGAGCATTACCGCGCAGGCTCCGTCGGTACCAACGATACCCATATGTGAAGACTACATTCCTGCTTGTTCCTGGAGATCTTATTTCCTTTCTCCCATCCAACATAGCATTATCACTTACTTTTATTCCTTGCATTTTTCACAAATGATTGTGAACAAAAATGTTCCAAAGATAGGTGGTTCCCTAAAGTGCCACTGCAGGGTGGCCCATTGTCACTGCTCCTCTCCAGAACTTGCAGCAGCAGCAATGCTTTTCTAAGGCCCTGCAGTGCTTACCATCATCACTGGCACTGGTATTCCTGCTTCCGCCCCCTCCAATTCCACTTCCTGTTTGCATGGGGACTAAAGAAGAAACCGCAAACACAGCCCCAAAAGTGATGCTAAGCACTAAGGTGCTGTTTAAAAGTGGGCGCATGTCCTAGAGAGGGGTGACAGTGGCGGAAATTGGGGTGGGAGCATGGGGGTGCTAGGAATGAGGTTCACCTAGGCTGCCTCATATCCTTACACTGGCCCTCATAACATATAAAATAGTAAGAACACAGAATATACGATACAGAGGATTATTTAATAATTAAGTGATAGTGTCACTGAGCACCTAAATAACTGAAGCGTGCTCTCAAATTCTAAGAAAAACCACAAAATGATTATCTGACTCAATAACATAGTAAAAACCTAACAAACAGTATTCCACAGGCAGGTAAATGCATAAAAAGCACAGTTACTTACCTGTAACAGGTGATCTCTGGGAACAGCAGGAATTAGTCCTCACATATGGGTACGTCGGTACCGACGGAGCCCGTGCGGGAAAGCTCCCCAGCTTCTTAGAATAAAAGCTTTTGGGACCTCCCACTGCACATGCGCACTGCCTTCCCGCCTTCCTGAACAGCTCTCCTCAGTTTCGAGTTTATAGCTGAGTCAACAGAGAGAGGACAGGAAGATAGATAGATAAAAGATACAACTCCTAGGGGAGGTGGGTGGGTTGTGAGGACTAATTCCTGCTGTTCCCAGAGATCACCTGTTACAGGTAAGTAACTGTGCTATCTCCAGGAACAAGCAGGAATAAGTCCTCACATATGGGGACTCCCTAGCTTAGATGCATGGGATCCCCTGTAAAGGTTCGCCATCTTCGTATGGATCTCAGGCATCCATTCTGGGAAGGTGGGCAGGAGTTGTTTAGGAATGGAACAGGTGCTTGAGGACAGCCTGGCCAAACAAGGCATCCCGGCGGGAGTCCTTGTCCAAACAGTAATGGGCTGTGAAGGTATGAACCGAGGCCCAGGTAGCGGCTCGACAGATCTGATCTATGGAAACAGAGTGCAGATGAGCCATAGAAGTTGCCATGGCCCTCACATTGTGAGCAGTGACATGGCCTTCCAGAGAAATGTTTTTGCTCTGGTAAGCAAAAGAAATACACTGAGCAATCCAATTGGAAAGTGTACGCTTGGAGACTGGAAGTCCCAAATGGGAAGGATCAAAGGCCACAAAAAGTTGAGAAGACTTTCGATGTGGCTGAGTCCTATTAAGGTAAAAAGCGAGAGCTCTTTTACAATCCAGAGTATGAAGGTTCCTCTCTGCATTGGATGCATGAGGAGCTGGAAAAAAGACAGGTAGATATACCTCTTGATTAAGATGAAAAGGCGAGACCACTTTAGGCATAAAGTGGGGATTCGTCCTAAGGACCACCTTATCATGATGAAATCTTGTGTAAGGTGGATTAGCCACTAAAGCCTGCAGCTCACTGATGCGGCGAGCCGAAGTGACTGCAATGAGGAAGATGACCTTCCAGGAAAGAAATTTCAAGGAGGTGGAAAACATTGGCTCAAAAGGTGGCTTCATAAGTTGACCGAGCACTAGATTCAAATCCCATGCGACCGGGGGTGGTCTGATGGGAGGTTTAGTGAGAGTCAGGCCTCTCATGAATCTTGCAACAAGAGGATGAGAGGAGATAGGTTGTCCATTTATATGTTTCAAGGATGCTGCAATAGCACTTAAATGGACTCTTACCGAATTCGTCTTGAGGCCTGCATTGGATAGATGCAGGAGATAATCAAGAAGAGAATTCAAAGGAAGTGCCAGAGGGTCAAGACCCTGCTGAGCACACCAAATGGAAAAACGTTTCCATTTGAAAGCATAGGAACGCCTGGTAGAGGGTTTCCTAGAGGCAGAAAGGATATCTTTCACTGGTTGGGAAAGATGAAAGTCTTGAAGGCATAAGCCTTCAGTAACCAAGCACTGAGGTGAAGGGATTTGGGGTTTGGGTGCCACAAAGTCCCCTCCTCCTGAGACAGGAGGTCTGGCGCAGCTCCCAGATCCAAGTAGGATCCCTGGGAGAGCTGTAGAAGTAGAGGGAACCACACTTGGCGTGGCCAGCGTGGAGCTATGAGGATCATAGTTCCATGATCCCTCTGGAGTTTGAACAGAGTCTTGGGAATCAAAGGAATGGGTGGAAAGGCATATAGGAATGCCTGATTCCAATTCAGGAGAAAGGCGTCCGTAGCCTGAGCTCCCTGACACGGAGTTCTGGAACAGAACCGGGGAAGTTTGGCATTCCACGGACTTGCAAAGAGGTCTATGTCCGGGGTCCCCCATTCCTGAAAGATTCGGTTTATTTGGTCCAAATGTAGGGACCATTCGTGTGGCAGCAGAACTCGACTGAGCCTGTCTGCCCGAGAGTTTTGAACTCCTGGGAGATACACTGCTAGCAGGTGAATCTGATGCTCTCTGGCGAAGGCCCATAGTCTTAGAGCTTCGTTGCAAAGCGACAGAGAGCCCGTCCCTCCTTGTTTGTTTATGTAAAACATGGCCACCTGATTGTCCGTCTGAACTAGGACAGTGAGGTTGGCTAGGAGGGAGTGGAAGACCTTGAGGGCAAGGTAAATTGCTCGCAGTTCCAGAAGATTGATATGAAGGGTGGTCTCCTGTAGAGACCAAGTGCCCTGAGTGGAGAGAGTTTGCAGATGGGCTCCCCACCCTGTTTGGGAGGCATCTGTTGTGAGGGTTGCTTGGGGTAGCAATGGTTGAAATGGAGCCCCCAACAACAGATTCTTGGTGGAAGTCCACCAGTGGAGGGACCAAAACAGACGATCGGAGGTTTGTATTTGGTCTGAGAGCGCTCCTGACGCCTGAGTCCACTGAGTGGCCAGGGTCCATTGAGCTGCTCTCATATGAAGACGAGCATAAGGCACCACATGCACTGTGGAGGCCATATGACCCAGTAGGCGTAGCATTTCCCTGGCTGTCAAGTGAGTGCTGGACTGAGCTTGGGAGGCCAAACTCAGGAGGCGCTGGCCTCGAACATGTGGAAGGTAGGCCCTTGCAGTGATGGTGTCCAACTGGGCCCCTATGAATTCTAGAGATTGAGTAGGGATGAGTTGGGACTTGGGAAGGTTTACTACCAGTCCCAGATACTGCAAAAGGCTCCTTGTGTGGTCCAGGGAAATCTGGGCCTGTGACTGAGTTGGAGCTCGGATGAGCCAGTCGTCCAGATATGGGAAGACAAAGATTCCCATGCCTCTTAGAAATGCGGCTACGACTGCCATGCATTTTGTGAATACTCTTGGAGCAGAGGCTAGACCGAAGGGGAGTACTCTGTATTGGAAATGTTTTCCCTGAAACAGAAAGCGAAGATACTTTCTGTGGGATGGATGGATGAGTATATGTGTATACGCATCCTGTAGGTCTAGAGAACAAAGCAAGTCCTGACCCTGGAGGTAAGGAAGGAGAATGCCGAGAGACAGCATTTTGAATTTCTCCTTGAAGAGAAATTTGTTCAATTCTCTCAGATCTAGGATTGGTCTGAATCCCCCTGTCTTCTTTGGAATGAGAAAATAAGGGGAGTAGAAACCGGACCCTTGTTGAGGAAGAGGAACCTCTTCTATGGCCCCTTGGGCAAGAAGAGAGGAAACCTCTTGACCCAACAGGGTTAGGAGAGATGGGGGAGAATTGAATGGTCTCACCATATGATGGGGAGGAAGGCTGGAGAAATGAAGTTTGTAACCCTCTCGAATGATAGAGAGGGTCCATTGTTCTGTTGTGATTTGTTCCCATCTGGGAGCAAAGTGAACCAACCTTCCGGGTATGGTGAGAGGTTCTGGTTGTGTTAGAACCAGAAGTGGCAAGTTCCCTAGGAGCAAGTCAAAACCCCTGAGGGGTTGGAGCCTGCTGAGCTACAGTAGCTGCTGCAGGCTTAGCTCGTGCTTGTTTGGATTGCTGACGCTTAGCAGTATAGCGAGGTTGAGAAGACTGCTGGCCAGTATTTGAAGCAACTCTGGCCTTCTTATAGTAAGGCCTTTTAAAAGACTTTTTCTTAGTAGGAATTGAAGTGGACTTTGAAAGTCTTTCCAAGGTGGCATTTTCAGCATCCATCTGGGTGGCTTTGATTTGCCACTCTTCCCCAAATAAGTTCTCACCTGTACAGGGCAGATTCCGTAAGCCATCTAGAACCCAAGGTTCCAGATCAGAGGCCTGGAGCCAAGCAAGACGTCGGGCTGCAATAGCAATGCCCGAAGCCCTACTGGCTCCCTCAAAGGAATCATATGCTGCCCTATTAGAGAACTTAGAAACCTCTAAGAGTTGTTTCACTAGGGAAAGGAATCCCTGCTTTTTATCCTCAGGGATAAAGGGGGCAAAATGCCGCACCTTTTTGGCAAGTTCCTCCAGGAACATGCCCATATAGAGACTGTAGGAATTAATCCTGGCTATAAGCATACTAGCCTGGAATATTTTCCTACCAAAAGAGTCCAAAGTCTTACATTCCCGTCCTGGAGGGGTGGAAGAGTGCCTTTTGGTACTCCTAATCTTCTTCATTGCAGACTTCACCACAATAGAGTGGTGGGGCAATTGAGTCTTTTGGAAACCAGGAGAAGGAGGGACCCTATACATGGTGTCCAACCTACGGGAATAAGGAGACAAAGTCAAAGGATTTTCCCAGAAATCCATCAGTTGTTCTTGAAGGATTTCATGGATAGGCAGGGTAACTGCCTCCTTAGGGGCCTTTGAGTATCCCAAAATATCCAGTTTTTTGGATCTGGGTTCCTTTTCAGAGGATGTGGTAATAGAAAGGGCTGTAGCCATATCTAAAACAAAGTCCTGGAAGGACAAATCCTCTGGAGGGGACATTCTCCTTTTAGGAGAAGAGGGCTCCTCAGGTAAGTTGAGTGAAAACTCAGCAGAATCATCAGAGGAGTGAAAATCCTCAGAGGAATCGGTGCTTTCCTCTAACGCACGATACGCGTACCGATCGGTATCGATATCGGGCGTATCGGGTATGGAACCGGTATGGAGCGAAAGCCCATACGGTACCGACTTGCGTTTAGAGGTGGACGGCCTCGATACCGGCATGGCGGACGATACCGGTATCGGGCCCGGAACCGCTGAAAGCGGAACCGATGGCGTTGCAGCTTTAATGAAAGCCATGACGGCCTGCTGCATGGACTGTACAGTATCGCCCATGGACGCCATAGCTGCCTGGATGTCGGTACCGGAGTGACCCGGTACCCCAGAGCAGGCTAACAGGTGATCTGTCGAGGCCGTAGCATCGATATCAACCTGAGACCCCTGAATTGGCGTTTTTGGAAGTTGGACTTCCCGCCGGGGTTGTTTGGCTGGGGCAGGGTCCTCAAGTTCTAAGCTAAGAGCCTCTCGATGCTTTGAAGGAGATTTGCTCTTTGAGGACTTGCCCACAGAAGGTTTGGTTACCTGAGATCCATCCGGAGAAGAAGACCTGGATGACTGTGATGCTGTATTCTCTGAAGCAAACAGCACATGGAATTTGTTGGCCCGGTTCTGCAGCCCACGTTTAGACATGTGGGAGCAAGATGGGCAGTCCGGTATGGAATGGTCAGGCCCCAAACATTTCAGACACCAGTCATGGGTGTCTGTGACTGAAATAACAGCATTACATTTGGTACACTTCTTAAATCCAGGGGCTGGCTTCTCCATGAGGAGAAATTGAGTAGGCCGAGAGGCCTCTCTGAAGTGACCAAAAAGCTAAAAAATAAGAAAAAAGAATTATAATTTTTTAAAGAAAGAAAGAAAAGACCGGCGATACCGGTATCGGTATGGGGAAGGCAGGTACGCGGTCTAAAGAAACAAATAAAATAACAATTTCTTCAGCGGTGACAGGAACACGACCTGCTGGCTCCGCGGAAAAAGAGAAACTGAGGAGAGCTGTTCAGGAAGGCGGGAAGGCAGTGCGCATGTGCAGTGGGAGGTCCCAAAAGCTTTTATTCTAAGAAGCTGGGGAGCTTTCCCGCACGGGCTCCGTCGGTACCGACGTACCCATATGTGAGGACTTATTCCTGCTTGTTCCTGGAGATCACTACAAAGTCAAAGCTAAAAAAAAACCATCCACAGTTTTCCACCTATTACAGGGGTCGGCAACCCGCGGCTCCGGAGCCGCATGCGGCTCTTTCTCACCTTTGCCGCGGCTCCGGAGCACACTGCCCGCCCGGTATTTATGGCGTTATGGGCTCCCTCCCTTCTTCTGCAGCCGCGGCTCCCTGCCTCTTAGGGAACCGCGGCTGTGCTTTTAAAATCATCTCGGAGCCCTTCCTGTCTTGACGGGCTCCGTGCAGCATTGTCCCGCCTCTAAAGGAAGTTTGGAGGCGGGACAATGCTGCACGGAGCCCGTCAAGACAGGAAGGGCTCCGAGATGATTTTAAACGCACAGCCGCGGTTCCGTAAGAGGCTGGGAGCCGCGGCTGCTGAAGAAGGGAGGGGAGCTGACATGGAGGGATGGAGGGGGCTGACATGGAGGGCGGGGGGCTGACATGGAGGGAGGGAGCTGATATGGATGGATGGAGGGAGGGGGGCTGACATGGATGGAGGGAGGAGGGGGGCTGACATGGATGGAGGATGGAGGGAGGAGGGGTTGACATGGAGGGAGGGAGCTGATATGGATGGAGGGAGGGGGGCTGACATGGAGGGAGGGAGCTGATATGGATGGAGGGAGGGGGGCTGACATGGATGGAGGGGGCTGACATGGAGGGAGGGAGCAGATATGGATGGATGGAGGGAGGGGGGCTGACATGGAGGGAGAGAGCAGATATGGATGGATGGAGGGAGGGGGCTGACATGGAGGGAGGGTGCTGATATGGATGGATGGAGGGAGGCGGGCTGACATGGAGGGAGGGAGCTGATATGGATGGAGGGAGGGGGGCTGATATGGATGGAGGGAGGGGGCTGACATGGAGGGATGGAGGGGGCTGACATGGAGGGAGGGAGCTGATATGGATGGGAGGGAAGGGGGCTGACATGGAGGGATGGAGCTGATATGGATGGATGGAGGGAGGGAGGGGGCTGACATGGAGGGATGGAGGGGGCTGACATGGAGGGAGGGAGCTGATATGGATGGAGGGGGGGGGGCTGACGGAGGGATGGAGGGGGCTGACATGGAGGGAGGGAGCTGATATGGATGGAGGGAGGGAGGGGGCTGACATGGAGGGATGGAGCACTGGTAATGGGGTTGAGGGGACGAGCACTGGAAATGAGCTGATTAGGGGAGGCTAGGACTGGTAATGAGCTGATGGGGGGTAGGACTGGTATTGGGCTGTTTAGGGGAGGCTAGCACTGGTAATGGGGTTGAGGGGGGATTAGCACTGGAAGGTACTGGGAGTGAGGACTGGAAAGGGGCTGATATTGGGGAGGGTTACTGGGACTGGAAATAGGCTGATGGAAAGAAGTGAAGAAAACGAAAGAAGAGATAAGAAATGGCAGATGGACCATAGACCACAGAAAGAGAGCTAAGAGAAGACAGGAAAGCAGAAGCCTCAGATCGGGACCAGCATGATCAAAGAATAAATTGGTCAGACAACAAAGGTAGAAAAAATAATTTTATTTCATATTAGTGATTTGACTACAAAATCATCATAATTTTGAAATCAAATATTGTTACTTGTTGTTGTGATATTTTCTGGCGTTTTTTTTTTTTTGGTGTGTGAAGGAAGAGGGGTAGTCTTATACGGCGAGTATAGGCCAAACACCTATATTTTAACAGGAAAAGTAGGGGGTCGTATATAGCATTAAGGTAAGAAACAATATATGCAGTGTTAGATTTGTTTTAAATGTCGCAATGGTTTTGCGGCTCCCAGTTTTTTTTTTTCCCTTCGGAAACGGGTCCAAGTGGCTCTTTACGTCTTAAAGGTTGCAGACCCCTGACCTATTATAACATTCCTCAATTCTAGAGGGACTTTTTTTATTCTATAACACTAAATGCTCTGGAATGAAGAAAAACGAATTGCCTAGCCACGCCATGCAGTTCTGGTTCTGGCGGTTACTTCTGAGTTACAATTTTTACATTTGTGCTTACCTCTTTAATGTAAAAGTGAAGGAGCCTTCTATTCTCCCATATTTAGTGAAATGGGAGTTCCAGGGGGGAAGCACTGGTACACTGGGGGAAGTTAAAGCTGTGGTGGCTCGTTCCACCGGTTTGACTCAGGCCCCCAATCCAGAAGTGATTCAGGCATCCAAGCTGCTATGTACCGGGCACTGTGAGCCAGAGGGTTTGCAGGGCTTCCAGATTCCTCCCTCACCGGCATCTGGATTAATCAGCTTTTCAAAGTCGGATGAGGAATTGTTAATTTGTACCCAGGCATGAGAGAGCCATGAGCCCTGTTCCTCAGAGTTTCAACCACGCTCATTTGAAGGGAAATCTTCGCAACCTCAACACCTTTTTGAGGAATCCGTTGGATCTCCTATGTCTTCTCAACCCAGCACTTTCTCCATACTCCCTTCGGCCGCAATTCTGGGCAAGTTGTCTTCTGCTGCGACAGTGCAGCATGAAAAGTTTCCACTTGATAATATTAATTCCTCTGGGTCCTCCTTTCAAGGCAAAAGTGTAGACTTTCTTTGTCTTCAGAATTAACTTAGACTGCAATTCCTTCTGTCACTATGTATAAAGAACCCGTTTCAGATGATGGCCCTAATCTGATCACTCTACAAGCTCCCAGTCATCAGGATCTGTTCTCTTCTTTGCAAAATGATTTTATGCAATTAATTCTGCAAGCTTTTGCCTGGTTGGAGTCAGTTATACGTACAAAGACTGAACTCCAACATAATGCCGTAAAGTTTACGGAAAGAATTAAGACAAAAGATAAGAATATAGGCAGAAAAGAGAAGGGTAAGGGGACACAAGGAAAATAAGGGATTCAGGATGCAATAGCATCCTCAAAGAGGTGAGCCTTTAGCGTGGATTTGAAAAGGGACAGAGATGAGGCCTGACGTACAAATTCAGGTAGTTTGTTAATCAAGTTGAAAGTAAGGTTGTGGAACTGGCTTCCAAGGTCTCCTCTCTTCAGGAAAACCTCCATCAAGTGTCTAAGACAGAGTTGGTGTTGTCTTGTTGATTGGAGAATATTGAAAATTTGTCCTGAAGGAAGACTGTTAGATTACCAAATTTTTCTAAGCCAGACTTGGCTATATCACCAGTTGTATCTGCTTATTATTTGTCTGTTAGAACTTTGACTGAGAAAGATCCTAGGACATCTAGTGCTCAGAAAAGTGGTAGAGAGGTTACAAAGTCTTTAGATGACTCCCTTGAACATAAGGACTTAAGATATGCCATACTGGGTCAGACCAAGGTCCATCAAGCCCAGTATCCTGTTTCAACAGTGGCCAATCTAGGTCACAAGTACCTAGTAGTTTCCCCAAAAGACCAGAGAACCTAGAATTTGCTACGTTAAATGTTACCTTCCTTACTGATTCAGATCGTGATTGGTTGTTTAACATGTTCTTTTCTAAGCACAATTGTAAATTTCTAGATCAAATTATTTGCATTTATCCTGATCTAGCATGGGAAACTCAAAATCGCAGGAGGGAGTTTCATGCATTTAGGTCCCAGGTCTTAGAACTTGGGGCAACTTGTATACCTCAATAGTCATGTAGATGTAGGATTTCATACTGGGGTAAAATCTATGTTTTCACTGAACCTGAACAATTGCCTTATTTGTTAAGTTGTTGTCTACAAGATTTAGGAATGTCTGAGAATGAGGATGTTTCAAATACTGAGGCTTAATTATCTGTACTTAGACTTTTGTGTAACCTGGCTTATTGAGCTGCTGACCGTAGGGCAGTCTTATATATAATTATTTCATTTTCTTTTTTTATTTATTTTATTTATTTATTTTATTTGTGATTTCTTATATACCGCACTATTTATCATCAGCGCAGTTTACATGTAACCCAAAATTGTACAATGTATAACAGTCTAACATTGACATTTACAGAGAATAGGGAAAATTAAACAAGGAGAAGGGGGTGAACTATATACACTATGTACAAATTAGAATAATAGTCAATATATTTATCTTTAGGACAGGTTGAACGTGTGGATAGTTAAAACGCAGTAATTATGGCAAGTGGGTCATTACTCTGAGGGAGTCAAAATGGCTCAGGATAGGAGGGTTAGGTGATGTTATCAATAATGGAGAAATATTGTATGAAGAGAAAGTGTTTGATTGCCTTCCTGAACTGGGGGAGGTTGGTTATGGCACGGATATCTGCGGGGAGGGAGTTCCAGTAGGACAGTGAATAAAGAGCAAAAGCATGCTTACTTGTTGTCTTTGAGCACTTGGTGATGGCTTCTGGAAGCAGTAAGGTGTTGCAGGCTATTGATCTTCTCGCTCTATTGGGGGGGGTAGGGTGTATAAGGTCTGAGATGGAGGTTGAAATGCATCTGTTGACTGATTTAAATTTCATTGTTAGAGCCTTGAAAGTGATCCTGCAGTGGACAGGGAGCCAATGCAGATCCTTCAAGATGGGGGTGATATGGTCTCCTCTTGATGCTCCATAGAGGGTTCTAGCTGCAGTATTCATCGCGAGCTGTAGGGGTTTGAGAGAGCTCTTTGGGAGGCCGGTAAGAGTGGAGTTGACATAATCAAAATGGGGTAATATTAAGGCTTGAAAGACAGTTCTGAAGTCATTTGGTTCAAGAATCCTTTTCATCTGTTGTAGGATCCGTACTTTGTGGTAGATGGCTTTAGTGGTATTGCTTATCTGGGCGTGCATGTCAAGGCGCTGGTCGAGTATTATACCCAGGTATCGAATCGTCGTCTTGGAGGCGAGTTCGGAATTGCGGACCTTAAGTGATGAGGGTGGGGAGAACTTCTGGTCTCTGCTGATAAAGAGAACCTCCGTCTTCTTAAAATGTATTTTGAGTTCTTGAGATTGTAGCCAGTCTGTGACAGCGTCGAAACATGCAGAGAGTTGGGAGTGGTCTGGTTGATCCGTGGATATTGGGGTGAACATTAGGACATCATCGGCATATACTAGACAATTGATATTGAAAGACTGTAAAAGATTGCAGATTGGTTGCATATAGATATTGAACAATAGGGCTGAAAGGGATGATCCTTGCGGAACCCCTTTCTCTTGTGGGAAAGGAGTGGATATAGATGGACCAGAGCGTACATATTGCAGTCTATTGTTGAGATACGAGGCGTACCAGGCGAGTGCATTTCCGTGGACGCCCTTATCTGCAAGGCGGGACAGTAGTAGCTTGTGGCTGACCGAGTCAAAGGCGGCCGCTATGTCAAGAAAGATGAATGCAAAGTCTTGTCTGATGTTGTCGAGCCCTGTGGTTAGTCTGTTAAATAGAGTTGTCAGCAATGTTTCCACTCCATGAGACTCTCTGAATCCGTGCTGGCAAGAGTCAAGGGGAGCGTTTGACTCTATGTGATGAGTCAACTGCTGTTGGACTATTTTTTCTATGATCTTGGCGAGGATAGGGATGCTCGAGATAGGTCTGTAGGATTCCATCTTTGCGGGGTCAAGCTTATTGTTTTTTAGCAGAGGTCTTATTGATGTTTGCTTTAGCTCCTGTGGGAATGTGCCGGAGATAAATGATGAACCTATTAGTTTGGCCACGAAAGGACTAAGTTCAGCCCGAAGAGATTTTATCCAGTGCGCAGGGCATGGGTCGTCTGGTGCCATGGTGGTGTTTATATTCGTGATGGTGTTTAGGATATCCTTCGCAGTTGGGGGAGAGGAGGAGGTAATGGTATGTTGAATGTCTGCTGAGCTTGATGGGAGGGAGGGGGTGGAAGTGTGTTGTGTATCTAGGGTAGCTGGTGAGGAAGATGAGAGTAGGTTTGATGGGGAGGTGGATGAAAGGGGGGGATAAAAAAGATTGGCCCGGGGGCGAGGGTCTTGCAGGGGTGGTTGAATAACTTGTTTTGGTTCGTAGATAATCTGCATATTCCTGTGGGTGTGGAAGTTTAGGTTGGCAGGGTGACGGTTCTTTGGATAAGGTTTTGACAGTATTGAAAAGCTCATGTGGTTTGTTTATTGAGCGTTGTAGGATCTCTGCATAGTATTGCTTCATTTTTGTGGACACCACCGTTCTGTGGGTATCCAGATGAGTGGAGTATGCGTCACAAGTTGCAGTTGTTCGGGAACGACGCCAGCATTTTTCAAGCTGTCGAAGTCGGCGAAGGGATGCCGTTAGATCAGGTGAATACCAGGGAGCCTTCTTTCTTTTGGTAGAAGATTTGTTGCAAGATGGTGTGACAACTACAGCATTAAGAAATTGGTTCCACAAGGATAGCATGTCACTCAGGTTTTGTTCAAGTGGTTCTAGGAGAGGCTGTATTCTTTCAAGGATCTCTTCTTTGATGAAAGGAAGGTAGCGCTTAGAGGTAGTAGTGAGTGGCTCGTCTGGGCTAATGGGGTTATTGGTCATGGAGTGAGAAGGTAATGAGAATCTAATTAGACTATGGTCAGACCATGGCACCGAGTTTATGGAAAGCTTGAACTTGTGTGTGGAGTGGGTGGCTACTTGTGGTGAAAATATAAGATCAAGCATGTTCCCCTTGATATGGGTGGGGGAGTCGACCATTTGGGTATAGCCTAGTGCTTTAAGGTCATCGAGGAAGGCATCAGATTGGGCAGCTTGAAAGGAAGGGAGGTTGAAATCCCCCAACAACCAGTTTGCAGTACGTGGATTGCTTGGGTTACATGCAAGGTCAATGATTAAGGAGAGGTCATCTGGTACAGGGGAAGGGGCTCTGTATATCAGGTTGATGGTACAGTGTTTATTAGCTATGGAAATGTAGTCCAGGTGGGGGGTGCTATTGGAAGTAACTAGCTGAAATCGCAGGTTGTCTTTGGTCAGGATAAGTGTTCCTCCACCTCTTCGGTCGGATCTGTAACATGAGTGGATAGAATATTTAGGGGGCACGTGTTGATGAAAGAGAACAGCATCTGAGGCTGACATCCAAGTTTCCATAATGCATAGGATGTCAAGATCATGAGTAGATAGCATTTCTGTTATGGCAGGCCATTTTTTTCGGATGGAACGGGCGTTTACAAGAGCACAATTGAGGTTGGAAGGTGGGGTGAGTGACTCCTGCTGGGGGTAGGATTTCTGGAGGGTGACATAAATGAGGTGAGAGTACAGCATATGTTGTGGTCTTTCTGTCTGGTGGAGAGGGGGTGCATATCTTCTCCATGAACCTTGTAGAATTGGGATGGAGTTATAGGAGGGGGTAAGGGCTTGAGCACTGTGTATCAGCGTAAGTATCATGCAGCAGCAAGCGAGGGTGTATGAGAGTGTGGTTACAGTGGGAGGGAGCATTTTGGCTGAGTGTTGCCTGTGATCTGTTACTGTTGGGTGGGGCTGGTTAGGTTAGGCCGATGCTATAAGTTGAAGTTGTTTGTGCGGTGTAATAGTTGGTCTTTCAAAAGTATGAGATCACGGCTTGACAATGTGAAGAGTGGTTAAGCATAACACTAACAGATACTAGAGACAATGTAGCAGTGGTTAAGCAGAAACAATCATCTGTAACAGTGTTTCAGTAAAACATAAGACAATGCAAGTAGCAATGATATGAATGGACCGTATCAGAGCTGTGTAGCAATTCAGTAGTAAGTGAAAACACTGTGGTAATGAGGTGGTGAAAATACAGAGATTACATACACTGGTGATTGCATATATAGCTTGCATACAGATTACATCAGAAACTCTGGAACCCGAGGTGTTAGCATTTGTTAAACCAGATAGTGTGAGTCAATACTTGCATTTTTGGTCAACAGGCTTGCAGTTTCGTGCTTTGGCGGCTCCTGTGGTTGTTGGTTCTACTTTAAAACAGCAAGTTGCCTTGCAGTTTCTGCTGCACTGCTAGCGCCGACGTACTGGTAAAGTTCAGTTTTGATTCTGCTTTATTCCAATCGTGTTGATCAAGGCTCAGTCTAGTGTGAAGGCGGGAGAGTCGGCAATCGATGGGTTATCTTCGCCTTCGTGGATTAAGTCTCTAGGGCTTCGTTCTCAGTGCAGCCTGGTTCGAGTGGTACTTGTTAGGGTTAGAACTTGGCGGTCTGTTCTTAGCGGTCCATGCCTAAGGGCCACGCCTAAGGGCCACGCCAAAGGGCCCTCTGGCGAGGCCCTCAGGCGCGGGCCTGCACGGCGCGGGTGCGCCTGCTGGCGCCCTCTTTTAAACTTGTAGAAGAGCCCCGATTGGGCGACAGATGCAGCTGGAGGTGTCCCGATGCAGCCGGAGCTCTATCCCTCCTGGGAGAGCACGTGGAGAGGAAAAGGGCTGCTCAAATGCTGGCGCCCTCTTTTAAACTTGTAGAAGAGCCCCGATTGGGCGACAGATGCAGCTGGAGGCGTCCCGATGCAGCCGGAGCTCTATCCCTCCTGGGAGAGCACGCAGAGAGGAAAAGGGCTGCTCAAATGCTGGCGCCCTCTTTTAAACTTGTAGAAGAGCCCCGATTGGGCGACAGATGCGGCTAGAGGCGTCCCGATGCGGCCGGAGCTCTATCCCTCCTTCTTGGATTCCTTTATGCTTTAATCTTGTACTGGATTGTATTATCTTAAGAATGTACAAGTTGATATACTTGTTATGAATCTATTAAAAACAAATAATCCTAATCTAGACTCCTTAACTGAAGTGTCCTGAAAAAATCCTACAAGGACCTCAAAGACTGCACAGAAATATAAGAATCTTCAAGGACTGCTTGAAAGACTCAGTCTTGAAGGTATGCTGAGAAGGAATCTGGACTGGGGTAAAGTGTAGTTACTCACCTGTAACAGGCCTTTTTCGGCGTCATGTGTCTATGTTTCTCATAAGTCACCTAGTTAAGGTTCTAGACAGTGCTGGGAAGACCCCTGCTCTCTTGGTACAGGGTTGGCACCAATGACGTAGGAAAGTGTGGGAGGGAGATTCCGGAATTAAAATTTAGATTTTTAGGTAGAAAGTTGAAATATAGAACTTTCAGGCTAGCATTTTCAGAAATGATTCCCATTCCATGCGCAGGACCCAAGAGGCAGGCAGAGCTCCAGAGTCTCAATGCATGGATGAGACGATGGTGCAAGCAAGAGGGTTTTGGATTTATTAGGAACAGGGCAACAGTCTGGGGAAGGGGGGAGGGAGGGCGTTTCCAAAAGGATGGGCTCAATCTTAACCATGGTGAAACCAGGCTGCTGACATTAACCTTTATGTAGTCAAAAAGCTGCTCTAATGATGCAAAACCAACTAGCGTCCCAGAATGTTTGGTTCGGAATAATGAATCTTTGAAGGTTACTAGCAAAACAGGGAAGTTAGGGCATCCTGGGCAGCAGCAAAATGGGATAGTGTTGATGGAGGAGGATCACATTTCTGTGACAACGGCAACACCACCAAACTTAAAATGCGTGGAAGAAAGGCCCGCCAATCTACTTCTCTATCTTGCCAGGAAAACCCAATGGATAATTACAACAAAACAAATTGTACTATAGTGCTGGGAAGATGAGACCCCCAGGTCAGAAGGCACTCAACAAGCTACTGGGGAAGAGCTGAAGACTTTTCAGAGTAAAGCTAGCATTTATGATGTGGTTGGATCAAAGCCCATGGGATGTCTGACTGCTGATGTAGCTGCGCATGAAATGAGAGTCAGAAACTGTAAAGATGTCTTACACATTGGAACATGGAACGTACGAAGCATGAACCAAGGGAAGCTGGAGGTGGTTAAGAATGAAATGGAACGTGTACAACTTGATCTATTGGGTGTCAGCGAACTGAAATGGACTGGCATCCGGCACTTTGCATCAGAAGATTACATGGTCTACTATGCTGGAAATGAAAGACAAAGAAGAAATGGTGTTGCATTTATAATAAAGAAGAAACTTGCAAGAACTGTAATGAAATACAATATAGTCAGCGAACGCTTAATTTCTATTCATCTACGAGGAACACCTATCAACACAGCTATAATTCAAGAATATGCCCCAACAGCAGCTGCAGAAGAGAATGAAATTGAAGAGTTCTATGAACAAGTACAAGCTGAAATTGACAGAACATGAAAACAGGATATCCTGATAGTCATGGGTGACTGGAACGCAAAAGTTTGCAACAAAGAAGAAGACAAAGTAGTTGGAAAGTATGGACTTGGCAAAAGAAATGAAGCTCGAGAAAGACTGATAGAATTCTGCAGATCTATTCATCTCAAACACTTTCTTCCAGCAACACAAGCGGCGACTGTACACACGGACTTCACCCAATGGATTGTATAAAAATCAAATTGACTACATCTGTGGAAGTCAACGATGGAAAAGCTCTATAACATCAACAAAGACAAAACCTAGAGCTGACTGTGGTACAGATCATCAACTACTAGTATGCAAACTCAAGCTAAAGTTGAAAAAAGAGCAAACCACTCATGAATGCAGCAAAATATCACCTTGTGAATATACCACTGGAATTTAAAGACTGCCTGCAAAATCGATTTGCTGCTTTAGATACAAAAGACAGAGCTCCAGAAGAGTTATGGAATGACATCAATAAGGTTGTGTTGGAAGAAAGCGAGAAGTCTCTACAAAAGGTGAAAAAGAAAGAACGGCCAAAATGGATGACGGAAGAAACTCTGAAAATTGCTAAGAAACGCAGAGAAGCTAAAGCCACAGGAGAAAGAAAGACAATCACAGAACTCAACAGAGATTTCCAACGTGCAGCAAGACAGGACAAGGAAAAGTACTACAATGACGCATGCAAGGAAATAGAAGCAGAAACTATTAGAGGAAGAACAAGATCGGCTTTCCTAAAGCTAAGAAGAGTTAAAGAAAAAGTTCCAGCCTCGAATTGGAATGTTACAAGATGCTCAAGGTTCTATGTTGAATGATGCTGAGAAGATCAAGAAAAGATGGAAGGAATATACAGAGTTTTTATATGATAAAGATCAAGTGGACCAACAGCTGTTTCAACCTGTACCTTATGATCGGGAACCATTGGTGATGAAAGAAGAAGTTGAAGCAGCATTAAAAGCCTTATCAAAGAACAAAGCACCAGGCATTGATAGCATTCTCATAGAGGTATTACAGCAATCTGATGCAGCTGTTACTGTACCTACAAGGATCAGCCAAGAAATATGGAAGACAACATCATGGCCAACTGACTGGAAAAGATCTGTGTTTATACCAATACTAAAGAAAGGTGATCCAACTGACTGTGGAAATTATCGCACAATCGTTCTGATCTCACATGCCAGCAAGAGTCTACTGAAGATTATTCAAAAGAGACTACAACCATACCTGGAACAAGAACTAACTGAAGTGCAAGCAGGGTTCAGGAAAGGGCGAAGAACGAGAGACATCATTGCGGAAGTGAGATGGATCCTTGAAAAGACTAAAGAATACCAAAAGGATATCTATTTGTGCTTTATCGACTATAGCAAAGCCTTTGACTGTGCAAAACATGAGAAACTCTGGGCCACATTAAGCAGCATGGGTATACCAGAACACCTGATCGTACTCTTGCACAAAATCTGTACATTGATCAAGAAGCAACAGTTCGAACGGAACAAGGAGAAACAGAATGGTTTAAAATAAGCAAAGATGTAAGACAAGGCTGCATACTTTCCCCCTACCTGTTTAATTTATATGAAGAACAAATCATCAGAGAAGCAGGATTGTATGAAGACAACAGAGGTGTGAAGATTGGTGGAAGACTCATCAACAACCTTCGCTATGCTGATACCACCACATTACTGGCTGAAAGTGAAGATGATCTGAAACATTTGCTTCTCACAATCAAAGAACATAGTCTAAAAATGGGCCTGCACCTTAATGTAAAGAAGACAAAGATCATGACAACTGGCATAATCAACAGGTTCATTGTTGAAGGAGAAGAAATTGAAAACGTAAACAACTTTAACCTACTTGGATCAACTATCAATGAAGAAGCAACAAGCAGTCAAGAAATCAGACGACGCATTGCTCTTGGCAGAATGGCTATGAAAGACCTAGATAAGATTCAAAATAGCATGGCTTGAACAAGTCAAATCTTTGTATGGAGAGAGACATCTCTGCTCTTGAGATACAAAGATTTGACTTGTTCAAGCCATGGTATTTTCAATAACATCATATGGATGTGAAAGCTGGACAGTGAAAAAGATAGACAGGAAGAAAATTAATGCTTTTGAATTATGGTGCTGGTGGCGAATACTGTGTATACCATGGACTGCCCGAAGAACAAACCAGTCGGTACTAGAGGAGATCAAACCTAAGCCTTCTTTAGAAGCTCAGGTGACAAGACTTTGACTTTCATACTTTGGACACATCATGAGAAGAGAGAGATCATTAGAGAAAGACATCATGCTTGGCAAGATAGAAGGTCAACGCAAAAGAGGAAGGCCAGCAATGAGATGGATCGATACAATAACAGCAGCTACGGGTACCAGTCTGTCAACAATGAGCCGCCTGACTGAAGACCGAACACAATTTAGGATAGCTATCCAGAGGGTCGCCATGAGTCGACTCAGACTCGACGGCACTTAACAACAACAGGGAAGTTAGGGCATCCTGATAGAGAAGTTTCAATAAAGGAAAAAGTAACCTAGCTTTTTAAGTAAAAAGCAGACAGAATTGAAAGATTAGCGTAGTTACTCACCTGTAACAGGTGTTCTCCAGGAGCAGCAGGAATCAGTCCTCACATATGGGTGACGTCGGCGCCGAAGGAGCCCTCGCGGAGCAATTTTCCCCAGCTTTCATAGAAAGCCTTTGGAAATTGCAGCGCGCATGCGCGGTCCCCTTCCCGCCCAAGGGTGCCATCTTGCTCAGTCAGATAACATAGCTAAAAGACAGCAAAAATTAGCAAAAACGAAAGCATATAACTGCAACTCCAAGGGGAGGAGGGAGGGTTGTGAGGACTGATTCCTGCTGGGAAAGTAGGTCGGAAGTACCACCTCCTGGTTGATGTGAAAAGGGGAAACCACTTTGGGAAGAAATTTAGGGTGAGTCCGTAGGACTACCCGGTTCTTGTAGAACCTAGTGTAAGGAGGATCAGAAACCAGGGCCTGCAGCTCACTAACGCTGAGATACTGAGGGTAGTATTTATAGGCAGCACCTTTCCTCGGGTAAAAGGGCTTTTTCCCCGAGGCCTTCTTCTTTTGAGAAGGGGCAGAGGTCTTCCTTGAGAGACGAGTCCTGGTGAGAGTCTCCGTCTCGATTTGTGCAGCCTTCTCATCCATGGGCTTGCCAAAGAGGTTATCACCCAGGGCTCGAGGTCGGACGTCTGAAGCCAAGCCTGGCGTCGTCCACCGATGTCGGCCGCAGCTACTCGAGCCGACGCCTCAAAACCATCGTAGGCTGCTCGAGAGATAAACTTGGAGCACTCCCGAATACCAGTAGACAAGGATTGGAACTTCTGCAAAGGTTCGTCGGAGAGACCAGCAGAGAACCCGGCTATTTCCTTAGCCAGGTCTCGGAGATACATGCCCATGTAGAGCTGGTATGTCTGGACTCGACAAGCAAGCATAGAGCCCTGGAAGCACTTCCTACCGAGGGCATCCAGGCTTCAGGCTTCCCTACCAGGGGGCACCGAGGAGTGCATTTTTTGACTCTTAAGTCTATGCATGGCCGATTCCACCACCATGGAATGGTGCGGCAGTTGTGCCTTCTGGAAGCCAGGGCTCTTGCGGACTCGATAAATGGAATCGACCCGCTTGCTTAATACCAGCAACGACGCCGGGCTCTCCCACATGCGGAAGAGAAGTCGTTCCAGCATCGGAGGAACCGGTACAATAAAGGCCTCCTTCGGGGGAGAGTCATATTGGAGGGCATCGAGTTCTTCGACTCGAGGCTCCTCCTCGGGATCCGCAGGGAAGGCCAAGGCCTTGGCCATATCCCTCACGAAGTCCGAGAACCGGGTATCCTCCGGGGGGGACCGTCACCGAGGTTCAGACTCGGGGGAGTCCGAAGGGACACACCGAGTCCGAAAGGAACCAGGTGACTCTTCGTCCTCAGATTCCCAGGCCGACTCCTCGGAGGAGGAGTCGAGCGGCTCCGGTCGGGCGGGCACCGATGCTATCCGCTCCGACGCCGAGGGAGTCGGCGTCGACGACCTCGGTCCCGAACGGGAGGCCGAAGGAGACCTCGACCAAGGATCGACTCGAGCCCTCATGGACTCGAGGGTCGGCTCGGTCTCCGGGGTCGACTTGGAGGTCGACGTCCCGGAGGTCAGGGCAGAAGCACCGGCGAGGCCAGCGATCAATACCCGCTGCTGGTCCAAGAAGGCAGTCAGACTGCTCTCCAAGGCCCTCAACCTGAGTCCAAGCTCAGGAGACCCAGCAGCCCCCAACTCGGGCCCCGACGGCGTCGGGCCCGACGTCGGGTCCTTCGGAGGCGAGTCAACGAGGACAACAGTACTCACGTGAGCGGGCAAGTCCACCTCGAGTCGAGGATGTTTTGACGGCCTCTCCGTCTCCGAGGACCCGGGACGGGAATCGGGGCTATGCGACCTGGCCCTCGAGGAACCAGGAGCGTCCACCGATCCCGCCCTCGCGGGTTTCTTCTTCCGATGATGTTCCCGGGTAGGAGACCCCCTCTCAGAGGAACTTCGACGATGCTCAGGACCGGAGTCCCGAGACGTCGAAGCCTCTGATGAGGTCCAAGCCCGGCCGGAGTCAGAGAAGATACGCTCCCGCTGATGCTGCCGACTCCTCAAAGCTTTTGAGGACATTTTGCTGCATGGCACACAGATCAGGGAGTCATGATCTGGGCCGAGGCAGCGGAGGCAGAAGTCATGAGTATCTGTAAGAGACATGAGTTTCTTACAGAGATCACACTTTTTAAAGCCGCTGGCAGCCATCGGGGGAAAAAGGGCCCCTGCGAGGTCGAAAGACCGGGCTGCCAGGGAAAAAGGAAAAAGGCGCAAAATCTGTCACGAAGGACAAAAAACCGAAAAATAAGGGACGGACACGCAACCGGCGTCGCGAGTCCGGGCGGGAAAAGAACCGGCGTCGAACCGAAGAAAAAAAGAGAAAAATAGAGAAAAAATCAACTTTTCTGCGGGGAATCACAGGCAACGTCTGTAGGGCTCCACGGAAAAAAGAAGACTGAGCAAGATGGCACCCTTGGGCGGGAAGGGGACCGCGCATGCGCGCTGCAATTCCCAAAGGCTTTCTTTGAAAGTTGGGGAAAATTGCTCCGCGAGGGCTTAGTCGGCGCCGACGTCACCCATATGTGAGGACTGACTTCCTGCTTGGTCCTGGAGAATTAGGCGTCATTGTGGATACCATGTTAAAACCCTCGGCCCAGTGTGCAGCGGCAGCCAAAAGAGCAAATAGAATGCTAGGTATGATAAGGAAAGGAATGGAAAATAAAACAAAAGATATTATAATGCCTCTATATCGTTCCATGGTGAGACCGCACCTTGAATATTGTGTGCAATTCTGGTCACCGTATCTTAAAAAGGATATAGCGATTTTAGAAAAGGTTCAGAGAAGAGCCACCAAAATGGTAAAGGGGATGGAAGGATACTCCTATGAAGAAAGGCTAAAAAGGTTAGGGCTCTTTATATGGAAAAGAGACGGCTGAGGGGAGATATGATAGAAGTCTATAAATTAATGAACGGAGTGGAACGGGTAAACGTAGATCGATTGTTTACCTTATCAGAATATAGAAAGACTAGGGGACATGCTACAGGGTAAAATATTTAAGACTAATAAAAGAAAATATTTTTTCACTCAACGTGTAATCAAACTCTGGAATTTGTTATCGGAGGATGTAGTAAAGGCTGTTAGTGTAGCTGGGTTTAAAAAAGGTTTGGACAAGTTCCTGGAGGAAAGGTCTATAAACCATTATTAAGAAGGGACCCAGGATATCAATGCTTGACCCAGTACAAGCATTGTGGAACCTGTGTCTTTTGGGGAAACTGCTAGGTACTTGTGACCTAGATTGGCCACTGTTGGAAACAGGATACTGGGCTTGATGGGCCTTGGTCTGACCCAGTATAGCATATCTTATGTTCTTTATGGCTATTGGTAGACATGGGTAATGTGGGATCTTTAAGCCCTGTCTGCTCCATACTCGAGGGCATTTGGGCTACTTTACTCTTTTTTGGAACCTCTCTGCTTTTGGTAGTATCCTTCAAGGATACATTCTTCCGAACCATCTGCTCTTGGGCGACTGTCGGCTTTCCCCTATTATCTAGTTTAAAAGCTGCTCTATCTCCATTTTAAAAGTTAATGCCAGCAGCCTGGTTCCATCCCGGTTAAGGTGAAGCCCATCCCTTTGGAAGAGCCTCTCCTTTCCCCAGAATGTACCCCAGTTCCTAACAAATCCAAATCCTCATCTCTGCACCATTGTCTCATCCACGCATTGAGACTCCGGAGCTCTGCCTGCCTTTTGGGTCCTGCACGTGGAACAGGAAGCATTTCGGAGAACGCTACCCTGGAAGTTCTGGATTTCAACTTCCTACCTAAAAGCCTAAATTTAGCCTCCAGAACCTCCCTACCACAGTTTCCTATGTCATTGGTACCGACATGTACCAAGACAGCAGACTCCTCCCCAGCACTATCTAAGACCTTATCTAGGTGGCGCGTGAGGTCCGCTACCTTCGCACCAGGCAGGCATGTTACCAGGCGATCCTCACGTCCACCAGCCACCCAGCTATCTACATGCCTAATGATCGAATCACCAACTATAACGGCTGTCCTAACCCTTCCCTCATGGGCACATGGCCCTGGAGAAACTTCCTCGGTGCGAGAGGGTTTTACATCACCTGGAGGACAGGTCCTAGTTACAGGATCACTTTCTGCCACACCAAGGTGATGCTCTCCTGTCACGTGACATCTCTCCTCCATGGTAACAGGGATGCTGCCAGACTGGAGGTGGGACTACAGGACTATATCCCTGTAGGTCTCGTCTATGTACCTCTCTGTCTTTCTTATGTTTTCCAAGTCTGCTACTCTAGCCTCTAGAGAACGGACTAGTTCCCTGAGAACAAAGAGCTCCTTGCACCTAGTGCACACGTAAGACCTCTCACCAACTGGGAGAAAATCATACATGTGACACTCAATGCAAAAGACTGGAAAGCCCCCATCTCGCTGCTGGACTGCTGTCTGCATTTAAGTTTTAAGTTTTTGTTTAGATCTTTAAGTTCAATACTTACTAAGGGTTGCTATGGATATTTATACCAATAAAACTGTACCTAATATGTTTAATATACCTTGTTCACCTGAAGCTTAATTAGTCTCACGTCCTTAGTGTATGACTGATTTGGATAACAAGCTTCACCTGAGAGCACCTTCTGTCTTTTAAGATGTGTAAGTACCTATAAAGCTACCAAGAAAACATGACCATTAACACAGTTTACGATGCTTGTAAATAGCTACCTTCCTTGCTTAACTCAACATTTGTTGTTTGTACATAGTTCTCTAAAGTTTAATTGTTAAAGTTAAGATGTACATAATTCAAGCAATGTTTAATGTAAAAACAGATATGTTATACTGTTTCTTTACCTGTTATATGTAAACCGCACCTGATCTTTGGAAGGTAGCGGTATATAAGCGACTGTTAAATAAAATAAAATAAATAAATAAATAAAATAAAGCTTCGATTATCTCAGGGGTGGGTGGGTGTGGGGAGGGAGGGAAATAACACTTATTAAAAGTGGGCTGCTACACAGTACCCTGTCCTGTGCTGCTGAGGTAAGCTATATTCTAATTTGATTTAAATTATAGCTCTTTGCTGCTGCTAGGCTCTAACTTATTATGAAATTTAATCTACAAGCTCTCTGCTGGTTCTAAATTTAACCAGAAAGCTCTCTTCTGTGTTTTAAATTTAAACTAAAAGTACTTTGCTGATGCTAGGCCCTGAGTGACTATTAAATTTAAACTACAGCTCTCTGCTGGGTTTCAAATTTAACCAGAAAGCTCTCTTCTGTGTTTTAAATTTAAACTTAAACTGCTGCTACTAGGCCCTGACTGATTTAACAAAAAATAGTGGGTTCACAGATTAAATAGCTTTAATAGAAAGAATTCCCTTCAGAAAATTCCCAATTGAAGATCTCTCTCCAGAAGTAACATTCCCCTGTTCTAGTCCTTCAAGACTCATGATGCATGAGGCCTTGGAAAAAACAGTTAGGTACACCGCTTGGTTCAGATGAAAAGACAAGACCACCTTTGGCATAAAGTGTGGATGAGTCCTAAGGACTACCTTGTAATGATGGAACCATGTATAAGGTGGATCAGCTACTAGCGCTTGCAACTCACTAATGCGGAGTGCTGATGTGATTGCAATGAGAAAGATAACCTTCCAAGAAAGGAATTTCAAGGAGGGAGTAGCCAAAGGTTCGAAAGGTGGCTTCATGAGCTGCCCAAGAACAAGGTTTAAGTCCCATGCCACCGGTGGTGGTCTAATGGGAGGCTTAGTTAAAAGAAGGTCTCTCATAAATCTTGCTATAAGAGGATGAGAGGAAATAGGCTGTCCATTTAGAGGCTTAAAGGAAGCTGCAATAGCACTCAAATGGACTCTTACTGAATTAGTCTTAAGACCTGCATTGGATAAATGAAGGAGATACTACAGCAATGATTCCAGAGTTATCGCAAGGGGGTTAAGACCCTTTTGCGACCACCATATGGTAAACCTTTTCCACTTGAAAGCATAAGAGCGTCTTCTGGAAGGTTTCCTGAAAGCAAAAAGAATATCTTTTACTTGCTGTGAGATATTAAGACCATGGAGATCTAGGCCTTCAGCAACCAAGCCCTGAGATGCAGAGACTGGGGAATGGGATGCCATAACAATCCGTCTTCCTGAGATAGGAGATCTAGAGCAGACCCTAACTCTAGGGAGGGAGCTTGAGAGAGATGTAGAAGCAGAGGGTACCACACTTGCCGTGGCCAATGTGGAGCTATGAGAATCATATGGCCTCTGTCTCTCTGAAGCTTGAACAGGGTTTTGGGAATTAGGGGAATGAGTGGAAAGGCATACAGGAAGTCTTGACCCCAGTAAAGGAGGAAAGCATCCCTGGCCTGAGCCCCCTGAGCCAGAATTCTGGAATAGAACCGGGGAAGTTTGGCATTCCACGGACTTGCAAAGAGGTCTATGTCCGGGGTTCCCCAAAGTTGAAATATCCTGGCCAGATAGTCTGCATGCAGAAACCACTCATGTGGAAGCAGAACTCAACTGAGTCTGTCTGCCCAAGAGTTTTGAATGCCTGGCAGATACACTGCCAGAAGATGAATCTGATGCTGTCTGGCGAGGGCCCATAGTCGCAAAGCTTCGTTGCAAAGCGACAGAGAGCCTGTTCCCCCCTGCTTGTTCACATAGAACATGGCTACTTGATTGTCCGTATGAATGAGGACTGTCTTGTAGCTGAAAAAGGACGAACTGGAGGCTAAAGTAACAGCAGGCCTCTGAGGAAGCGAGCTACCAAAGGGTGGCTCGATAGGACTGACCCTCCACTGGTAAGTGGTGCGCTGAAAGAGCACTGAGGTGGACCCTAACAGAGTTGGATTTAAGGCCTAGATTGGACAGGTGCAGTAAATGCTGCAGTACCACCGGAACCAGGCATGAGAAAGGATCCTCCTTGTGCTGGTCACACCAGGTGGAGAATCTATGCCACCTTAAGAGCATAGGACTTTCGAGTGGACTGCCTCCTAGAGGCCAAGACCACGTCCTCCACTTCCCGAGGCAGCAGTAAGGGTGCTAAAACTACCCTTTCAGCAGCCAGGCCATCAGATGGAGGGACTGGAGATTGGGGTGTAAGAGAGATCCCTGCTCCTGAGACAGGAGATCGAGTTGCATCCCCAGAGGAAGAGAAGCGTCCACCGCTAGTTGCAAAAGAAGTGGGAACCATGGTTGCCTTGGCCATCTGGGGGCCACCAGGATCACCGAGGCCTTGTCCCGGATCACTTTGAACAGTGTTTTGGGCACTAGAGGCATGGGAGGAAACGCATATAGAAGTCCTGTAGACCATGGTATGAGAAAAGCATCTGCTGCTACTCTGAGGATGCGGGTGCCTGGAGCAGTGGACTGGCAAACAGATCCATGGTGGGGAGACCCCACCTTAGGAAGATCCGTTGAACCACCAGAGGATTCAACTGCCGTTCGTGTGGCTGTAGGATCCTGCTCAACCTCTCTGCCAAGTAATTCTCCTGCCCAGGGAGATAGACCGCTTTGAGAAGTATGCCATGATTGACTGCCCAGGAGCACAGCTCCTGTGCTTCTTGACAAAGAGGTCGGGACCCTGTGCCCCTTGCTTGTTCACATAGTACATAGCAACTTGATTGTCCGTCTGCACTAAGACGGACTGGTGAGAGAGGACATGAGAGAAAGTCTGCAGGGCTAAGCGGATCGCTCTTAGCTCTAGGAAATTGATTTGTTGTGTGGCCTCCAAAGGAGACCACAGGCCTTGAGTGCATGCTCCTTGGCAATGTGCACCCCAACCTTGAAGAGAAGCATCGGTTGTCAGCACTTGAGTGTGTGGAGGTGCCTGAAAAGGCACCCCTTGTAGCAGATTCGGAAGATGAAGCCACCACTGCAGAGAAGCTGCCAGGAACTTGGACACCCTTACTTTGTCCTGCAGGTTTCCTGTGGCCTGTAGCCACTGAGTCCTGAGGCCCCACTGAGCTGGCCTCATGTGTAGATGGGCATTTGGAGTGACATGGACCGTGGATGCCATGTGGCCCAATAGCCTTAGGAACTGTCTGGCGGAGACTAGAGAATTGCTGTGGAACTGTCTGGCCAGATCCATCAGTCTGTGGGCCCTGTCCACGGGTATTTATTTTATTTTATTTATTTAATTGCTTTTCTATACCGCACTATTTATCATCAGCGCGGTTCACAGGAAACCTTTGTGCAAAGAGGGTATTTCAATGCACTTACAATAAACAGGGTAAATAAACATGGATAACAGGCTAACAGGTAAAAACAACTATTTACAATTTAGTAAAAAGGCCTTCACTTGAAGGGTGTCTAGTCTTGCTCCTATGAACTCCATGTTTTGCGAGGGGCGCAAAGCGGACTTTGTGAAGTTTATGACAAACCCAGATGCTGGAGAAGAGAGACAGTACGGAGGGTGGCTTGGTTGGTCTCCTGCGCAGACTGACCCTTGATGAGCCAGTAGTCCAGGTATGGGAAAAGAAAGAGTCCTTGAACTCCGAGATAGGCCGCCACCACCGCCAGGTACTTGGTGAAAACTCTGGGGCGGAGGTTAGGCCAAAAGGGAGTACCCTGTACTGGTAATGGTTTCCTCCCACTACAAATCGTAGATATCGTCTGTGGTATGGATGAATAAGGATGTGAGTATAAGCATCCTTTAGGTCTAAGGAGCAAAGCCAATCTCCCTGCTGGAGGTAAGGCAGCTGGATTCCAAGGGTAAGCATCTTGAACTTTTCCCTCTGCAGGAACTTGTTGAGATTCTGCAAGTCTAGGATGGGCCTGAGGCCTCCAGTTCTTTTTGGCACCAGAAAATACCTGGAGTAGAAGCCTTGACCTCTCAGGTGGTGGGGCACTGGTTCCACCGCCTGCTCCCTTAAAAGACCTGCTAACTCCTGAAGGAGCAGGTTCCTGTGCAGAGGGACTCTTAGAGGCTCCCCTGGAAAGTAGGAGGGAGGTACCTAGAGAATTTTGAACATCTTTGTTAGTGATATAGCGGAAGGGCTGTCGGGTAAGGTTTGCCTCTTTGCAGATGATACCAAAATCTGCAATAGAGTAGACACCCAGGAAGGTGTAGATAACATGAGGAGGGATATAGCTAAGCTTGAAGAATGGTCTAGAATTTGGCAGCTGGGATTTAATGTTAAAAAATGTAAGGTCATGCATTTGGGCTGCAGCAATCCAAGGGAGCAATACAGTATAGGAGGTGAAGTACTTTTGTCCACTAAAGAAGAGCGGGACCTAGGCGTGGTTGTCTCTGATGATCTTAAAGTAGCTAAACAGGTAGAAAAGGCGACGGCAAAAGCTAGAAGGATGCTTGGGTGCATACGGAGAGGAATGGCTAGCAGGAAAAAGGAGGTGATAATGCCTCTGTATAAGTCTTTGGTGCGACCTCATTTGGAGTATGGTGTGCAATTCTGGAGACCGCACCTTCAAAAGGATGTGAACAGGATGGAGTCGGTGCAGAGGGTTGCTACTAAAATGATTAATGGGCTTCATTATAAAGCATATGAGGACAGACTTAAGGATCTTAATATGTACACATTAGAGGAAAGGCGGGATAGAGGTGATATGATTGAGATGTTTAAATACCTCCGTGGCATAAATGTTCAAGGAGAGAGCCTCTTTCAATTGAAAGCAAGTTCTGCTACGAGGGGACATGGGATGAGGGTGAAGGGAGATAGATTCAGGAGTGATATGCAGAAATATTTCTATACAGAAAGAGTAGTGGATCCATGGAATAGTCTCCCAGTGGGGGTGGTAGAGATGAGGACAGTAACTGAATTCAAAAAAGCATGGGACCAACACAGAGGATCTCTAAAGGTAAAAAGTGGACTGTTGTAGTTGTTGTTATGGAAGGACAGACTAGATAGGCCATGTGGACTTTTTCTGTCATCATGTTTCTATGTTACCTGGTGGAAGTGAAGAAGATAGCCACTCTGGACTAGGCTTAGCACCCAGGTATACCTTGTTATGGCTGACCACCTGTGGGCATAAAGGGTCAGCCGGCCTCCTGTGCTGAGAGGGGCCAGCTGAGGAGGAGAGGCTATGCCATTGGAGTCAAAACCCCGCTCCCTGCTGTGCAGGAGCCGGAGCTGGTGGCTTGGGGGTTTTCTGCCTACGGGGCCCATGTCCCTGCCCCTTGGCCTGCTGACCCTATTGGGGAGCTACAGAGGCCTGAAAGTGAGGGTACGATTTGTAGGCAGCTGACTTCCTCGGGTAAAAGGTCTTTTTTCCCGAGCCCTTCTAATTCTGAGAAGGGGCAAATGTTTTCCTGGACAGCCTTGTCCGGGTAAGAGTCTCGGACTCGAGTTCTGCAGCCTTTTCAGCCATGGGCTTGCCAAAGAGGTTTTCACCTCAGCAGGGGACATCGACCAACTTGTCCTGAACCCACGGTTCGGGGTCCGATGACTGTAGCCAGGCCTGACGGCATGCACCGATGCCGGCCGTGGCTACTTAGGCCGAAGCTATCACAGGTTGCTCGAGAGATATACTTCAAGCACTCCCGGATCCCCAATGAAAAGGCCTTGAACCTCTGCAAAGGTTCCTCGGAGAGACCAGCAGAGAACCCGGCAATCTCCTTTGCCAGGTCTCGAAGGTACATGCCCATGTACAGCTGGTAGGTCAGGACACGGCAAGCAAGCATAGAGCCCTGAAAGCACTTTCTACCAAGGGCATCCAGGTTCCGGGCCTCCCGGCCGGGAGGCACCAAGGAGCGCATCTTCTGACTCTTCAGATGATGCATGGCCGATTCCACAACCATGGAGTGGTGCGGTAGCTGTGCCTTCTGGAACCCAGGGCTCTTACGGACTCAATAGATGGAATCAACCCGCATGCTCAAAACTGGCATCGAGGCCGGCGCCTCCCACACGCGGAAGAGCAACCATTCCAGCATCGGAGGAACCGGTATAGAAAAGGCCTCCTTGGGGGGAGAGTCATACTGCAGGGCCTCGAGCTCCTCAGCTCGAGGCTCCTCCTCGGGAGCCACGGGGAAGGCCACGGCCTTAGCCATATCCCGCACGAAGTCCGAGAACCGGGTGTCCTCCGGGGGGACCGTCTCCGAGGCTCAGACTCCGGCGAGTCCGATGGGACACACCGGGTCCAAAAAGTGTCCGGTGACTCCTCGTCCTCCGTCTCCCAGCCCAACCCCTCGGAGGAGGAATCGAGCGTCTCCGGTCTGGCAGGCATCGATGCCATCCGCCCCAATGCCGAGGGTACCGGCATAGATGACCTCGGTCCCAAATGGGAGGCCAAGGGAGACCTTGGCCGAGGATCGACTCGAGAGTGAATGGACTCAAGGATCGGATCGGCCTCCGGGGTCGACTTGGACGTCGATGTCCCGGTGGTCGGGGCAGATGCACCGATCAGACCGGCGATCAGTGCCCGCTGCTGTTCCATGAAGGCAGCCAAGCTGCTCTCCAAGGCCGTCAACCTGAATCCGAGCTCAGGAGACTCAGCAGCCCCCGACTCGGGCCCCGGCAGCGTCGGGCCCGACGTCGGCTCCCCAGGAGGATAGTCCACGAGGACTACAGTACTCACGTGACCCGAGGACTCCGTCTCCAAACGAGGTTGTTTGGCAGGCCTTTCAGACTCCAAAGACCCGGGACGAAGCTCAGGGCTATGCGACCTGGTCCTCGAGGAGCCAAATGTGTCCACCAACGCCACCCTCGCGGATTTCTTCTTCCTGCAATGCTCCCGCGAGGGAGACCCCCTCTCAGAGGAACCCCGGCGATGCTCGGGATCGGAGTCCCGAAATGTCGAGGCCTCTGACAAAGTCCGGGCCGGATGCGGAGTCAGAGAAGATTCTTTCTTTTTGGTGCTGCCGGCTCCTCAACGCCTTCGAGAACATTTTCCCACACGGGCCACAGATCATCGGGTCATGATCGGGCCCAAGGCAGCGGAGGCAGCAGTCATGTGTGTCGGTGAGAGACATAAGTTTCTTACACCGATCACACTTTTTAAACCCGCTGGCAGCCATCGGGGGAAAAAGGGCCACTGCGAGGTCAAAATACAGGGCTGCCGGTGGAAAATAGAAAAATGGCGCGTACGCTAGTCGCTAAGGACAAAAACCAAAAAATGAAGACAAGGCTCGATACCGACGTATTGGGCCCAAGCGGGAAAGGGAAACCGGCGTCGAACCGAAGAAAAACGGATCTACGTAGAAAAATCAACTTTTTCCTCGGGTGAAAACGAAACACGCCAGTCAGGCTCCACGGAAAAAAGAAGACTGAGCAAGATGGCACCTTTGGGTGGGAAGGGGACCGAGCATGCGCACTGCATTCCCAAAGGCTTTCTTTGAAAGCTGGGGAAAAGCTGCGCATGGGGGCTCCGTCGGCGCCGACATCACCCATATGTGAGGACTGACTTCCTGCTTGGTCCTGGAGAATGGTCACTCTGATGAGCAGGAACTGTCTCTTAAATGTCTGTACAGCGCTGCGTACGACTTATGTTGTTGTTGCTAAGTGCCGTCGAGTCGGAGTCGACTCATGGCGACCCTCTGGATAGCTATCCTAAATTGTGTTTAGTCTTAATTCAGGCGGCTCATTGTTGATAGACTGGTACCTGTAGCTGCTGCTATTGTATCGATCCATCTTATTGCTGGCCTTCCTCTTTTGGGTTGACCTTCTATCTTGCCAAGCATGATGTCTTTCTCTAATGATCTCTCTCTTCGCATGATGTGTCCAAAGTATGAAAGTCTAAGGCTTGTCATCTGAGCTTCTAAAGAAAGCTTAGGTTTGATCTCCTCTAGTACCGACTGGTTTGTTCTTCGGGCAGTCCATGGTATACACAGTATTCGCCGCCAGCACCATAATTCAAAGGCATCAATTTTCTTCCTGTCTGTCTTTTTCACTGTCCAGCTTTCACATCCATATGATGTTATTGAAAATACCATGGCTTGAACAAGTCAAATCTTTGTATGGAGAGAGACATCTCTGCTCTTGAGAATCTTATCTAGGTCTTTCATAGCCATTCTGCCAAGAGCAATGCGTCGTCCGATTTCTTGACTGCTTGTTGCTTCTTTATTGATAGTTGATCCAAGTAGGTTAAAGTTGTTCACAATTTCAATTTCTTCTCCTTCAACGATGAACCTGTTGATTATGCCAGTTGTCATGATCTTTGTCTTCTTTACATTAAGGTGCAGGCCCATTTTGAGACTATCTTCTTTGATTGTGAGAAGCAAATGTTTCAGATCATCTTCACTTTCAGCTAGTAATGTAGTTTCATCAGCATAGCGGTTGTTGTTGATGAGTCTTCCACCAATCTTCACACCTCTGTTGTCTTCATACAATCCTGCTTCTCTGATGATTTGTTCTGCATATAAATTAAACAGGTAGGGGGAAAGTATGCAGCCTTGTCTTACACCTTTGCTTATTTTAAACCATTCTGTTTATCCATGTTCCGTTCGAACTGTTGCTTCTTGATCAATGTACAGATTGTGCAAGAGTACGATCAGGTGTTCTGGTATACCCATGCTTCTTAATATGGCCCAGAGTTTCTCATGGTTTACACAGTCAAAAGCCTTGCTATAGTCGATAAAGCACAAATAGATATCCTTTTGGTATTCTTTAGTCTTTTTAAGGATCCATCTCACATCCGCAATGATGTCTCTCGTTCCTCGCTCTTTCCTGAACCCTGCTTGCACTTCAGGTAGTTCTTTTTCCAGGTATGGTTGTAGTCTCTTTTGAATTATCTTCAGTAGAATCTTGCTGGCATGTGGGATCAGAGCGATTGTGCAATAATTTCCACATTCAGTTGGATCACCTTTCTTTAGTATTGGTATAAACACAGATCTTTTCCAGTCAGTTGGCCATGATGTTGTCTTCCATATTTCTTGGCAGAGCCTTGTAAGTATGGTAACAGCTGCATCAGATTGCTGCAATACTTCTATGGGAATGCTATCAATGCCTGGTGCTTTGTTTTTTGATAAGGCTTTCAATGCTGCTTTAACGTCTTCTTTCATCACCAATGGTTCCCGATCATAAGGTACAGGTTGAAACGGCTGTTGGTCCACTTGATCTTTATCATATAAAAACTCGGTATATTCCTTCCACCTTTTCTTGATCTTCTCAGCATTATTCAACATAGAACCTTGAGCATCTTGCAACATTCCAATTCGAGGCTGGAACTTTTTCTTTAACTCTTGTAGCTTTAGGAAAGCCGATCTTGTTCTTCCTCTATTAGTTTCTGCTTCTATTTCCTTGCAAGTGTCATTGTAGTACTTTTCCTTGTCCTGTCTTGCTGCACGTTGGAAATCTCTGTTGAGTTCTGCGACTGTCTTCCTTTCTCCTCTGGCTTTAGCTTCTCTGTGTTTCTGGGCAATTTTCCCGAGTTTCTTCCGTCATCCATTTTGGCCGTTTTTGCTTTTTCACCTTTTGTAGAGACTTCTTGCTTTCTTCCAACACAACCTTCTTGATGTCATTCCATAACTCTTCTGGAGCTCTGTCATTTGTATCTAAAGCAGCAAATCAATTTTGCAGGCAGTCTTTAAATTCCAGTGGTATATTCTCAAGATCATATTTTGCTGCATTCATGAGTGGTTTGCTCTTTTTCAACTTTAGCTTGAGTTTGCATACTAGTAGTTGATGATCTGTACCACAGTCAGCTCCAGGTTTTGTCTTTGTTGATGTTACAGAGCTTTTCCATTGTTGACTTCCACAGATGTAGTCAATTTGATTTTTATACAATCCATTGGGTGAAGTCCATGTGTACAGTCACCGTTTGTGTTGCTGGAAGAAGGTGTTTGAGATGAATAGATCACTGGTCTTGCAGAATTCTATCAGTCTTTCTCCAGCTTCATTTCTGTTGCCAAGTCCATATTTTCCAACTACTTTGCCTTGTTCGTTGCCAACGTTTGCGTTCCAGTCACCCATGACGATCAGGATATCCTGTTTGCATATTCTGTCAATTTCAGCTTGTGCTTGTTCATAGAACTCTTCAATTTCAGCGCAATACAAATTCTCAGTAGTAGTAGAATTTGGTAGCTGAGATTTAATGCTAAAAAATGCAGAGCCACGCATTTGGGCTGCAAAAATCCAAGGGAGCAGTACAGTATAAGAGATGAAGTATTTCTATCCATGAAAGAAGAATGGAACCAGAGCATGCTTAGCCACTTTAAGATCATCAGCAACAAACAGGTAGAAAAGGCAACAGCAAAAGCCAGAAAGATGCTTGGGTGCACAGAGAGAGGAATGGCCAGCAGAAAAAAGTAGGTTACAGTGCCTCTGTATAAGTCTTTGGTGAGACCTAATTTGGGGTATTTATTTATTTTTATTTAACAGGTTTTATATACCGCTTTATCATTTCAATCAAAGTGGTTTACATTGAAACTTAAACTTGGTGATGTACATTAAACAGGGACATTGATAACTTGGATTTTTCTGAGGCAATGGAGGGTTAAGTGACTTGCCCAAGGCCACAAGGAGTGCTAGTGGAAATCAAACCCTGGTCTCTGGGTTCCCAAGCCAGTGTTCTTAACCATTAGGCTACTCCTCCACTCCACTGTATACAATTCCGGAGACCACACCTTCGAAAGCATATAAACAGGATGGAGTTGGTGCAGAGGATGGCTACCAAAATGGTCAGTGGTCTTTGTTATTTAGAGGACAGGTGGGATAGAGGAAATATAATACAGACATTTAAATATCTCTGTGGCATAAATGCACAGGAGGAGTGCCTCTTTCAAGTGAAAGAAAGCTCTGCAATGAGAGGGGCATAGGATTAAACTGAAAGGGAATAGACTCAAGAGTAAATGCGGACATATTTATTTACGGAAAGAGTGGTATATGCGTGGAACAGTTTCCCGGTGGAGGTAGTACAGACTAGAAATGTATCTGAATTAAAGAAAGCATGGGAGAAACACAGAAGATCTCTAAAGGAAAAAAAAAGGGACGAAAGTAGTTGATATGGCTTGGCAGACTGGCCAAAGGCCATATGGTCTTTTTCTGCAGTCATGTTGCTATGTTTCAGTCATGGATATCGTGATAAGGAAGCTTATCATAGTTCAGGAAGGAGCTATAAAAGAGGTGAATTGGCTCTGAACAAGCAACCTGTCTTTGCTGGTAGAAATACTAACAGAATGTTTTCATAAAAGACTACCAGTCCCAGAATGCATCAGGTTTCCAACTGCCTCTAGAGGAGCTGAAGTGGGGAAACGTGTGTTCAATCAGGAGAGTTATGAGGTAATCCCCAATCACTCATCTCCAAGGGCAGGGCTTGATTCAGCACAGCTGAGCTGTGCTAGGGTGGAGTATCCCTCTAAACAAGTTAAAAGTAAAACATATTCTACACAGAATCAGATGAGGAACTCAGAGCTCAAGGACAGAGAGAGCAAGAAGCAGCAGCAGCGTGGAAGGAAGAAGAGGAAAACATCTTGGAGGTCTAAAGAAGGAGCCCACAGCAGTACGTGTGTTGGGAGTCATTCCAGAGGCAAGCATACTCCATTAGACTGGAGGAAGCCAGAGGAGTGGGGTTACAGAGCCAGGAAGTCCCAGACGGCACCTTTGAGGGAGACGGCTGCATATGGAAGGGGCCCTAAGACTAGTGCAAGAAGGTATGTGAAGAGAGACCCAGTGTCCAGGGATCTTGATTGGAAGGCTGGACATAAAAGCTGGACTACTTACTGGCCAGGATATCTGGAGAGGAAACCTAACAGCAAAGGAAGCTCAGGTACGAACACTGATCTATGCCCTAGCTCTTCACTTGGAAGACAGCAGGGAAACAAATATTGTCCTGAGAGTGTTCCATTAAGGAATTCCTCTGAGTCAGACCATGATATTGATTCTATGATAGTTGAAGAAGGAGATATTTTAAATGATCAGAATGAATACATGGATTGCTCTCTGACTAGGCTGCTGTGCTAAAATACTTTCACAAATACAACCACCATCAAAAGGAACTATAACTTGTTCTTTTATATACCCAGAAAAGCCTGCAAGAAAGCTTTAGGATAGGATTTGAGCCACGTAGAGAAAGTGAACCAGCAAAGGGGTTTGCAGCTGGCTAATTATGGGTAATTAAGCCATGCACAGTTGCACGTGAGCTCTGAAAGGAAACTTCTGTTGGTGTGTGAAAATAGAAGAAAGTTATCCTTGAAAAAGAATAGTTTTTGGTTACTTTTGGGTTTTGTTTTTGCTTTTGGAGCACTGCTAAAAGTTATTAGCAGGAGCCCTCAAAATGACCTTTTCTGTTTCCCCATCAAGGTCTTTATTGTTTGATTGTTTAAGAAGTTCAGTTGCTGATATCATGATTTGTTTTTCCTAAGTACAATACTGAAAGCAAGTGTCCTTTTGTGTTACCAAGTAAATCTGTGTGGGAGAATTAACCCCAAGAATAAAATATATTTTTCTTTGCTTACACTCGAGCAACACAACTCATTATTTTGTGAACGGCTGATTCTGGTATGAATGGACTACATTCCCCACAATCCTTTGCAAGTCATAATAGTATTTTGCCTTTGCCAAGACTGTGGACATTCACGCCCAGCGCCCCCGTTTACAGTATCCATGATCGATATGGTTCTAGAGCACTTTTAACACTTTTTAAACCTGCTGGTGAGTTTATGGGACATCCCAGCTGGAAAAATAGTTGCACCAAAATCAAATGGCTCGATGTTGATAAACACTCATGGTTGGATAAGGGCACTGGTGACAATGCACAAAAGGAAAGCAAACTTCAAATGCCTGAAAAAAACTAACTAGTGAAAGCTACAAGGAAAATGGGAAAACACAGTCATGAAAACAGGCAGGAAGAAAAAGATACAAAACACGAAGAGAGGTTAAATTCACACAAGATGAGAAGAATGACGCAGCTATGCATCTGAAGGGATCTGCGGCCCACAGAAAAAACTGAAAAGAAATGGCACTGCTGCAATAGGCAAGAAGGAAAGTGCATGCGTGAAGCTTTTCAAAAGCTTCTAGGAGGAGATGGGAAATGCTCCTGCGTGAGGACTCTATCAATGATGTCATCCATATGCAAGGACTTTGTCGTGCTTGTCCATGAAGAAAGAAGTAAATTTAAAGGATGGGAGAAAAATGTTTTTCTCTCAATGTAAAATTTATCTTTGGAACTCATTAAGTTTTAAAAATGTTTGGACAAATTCCTGGAGGAAAAGTCCATAAAGAGTAGTTACTCACCTGTAACAGGTGTTCTCCAGGAGCAGCAGGAATCAGTCCTCACATATGGGTGACGTCGGCGCAGACGGAGCCCCCGTGCGGAGCATTTCCCCAGCTTTCAAAGAAAGCCTTTGGGAATTGCAGCGCGCATGCGCGGTCCCCTTCCCGCCCAAGGGTGCCATCTTGCTCAGTCTGATGATATAGCTAAAAGACAGCAAAATAGCAAAAATAAATCATATGACTGCAACTCCAAGGGGAGGAGGGAGGGTTGTGAGGACTGATTCCTGCTGCTCCTGGAGAACACCTGTTACAGGTGAGTAACTACTCTTTCTCCAGGACCAAGCATGAAGTCAGTCCTCACATATGGGACTCCCAAGCTTAAGGCTACCGGAGACCCCAAGCAGAAAAAATGAGCTTCCTCTAGCTCGGCAATACGTAAGGAAGGAATCTTCTCTGAGAACACCCCCAACCGGTAGCCCAACAGCAGGGCCGGAGGGTAGGAGTTGCCTAAACCCCAAAGAGATTATGGAGTACTGCTTGTCCGAAAGCACTGTCCCTGCGGGACTCCCTCTCAAGGCAGTAATGGGCCGCAAAGTTTGGCTTGAAGACCAAGTAGCGGCCCGGCAGATGTCTGCCAACAGAACAGAGCGGAGATGAGCCACTGACGCAGCCTTCGCCCTGACACGATGAGCCGTGACTCGACCCTCCAACGAGAGGCCGGCTGCCCCATAAGCCCAGGCGATACAGTCAGCGACCCATATGGACAAAGTACGCTTGGAAACAGGTAACCCCAATTTATTGGGGTCAAAAGAAACGAAGAGCTGAACAGCCCTTCGATGCTCTCGCGTACGGTCAAGGTAGAAGAACAACGCCCTCCTACAGTCCAGGGTATACAGGACCATCTCAGCCCGGTTGGCATGCGGCCTCGGAAAGAAGGTCGGAAGAACCAACTCCTGATTGAGGTGAAAAGGGGAGACAACCTTAGGGAGGAACTTCGGGTGAGTCCATAAGACTACCCTATTCCTGTAGAACCTAGTGTAAGGGGGATCAGACACTAGTGCCTGAAGTTCACTCACTCGCCTAGCAGAGGTAAGAGCTACCAGAAACAAGGTTTTCCAGGACAGAAAACGGAGAGGGCAGGTAGCCATAGGTTCAAAGGGCGGACAAGTAATCCGCTGTAAGACTACATTCAGATCCCACTCAGGGGCTGGTGGACGCAAAGGAGGCTTAAGCAGGAGGCGGCCTCTGAGAAAACGAGCCACCAAAGGGTGGTTGGAAAGAGGCCTCCCGTCCACTGGCGAGTGGTGCACTGAGAGAACACTGAGGTGAACCCTGACAGAGTTGCACTTAAGGCCTAGATTGGAGAGGTAAAGCAAATACTGCAATACTACCGCTACCAAGCACGAGAAGGGATTCTCGCTGTGCTGAGCACACCATGCGGAGAATCTACGCCACTTGAGCGTAGGATTTCCTGGTGGATTGCCGCCTAGAGGCTAAGACTATGTCTTCCACCTCTCTAGGCAGTAGTAGGGGAGCCAGGACTACCCTTTCAGCAGCCAGGCCATCAGATGAAGGGACTGGAGGTTGGGGTGCAAGAGAGACCCCTGATCCTGAGACAGGAGATCGTGTTGAATCCCCAGAGGAAGAGGAGTGTCCACCGCCAGTTGCAGCAGAAGCGGGAACCACGGTTGCCTCGGCCACTTGGGGGCTATCAGGATCTTTGAGGCTCCATCCTTGAGGACTTTGAACAGTGTTCGGGACACTAGTGGCGTGGGAGGAAACGCATACAGTAGGCCTTGGGACCACGCAATCAGAAAGGCATCCACTGCTACTCTGAGAGGATGCGGTTGTCTGGAACAGAATCTCAGGAGTTGCCGGTTCAGAGGACTGGCGAAAAGATCCATGGTGGGGAGGCTCCACCTGAGAAAGATCTGCTGAACCACCAACGGATTCAATCTCCATTCGTGTGGTTGCAGGATCCTGCTCAGTCTGTCCGCCAGGTAATTTTCTTGACCTGGAAGGTAGACAGCCTTGAGGAGGATTCTGTGAATGACTGCCCAAGAGCACAGTCGTCGTGCCTCCTGACAGAGAATGAAGGAGCCCGTGCCTCCTTGTTTGTTCATGTAGAACATGGCAACTTGATTGTCCGTCTGGACCAGTACAGACTGGTGAGATGTGAGGTGGGAGAAAGCTCTCAGAGCTAGGCGTATTGCCCATAGCTCCAGGACGTTTACCTGCTGAGCAGCCTCCCAAGGGGTCCAGAGACCCTGAGTACATGCCCCTTGGCAATGTGCTCCCCAACCTTGAAGAGAAGCATCTGTCGTCAGCACTTGAGAATGCGGAGGGGATTGAAAACCCACTCCGAGTACCAGATTCGGAAGATGAAGCCACCATTGCAGAGAGGAGACTAGCAGGGTGGATATTCTTACTGAGTCTGCAAGGCTCCCTGTGGCTTGATGCCACTGAGTTTGAAGGCTCCACTGAGCAGGCCGCATGTGCAGGCGGGCATTGGGGGTTACATGAACCGTGGAAGCCATATGGCCGAGAAGTCTCAGGAATTGCATGGCGGAGACCAGGGAATTCCTGTGAAACTGCCTGGCTAGATCTATCAACCTGTGGGCTCTGTCCAGCCTTGCTCCTATGAATTCCAAGTTCTGGGACGGGAACAAAGTGGACTTTGCGAAGTTTATGACAAACCCCAAGTGCTGAAGCAGAGCCACAGTGCGAGGGGTAGCTTGACTGGCCTCCTGGGAAGACTGGCCCCTTATGAGCCAGTCGTCCAGGTATGGAAACACAAAAAGACCTTGAAGCCTCAGGTAGGCCACCACCACTGCCAGGCAATTGGTGAACACCCTGGGAGCGGAGGTTAGGCCAAAGGGTAGTACTCTGTACTGGTAGTGGTTTCCCCCCACAACAAATCTGAGATATCATCTGTGGTCTGGATGAATAAGGATGTAAGTATAAGCATCCTTTAGATCTAAGAAGCATAGCCAATCTCCCTGCTGGAGGTAGGGCAGCAGGATTCCAAGGGTAAGCATCTTGAACTTTTCCCTCTCCAGGAACTTGTTGAGGTTGCGCAAGTCTAGGATGGGTCTGAGGCCTCCTGTTCTTTTTGGTACCAGAAAGTACCTGGAATAAAAGCCGTGACCTCTCAGGTGGTGGGGCACCGGTTCCACAGCCTGGTCCTTTAGCAGACTTGCTAACTCCTGAAGGAGTAGGTCCCTGTGCAGAGGGAGTCTTGGAGGCTCCCCTGGAAAATAGGAGGGAGGTACCTGGTGAAAATGGAGAAGATAGTCCTTGTGGACTATATGGAGCACTAAGGTATCTGATGTGACGGCTGACCACCTGTGGGCAAAGTGGGCCAGCCAGCCTCCTGTGCTGATGTGAGCCAGCTGAGGAGAAGAGGCTATGCCTTCTGAGTCAAAAACCCCCACCCTGCTGAGCAGGGGCCGGTGTTGGTGGCTTGGGGACCTTCTGCCTACGGGGCCCATGACCCTGCCCCTTGGCCTGCTGACCCTGTTGGGGAGCTGCAGAGGCCTGATAATGAGGGTATTGTTTATAGGCAGATGACTTCCTCGGGTGTAAAAGGTCTTTTTTTCCCGAGCCCTTCTTTTTCTGAGAAGGGGCAGAGGTTTTTCTGGACAGCCTAGTCCGGGTCAGAGTCTCGGTCTCGAGTTCTGCAGCCTTCTCAGCCATGGGCTTGCCAAAGAGGTTTTCACCTCGGCAGGGGACATCGACCAACTTGTCCTGCACCCATGGCTCAAAGTTGGATGACTGTAGCCAAGCCTGTCAGCGGGCACCGATGCCGGCCCCGGCTACTCGGGCCGAAGCCTCGAAGCCACCGTAGGCTGCTCGAGAGATAAACTTCGAGCACTCTCGAATACCAGTGGACAAGGCTTGGAACCGCTGCAAAGGTTCCTCGGAGAGACCAGCAGAGAACCCGGCAATCTCCTTTGCCAGGTCTCGGAGATACATGCCCATGTAGAGCTGGTATGTCTGGACACGGCAAGCAAGCATAGAGCCCTGGAAGCACTTCTTACCGAGGGCATCCAGGTTCCGGGCCTCCCGGCCGGGAGGCACCAAGGAGTGCATCTTCTGACTTTTCAGTCGATGCATGGCCGACTCCACAACCATGGAGTGGTGCGGTAATTGTGCCTTTTGGAACCCGGGGCTCTTGCGGACTCGATAGATGGAATCGACCCGCTTGCTTAACACCGGCGTTGAGGCCGGGGTCTCCCACATGCGGAAGAGCAGCCGCTCCAGCATCGGAGGAACCGGTACAGTAAAGGCCTCCTTCAGGGGAGAGTCATACTGGAGGGCCTCGAGCACCTCGGCTCGAGGCTCCTCCTCGGGATCTGTGGGGAAGGCCAAGGCCTTGGCCATATCCCGCACGAAGACCAAGAACCGGGTATCCTCCGGTGGGGATCGTCACTGAGGTTCGGACTCTGGCGAGTCCGATGGGACACACCGAGTCCGATAAGTGTCGGGTGACTCTTCGTCCTCCGTCTCCCAGCCCGACTCCTCGGAGGAGTAATCGAGCGGCTCCGGTCGGGCGGGCACTGATGCCATCCGCCCCGACGCCGAGGGTACCGGCTTCAACGACCTCGGTCCCGAACGGAAGGCTGAGGGAGACCGTGGCCGAGGATCGACTCGAGCCCGCATGGATTCGAGGATCGGCTCGGCCTTCGGGGTCGACTTGGACGTCGATGTCCCGGTGGTCGGGGCAGATGCACCGGTGAGACCGGCGATCAATGCCCGCTGCTGTTCCATGAAGGCAGCAAGGCTGCTCTCCAAGGCCGTCAACCTGAGTCCGAGCTCAGGAGACCCAGCAGCCCCCGACTTGGGCCCCGACGGCGTCGGGCCTGACGTCGGCTCCCCTGGAGGAGAGTCCAGAAGGACTACAGCACTCACATGTCCAGGAGACTCCATCTCGATACGAGGATGCTTGGCAGGCCTCTCCGACTCCGAAGACCCGGGACGGCTATCGGGGCTATGCGACCTGGCCCTCGAGGAACCAGGAGCATTCACCAACGACGCCCTCACGGGTTTCTTCTTCCTGCGCTGTTCCCGCGAAGGAGACCCCCGCTCAGAGGAACCCCGACGCTGCTCGGGGCCGGAGTCCCGAGACGTCGAGGCCTCTGACGAGGTCCGGGCCCGTCCGGACGCGGAGTCAGAGAAGATCCTATCCTTCTGGTGCTGCCGACTCCTCAACGCCTTCGAGGACATTTTGCCACATGGACCACAGATCATCGGGTCATGATCGGGTCCGAGGCAGCGGAGGCAGCAGTCATGTGTGTCGGTAAGAGGCATAAGTTTCTTACACCGATCACACTTTTTAAACCGCTGGCAGCCATCGGGGGAAAAATGGCCCCTGCAAGGTCAAAAGACAGGGCTGCCAGTGAAAAAAGAAAAATGGCGCGAACGCTAGTCGCAAAGGACAAAAACCGAAAAAGAGAGTGTGGGCTCGATACCGGCGTATCGGGCACAGGCAGGAAAAGTATCCGGCATCGAACCGAAGGAGAAAAAGAAAAAACAGGGAAATCAACTTTTTCCTCGGCGAAAAACGAACTACGTCTGTCGGGCTCCGCGGAAAAAAGAAGACTGAGCAAGATGGCACCCTTGGGTGGGAAGGGGACCGCGCATGCGCGCTGCAATTCCCAAAGGCTTTCTTTGAAAGCTGGGGAAATGATCCGCACGGGGGCTCCGTCGGCGCCGACGTCACCCATATGTGAGGACTGACTTCCTGCTTGGTCCTGGAGAAACTGTTATTAACCTAGTCCAAGAGAACTGGCTACCTTTGGGATATGTCATGTGCCTGTGTCCTGGATTGGCCACTGTTGGAAACAGGGCAATGGGTTTGATGGACCTCTGGTCTGACCTAGTATGGCAGTCCTTCTCCTACTGAACTATAAGTTAATTCATTCTGCGGCTCCTGATTACCTCTTATCTCACCCTATGCCCCTCCTCAGGAACTCCGCTCCTCTAGCAGATCCCTTTTATCTGTGCCCTTCTCTGCCGCTGCAAACTACGGACTTCAAACTTGCTGCTCCATATGCATGGAACAAACTACCCCCCCAAGTTCGTAGGTCAGCTCCATAATTGGCCCTATTCAAATCCAGGCTAAAAAACCAACTTCAAGGCTGCTTTTGGACTCTAATCATCTCATTCTCCTGCTCATATCATCTGTATCTTGATATTTCCCCAAATTTATCATTGTCCCCAGTTGTTGTGTGTTCTGTCTTGATTAGATTGTGATCTCTGACGAGGGACTGTCACTTACTTGTACACGTATAGCGCTGTTTATGCCTTGTAGCACTATACAACTGATAAGTGATAGTGATAAGAAATTCTGATTTTTTAAACTGTCCCCATCCCTCAAAGACTACCCCTACACAACCACCCCTTCCCCCAAACGTATCCCACAACTGTCCCACTACCTTGCACATTGCCTCCACCCCAAAAACTACCCCTACCCCAATAACTGCACCATTACCAACCAAACTGCCCCAACCCCTAAAACTAACCAATACATTTGTATGGGAGAAGCAGTTCCAACAGCAGCAATACAGCCTGTGGTCAACATTATTGGCACCCTTGCATGTTAGGTATGTTGTGTACAATATCTTGAGAAATAATTGGAAATATTCCAACTGCATGTCATCATAGTATTTTAATAGTATGTTCAAAGGTATACAACAAAAAAAGATGTCTGCACATCTTAGGCATAGCAATTTCTAAGAAAAAAAAATATAACCTCTTCACTAATATTTGGTTGCACAACTCTTGGCAGTGATGACAACCTCCAAATGTTTCTTGTAGCCATCTCTAAGTTTCATACATCTGTCTGCTGGTTGTTTCTCCCATTCTTCAATTGCAGTTTGTTCCAGCTCATGAATGTTTCCAGGATTCTTTTTAACAATGGCAGATTTCAGCTCTTTCCAAAGGTCTTCAATTGGACTGAGATCAAGACTCATTGATGGCCTGTTTAAAACAGCTCATTTGTTCCTCTTTAACCATTATTTTGTACTTTTGGATGTATGTTTTGAGTCATTGTCTTGTTGGAAAACCCATGATCTTCGACCCAGACCTAGCTTTCTGACACTAGGTAGCACATTTCGCTCCAAAATACCTTGGTAAGTCTTCTTACTTCATGATTCCTTTTATATCTTCCAGGTCTCCAGTTCCTGAGGCAACAAAACAGCCCTCCAACATTATGGAACCTCCACCACATTTAACTGTAGGAAGGGTATTTTTTTCTAAGCTTCATTTCTTCACCTGGTCTGTATTGCCAGACAGCTCAAGTTTGATGTCATCTGTCCACAGAACATTTTTCCATAAGGACTGTGGTTTCTCAAGGTGGGTTTGGGCAAAGATCAGGTGTGCCTTTTTATGTCTGTATGAGCAGTGGGGTCCTCCTTGGACTTTGCCCATGAAGTCCTTCTTTGTTTAGTGTACAGCATATGGTACAGGTTGAAACCACCACTCCAGATTGCTCCAGGTCAGCTCTAAGCTCTTTGGATGTTGTATGTGGTGGCTTTTTTCAACAGCTCACACTAACTTTCGAAGGCTTCTTGGATTAAATTTCCTTTTCCCACCATGTCCTGGGAGATTCTTGACAGTTCCATGAGCAGAAAACGTCTTAACAACATTGCGAACTGTAGACACAGGAATCCCAAACTTTTTGGAGATGGCCTTGTACCTCTTTGAAGTTTGATGATAAAGCACAGTTACTTACCTGTAACAGGTGATCTCTGGGAACAGCAGGAATAAGTCTTCACATATGGGTACGTCGGTACCAACGGAGCCTGCGCGGGAACGCTCCCCAGCGTCCAATCAGAAAGCTTTTGGGAGCATCCCACAGCGCCTGCGTGCTGCCTTCCCGCCTTTCCAACTGTCTCTCCTCAGTTGAGTTTCATAGCTGAGACAAAGAGAGAGAAAGAGGAAAGGAAGATAGATAAAGAGATACAACTCCTAGGGGAGGTGGGTGGGTTGTGAAGACTTATTCCTGCTGTTCCCAGAGATCACCTGTTACAGGTAACTGTGCTATCTCCAGGAACAAGCAGGAATGAGTCTTCACATATGGGGACTCCCTAGCTGCAGATGGCAGGGGGAGATCCCATAGAATGCGTGTCCCTGGGACGGTACTGCACTTCCCACACATGGACCTCTGGCAAACCATGAGGGATGGTAGGTAGGAGTTGAAAAGAGGAGCTGTAGGAAAAAACAGCTAACCTAAGGACTACAGGAGAAGAGTCCTTGGTATGTATGATAGTTACCATTAAAAATATTGAATGAGCAATCACAATATGGACCTTACCTACTGGATTGTAGGAAGTAGAGAAGGTGATGGAGTCTACTGGAGATTCAGTAGAGGAATCCTCAAGGTGACCTCACGGCGGTGAAGGTGAAGGTCCAAATCTGGAATTGGCAGGTGACCCAGGTGTCAACTGGGGTAGTATGAAAACGGCAGGTCTTCAGTGGAAAGCTTTGTGGGAAAAAGCTGAAACTCTTTTAGCTACAGAGTCATTAACATGTAGGAGCAAAAGAAGAAGACTGACCGATTTGGACAACTAGCCCAGTCCTGGAGGGAAGAAGGGGTATGGGAAAAATCCCGTATTCCCAAGGAGGACAAATGTGTGAAGGGCTGAAAACCTCAGAACCACTGAAAATTCACGCTGACTTTCCAAGCTGGTGAGAGATAGGAAAGATATTGAAGCATGGTGCCTCAGGGATAGCGAGACCTAGAGTAAAGTGGGAGCTGTCAGTACCACAGTAGTGGTTGTGTGCATAATACCCCCGACATACTGAGGGACAGTATGAACATATGCAAGCCCATTGTCTGAAACCTCTAGGAAGGTAAAAACCCTTATAGCATAGACAGTAGGGAGATAAGTATATAAATACATATCTACTGATAAGGAGCATCTCAAGATATATATATATATATATATATATATATATATATATAAATATAGGGGCATAACATATGCACACACAGCTTACAGACATATGTATCTATAGAAGTATATAGAGATATATACATACATGCATATGTATGTCTGAGGATACATATTTGCAAGTAAGCAAATAGAGATATGTCCATAAGAACATTCACATGAGAGATGTGAAGGAGAAAGATTTATCTAAGAACAAAAAGGTGGAACCTACTTGAGAAGATATATAGGGAATCTATTTCTCCTGGTTAAGATAGTGTAGGAATGCTATCCAGTGAAATAACCAGGATGGTTGCGTGAAAAACAGAGAATAAAATCAGTCTGTAAGCAGCAAGTCCTGAGTCTTGTAGAACTCTGACATGGTAAATGGACAGAAAACGCATAGGAGGAGATACCAAGTTGACCCCCTGGAGGGGTACAAGGGGTATCATGCGTTACCAGTAGAATATGTGCTGTCCATAAGAGTAGGATACCATGAGGACAAGCTGCAAGGAAAAAAGAGCATAATCCTGCAGGATTGGAAAACATTTTGGACTTTCACGCAGAAAAGGTTTATATCCTGAAATAACAGGAGATAACAGGGTGTGGAGAACCCTCACAGTCGTGGAAAATGATTGAAGAGTCTTTCCCAACCATATAGAATAGTCATCAGAGACAAAACTCCATGCTCTCTAGCAAGGGCCCATAGTAGAAAGCTTCTCTGAGAATTGCAGAGAGCATTATGCAGGAGAATTAGGAAATAAAACTGGCTGTAGGTCAACTCTGTTGCCCAATCCAAGGGAGTGGAGATGGTAAGAAAAGAAGACCGTATGATAAGCCTGAAGTGATTAGGATTATCCAAGATAGATTTATTTATTATTTGGCGTACACTTGTATCCCGCTACTTCCAGCGATCAGCAGCGGTTTTCTATACATAAGGGAGAGGCTGTACAGGCCAGAATTAGAACATACAGTATGATTGCAGGGATGGGTAATTAGCATAGCAAACGGTTACAAGTTTACATTTGATTTGGTTGAGAGGAATCTTACATATATACATTTGATTGCATAAGAAGCGGCTTTACATATATACATACTTTACGTTATTACAGAACACATGAAAGCACAGATGAAAGCACTATCTTGGAATCACTATTAAGGCCAGACAGAGAGTAGTGGAAGACAGACTGGAAACTTGTAGAAAAGTACCAGTAGTCTAATCACTAGTACTCCTGCATGGGTAGCTACTGAATGAGACAGCAGAGAGAATCTCTCTGTGTAAAACAGAGAGAACAGACAGAAGGAGAGGAGAAATTCCTGTCCCTGTCTGATGAGCTGCCCAGCGAAAAGAGGGGAATTATTCAAAGGAAAAAACTCTACACTGGAATGAAAGGCTAGAGAAAACTCTGCAATGATATGGTACCACTCATTCAGGGGAAACCCTGGATGAGAGGGTAGAGAAACAGGAGCTGAAGGGTGACTTACCATGTGGTAAGTTTGCTGAAGGAAAAAATGTTCATGTTGGGACAGAAAAACTATCATGGGATAGTTGTTAACTTCTCTTCTTGGTAGGAAGAAGAGGAGAAATCTGTGACCCATAGACATGAATATCCTGACAGCTCAGCATATCTAGGAGGAAAAAGATGTCCTGAAGAAAAGAAACCATGTGTAGAGCTTTGAAATAAAAAACAGTGAACAACTTCTGCTAAAAAGAAGTTAACTGTAGGTTGCAAACTTCAGGAACCTATGGTTGCTGGGTTTGTTTAGCCTGGCTAGAATTTGGATTCTTCAAACCAGGACGAGGTGTCCCCTGTTTGGGAACATCTGGATGATGGGCAGGAGAAGAGTGAAACCTTCTCTTCCTAGGAAAAGAAGGTTTGGTAGGACATTTCCTACCTACTGGGAAAGGAGAAGGCTTAGAATGGTCCCCAGAACCAGGGAAGTCAGTGGAGCAATGAGCAACCTGACGTAAAGCCTCCCTATTGAAGAGATTTTCTCCAGGACAAGGAGAATTACCCAGTCTGTGTTGTGCCCATCTGCTCAAGTCTGAAGCCTGGAGCCAGGCTCTACGTCGTGCTCCTATGGCTATAGCAGAGGTTCTGCTAACAGACTCAAAAGAGTCTAGAGAAGCACGAGAAAGAAACCAAGAGATATTCTGGCTATGACTAAGAAGTAAGGAATAGTCTTCAGCCTTGGGCTCTGATAGAAAAGGAGTCAAAAGAGAAAATCTCTTTGTGACCTCCTGGAGAAATAGACTCATATAAAAAATATAAGAGATAATCCTTGTTGCCAGCATAGATGTTTGGAAGGTTTGACGTCCAAAGGCATAAAGTGCTCTAGATGCACGACCTGGCGGATAAGAAGAATGCTTCTTCTTGCTTTTCACCTTCCTCATTGCTGATTCCACTACAATGGAATGATGGGGAAGTTGAGTCCTTTGAAACCCTGGAGAGGGGGGCACCTGATACAGAACATCAGTTGCTGTAGAAGGTGAGGAAACCCTTAAAGGTGTTTCCCATATTCTCAGAAGATCCTGCAAAGAATGATGTAAAGGAAGCATTATATTTTCCTTTTCTGCAGGAGAGCCTTGAGTAGGATCACAGCCAGGGATAGGAATAGCAAGGAATGTTGCCATGTCAAGGAGAAATTTCTGAAAAGAAGGATCTCCAATGGGAACTATCCCTGGGTAGGCTAAAGATGAAGCAGCAGCCTGGGCACCAGAGGAGGTACTGGTCCGGTGCAGAAAAAGAGCCGCACTAGATGGATAGTGGTACTGGCAGTCACGATTTGAGACCGGCAGAACTGCATCGTCCATGCCAGGTATCAACTTCTAAACTAGGTATAGAAAGGAGCGATCCTGATGAAAAAAGCATGGAAGTGGCTTGACCCGATGTCACTGCAGGAATCGACATTGATACCGATACCGGTAGCTGTGTCAGAATCGGAGGCGATAACGCCCTCGAAGCAGATATCGGAGGCTGCTCAAGCGGTACCAAGGCAACCAGAAACCCTTGGTGAGTATCCTTGGTATTGCGTATCCGGAATCGATAAGGGTCGGTTCCGAGACGCGTCGGTACCCAGTCTTCTAGACTAGATATCGATTCCAGACTCGGCATCGAAGGGAGCGAGTCTATCGATGCATGTCTAGAGGGTACCGATGTCGGTGGTGGTATCGGCGATGCTGTCGATACTGGAAAGTCAATCTGGAATGTATCGACCGGTCCCGAAGGTACCGAGGACACCAGATGACGATCCCTGGCGAAGAGTGGATTACTCAACACCGGTGCCGATGCCGGGGTATCGGTACCGCTCGAAGCGGATGCTACCACCGAGCATGGCTCAGATACTAGAAAGTCAAACTGGGACGTATCGATCGGTCCCGAAGGTACCGAGGACGCCAGATGACGATCCCCGGTGAAAAGTGGATCACTCAACACCGGTGCCGATGCTGGGGTATCGGTACCACTCAAAGCGGATGCCACCATCAAGCATGGCTCAGGTATGTTCTGTGAGGGGTGAGCCCCAGGAACAACCTGAAACCCCTGAAATGCTTTGGAGACCGAAGACTCCCGCCGGGGTTTTGAAGCCAATAGGGTCTTGAGGGCAAGGCCGGAGCCGTCAGATTGGCTAGTCTTAACAGACTGTTTGTGGGTTACCTGATCCTGTAGAGAAGAATTGGTCGGTGCCCTGACACTGGAAGGGAACTCGGTATCGAGGGGAACTCGAAATGGAAAATCTCTTTCTCATAAAATTGTAGCCTAATGGCTCCGGAGGAAAAGGGTCAGGACCCAAACAGGTTAGACACCAGGCATTGTCTAAAAAGAAAACTGTATTTCCACAGTTAAGGCACTTCTTAGGAGAAGAAGGCTTCATGATGGAGAGGCCTTACAGGCCCAAAAATTTAAGACAGAAACTGAGGGAAAACTCTCCCTGAGTTTGAGAAAAAGAAAAGAAAAAAACCCACCGGCGGTACCGGTGGAGGCGGGAAAAACAGCCGCGACCACAAGAAAACAAAAAAATTAAGAATTAAAAAAGAAATTTTCTGCGGTGACAGGAGTACGTCCTGCCGGCTCCGCGGAAAAACGAAAACTGAGGAGAGACAGTTGGAAAGGCGGGAAGGCAGCACGCAGGCGCTGTGAGATGCTCCCAAAAGCTTTCTGATTGGATGCTGGGGAGCGGTCCCGCGCAGGCTCTGTCGGTACCGACATACCCATATGTGAAGACTCATTCCTGCTTGTTCCTAGAGATTGGCTTTTCTTACTGTTTGAGAAAGATCTCTGGTCTTCATTGTTGTGAAAATGGAATAGGGACAAAATGTGACCATTTTAAACATTAGAGCCATCATTCATTGGCTGATTCTAGTCATGTGGGGATGGGTGAAGAAAGCCCCCAGGTAGGTGATACATTAAATACCTTTATGGAAATGGGTAATAGGGGTAACATATGGAAAGCAGTATGTATAAATGCCGGTAGCATGGGAAATAAGATCCATGATGTTGAAGCTTTGGTGGGAGTGGCTGACTTGGATTTAGTGGCAGTTACAGAAACATGGTTCACAGAAAACCATGATTGGGATGTAACTATACCTGGTTATACTTTATTCAGAAAGGACAGGGTAGGAAGAAGGGGAGGAGGAGTGGCATTATATGTAAAAACTACTATTAAAGCTTTGGAATTACAGAGCTTAAAAGGGAGAGAGGAGGCACTGTGGGTTAAAATAGAAAGAGGGAAAGAGAAATCTATTTGCATTGGTGTGATATACAGACCTCCCTCACAAGAAGAAGAGGTGGACAGAGAGTTAATTGAAGACATACGCAGCATTGCTAGGAAAGGGGAAGTGCTACAGATTGGAGATGTCAATATGCCAGATGTTGATTGGCACATTCCTGCTGCAGTATCATTTAGAAGTAAGGAGATCCTGGATTCTCTACAGGGAGAACTATTCAGGCAATTGGTAACAGAACCCACACATGAAGGGGCCATACTGGACTTGGTGTTTACCAATGGTGAAAGTGTTTCTGATGTTGTAGTGGGAGATCATTTGCATCCAGTGATCACCAGATGGTGTGGTTCAGTATTAGGACTAGGGCTGTTAGAATCCATTCAAAGGTGAGGATCTTAGACTTTAGGAAGACTAACTTTGCCAAGATGAGCCAATACCTCAGGGAGTCGTTAGTGGGATGGGAACAGCTGGGGGATGTAGAAAAACAGTGGGCAAAACTGAAAGGGGATATTTTAAGGGCAACCAACCTTTTTGTTGAAATGGTAAATAAAGGTAAAAGGAAAAGGAGACCACTATGGTTTTCGAAAGACGTAGCTGAAAAAGTGAAGAAAAAGAGGGAGGCCTTCATGAAATACAACATATCACAGACAGAGGAAGACAGGCATCTGTATTTGGAAAAACTTAGAGAAGCTAGCAAAGTAGTCAGGAAGGCAAAGATTCAAAAGGAGGAGGAAATAGCCAATGCAATAAAATGGGGGGATAAGACATTTTTCAGATATATTAGTGAGAAGAGGAAAGGCAAAAGTGGTATTGTCAGACTCAAGGGTGCAGGGGGGGAATATGTAGAAGCTGATAAGGATAAAGCGGAATTGCTTAACAAATATTTCTGTTCTGTGTTCACAGATGAAGAACCAGGAGCAGGACCTCAGAAAACACCCACAAACAAGAACAGAAGCGAGGGAAATTTTGAACAATTTTCAGAAGACTGTGTTCGTGAGACACTAGCTCAACTTAAAGAAGACAAAGCGATGGGACCGGATGGGATACACCCTAGAATACTGAGGGAACTTGGGGACGTTCTAACAGCTCCACTGACTGACCTTTTCAATGCCTTGCTGGAATCGGGAGTGGTGCCAAAGAACTGGAGAGAGGCTCATGTGGTGCCTTTACACAAAAGCCGAAGTAAGGATGTGGTTGAAAACTACAGGCCGGTTAGTTTAACTTCGGTGGTGAGTAAATTATTGGAAACGCTGCTGAAAGAGAAAATAGTGAGGTTTCTGGAGTCCAGAGGATTACAGGATCCGAGGCAGCATGGATTCACCAGAGGCAGGTCTTGTCAGACAAATCTGATTGATTTCTTTGACTGGGTGACCAGGGAGTTGGACAGAGGGAGAGCCCTAGATGTGGTGTATTTAGATTTCAGTAAAGTCTTTGACACTGTTCCTCACAGGCGACTTATAAACAAACTGAGCACCCTAGGGATGGGCCCTAAAGTTACTGCTTGGGTTAGAAATTGGTTGGGTGGGAGGCGACAAAGAGTATATGTAAATGGAGCTCACTCTGAGGAGAAGGATGTTATCAGTGTTGTGCCCCAGGGATCTGTCCTTGGTCCGATTCTTTTTAACATCTTTGTTAGTGATATAGTGGAAGGGCTGTCGGGTAAGGTTTGCCTCTTTGCGGATGATACCAAAATCTGCAGTAGACACCCAGGAAGGTGTAAATTTATTATTTATTATTTATTTATTAACAGCTTTTATATACCGCACTTTTGTCATCAGCGCGGTTTACATTTTAACAACTTTGTACTTAAGCATTAAACATGTCAAGTTTACAAGTAACAGGAAATGAACATGGATAACAGGGATTAAGAATAACAGATATTCTCAACTATTTACAATATATTCACAAATGTTTGAATAACATGAGGAGGGATCTAGCTAAGCTTGAAGAATGGTCTAGAATCTGGCAGCTGGGATTTAATGTTAAAAAATGTAAGGTCATGCATTTGGGCTGCAGCAATCGAAGGGAGCAATATAGTATAGCGGGTGAAGTACTTTTGTCCACTAAAGAAGAGCGGGACCTAAGCATGGTTGTGTCTGCTGATCTTAAAGTAGCTAAACAGGTAGAAAAGGTGATGGCAAAAGCTAGAAGGATGCTTGGGTGCATACAGAGAGGAATGGCTAGCAGAAAAAAGGAGGTGATAATGCCTCTGTATAAGTCTTTGGTGCAACCTCATTTGGAGTATAGTGTGCAATTCTGGAGACCGCACCTTCAAAAGGATGTGAACAGGATGGAGTCGGTGCAGAGAGTGGCTACTAAAATGATTAGTGATCTTCATTATAAAGCATATGAGGACAGACTGAAGGATCTTAATATGTACACCTTAGAGGAAAGGCGGGATAGAGGTGATATGATTGAGATGTTTAAATACCTCCGTGGCATAAATGTTCAGGGAAAGAGCCTCTTTCAATTGAAAGCAAGTTCTGCTACGAGTGGACATGGGATGAGGGTGAAGGGAGATAGATTCAGGAGTGATATGAGGAAATATTTCTTTATGGAAAGAGTGGTGGATCCGTGGAATAGTCTCCCAGTGGAGGTGGTAGAGATGAGGACAGTAACTGAATTCAAAAAAGCATGGGACAAACACAGAGGATCTCTTAAGGTAAAAAAGGGACTGTTTTAGTTGTTGATATGGAAGGACAGACTAGATAGGCCATGCGGTCTTTTTCTGTCGTCATATTTCTATATTTCTATGTGAATAATGACAATTGATCACACGAGCATCTAATCTTATTGCAAAGGGAACATGGTTCTTCTGTTCAAACGGATTTGAATTGTTTATAAGGGTGCCAATAATTACATCCTTAATAACGAAAGACCACTGTCCATCTCACAAGTAATATCCAAAAACAAAAGAGATAAACGCCTTGTGTCTCAGCATTACTATTTTTGTCAGAGATATTACCTTGAGTAGAACCATCCACTCTTATAGTTTTGTTTTGGTTTTTTTTGTGCCATCAACTCAGTGTTGACTCATAGCGACCCAGCTACCTCTGGGTTTTCTTGGCAATGTATCACCGGAAGTAGATTGCCAGCCTTTTCTTCCGAGGCAATGGAGGGTAAAGTGACTTGCCCAAATTCACAAGGAGTGCCAGTGGGAATCGAACCCTTCATCTTCTGGGTATGAGGCAGTTGCTCTAACCACTAGGCTACTCCTCCTCCTTTTATTTGTTTTTAAGAAGGGAATCCCCCTCAGCATTAAAATTCCAATGATAATACCACAATTATCCTGAAATTTAGCAGTATTGAATCACTTATCTCTACATAATGTAGCGCGACAAGTCCTTCGGGAATAGTTTTAAAGCCCGGTGTCATTCAACACCATTCAATCATCTTTCATTCACCGCTGGTCGAAAGGAAATGACGTCTGAATTCATTGTACACCACGTCGTCGTGTTTCAAGCCATGACTCTCTAGGCCCTTCTTCCTGCATCATACATCACTAACCCACACACTTCCCCTCCTCTCTTTAAAGGGAATCCACCATCAGCTGATTTTCCAACCGAGCCACCATGGATTATGATCCAAAACTCCACCAATCAAGAGCCTGATTCAGCCCCTTTGGGGTAATCGTCTGCAACCAGTAAATCCAAGCCTGTTCTTTAACTCTTTTTGTGCTGAATTAAAATTTTTACATTTGTTCCCAGTGCTGAATTGTTTTACAAAAAATGAGTTATTTTTGCTAAATGTGCAAGTGTTGTTTGTAATCAGTCCTGACACAAACAGTAATGGTATCAACATATATGTCTAAAACTAATGTTCAGTGTTAAGAATCTAAGAAATTTAGCCAACCAATGTCTAACCATATCACTGCAATGTTTGTTTTAGATTTGATAATTGTGAAGCATGTGGTAACGTTCAAAGCATGTGGCAGCATGCATTGGGTCACCACACTGCTTACAATAAGTGTTGCACTGATGACGCTTAGTTTGTCTATTGCTGCAGACGACATGGTCTGGTTTTTATTTCTTATCCTCATAAGCAGCAGGGAAATGCCGACCAATCATCCTGGCTGGAATGTCATCCTTGCATTTTCGTCCTCGAGCAGGGATCTGAACTGGAACATAATCTGACAATAAACCATTGACAACCTGCTGACGAAAATTAGCCGCGGTCAATGGTTAACCCTGGTTATGCTGTTTGTACAGTATGTAATCATTTGTAAGTGATACGTCACGTATGCGATGATAGACAACGTGGTACCACTTCAAAGACTTGTGGCTGTAAGCATATGACCCGAGCATCTGGTCGAGACGATCAACGCCAGCCATTTTCATATTGTATTCTTCGATTACAACAGGCTTATCTAGCAATCATCCTTCTGGTTTCCCTTTTTCTCGAATGACTATCATATGTGTTGTTAGTGTGAACTGTTGATAATGCTGTCACTCGTTTGACATCATGCCAAGCTACAGCAACCAAATTATCTGCCCGAACAAACAATGGGTCATCACCACGTTTCAGTTTCTCTGGTCGTAGTTGCAGAGGCATGTTCTTTCTGTTTATTCTTACAGTGCCACATGCACCAATGACTTTGTTCTGCAATTGTATGAACAGGTCTGGTGACGTGTAAAAATTGTCCATAAGAACATAAGATATGCCATACTGGGTCAGACCAAGGTCCATCAAGCCCAGTATTCTGTTTCCAACAGTGGCCAATCTAGGTCATATGTACCTAGCAGTTTCCCCAAGAGACACAAGTTCCACAATGCTTGAACTGGGTCAAGCATTGATATCTTCGGTCACTTCTTAATAATGGTTTATGGACCTTTCCTCCAGGAACTTGTCCAAACCTTTTTTAAACCCAGCTACACTAACAGCCTTTACTACATCCTCCTGTAACAAATTCCACAGTTTGATTACACGTTGAGTGAAAAAATATTGTCCATCATTCTCGTAGCCATCAAGCAACTGCAGAACTACTTGACTGGTCAATGGAGAGTCCTGCCTGGGAAAAGATGTTGTGCCAGTGTAGGTTATTATTTTCAAGCAGTATCCAGTATTGGCTTCAGCTAGAACAAAATCCTTTATACCATATTTCGTTGGCTTGTTTGGCATATATTGACGGAAATACAATCTCCCCTTATACTTTATCATTGATTCGTTAATGGACAGGTCACGGCCAGGTTGGTAGCAGGCGCAATATGTTGGTGATTAATGTCGATCAGTGGCTGAACTTTGTATAAGGGGTTGTAGCCAGGTTCACCCCTGACAACTTGCTGGTCATTATTACAGAAATGCACAAAACTCTGAATCAAAATGTAACGGTCACGTGACATGACACGCCCAAAGCCACCTGGAGAAATGTCACGCGTGGACTAGTGCTCTTTGTAATTGAAATGCCAGTACATACCCATCTCTATTTGCAGACCAACACAGCCTTTCAATTCATCTTTTGTTGTTACTTTCCATTTCCTAAAATGTGACTTTGGTGACATTTCACACCCTTGTTCAAGATAACGTTCGGCATATCTATTCGTCTCTTCAGCCAACAGTTCGAAGACAGTCTCTGGGAAAAATAGCTTGAAGTAGTCAACAGGTCTATAGTCAGTTGTATCAACTAAAACACCACGTCGCCTGGAAAAGTCTGGTAGCCATGACGGCTCATATATATCTATATCTGGATAGTCATCCCATGCAATGGCACATGTTCTACACTTTCATTTGTTTGGATAGCAGCCTCATGTTCACTTTCAGTTTCTACATCACCAGCCTCAAAATCGATGTCTGATGTCAGAGTCTGAATCAGCAACAATATTCAACATATCCTGAACAAAAAACTTTCTTTTACTATTTGTTTTGGATGCATTCCACTACACGACATCACTGTAAAAGTACACTTCACAATGCCATAAATGTTCACTAGCATGCTCACCAGTGCGCATGTGCAGGGGAACTAAGCCAGATTACTACTTACAGAGCATAGCTGTACCAGACTACGGATGGCTATGCACATGCCAGGCGACTTTTGTTGACTAATAGCCATCTAACAGCACCCTACCTCTAGATGTCGACTTTAGTCGACGTCAGCACCTGACCCCTAGCGTCGACTTTTGTCGACATCCGCACTAAAAGAGTTAAACTGCAGATAAGATAAACTATCACCTCCCCGGGGCAATTCAGGAACAAAATCAATAATTCGCCAAACCAAATCCTGAAAAGAATGGCGATGTTGCTGGCAATGTGCCACCACCAGAGCTGCACTTACATTGGTGTTAATCCGAGAACGATGCTTTTGTAAACATTTTCTAATATGGCGTGATGTGCGTAACACAAAGTTTCTGACAAGGGCAGCATAAGATATATACTACAAAACGACTTGAGCACGTTGTGTAATGTGTACTAGTATAGCCTGCCTGTCTCCGGATGAGTCCACAATGCCCCTTCCCATGTAGTAGCACAAAAATCACAATGTCCACATTTATAATGACCCTGAGGTGAAGAAAATTCAAAGGCTTGAGAGCTATATACTAATTGATCAGCAAGATTACTTCCCCTTTGAAAAGCCATCATCAATGGCTTCTGAAAACAAGAGTATAATGACAATAACGACCAATTTTTCTTTAGGATCTGCAGCACCGTAGAGGCATTAGACAAAAGGTAAAACGCCTACATATGAAGAAACAGCATAGTTACTCACCTGTAACAGGTGATCTCCGGGAACAGCAGGAATTTAGTCCTCACATATGGGTATCGTCGGTACCGATGGAGCTCGCGCGGGAACGCTCCCCAGCGTCCAATTAGAAAGCTTTTGGGAGCATCCCATAGCGCCTGCGTGCTGCCTTCCCACCTTTCCCAACTGCCTCTCTCCAGTTGAGTTTTAAAGCTGAGACAAAGAGAGAGAGAGGGAAAGGAAAGAGATAGAGAGATACAACTCCTAGGGGAGGTGGGTGGGTTGTGAGGACTAAATTCCTACTGTTCCCGGAGATCACCTGTTACAGGTGAGTAACTATGCTATCTCCAGGAACAAGCAGTAATGTAGTCATCACATATGGGGACTCCCTAGCTTTAGGTGCCAGGGAGAGACCCCAGAAGTTGTGTGTCCCTGAACAGGGCTCCACTTCCTCCCATGGATCTCTGGCATCCTACCAGGAATGGTGGGTAGGAGTTTATTAGGTATGGAACAGATGTTGGAGAACAGCCTGACCAAACTAGGCATCCCGGAGGGAGTCCTTGTCCAAGCAGTAATGGGCTCTAAAGGTATGAACCGAGGCCCAAGTGGCTGCTCGACAGATGTCATCGATAGACACAGAGTGCAGATGAGCCATTGAGGCTGCCATGGCTCTCACATTGTGAGCTGTGACATGGCCCCCCAGAGAAAGATTCTTACTCTGATAGGCGAAGGAAATACACTGAGCAATCCAGTTAGACAGTGTTCTCTTGCAGACTGGAAGTCCCAAATGAGAAGGATCAAAAGCAACAAAGAGTTGAGAGGACTTTCTATGTTCCGGTGTTCTTTGTAAGTAAAAGGCTAAAGCTCTTTTACAGTCCAAGGTATGAAGATTCCTCTCAGCATTTGATGCATGAGGCCTTCGAAAAAACACAGGTAGGTAGACCGCTTGGTTCAGATGAAAAGGCGAGACCACCTTTGGCATAAAGTGTGAATGAGTCCTAAGGACTACCTTGTCATGATGGAACCTTGCATAAGGTGGATCAGCTACTAGCGCTTGCAACTCACTAATGCGGCGTGCCGATGTGATTGCAATGAGAAAGAAAACCTTCCAAGAAAGGAATTTCAGAAAGGTAGTGGCTAAAGGTTCAAAAGGTGGCTTCATGAGCTGCCCAAGGACCAGGTTTAAGTCCCATGCCACCGGTGGTGGTCTAATGGGAGGCTTAGTTAAAAGAAGGTCTCTCATAAATCTTGCTATAAGAGGATGAGAGGAAATAGGCTGTCCATTTAGAGGCTTAAAGGAAGCTGCAATAGCACTCAAATGGACTCTTACTGAATTAGTCTTAAGACCTGCATTGGATAAATGAAGGAGATACTCCAGCAATGATTCCAGAGGTATCGCAAGGTGGTTAAGAGCCTTTTGTGAACACCATATGGTAAACCTTTTCCACTTGAAAGCATAAGAGCGTCTTGTGGAAGGTTTCCTGGAAGCAAGAAGAATATTTTTTACTTGCTGAGAGATATTAAGATCATGGAGATCTAGGCCTTCAGCAACCAAGCCCTGAGATGTAGAGATTGGGAATTGGGATGCCATAACATTCCGTCCTCCTGGGATAGGAGATCTGGAGCAGACCCTAACTCCAGGGAGGGAGCTTGAGAGAGATGTAGAAGCAGAGGGTACTACACTTGCCGTGGCCAATGTGGAGCTATGAGAATCATATGTCCTCTGACTCTCTGAAGCTTGAACAGGGTTTTGGGAATTAGGGGAATGAGTGGAAAGGCATACAGGAAGTCTTGACCCCAGTAAAGGAGGAAAGCATCCCTGGCCTGAGCCCCCTGAGCCAGAATTCTGGAACAGAACCGGGAAAGTATGGCATTCCACGGACTTGCAAAGAGGTCTATGTCCGGGGTTCCCCAAAGTTGAAATATCCTGATCACCTGGTCTGCATGCAGAGACCACTCATGTGGAAGCAGAACTCGACTGAGTCTGTCTGCCCAAAAGTTTTGAATGCCTGGAAGATACACTGCCAGAAGATGAATCTGATGCTCTCTGGCGAGGGCCCATAGTCATAAAGCTTCGTTGCAAAGCGACAGAGAGCCTGTTCCCCCTTGCTTGTTCACATAGAACATGGCTACTTGATTGTCCATATGAATGAGGACTGTCTTGTAGCTGAGCAGGGTGTGGAACACTCGCAGAGCAAGAAAGATTGCTCTGAGCTCCAAGAGATTGATATGTAGATAACTCTCCTGTGGAGACCAGGTGCCCTGGGTGGAGAGGTCTTACAGATGAGCTCCCCAACCCATTGGAGAAGCATCTGTTGTGAGAGTTGCTTGAGGTAAGGGTTGTTGAAAAGGGGACCCCAGCAACAGGTTTTGAGTGGACTTCCACCACTGGAGGGACAAAATAAGGTGACTTGTGTTTGCTATTTTGTCTGACAGGCATCCTGATGCCTGGGTCCATTGGGTGGATAAAGTCCACTGAGCTGCCCTCATATGGAGGCGAGCATAGGGAACCACATGCACGGTGGATGCCACGTGGCCTAGTAGTTTTAACATTTCTCGAGCAGTTAGATGAGGCTTTAGCACTGCTTGAGAAGCTAACTGCACCAAGCGAAGGCAACGGGCCTGGGGGAGATAGGCCCTTGCCTTTGTGGTATCCAGGAAAGTTCCTATGAATTCTAAAGACTGAGTGGGAGTCAGACTGGATTTTGGGATGTTTATTACCAGCCCTAAATACTGAAGGATACGCATTGTGCAGGATAGAGAAGTCCTGGCCTCTGACTCTGTTGGGGCTCGAATGAGCCAGTCGTCTAAGTAAGGGAAGACGAATATCCCTAGAGTGCGGAGAAATGCTACTACAACAGCCATGCATTTCGTGAACACCCTTGGTGCTGAGGCCAGACCAAAAGGAAGCACCCTGTATTGGTAGTGCTTTCCCTGAAAAAGGAACCGAAGGAACCTTCTGTGAGTTGGATGGATGAGAACATGGGTGTACACATCCTTGAGATCTACAGAAAAAAGCCAATCCTGACTCTGAAGGTATGGGAGCAGAGATCCGAGAGAAATCATTTTGAATTTCTCCTCGACTAGGAATTTGTTCAGTTCTCTGAGGTCTAAGATAGTTCTGTAACCCCCTGTTTTCTTTGGAATAAGAAAATAAGGGGAATAGAACCCTGTACCCTGTTGATGAAGGGGTGCTTCTTCTATTGCCCCTTGGGCAAGAAGGATAGCTACCTTCTAACCTAACAGGTTGATGAGAGAGGTCGGAGAATTGAACTGCTTTACTATTGAGTGAGGGGGCATGCTTGAAAAATGAAGCTTGTACCCCTCCTTTATGATGGAGAGTGTCCAATGCTCTGCTGTTATTTGCCCCCGTTTGGGGGCAAAATGACATAACCTTCCTGGAATGGTGGAAGGTTCTGGTTCCCCGAGAACCAGGAAGGCTAAGTTCTCTAGATGAGAGTCAAAGGCCCTGCGAAGGCTGAGCCTGCTGGGCCGGTTGAGGCCTAGCAGCCTTTACTTTCTTCTGTTTGGGTGGTTGCTGACCTTTACTGGCAAGCTGACCTGCAGAACGTCCCTGCTGAACACAAGCATAACAAAGAAGAATCTAAAAATTCTTCAAATGGCCCAAAATGTTACCACAAGAATAATTTTCAAAGCCAAGCTAACTGACCACATTACCCCGATCCTATTCTCTCTACATTGGTTACCTATCTCCAGCAGGATTCAATATAAAATACTGTTGACCACCTTCAAATAAATTAATTAATAAGACTGCCCCATCATACCTATCCACACTTATTCATAGCCCTCCTGAAAACATTATACGATGAAGAAGAAACCTTAATACTATCATAGTGCCTGACCTAATAAGGAAGACAAAACATACAACAAGCAACAGTGTCTTCTCATTTGTAGCACCAATCTTATGGAACAACCTCCCAGATCAATTAAGAGAGATAAAAGATCTACAAAAATTCCGAAAGGACCTAAAAACATATCTGTTCACTCAACACTACTCCAACACAGAGAGGCAGTTGGGAAAGGCGGAAAGGCAGCACGCAGGCGCTGTGGGATGCTCCCAAAAGCTTTCTGATTGGACGCTGGGGAGCATTCCCATGCGGGCTCCGCTGGTACCGACGACAGCCATATGTGATGACTACATTCCTGCTTGTTCCTGGAGACTGCTCTTACCTGACGTAACGAGCCTGTGGAAACATCATCCCACCAATCAGGATGATTAAAACGAGCTCTCCTATATGCCAGCTGAAATGTACGAGCAGGGTAGCCTCTAGCTTCTATAATCAATATGTACAAACTTAAATGAATAATCATTCCATTCCTATGCATTGATACCCTACTTGTATATAGTTACAACTGTTTTAGAGACAGTACTTCTGTTTTAGAGACAGTACTTCTGTTTAAATTGTAATACAGTGTTAGTTGATTTACTGAATCATTCTGTTTAACCTTTAAACCCTTTGTTGCACAAGTTAAGATGTTCTATGTAAAAAGTTATAATTGTTCTATGTAAAACAAGCTCTGCATTGTTAATTGTTGTTAATTGTACACCGCAACTGATCGCTGGAAGATGCGGTATATAAATAAGTGTTAAATAAATAAATAAATAAAAAAATAAATAAAATAGCTTTCAATCGCAATCTTAAATCATCAGCATGTAATTTAAATTGTTCAATAGTAGAACATATGCGACGTAGCCGAAGAAATTGTCCAACTGATAATCCTTTACGTAAAGGTTTAGGATGATAACTGGTAAAATGTAGAAGCGTATTACGCTGGACCGGTTTCCTGTACAATGCTGAAAATAATCTCGTGTCTTGCTTATACACACACACATCCAGGAACTCAATAGTGTGAGAATTATAAGTAACAGTAAACTGTAAATCTTCATTTAAAGTATTAATCCAGGAGCGAAACTCCAACAGTTGCTTCTCAGACCCCATCCAAATGAAGAAAATGTCGTCCAGAAAACGTACCCAGTGTTTGATATAACAAAACCAAACCGACGGGTAAATGTGTTCTTTTTCAAACTGAGCAACAAATAATGTGGCAATCGATGGCGCCACTGTAGCACCCATTGCCACTCAGTGTAGCTGAAGATAATACTCCTCTTTAAACTGGAAGAAAGTTTTCCTTAACACGAGATTTAATAACTGCAGAACAAACTCCTTAGGCATACGTGAAGGCAATTGTAAAGGCAGATTCTGTACCATGTCCTGGCAATGTCCCAGTTTTTAGACTATTTCCTACTCTTTCCTTTTTTAATTGGTCTTGTTTTATTTGATTCTTTTATACGTCAAATATGTATGCATATATAGTCCAAAGCCATTTCACTGGCCCTTTTTTTAAGGAGATATTGGACATTAAGGAGTTGAACTGCAAGGGTGACAATAATGTTGACCACAACTATACACATATATATATACACTGATTTGCTGTCACACAGTGATTAAGAAACTGTACCTCGTAAATTGCCCTTCACTCTCCTCTCACAATCACAGAAACAGAGAAGGCCAACACAGATATAGATACATGCACACAATCGTGCACCCATGTGGGTACATATACATGCATGCAATCATGCACACACACACAGAGACAACCTAACAGCAAACACACACCTACCAAACAAAACATGTAAACATACAAAATAGATGTATGCATCCCCTCCCTCCCGACATGTGAAAAACACAAACAAAACAGACATATGCAGAAAGGCAACCCAGATACAAGCATAGACTTGAGAGATTGTGCTTCCACACACACACACACGCACACTCATTCTCAGCCTGAGGAGCTGAAAGGAATTCCATTAGGCATGCTCTGCGTGCTTTCTCAGCTTGCTTAATTTAACATCTCTATAAAAACAAATGGGATAAGGCAATCTGGGAAATGTCTGTCTTTTCCTACCTTTTACCTGCATTGTTTTGTACGTGTTGAGGGAATCTGGGTGTGGTAGACTGTAGATTTCAACATTTCCACTTGAGAACGCAGCTGCCAGGAGACCCAGTCGTGGCATTTGGGGATTCTATGAAGAAAATTCAATAAAAGAACTTAACATTTATAGAAGTAAAGACCTTCTCTGACTTTAGCTGTGGGATTTCTTTTTTTAAGATATGCTAGTGACAAGAGGAAGTGCAAAAGTGGCACAGTGAGACTCAAGGGTGAGTGAGTAGAATATGTAGAGACTGATGAAGGGCTGAGAGTGTGATGTCAAGATCTTGAACGATTTTCAGAAGACTGTTTGCAAGGAGCTGGCTAAACTAAAAATAGACAAAACTAAGGGGCTGGATGGGATATATCTGAGAATACTGAAGGAATTTAGCAAATATTCTGGCAGCTCCGTTGTATGATCTTTTCAGTGCTTCTTTAGAGTCTTAAGTGGATCCAGAGGACTGGAGATGGAGAAATTTCACTTACCGTTGATTTCTTTTCCTGGAATCCTGTTAGACCATTTCAGACTAGTGGGTTGTGTCCCCCTTGTTGACAGAGAAAATAACAGAAGGTTCAGCAACCTAGTCCTGGCATATATAGTAGTTCCCCTAGGGGTCACCTTCAGTATATCCCTGGAAAAGCAGAGGAACTAGACTGTTCCAATGGCAATAAAGTACAACAGATTCTGAATTACAAGCAGCACAATGGTGCAACTATATACAAAAAGCTCATAGGAGCATCCAGATATAACAGCACCATTAGGCAAACCAGAACAGCCAAAGAAGTTTAGGCTCTGCTGAGAAGGCTGTCCAAGAAACCACAAAAGTGGATGGGTCCTGGACTGGTCTAGCAGGATTCCAGGAAATGAAATTAACAGCAAGTGAAATTTCTCCTTCCAATTCATCCTGCTAGATCAGTCCAGACTAGTGGGAAGTACCAGAGCTGCACCACCCCAGGGCGGTAAGAGACAGCTGCCAATACTACGCTGGCCCCCGAAGCTTGCAGACTCTCATGCCTGTAGATTGAGGCAGTAATGGCGAGCAAAGGTAAAGAGAGAGAACAAGGTTACCGCTTGACAGATGTCGAGAGAGTTCACGTGTGACTATTCTGCCCAAGAAGTTGCTTGTGCAAGCGTGAAGTGAGCCCAAAGCCTGAGGTGCACAGGTTTACCCCGCAGAATGTATGCAGACTCAATGGTGTGCTTAATACAGCATGCAATTGTCAGTTTTGATGGCGCAAGATCTTTGGAAAGTCCTGCAAAGAGAACAAAAGGTCAGTATTCCGAAACAAATTTGTTACTTCAAGGTAACGGCAGAGTACTCTACTGACATCAACCGCCCAGAGCATTCTGTTGCTGGCTGAGCGGTCATCCTGAGGAAATGATGGGAAGAAAAGACCTATAAATGAAAGGATGAAACCACCTTCAGCAAGAAGGAAGAGACCGGCTGCAGGGTGACCCCTTCCGGGGAAAACCTAAGGAAAGGGTCTCGACAAGAAAGGACCTGCAGCTCTGAAATGCGTCTGGCAGACAAGGAATGCCGCTTTGAAGGTGAGATCCTTGATGGTGGCCCCCTTAAGGGGATCAAAGAGGCCGCATCAGGCTTTTGAGTACCATAGACAGGTCCCACGGCAGGACGACCGGTCGAAGTGGTGGGTGCAAGGAATGTGCACCCCTAAGGAAACAGACAACATCTGCATGGAAAGCAATAGATCATCCCGAGATGGGCCTGCGGAAGAAAACAAGGGCCATGATATGCACCCTAAGAGAACTGACGGCTAAGCCCTTATCATATCATAAGATCATAAGATGTGTCATACTGGGTCAGACCAAGGTCCATCAAGCCCAGTATCCTGTTTCCAATGGTGGCCAATCTAGGTCATACGTACCTACCAGTTTTCCCAAAAGATACAGGTTCCACAATGCTTGTACTGGGTCAAGCATCGATATCCTCGGTCTCTTCTTAATAATGGTTTATGGACCTTTCCTCCAGGAACTTGTCCAAAACCTTTTTCAATATCTGTCCCGTAGGAAGGCCAAAATGTCTGGAATCTGAGCCCGCCAGGGAGACAGTTTCTTTTGGGATGACCAGATCTCAAAGAGATGCCAGACACAGGCATAAGCCATGAAGGTGGAAGGGCGGCATGCCTTAAGTAGTGTGTTCACCACTGGGGTCGAGTAACCCTTATGAACTACTGTAACCATTGCCATTCAAGAGCCAGGCCATAAGCGAGTAGGGGGTTGGATCGCTCATCCACATGGACCTTACTGCAGAAGGCCTCGAAGGGAGAAGACGGATAGGGGGTTCCTACTATGGGAAGCCATATTAGACCTAGTCCTTAGTGGAACACCAGATCTAGTGCAAGAGATAAGGGTGTTGGGGCCACTTGGCAATAGTGATCATAGCATGATTGCCTTTGATTTAATTAGTGGAGGAGGGATAGTAAGGAAATCCACAGTACTACCTTTTAACTTTCGAAAGGGAGACTATGATAAAATGAGGAAAACAGTTAAGAAAAAACTAAAAGGAGCAGTTGCAAAGGTTAAAGACGTACATCAAGCTTGGGTGTTGTTGAAAAATACTATCTTGGAAGCCCAGACCAGCTGTATTCCACGCTTTAAGAAAAGTGGAAGTAAGTCCAAAAAACTGCCAGCATGGTTTAAAGGTGAGGTCAGAGAGGCTGTTGTTGCCAAAAAAGCATCTTTCAGGAAATGGAAAAAAGAACCAAAGGACGAAACCTGGAAACAGCACAAGCACTGGCAAATCAAATGCAAGGCATTGATAAGGCAGGCAAAGAGAGAATTTGAGAAGAAGCTTGCTGCGGAAGCAAAAACGCGAAATAAATACCTTTTCAAGTACATTCGTAGCAAAAAACCTGTGAGAGAGTCAGTTGGTCCATTAGATGATAAAGGGGTTAAAGAAGCACTAAGAGGCGACAAGGCGATAGCGGAGAGACTGAATGAATTCTTTGCTTCGGTCTTTACTGAGGAAGATGTAGGGATGTTACTCATGACTGAAGTGGTATTTAAAGGTGCGGAAGAATTGAAGGAAATATCAATACATCGGGAAGATGTCTTACAACTATTAGATAAAATGAAAAGTAGCAAATCACCTGGGCCGGATGGTATACATCCAAGGGTGTTGAAAGAACTGAAATATGAGATTGCAGACCTGCTATCAGTAATCTGTGAACTATCATTAAAATCATCTCTAATACCTAAAGGTTGGAGGATCACCAATGTAACACCAATTTTTAAAAAGGGTTCCAGGGGTGATCCGGGAAACTACAGACCGGTGAGATTGACGTCAGTACCAGGAAAAATGGTAGAAACCATCATAAAGAATAAAATTACTCAGCATGTAGATAGTCACAACCTAATGGGAGACAGCCAACATGGCTTTAGACAAGGAAGATCTTGTCTTACTAATCTGTTATGTTTTTTTGAAGGAGTGAATAAACAGGTGGACAAAGGTGAGTCTGTTGATATTGTGTATCTGGACTTTCAGAAAGCCTTTGACAAGGTCCCTCATCAGAGACGTTTGGCAAAACTAAAGAGTCATGGGATAGGAGGCAGTGTACTATTGTGGATCAGGAACTGGTTAAAAGATAGAAAGCAGAGGGTAGGGCTAAATGGCCAATTTTCCCAATGGAGAAAGGTGAATAGTGGTGTACCCCAGGGATCTGTGCTGGGTCCGCTGCTTTTTGACATATTCATAAATGACCTGAAAAGTGGGATAACGAGTGAGGTTATCAAATTTGCAGATGACACAAAACTATTTAAAGTTGTTAAAACCCAAGAGGATTGTGAAAAATTGCAAGAGGATCTTGATAAACTGGAAGACTGGGCATCAAAATGGCAGATGAAATTTAATGTGGACAAGTGCAAGGTTATGCACCTAGGGAACAACCACCCAAACTATGGTTACACGATGCAAGGTTGCACATTAGGAACCACCACCCAGGAAAAAGATTTAGGCGTCATTGTGGATACCATGTTAAAACCCTCGGCCCAGTGTGCAGCGGCGGCCAAGAGAGCAAATACAATGCTAGGTATGATAAGGAAAGGAATGGAAAATAAAACAAAAGATATTATAATGCCTCTATATCGTTCCATGGTGAGACCGCACCTTGAATATTGTGTGCAATTCTGGTCGCCGTATCTTAAAAAGGCTATAGCGATTTTAGAACAGGTTCAGAGAAGAGCCACCAAAATGGTAAAGGGGATGGAAGGATACTCCTATGAAGAAAGGCTAAAAAGGTTAGGGCTCTTTAACCTGGAAAAGAGAGGGCTGAGGGGAGATATGATAGAAGTCTATAAATTAATGAACGGAGTGGAATGGGTAAACGTAGATCGATTGTTTACCTTATCAGAATATAGAAAGACTAGGGGACATGCAATGAAGCTACAGGGTAAACTATTTAAGACTAATAAAAGAAAATATTTTTTCACTCAACGTGTAATCAAACTCTGGAATTTGTTACCGGAGGATGTAGTAAAGGCTGTTAGTGTAGCCGGGTTTAAAAAAGGTTTGGACAAGTTCCTGGAGGAAAGGTCCATAAACCATTATTAAGAAGTGACCGAAGATATCAATGCTTGACCCAGTACAAGCATTGTGGAACTTGTGTCTCTTGGGGATACTGCTAGGTACATATGACCTAGATTGTCCACTGTTGGAAACAGAATACTGGGCTTGATGGACCCTGGTCTGACCCAGTATGGCATATCTTATGTTCTTATGTACTAGCAGACAAATCAGATTGCATATCATGGACGGCAAGGCCAGTCCGGTGACATCAGTATTACCTGTCCGGATGAGACTCGATGTGGTGGAGGGCCCAAGCAATTAATGGCCAAAGAGGAAAGAGGTAAAAGAGAGCCCTTGTACCCCAGGGCTGGGCCAAGGACTCGAGACCCTGAGACTTGTGTTCTCTCTGACGACTGAAGGCGGCTGACCTTGGCATTCATTGAGGTGGCCATCAGGTTTAAGCTGGGATGTCCCCATGAGTGGACTATCTGCTCAAATGCCCATGCAGCAAGCTCCCATTCGCTGGGGTTGAGAATCCCTCAAGCTCCCTTGACAGTTCCTTCATGTACATGCTGATGTAGAGCTGGTATGAGTGGATTCTGCATGCTAGCATCGAGCCCTGAAAGGCCTTCCGACGAGGATGTCGAGGGTTCAGGCCTCCTTGCCGGGTGGTACCAATGAGAGCAATTTTTTAGTTCTTAAGCCGGCGCATGGCTGACCCAATGACCATTGAGTTGTGGAGGAGCTGGGCCTTTTGGAATCCAGGGCTCTGACATATCCGGTACATGGCTTCGAGGCACCTGCTGACAACTGGTACCGATGAAGGTGTTTCCCACATCCTGAGGAGGTAGCGGTCGAGGATCAGGGGCACTGGGACTGTAAGGGTTTCCTTCGGGGGTGCCTCATATTGGAATATCTATGATTCCTCTGTTTGCTGATCCTCCTCGGCCTCATGAGCCTTGGCCACATCCATCACAAAATTGAGGAACCCAACATCCTTAGGTGGGGAGCAGGGTCAGGTCACCAGGGAAGACGGGTCCGAGGGCTCCTCAAAGTGTTGCCTCATGTCAGGGGGCTCTTTTTCCTTGGTCTCCCATTCGGACTCGAAGCTGGAGTATGAGTCCAATGCCGCACAATCACCTCGGTCGAGGATCGCCCTTTGTAGTGCATAACCTCTGGAGGATCATCAGAATGAGCCAAGGGGGCTTGCCAGAGAGGACAAGTGATCCAAAGAATGGGACCAGGAAATCAACCGGGGCCCCTCTCGAGACCAGTGGCGCTCGAGGACCGGCTCGACATCCAGGGAAGCCCTCGATGTCATGGTCCTGTCATTGGGGCGGATGAACCGGACGAGCCGGATATAAATGCCTGCTGCATGGCCATTAGGACAGATATACTGCTCTCTAGGGCTGCCATTCTGGTCTCCATGCTGTAGACTCCACAGCCTTTGATGTGGGCACCAAGGACTTTGAGCCTGGCGTCGGTACTGTCATGTCCTCAAGGATGGCCTCGGAGGCCCACGGTCAGTTGGCAGGAGCTCTGGAGACAACTCCTCGTGGGGGCAACTTAGTGGGCCGCTCCTGCCCCAACCTCTCGGACTCACGCCTGGGACTGTGCGACCTGGGGTGGGATTTCTCCTTCTTCTTGGAACTGTCCTCTGAAGCAGTCTTCAAGGATTTCTTCTTCTTATGCTCCACCTCTGGGGACTTCCACTCTGAAGAACCACAGCCGCAGGGCTCCAAGGCAGTTCTGGTTTTGTGGGGTACCAAAGTATCGGAGGGGGCCGTGGAGCATGGTGTTACTGGAGACTCCAGGGCAGAGTCAGACTTGTGAAAAAGCTTTTCCTGCTGCTGATGGGAGAGTCTTTAAGGCCTTTGGGGTCATTGTTCTGCAGAGCTCACAGTCGAAGTTGTGCTCCGGTCCATGAGTCAGCAGTCATGTGGGTTGATAAGTGACATAACTGCCACACCAGTCACACTTTTTGAAGCCACGTGGCCATCAGAAAAAGAGGGTCTCTGCCTCCCGGAAGAGGTCCAAGGCCTTCGGGCAGAAAAAGGGCATGAACGCCAGTTGAGGTGGACCTCGATAAAAAAAAGTGAAAGATGGACAAATGAACCAGAGGAGCAACGCTGAGGCGAGCTGGCTCAGGGGCAGGAAGGAATAGTATGCAAAGTGGACAAAATTTAACTATATAAAAAAGATCAGACTTTTTCCAGGGTAAAAAAGGACAAAGTCCGAAGGACTCCATGGAAAAAAGGAGACTGAGGCAAGATGGCACCCTTGGGCGGTAAGTGGGCCATGCATGCATGGTGCATCTCCCAAAGGTGTTTTTTGAAAGCTGGGGAGATGCTTCCAATCGGGCTCTGTCAGCGACAACATCACCTATATGTGAGGACCGACTTCCTGCTTCTTCCCGGGGAATGGAGCTTACTCCTAGAGTAGGAGCATTACTAATATATGCCGCAGGCATCAGTCCTTAGTCCTGTACTTTAACATTTTGGTAAGCGATATTGAAAAAAGGCTGTTGGGAAAGGGTTGGCTCTGCTGATGATAGAATCAGCAACAGGATATCACAACACCTTCCTTGTAGTGGGTTAGGACATATCACAGAAATGCTGTTAAGTGCAAACACTATTAAAACTTTCCTGTATAATTAGGAGAGAGTCAAGATGAGCAGTACTGTACCTTTCTGTGTGTGCTTGGAAGCTCCCAGGCCCCACTTGGGCAGAATTTCAGATCCCAGATACAGCCAAGATCCACTGCAATGCCATAGGCCAAAGTAGCTTTTGTAACAGAACTAACAAAATGAAAGAAAGAATACTAGTGAAATTGTGTGCTCTTTGTAGCACTGCTTCTGAAATCTGAATGTAGAAGTAGAAACAAACATGACGGCAGAAAAAGACCTCATGACCTATCTAGTCTGCCCTTCCATATCAATTACTACAATAATCCCATTTTTTCCTATGCTTTTTTGAATTCAGAATAAAGTTAACACACCCAGAACTACCATTCCTGATCTGCAGGCTGACCTTGAACCCATGACCCCTCACTCACACTCACTGGCCTTGTGTACATGCATCTACATTGCTTAGGAGCTTCCCAAATTAAGTTGGTCTAGATCAGAGGTGTCAAACAATTCTTACAGAGGGCCACTTGTGGTACTAAGTTTATTTAGCTGGTTTTATATACCGCCTTATCAGAGTGTCAAGGCGGTTTACAGCTAACAACGTCCATGGAACAGAGTAGGTAAACTTAATTAGATTTAACTTAACATGAACAAACTATAGACAGTATAAACAATGCGGAACAGCAAAAACATTGGAAGGGGTAGTGTACATATCTGAAATGAACAGAGGGGGGAGAGGGGTTAGTGGGGGGTAAGTTATTGTGCTGGTATGGTTAGAGTTACCTTTGAGAGAGCCGTACCATAAAATTTCCAGTCAGGTACAGGATCAATTTTTTTAAATTAAGTTTTCCAAGAAAATAAAAATATAGATTTGGCAGACTATAGATAAGAGCATAAGATCTGACATACTGGGTCAGACCAAGGTTGTATCATGCCCAGTATCCTGTCTCCAACAGTGGTCAATCCGCGTTACAATTACCTGCCAGATTCCCTAAAGGTATACAGATTCTATGCTGCTTGTCCCAGGGGTAAGCAGTGGATTTCCCTGATCCATTTAAAATAATGGTTTATGAACTTTTCTTCAAGGAACTCGTCCAACCCTCTTTTAAACACAGCTAAATTAACAGCCTTTACCAGAGCATGTAGTAAATAATTCGATTAGCAGTTGAGTGAAAAAATATTTTCTGATTTGTTTTTTAAATGTATTACATTGCAGCTTAATTGTGTATCCCCTAGACTTTCTACTCTCTGAAGGAGTAAACAACCAATCTACGTTTACCCGTTCCACTACATTCATCATATTATAGACCTCCATCATATCTCCCCTGACGTCTTTTTTCCAAATTGAAGAGCCCTAACCTTTTAAACCTTTCCTCGTAGGGGTATCCTTCCATCCTCTTTACCATTTTGATTGTCTCTTCTCTGTACCTTTTCTAATTCTGCTATATCTTTTTTAAGATATGGTGATCAGAAATGCACACAATATTCCAGGTGCGGTTGCACCGTGGAACGATACAGAGGCATTATATCATCTTTGGTTCTAGTCTCCATTCCTTTCCTTATGATTCCTAGCATTTTATTTGCATTCTTCGCAGTCGCTGCACACTGAACTGAGGGTTTCAACATATTAGCCACAATGATGCCTGGGATCCTTTTTCTGGGTGGTGATTCCTAATGTGGAACCTTGCATAGTGTAAATGGAAATTACACTAACCTGGTAATTGTAGTTCCTGTAGGATCCAGTTTAGTCCTCCACAATCGGGTACTGCCCCTCTCACTGCAGCCTGTAGACTGGACCAATCAAATCTTCTGTAGTACATATCCAGCAGGAGCTCCCAGAAGCCCCCCAGTGTACTAGTAACAAAGCATACTGAACGAAGCAACACATCAGATTATTATCAGATTAACATTAAACCTTGTACTTCCCCCCCTGGAATAACCAACTCCCTCCCCAAACGAGGAAGTCAGAACACTGCACGGCGCCGGAATCGACGCCCCTAAATTGACACAGAGCTCCCCCCAGGTACTAAGGAGCTTACGGAACCCCAAAAGAAAGGGAAGAGCCATAGCTATAAGCACGACTGCCGCTAAGGTCCGAACGGGACGCAAAACTATCTTAGAATCTCCCGCTCGGGATAGCGCGCCGCAAGATCATGCAGATATTCGGGAGGGAAGGAGGACTAAACTGGATCCTACAGGAACTACAATTACCAGGTTAGTGTAATTTCCATTTCCTGTGCGGATATCCAGTTTAGTCCTCCACAATCGGGATGTAACAGAGCAGTTAAGACCGGGCGGGACCTTGTAGGCCGGCGCGCAAAACCGCCGAACCAAAACAGGAATCCCGAGCCGCTGACACATCCAAGCGATAGTGCCTGCTGAAAGCATGCAGAGACGACCAAGTGGCCGCCCTACAGATCTCCGCTGGTGGAACCAGACCATGCTCCGCCCAAGAGGCCGCCTGAGCCCTAGTAGAATGAGCCCGGAGCCCCTCCGGAACCGGCCGCCGCTGCAACAGATACGCGGAGGCGATCGCTTCTTTAAGCCATCGAGCAATGGAGGCCTTAGCCGCCGCCTCCCCTTTCCGTGCACCCCCAAAGAGCACAAAAAGCCGATCAGTCTTCCGAAATGACTCGGTAGACTGTAAATACCGACGCAGCGTGCGGCCCACATCAAGCCGGTGAAGCCCCTTGTCCACCGACTCGACCGAGGCCGCCGAAATCACTGGTAGAAATACTGCCTGATTCAGGTGAAAAGGAGACACCACCTTTGGCAGGAAGGAGGGAACCGGACGGAGCACAACCCGCTCCGCAGAAAAAGACAAGAAAGGTTCTCGGCATGACAAGGCCTGTAGATCCGAGATGCGCCGTGCCGAGCAAATGGCTACCAGAAAAACCGTCTTCAACGTGAGATCCTTCAAGGATGCCCTCCGCAAGGGCTCAAAGGGTTCCCGAGCCAGGGCCCGCAGAACTAAATTCAAATCCCACGGAGGAATCACCGCTCTGCGGGAAGGCCGCAAATGAAACACGGCGGTCAAGAAACGCCGCACATCCGCATGAGCGCCAAGAAGGCGGCCCAAGACCTTGCCTCTATAGCAAGAGAGCGCGGCCAACTGGACCTTCAGGGAACTGGCCGCGAGACCCTTCTCGAAGCCATCCTGCAGAAAGCTGAGCACGACGGGCACCGAGACCGTCGCCGCCCGAACTCCACGCCGGGAGCACCAGTCCTCAAAAATTCTCCAAATTCGAACATAAGTAAGAGAAGTGGACGACTTTCTTGCCCGCAGTAAGGTGGAAATCACCGCGGGCGAATAACCCTTCTTTTTCAGCCGAGCCCTCTCAATGGCCAAACCGTAAGCGAGAACCGAGCCACCTGGGGCATCCGCAAGGGGCCCTGAAGAAGAAGATCCGGTAGCGCCGGAAGGCGCCACGGCACGCCGTCTCGAAGCCGAACGAGGTCGGCATACCAGGGCCTCCGGGGCCAATCCGGAGCCACCAGCAGCACCCGGCCCTGATGGCCCTCGATGCGCTGGACGACCCGACCGATCAGGGCCCACGGGGGGAAAAACGTACAGCATCCCGGACGTCGGCCACGGCTGAATGAGAGCGTCGAGTCCTTCGGACATCCGCTCCCGCCGTCTGCTGAAGAAGCGACTTGTCTTGGCCGACTGGAAGGTCGCCATGAGATCCATGATGGGCGGACCCCACCGCCGAACTATCTGCGCATATACCTGAGGATTTAACTCCCACTCTCCGGGGTCCACCCGCACTCTGCTGAGAAAGTCGGCCTGGACATTGTCGGCGCCTGCAATGTGCGCCGCCGAGATCGCCGGCAGCCGAGTCTGCACCCAGCTGAACAAGGCCGTCGCTTCTGTTTCCAGGGCCACACTCCCTGTGCCCCCTTGGCGATTGATGTACGCCACCGTGGTCGCATTGTCCGACCAGACTCGGACCGCCCGGCCCAGGAGCAGAGGTTCCAGGGCCACCAGGGCTAGTCGGACCGCCCGAAGCTCGAGGCGGTTGATCGACCAAGACGCTTCCTGCGAGGACCACACCCCCTGCGTGAAGCGGGTCTCGCAGTGTGCTCCCCAGCCGACTAGGCTCGCATCCGTAGTGAGGGGGACCCACAGAGGAGGCTCCAAGGGAATCCCCCGCGTCAGGTTCTCGGAGGAGAGCCACCACCGAAGCGACCGCCGCACTGCCTTCGGGCAGGGCAGTCTCTTGTGCAAGGAATCGCACTGGTTGGACCAGCGACGAAGGAGCGCCCTCTGTAGCGGGCGCATGTGCAACCGCGCCCACGGAACCACCTCTAAGGTCGCCGCCATCGTTCCGAGAAGCCGTAGGTACCACCACGCCGACGGAGCGGGCATCCCCCGAAATAGTCGGACAAGAGCCCGCAACGTCAGGACGCGGCGCTCGGGAAGGCACACCAGCCCCCGAGCAGTGTCGAAGCGCACCCCCAGATACTCCAGGTCCTGCGAGGGCCGCAGACAACTCTTTCTTTCGTTCACCACCCAGCCGAGGGATCGCAGCAGAGCTACCACCCTGCTCGTGACCCGCAGGCACTCTCGACCGGATTTTGCTCGTATCAACCAGTCGTCCAGGTAAGGATGGACCAAAATGCCCTCCTTGCGCAAGGCCGCCGCAACCACCACCATCACCTTTGTGAAAGTGCGCGGGGCCGTAGCCAAGCCGAACGGCATGGCCCGGAACTGAAAGTGGCCCCACGGGAACGCGAAGCGGAGAAGAAACCGCTGATGGGCTGGGTGTATCGGAATCTGCAGATAGGCCTCGGTAAGATCGAGGGACGTCAAAAACTCCCCCTTTCGCACCGCTACAATGACTGACCGCAGGGTTTCCATGCGGAAATGCGGCACTCTGAGCGCGCGATTCACGCCTTTGAGATCCAAAATCGGACGCAGAGAGTCGCCCTTTTTGGGTACCACAAAATAGATGGAGTAGCGACCAGCGCCTCTTTCCAAGGGAGGCACTGGAACCACCGCTCCCAGCGCTAACAATCGAGCCAGGGTCACGCGGATGTCCCTCATCTTTTGCTCGCCCCTGCTGGGAGACAGAACAAAGGAATCTGGAAGTGGGAACGCAAATTCCAGAGCGTAACCCTCCTCTATAATTTGTAGCACCCAGCGATCCGACGTTATTTGGGCCCAAGAGGAAAGAAAGTCGCGCAAGCGACCGCCGACAAGCGGTCCTCCCTCCAGAGCCTGCCTGGCGTCATTGTGGCTTGCGTCCAAAGGAAGAACCCGAAGAAGAGCCGGCTGCGGAGAAGCCTCTGCCGGCTCCCCTGAAAGCCCGAAATCCTTGGCTACGGGCTCCAAACCGGCCCCGCTGCGAGGACCACTGGCGGGAGGGCCGAAACCTGCGCTGATCCCGAAAGGATCCCCGCGCCGACGAGGTTGGACCTTGGTTTATCCTCCGGACGCCGGCCCCCTTTGGACTCACCGAGATCCTTTACCAATTTCTCGAGAGCCTCCCCAAATAATAATCTGCCCTTAAACGGCAGCTTACTGAGGCGGGCCTTAGAAGAACTGTCCGCCGCCCAGCTGCGCAACCAGAGGGACCGGCGCGCTGCTACCGCGGATGCCATACTGTTAGCCAACGCGCGGATCAAATCATAAAACAGATCCGCCAGGTAAGCCGAGCCGGACTCCAGCCGGGTCACCTCCACCAGACCCTGCTGGTCTAGTCCGGGGCTCGAGCGCAGTTGCTGTGACCACCGCAGACACGACCGAGCCACCCAAGCCCCACAGATAGAGGCCTGCAATGACACGGCATCCGTATCGAAGGTTTGCTTGAGCAAGTTATCAACCTTCTTATCCTGCCCGTCCTTGAGGGCCGCCGCCCCCTCAACCGGGATGGTGGTTTTCTTGGTCACTGCGGAGACCGCAGCATCCACCCGGGGGGACCTGAACAAGTCCCTGTCCTTGTCAGCAAGAGGATAAAGCCGATTCATGGTCCGAATCCCCTTCAAACCGGATTCCGGGTGCTCCCACTCCGCCTGGATCATCTGATCCACCACGCGGTGGACGGGAAAAACCACCTGGGCATCCCTGACTGCTTGAATCAGAGGATCCTCAAGACCCTCCTCCTCCAGGGGCCGCACCGCCGAAAGGTTTAGCGCCTGAAGGGACTCCGTGACCAGAGGAACCAGCTCGTCCCTACGGAACACTCGAATGACCCGAGCCTGATCTTCCGGCCCAGGGATCTCCCCATCCTCCAAATCCTCCGCTTCAGTCTCAGGATCGCCCTCTGCCTCGGAATCCAGGAGACCCAGGGCGTCCTGCTCTTGTCCCCCCAACCGAAGCCGCTTGCCCCCGGGCGATGAGGGACACTGAGCCGCCCCCAAGGACCCCGAGGGGAGGGAGGGGGGCCAGACAGCCGGCAACTGTCCGGACCTGCTCAGGCGAAATGCCTGATGCATGAGGAGTACAAAATCAGGGGAGAAGTCCATAGTTGAGGCAGCAACAGACGCCTGCTGGAGCGCAGCCACTGAACCGCTGGCCGGAGGAACCGAGCCAGACTGAGGGATGCTTGGAGAAAGAACGCTGTCCCCGGAAGTAGAAGCATCCCCAGGGGTAGCCTGTTCCTGAACATTCACAGATTGCTCTAACTCAGAGGGCACTGCAGCACAGCCCCTGCAGATGCCAGAGTCAGTCCCTGCCGTCCTGCGGGACCCACAAATCACACACTGGGGCTTGGAAGCCATTCCAAGGCCACCTCTGCCCAGGGGAATAGAATAAGACAGCCACAGGAAAGCCCACACCACCTGGGCAATCCTATGCAAATCAGCCCCGATTTAAAAGTAACTTAACTTTTTTTTTTTTTTTTTTTACAAGAAACAAAATATATCCCAGGATCCCTGGGGTGCCCTGAGCAAAATCGCCAGAAAGAGGAACCCCAAAAACGCTAGGGGAACCTGTGCACAGCGATCAAAAATGCCTGGAAAAGCACTTTTAAAATCCAAAATGGCCGCCGCACTTTTTCACCCGCGGTAAAAAACGGCGCGAAAATATAAAAACCACCAAATAATATGGAAAACAAATAAAACGACCCTCTAACACAGGGCACACGAGCAGTTTGAATAAAAACTGCCAAATGGGCTCAGGAGAGCCTACAGAAACGCTGGCATCCCAGACAGAGCATTGCACACAAGAAAGAAAAAAATGAAATGCAAACTCCTACCAGCTCAGGAACAGAAGATTCAGCCACAATCTCCCAGTACCAGGCACTGCCTTATAGGTATGGCAATTCCCCGTCCTGTCTAGGGGAAGCTCACCCAGGGCTGATAAAATGTGCTAGGCAGGCAACAGCAGCCAGCAGGTCTGACTTTCTCCTAGTCTCCTGTGGCACAGCTCCAGGGAGACAGGCTTCTTTTGTCTTTCTTTTTTAAAGGCACAGCTAGCTACCAAAAACAAAAATAGTAGAGAAATGCCCCAAAACAAACCCTAAAAACAACTAACTAGTGTTGCTCCTGCAAAGGTCACTAAGTGTGCCCAGAGGACACACTTTTACGTCTACACACTGCAACGAGACTGGACACACTGGGGGGCTTCTGGGAGCTCCTGCTGGATATGTACTACAGAAGATTTGATTGGTCCAGTCTACAGGCTGCAGTGAGAGGGGCAGTACCCGATTGTGGAGGACTAAACTGGATATCCGCACAGGAACCATTGTTTAGGTTCTTCTTCCCTAAGTGCATAACTTTGCACTTGTCCACATTAAATTTCAACTGTCATCCAGTCTTTCAATTTTTCTTAGAAACACGACGACAGAAAAAGACCACATGGCCTATCTAGTCTGTCCTTCCATATCAACCACTACAAGTCCCCTTTATTCCTTTAGAGATCCTCTGAGTTTGTCCCATGCTTCTTTGAATTTAGCTACTGTCCTCATCTCTACCACCTCCGCTGGGAGACTATTCCACGGATACACCACTCTTTCTATAAAGAGATATTTCTGCATATCACTCCTGAATCTTTCCCCTTTCATCCTCATCCCATGTCCCCTCGTAGCAGAGCTTGCTTTCAATCAAAAGAGGCTCTCCTCCTGTGCATTTATGCCACGAAGCCCCCTTCTTTGCCTCTAAAGTCCTTTCCCTCCGGTCTCACCTTCCCTTCATGCCCCCCTCCTTTTTCCCCCACCACTGTTGTACCATCCCCTCTGTCCTCCCCTTCCTCACCTCCTTTCCCCTTCCCTTTCCCACCTCTGGTCCACATTCGAGCCTATCTCCCTTCCAGCTCTGTCCAAAGCCTTTTCTTCTACCCGCAAAACTACTTGTCTTTCAGATCCTATTCCCTCCCACTGGCTTTTGGAGCCTTCTTTAGCCCTCTTCCTTCATCCTTTCTATCTTTTATTCTAGCTTATCTACTGGGATCTTCCCTTCACTGTGGAAGCACGCCTCTGTCCGTCCTCTCCTGTAGAACAGGTCCCTTGACCCTTCTTCTCTCTCTAACTGGCACCCTATTTCTAACCTCCCCTTTCTTTCCAAACTCTTAGAAAAACTAGTCTTCTCCCAACTTTCATCTCACCCTGAGGCCCCCACTCACGGCAATCTGGTTTCCGCCCCGGTCACAGCATGGAATCTTTTCTCCTCTTTCTTTTTAATGAATTGCATGCTGCACACGATCATGGTTCTATTTCTCTCACTGTTTCTCTTGATCTATCTGCTGCTTTCGACTTGGTTGATCACCGCACCCTTTTGATCCCTCTCAGGGAAGCTGGTCTCACTGGTTCAGTACTTCAGTGGTTTCGCTCTTTTCTTTCCTGTCATTCTTTCTCGGTTCTCTCAGGGTCCTCTTCCTCTCCCTCCACCCCGCTTCCTTGTGGTGTTCTCCCCAGGGCTCTGTTCTTGCACCTCTTCTTTTTAATATCTTCTTTGCTCCTCTTGCACTACTGGTCCAACAACATGGTATTTCAGCTTATTATTACGCCAACGATATTTTTCTTTTGTATCACATGGGTTCCCCCCACTCCTGATAGCACCCCCTTCAATACCTGTCTTTCCTCTGTGGCTTCCTAGCTTTCCTCCAATTTTCTTCACATTAACCTCGCCAAAAACCTCTTCTATTTGGTTCACTCTTGGGAATTCTTCTGCCGCCTCGCTCGTCCCCATGTTTTCCTCTTTACCTATTCCTCTGGTCTCTTCGCTTCGGTATCTCAGTGTCACTCGTGATTCATCCCTTTCTTTTAAAGATCACATCTCCTCTGTTGTTCAGCGCTCTTTCACTCTGAAGCAGCTCCGAGCCATTCGTCCTTTCCTTTTCTTCCCTGACCACTCTATTTCTTTCTTTCGTGGTGTCCCGTCTTGTTACTGTTAATGTCGCACTAGCCGACCTCCCTCAGTCTCAACTTTCTCGTCTCCAAAGCATCCAGAACACCGCTGCTCGCATTCTCACTCACATCTCCCGCTTTGATCATGTCACTCCTTCTTCTACGTCTGCACTGGCTTCCCGTCCCTTTCCGAATTCAATTTAAGTTTCTCCTCTTTGTTCACAAAGCAATTCACACAGGTATTCCCCTTTATCTTGCTGATCAGGTTCGTCTTTACACTCCCCTCCGCACCCTTCGTTCTGTCCACGCCAACCGCATGTTTCTCCCCTCCCCTTCCCAGACCCACTTGGAGTCCACCCATTCCTCTGCTTTTTATTTCCTTGGCCCGAGGCTCTGGAACTCGCTCCCCCTTGCCCTCTGTCTAGAACACTCTCTTACTGCATTTAAAGCCAAATTGAAAACCCACCTCTTCTGTCTTGCTTATGACCTACCCCTTTCCCTCTCCCCCCTTTCCTCCCCTCCCCATTGATGCATTGTCTATTGCCCCTTCCTAGCAGAGCACCTCCCACCCTCACTGTTTGATTCTTATTTCTCTTTGACCTTTTTCTTATTCTGCTCATCTTTTTCTGTCCTGCTTCTTTGATTTTATGGCGTTCCTTTTCTTTTCCTTTCTTGCGGCATTTTTAATTTTAATTTTATAAGCTTGCATTGTAAACCGCCCAGATACTTTTGTTGTTGGGCGGTATATTAAGTTTTAAAATAAACAAACATCTGAATAACAGAACATTTCAATCCCATCACCTAACCCGCTCCCCTCAATGGGAGCAAAACTGTCTAACTTCCCACAGTTGCGAACCCGTTACTGCTGCATGTTTGTGTATAGTTATCCTAATGCTGTTTTACTGTAGTACCACACTTGTTTTTTGTAAACTGCCTTGACCCGGCAAAAGGCGGTATATAAATACAGCTAAATAAATAAATGAAGTCATACCTTCAAAAAACTATATAAGATTAGTGAGAGAAGGCTTTACTTGGCTACATCCATATTGGTTTTCTGCCATTAAACCATGACTATCTACATGTTCAGTAATTTTATTCTTTATAACAGTTTCTACCATTTTGCAGGATACCGAGTAAAAAACGACAATTTTCAATCTATTTAATTGCACATGAAATAGACAATTTTTAATTAATTTAATTATGCATTAAAAAGAGGTAATCAATACTAATTTCAGCAATTAAAACAGACATTTTAAAAAAATCATACAAAATTATTTTGCTTGCCCGATATTTGAGAAACAAGTTTGTCAATCTCAGGGACATTCTTCTGTGATGATGCAATCTTTAGCACAGATAAGTTCTCAGCTATCAAGCAATAAGATATAAAGTACTTTTAAAAGTCGATGAACGTTGTTGTACCCTGATAATTCTGACTCCAATAAATGAGAATATTGTGCTCGACAATTAGGTGGTTAACTTTATTATTAGGTGCCATTGAGACAGTATTGACACCTGGCAACCCAGCAACCCCATGATTTTCTTGGAAATGTATGACCAGAAGTATATTACCAGCCCCTTCTTCCGAGGCAATGGAGGGTAAAGCACAGTTACTTACCTGTAACAGGTGATCTCTGGGAACAGCAGGAATAAGTCTTCACATATGGGGTACGTCGGTACCGACGGAGCCTGCGCGGGAACGCTCCCCAGCTTCCCAAAAAGGAAAGCTTTTGTGAGCATCCCACAGCGCCTGCGCGCTGCCTTCCCGCCTTTCCTAACCGCCTCTCCTCAGTTCGAGTTTTAAAGCTGAGACAAAGAGAGAGAGAGGAAAGGAAAGACAGATAGAGAGATACAACTCCTAGGGGAGGTGGGAGGGTTGTGAAGACTTATTCCTGCTGTTCCCAGAGATCACCTGTTACAGGTAAGTAACTGTGCTATCTCCAGGAACAAGCAGGAATGAGTCTTCACATATGGGGACTCCCTAGCTAAGATGCCTGGGAGAACCCCAAGGATATGAGACCCTGGGAAGGGTTCTACCTCCTCCTATGGATCTCAGGCATCTATCCAGGGATGGAGGGTAGGAGTTGATTAAGAATGGAACAGGTGTTTGAGAACAGCCTGACCAAACAAGGCATCCCGGCGGGAGTCCTTGTCCAAGCAGTAATGGGCTGTGAAGGTATGAACCGAGGCCCAGGTGGCTGCTCGACAGATCTGGTCGATGGACACAGAATTTAGATGAGCCATAGAGGCGGCCATGGCCCTCACATTATGAGCTGTGACATGGCTCTCCAGAGAAAGGTTCTTATTCTGGTAGGCGAAAGAAATACACTGAGCAATCCAATTGGACAGTGTTCTCTTAGAGACTGGAAGTCCCAAATGAGAGGGATCAAAAGCAACAAAGAGCTGGAAAGACTTTCTATGTTGTTGTGTTCTTTGTAAGTAAAAGGCAAGAGCTCTTTTACAATCCAGAGTATGAAGATTCTTCTCTGCACTTGATGCATGAGGAGCTGGAAAAAAAGACAGGTAAATATACCTCTTGATTAAGATGAAAAGGTGAGACCACTTTAGGCATAAAGTGTGGATTGGTCCTAAGAACTACCTTATCATGATGGAACCTTGTATAAGGTGGATTAGCCACTAAGGCCTTCAGCTCACTGATGCGGCGAGCTGAGGTGACTGCAATGAGGAAAATAACCTTCCAGGAAAGAAATTTCAAGGAGGTGGTGGCTAAGGGTTCAAAAGGAGCCTTCATAAGCTGTCCAAGAACCAGATTTAAATCCCATGCCACCGGAGGAGGCCTAATGGGAGGTCTAGTTAAAGTTAGGCCTCTCATGAATCTTGCAATAAGAGGATGAGAGGAAACAGGTTGTCCATTGATAGGCTTAAGGGATGCTGCAATAGCACTCAAATGGACCCTTACTGAATTCGTCTTAAGGCCTGCATCGGAAAGATGCAGGAGATATTCCAATAGAGAATTCAAAGGTAGTGCTAGAGGGTCGAGACTCCTTTCAGCACACCAAATGGAAAATCTTTTCCATTTGAAAGCATAGGAACGCCTAGTGGAAGGTTTTCTGGAAGCATGGAGGATATCCTTCACTTGTTGAGAAAGATTCCAGCTTTGAAGGTCTAGGCCTTCAGTAACCAAGCTCTGAGGTGAAGGGACTTGGGGTTTGGGTGCCACAAAGTCCCCTCCTCCTGGGACAGGTGGTCTGGAGCAGCTCCCAAGTCCAGAGAAGGAGCATGGGAGAGATGCAGAAGTAGAGGGTACCACACTTGGCATGGCCAGCGTGGAGCTATGAGGATCATAGATCCTTGATCCCTCTGGAGTTTGAACAGAGTCTTGGGAATCAAGGGAATGGGTGGAAAGGCATACAGGAAACCCTGACCCCAGTGAAGGAGGAAGGCATCCTTGGCCTGAACTCCCTGACACGGAATTCTGGAACAGAACTGGGGAAGTTTGGCATTCCACGGACTTGCAAAGAGGTCTATGTCCGGGGTTCCCCATTCTTGGAAGATTCTGAGTACCTGATCCATGTGCAGGGACCATTCGTGTGGGAGCAGAACTCGACTGAGTCTGTCTGCCCAAGAGTTTTGGATTCCTGGGAGGTATACTGCCAGGAGATGGATTTGATGCTCTCTGGCGAAGGCCCACAATCTTAAAGCTTCGTTGCAAGACGACAGAGAGCCAGTTCCTCCTTGCTTGTTTACGTAAAACATGGCTACTTGATTGTCCGTATGAATGAGGACTGTCTTGTAGCTGAGCAGGGTATGAAAGACCCTGAGAGCCAGAAAGACTGCTCGAAGCTCCAAGAGATTGATATGAAGAAAGGTCTCCTGTGGGGACCAAGTGCCTTGAGTGGAGAGGTCTTGTAGATGAGCTCCCCAACCTGTTTGGGAGGCATCTGTTGTGAGAGTTGCTTTACTCCGTGATCTCTCACTATGTCAGCACGTTTCTTCACCTACCCACGTTGCAGGACATATCCTTGATTTGATCATTTCCCCACTGTCTTCCCCATTTACCATTTCGGTTCCTTCAGTAATTTCCATACCCTGGTCAGATCATCTATACCTCTTGTTCACTTTTCAGGCCCCTCCCTTGATTCCCCCTCCCCTCTCCCCCCCTACCCATTCCTCCAGACACTTTAATCCAACCACTATACAGGCTTTTTCCGCAGCTCTCTCTCCTCTCCCATCTGATTTCCCTTCTCAGTCTCCCTCCTCTCAGGTCACAACGTGGAATCTTGCGCTTTCACGCACCCTTGATCAAGTTGCCCCTATCAAACCCGTCAAATCTCGGCGCCGTACTCACCAATCATGGTATCATGCTGGGCTCTCTCTTCTTCGCTCTCAGCTACGAAGAGCTGAGCGTCTCTGGCGCAAGGCCCCCTCTGCCTCCTCCTATCACAAGTTTACATCCTGTCATGCCCATTACCGTTCCGCTATTCACCAGGCGAAATGCTCTTTTTACACCTCCACAATCATAGCTGCCCCCAATAGATCCCGCCAACTTTTTGCTACATTGAACACTCTCTCTCGCCTGCAGTCATCCTCTGTTCAAGGTTCTTCTCCTCCCAACACAGTTCCTAGCCCCACTACCCTGGCGTCCTTCTTCTCTGATAAGATCCAGAACCTTCGCTCCTCTCTCCCTCACTGTCCACAAGCCCTACCATCACCCCCGCCTGTCTCTCCCCCATGCACTCCGTGTCTCTCCCATACGTGGTCCTCCTTCTCCTCTGTCTCCTCTTCAGAATTACTTCATTTTCTGTCTACCACTAGGAAGACTACCTGCGATTTAGATCCTATTCCTTCCTCATGGCTCTCTGAACCCCCTCCCGCACTACTGCAACCTCTTCTGACTATCATCAATTCTAGCTTATCCTTTGGTGTCTTCCCTACCTCTTGGAAACATGCCTCGGTTCGTCCCCTCCTAAAACAACCCACCCTTGATCCCTCAAATCCCGCTCACTATCGCCCAGTTTCCAATCTCCCTTTCTTCTCTAAGCTTTTGGAAAAAGTGGTTTTCTCCCAACTTTCTCACTATCTTGCTGTTTCACTGTTTCTTCACCCCAGGCAATCCGGCTTCAGACCTGGTTTTAGTGTTGAATCCACAATCACTGCTGTCCTAAATGAAATTCACACTTCTCACGACCAGGGCAATATCACTCTAGCGGTATCACTTGATCTCTCGGCAGCATTTGACTTGGTCAATCACACCCTTCTTCTCTCTCGTCTTCGGGATGCGGGTATTTGCGGTTCAGTATATCATTGGTTTCACTCCTTTCTCTGTCATCGGTCCTTTGCGGTTTCCTCCTCCAATTCTCGCTCCAATCATTTTTCACTCCCTTGTGGTGTCCCTCAGGGCTCTATCTTGGCGCCACTACTGTTTAATGTTTTTCTTGCACCCCTGGCACTGATCATTCAACAATCTGGGATTTCGAGTTACTTCTATGCTGACGATATCTTCCTGTTGCATCACACCTCCTCATCCTGTCCTGATATATCTCCTTTAGAAAATTGTTTGTCCACTGTTTCTTCGTGGCTTTCTTCTAACTGCTTAATCCTTAATGTAAATAAGACTGCTGCAATCTGGTTCCCCCACACTTCCTCTACACCCTCACTTGCTCCATCACTTGCAGGCTCTACCATAACTGTAGTTCCCAAGCTTCGCTACCTTGGAGTCTTCCTTGACAGTGCTCTCAGTTTTCATGATCATATCTCCCACATTTCTCGGTGTTCGTTTCTATGTCTCCGAAAAATCCGTGCTGTTTGTCCCTTTCTGTCCACTCAAGCCCTTACCACTCTTCTTCTCTCTTTAGTTATTACCAGATTAGATTTCTGCAACACTATCTTCGCCGGTCTCCCCCAAAATCAAAAACATCGTCTTCAATTGATACAAAACACAGCTGCTCGCATGATCCTCCACGCCTCCCCCCGCGACCATGTCACCCCTCTGCTATATCACCTCCATTGGTTACCACTCGACTACAGGATATCTTTCAAAGTTCTCACCCTAACTCACAAAGCCATCTATCACTCAACACCTGCCTATCTTTCGGATCTACTGACTTATCATACCCCTTCACGCAGTCTTCGATCCATACACATCAACCGTCTTCATCTTCCAGCACCCTCCAAAGCTCATCTGCAATCCACCAGGAAATCGGCCTTCTATTATTTGGCACCCTCTCTCTGGAACTCTCTCCCCACCAACCTCCGTACAGAAGAATCCTATCCCAAATTCCGCTCCCTTCTCAAAACTCACTTCTTCTCTCTAGCTTTTCCCTTCTAACTCTCCTTTCCTCTGTCTTTTTTGGCTGCAATCTGGATATCTATTCTGCTCCTCTTTCTCTCTCCTTCTATCATATATTGTAACTTTTATCTTTCTCACTATTGATTTTATATTGTAAACCGCCTCGATGTTGTGGGAGGCGGTATATTAAATGTGAAATAAACAATAAACAATAAACTGTTGGAAGGGGGACCCCAGCAACAGATTCTGAGTGGACATCCACCACTGGAGAGACCAAAAGAGACGTTTGGAGGTTGCTATTTGGTCTGAGAGAGCTCCTGATGCTTGAGTCCACTGGGTGGACAAAGTCCATTGGGCTGCTCTCATATGTAGGCGAGCATAGCGTACCACATGCACTGTGGAAGCCATGTGGCCTAGCAGTTGTAGCATCTCCCGGGCAGTTAAGTGGCTCTTTGACTGAACCTGAGAGGCTAACTGCACTAGGCGTAGGCAACGGGCCTGAGGAAGATAGGCCCTTGCAGTGGTAGTATCTAGCCAGGCCCCTATGAACTCTAGGGACTGAGTAGGGATGAGCTGGGACTTTGGAAGGTTTACCACAAGTCCCAGATACTGTAGAATGTGCCTTGTGCAGTCCAGGGAAGTCTGGGCCTCTGACTGAGATGGAGCTCGGATGAGCCAGTCGTCCAGGTATGGGAATACAAATATTCCCAGAGTGCGTAGAAATGCAGCTACTGTTGCCATGCATTTGGTGAACACTCTTGGGGCAGAGGCCAGACCAAACGGAAGCACCCTGTATTGATAATGTTTTCCTTGGAAAAGAAAACGGAGGAATCTTCTGTGAGATGGATGGATGAGGACATGTGTGTACGCATCCTTGAGATCTAGAGAACAAAGCCAATCCTGACTTTGAAGGTATGGAAGGAGAGTGCCCAGAGAAAGCATCTTGAACTTCTCCTTGCATAGAAATTTGTTCAATTCCCTGAGATCTAATATGGGTCTGTATCCCCCTGTCTTCTTTGGAATGAGAAAATAAGGGGAGTAAAACCCTGACCCTTGTTGAAGAAGGGGAACTTCTTCTATTGCCCCTTGGGCAAGAAGGGTAGCCACCTCTTGACCTAGAAGGTCGAGAAGAGATGTGGGAGAATTGAAATGTTTCACCATGGTGTGGGGAGGAAGGTCTGAGAAATGAAGTTTGTAGCCCTCTCTTATGATGGAGAGGGTCCACTGCTCTGATGTAATCTGCTCCCATCTGGGAGCAAAATGAGCTAACCTTCCTGGAATGGTGAGAGGTTCTGGCTGTTTTAAAGCCAGAAAGGCTAAGTTCTCTAGCATCAAGTAAAAAACCCTGAGGTTGGGCCTGCTGAGTTGCAGCAGCCCCTGTAGTCTTAGGCCTGGCCTGTTTAGGTTGCTGACGCTTAGTAGCAAAGCGACCTGTAGAGGATTGTTGGCCAGAAGTAGAAGGGAATCTGCCCTTTTTGAAAAAAGACTTCTTGAAGGGTTTTTTCTTGGCAGGAATGGAGGTTGACTTTGAAAGTCTATCCAGAGCAGAATTTTCTGCATCCATTTGAGTGGCTTTTATTTGCCATTCTTTGCCAAACAGGTTTTCACCTGTACAGGGAAGATTTCCTAATCCATCTTGGACCCAGAGTTCTAAATCAGAAGCTTGGAGCCAAGCAATTCTGCGAGCAGCTATGGCAATGCCAGAAGCTCTGCTGGCACCTTCAAAGGAATCAAAGGCTGCCCTGTTGGAAAACTTTGAAATGTCTTGAGTATGCTTAAGCCAAATGAGGAATTCATCCCTTTTATCTTCTGGTAGAAAAGGGAGGAAAGTGTGCAGTTTATCTGCAACCTCCTTTAGAAACATACCCATGTAAAGACTATAGGAGTTGATTCTGGCAACAAGCATACTGGCTTGGAAGATTTTCCTACCAAAAGCATCCAAGGTCCTGCATTCTCTTCCTGGAGGAGTAGAAGAGTGTCTCCTTGTACTCTTTATCCTCTTCATAGCTGACTGCACCACAATGAAATGGTGAGGAAGCTGTGTTTTATGAAAACCAGGACAGGGAGGGACACGATACATAGTGTCCAATCTGCGAGAATGAGGAGAGATAGTGAGAGGAGTCTCCCATAAATCAATCATGTGTTCATAAAGAATGTCATGAATTGGTAAGGTGACTGCCTCTTTAGGAGCCTTAGAATAACCCAAAATATCTAATTTTTTTGCTCTAGGCTCTGATTCAGAGGATACTGAAATAGAAAGACCTTTAGCTACTTCTCTTATGAAGTCTTGAAAGGACAAGTCTGCCCGGTGACCTCATGGTAGATGTAGACCTGGTACCGAGTTGTACTCGGTGCTGAAGATCTCTTCTGGTAAAATTCCTAGAAGAAAAACAGACTTTAGGACAATGGTCAGGAGCTAAACAAGGCAGACACCCAAATAGGGTAAGAAATTGAAGTGTACCGCCACAGTTTAAACATTTCTTGAGGGCAGTGACTGGCCTTTCCATGATGGAAAAGGTTGAGGCCTAGCGGCCAGAAGTCAGCACTAAAAGCAGAAAAAAATTCACCAGAAAGAGAAATTTTTCAAAGAAAAGAAAGAAAACACCGGAGGTACCGGTGGGCGACGAGCGGAGGCAGGCGCAACCACAAAAAATGAAAATAAAAAAGATAAATTTTCTGCGGTGACAGGGACATGTCCTGTCAGCTCCGCGGAAAACGAAAAACTGATGTGAGGGAAGTGTTTGCTCTCAAAAGCTTTCTTTTAAGACGCTGGGGGGCGTTCCCGCGCAGGCTCCGTCGGTACCGACGTACCCATATATGAAGACTCATTCCTGCTTGTTCCTGGAGATTATATGATATATTCAGGGACAGCAGCTTGCTGTCCCTTGAGAAGCTATGCAGTGACACTCCCCGCCTTCCCCCCCTTGATTCTGGCCCTCTCCTCCAGTGCATCTCCATGCCCAACAAGAAACTTTACCATTCTTCTCACTCTATGCGCCCTGGTTTAGCCCTCTTTGGTTTCCGGGGTCCGCTGCCCTACCCCCCTCGATGCGTATGTATGGGCCGAGGCTTGGTCCTGCCCCCTCCCCACTACTGCCTTGTTAGCCCTGGAATTGGAGCACAGCAAGTTTGTTTGACTGTTTTGTTTCTAGTGTGGAGGTTGGGTAACATGTAGAGAATAGTAGAGTGCAAAGTCTCTTGCGTGTTGGCTAATACAAGACCATAAACTGGAAATGGATAGAGTTATGGTTGTTTAGTCTTAGATATGATGTTGTAAACTTTTGGACTAATGTATGCACTTGTTATTTGAGGAAAACTGTGAATGTTCTAAAGGAAAATTTAAAAATAAAAAGAGGAAAAAAAATAGATGTATTTCAGTGGAAGAGCAGCCGCAATGACAAGTGCTGGGGGCCACAAGTTTGAAATGCCTGGTCTAGATAATATCTGGATTTGTTGAGTTTGCATTTTCAAGTCAAAGTGTGAAAATTCAAACACAGTAACATTGTTTCATCACGTTTGGGTAGCCTTTAACTTGATGGGAACAACTTCCTTGCTTCCAGCTACTGCTTTTAAAGACTAGAGGTCCAATCCTTCTATCAGAGTATGGTTGAGACTCTGGCATCAGGCTGATTCCCATTTTTATTTATTTAGCAATGCTAAACAAATATGTAAGTGGCATAAGGTGGGACGAAGGATAACCAGGCAAATAAATTAACCTGATCTAAAATAATATTATAAAGGTTTAATATAAAATATATAGAAAAAACTGCAACACAAAAACAATGAAAATAAAAACCAACAGCCAAAAAATAAGTGAAAAATGGGAATAAAATGCACACAAAATAAAAAGCTACTACTACTAATGAGCATTTGTATAGCACTACAAGTCGTATGCAGAGCTGCACAGGCATGTAAGAGACAGTCCCTGCTCATCAGAGCTTACAATCTAGTCAAGACAGACAACACAGAAGGTGTAGGCAGGGATAAAACAAGGGGGAAAAGAAAAGAAAAAAAAGAGATCAGGTGAGTCAAGATCCAAAAGCAACAGCAAAGAGGTGAGTTTTCAGCCTGGATTTGAAGAGGGTCAGAGAAGGCGCCTGACATAAAGACTCAAGTAATTTGTTTCAGGCATAAGGTGCAGCAAAGTGAAAGGAGCGAAGTCTGGAGTTAGCAATAGAAGAGAAGGGCACAGATAGAAGCTGTTTGCTAGAAGAGCGGAGTTCCTGAGGAGGGTTGTAAGGTAGTGAGGAGCTGCAGAGTGAATGCATTTATAGGTCAGCAGAAGTTGAACTGGATGCAGAAACAGATAGAGAGCCAATGAAGTGACTTGAGAAAAGGAGTAATATGGGCATGATGAGGCTGGCGGAAGATTAGCTGCGCAGCAGAGTGTTGAACAGATTGAAAGGGAGAGAGATGATTCAAAGGGAGACCAGCAAGGAATAGGTTACAGTAGTCAAACGGGAGGTGATTAAGGAGTAGATAAGCGTCTTAGTAGTGTATTCAGAAAGGAAAGGGCGTATTTTGCTGATGTTATAGAGAAAGAAATGGCAGGTCTTAGCTATCAGATGAATGTGTGTGGACAACCCCAAGATTGCAATCCGAGGAAACAGGAAGGAGTACAGAGCTATCCACAGAGCCTGAGAAAGGAGGAAGAGGAGGGGAGGTTTTATTTATTTATTTTATTTTATTTAGACAGTTTTGTATACCGCCTTATCCTTCAATCAAAGCGGTCACAACACAAGTGGGGGATACATTTAACACGTGGGGATATGAGACACATACACTAATACTTACAGGGAACATGGGCAATGGAGGGTTAAGTGTCTTGTCCAAGACCACAAGGAGCACCTGTGGGACTAGAAACCCCAGTCCTTCCGGCCCAAGGTTGCTGTCCTCTAGTGGGATTTGAACCCCCGACCTTCCGGCCTGAAGTACCTTGCCCCAACCACTAGGCTACTCCTCCCTCTGGGTGGGGGGGGGGAAGATTTTTTAGGGGGAAAGATAAGAAGTTCAGTCTTTGCCATGTTCAATTTCAAGCGGCAGTGAGACATCCAGGCAGCAATGTCAGAAAGGCAGGCAGAGATCCGGGTCTGGATTGCCGGAGAGATTTCAGGCGTAGCGAGGTAGATCTGGGAATCATCAGCATAAAGATGGTACTGAAAGCCATGGGAAGAGATAAGCGCACCAAGGGACTGGGTAGAGAAAGAGAGAAAAGGAGCGGACCCAAGACAGATCCTTGGGGTACACCAACTGGACACGGGATAGCAGAGGAGGAGCAGCCACCAGAACACACACTGAAAGAGCGATGGGAGAGATAGGAGGAGAACCAAGCTAATACAGAGCCCTTAAAACCAAGCGAGGACAGGGTATCGAGGAGAAGGTTGTGGTCAACAGTGTCAAAAGCAGCAGAGAGGTCAAGAAGGATGAGGACAGAGTAAAGGCCCTTAAAATTTGCCAGGAACAAGTCACTGTAGACTTTGGCAAGAGCCGTTTCAGTAGAGTGTAAAGGACGACGGCCAGACTGTAAAGGATCCAGGAGGGCATGAGAGGAGAGGAAGTTGAGGCAGCGGCGGTGAACCGCACGTTCAAGTAGTTTAGAAATGAAGGGAAGGAGGGAGATGGGTCAATAATTAGAAGGACAGGTGGGATCAAGTGAGGGTTTCTTGAGGAGAGGTGTGACCACTGCATGCTTGAAGGCTGCAGGGACAGTTGCAGTGGAGAGCGATAGGTTGAGAATATGAGAGATGGAAGGGACAACAGTGGAGGAGATGGGGCTTAGGAGACGGGTGGGCATAAGGATCAGAGGAGGTGGTGGTGAGTTTGGAGGAAGAAAGAAGGTGTGCAGTTTCATCTTCAGAAATAATTTACCCCCACCCGAATCATCTGCAATTCTCAGATAAGCCAACATGTAAATAGTTAGCTACTCCTCAACATAAGTTATGTGTAATGTAGCTATGCTGTTAAAATTGTACATTTCTGTTATATTGTAAGTTCAGTGTAGATTGTCTTCACTGAACAGTTACTGTTACATGTAAACCGCGCTGATGCTGAATAGCACGGTATATAAGAAAATAAATAAATAAATCACAGGAAAGGAAGAGAGGGTAGCAGAGGTGGGGGGAGGGAATTTGGAGTGAAGAGGGGGAGAAGGGGAAGCAGCTGACTTTGTGGGGAATTGGAGGGTGATCTTGTGGATTTTGTCATGGAAATGGTCAGCCGGGGTTTGGGCAGAAAGGGAGGGAGGGATCAGGCAGAGGCACTTTCAGGAGAGAGCTGAGAGTAGTAAAGAGACGGCGAGGATCAGAGGCAAGAGAGTTAGTGATATAGCAAAAGGGCTCTCAGGTAAGGTTTGCCTCTTTGTGGATGATACCAAAATCTGCAATAGAGTAGACACCCAGGAAGGTGTAGATAACATGAGGAGGGATCTAGCTAAGCTTGAAGAATGGTCTAGAATTTGGCAGCTGGGATTTAATGTTAAAAAAATGCAAGGTCACACTTTTGGGCCGCAGCAATTCAAGGGAGCAATATAGTATAGGGGGTGAAGTACTTTTGTCCACTAAAGAGCAGAGCCTTTGTGTTTTACGATTCTGATCATCTTATTAACAACCACCACCACCACTATTCTCCAGTACCAGGCATATTGTGAACTAATACAAAACCGTACAACAAAGAGCAAACCTACCATACCATATGAACACAAACTTCCAAAACTCACATAAGGAGCCCATCCAAAAAAAAAGTGTCACTGTAAATACTAGAGTGGGCACTGGAACATCCATACACCTATTTGAAAAGCTGAACAAGTCAAATTACTACAATACAGTATAGACCTTTATGTACAAACTCCATGTTAACAGAACACCTGACCTCAGTCACACACTCACAACATCGACCCTCACCAAGTACAGAATAAGTAACCACAATCTAAAATAAAATAAAAATATGTAGACAAAATTTAAATTGAAACCCCAGGAAGCTAGAGTCCACATGCAGTGCAACATCAGATAAATGAGATGCAGTTCCCCAATACTGTGTAAAATATAAAAATAGCACAAAGTCCAATCACTAAAATTAAATAAAATTATTTTTTCTACCTTTGTTGTCTGACCATTTTATTCTCTGATCATGCTGGTCCTGATCTGAGGCTTCTGCTTTCCTGTCTTCTCTCAGCTCTCTTTCTGTCGTCTATGGTCCATCTGCCATTTCTTATCTCTTCTTTTGTTTTCTTCACTTCCTTCCATCAGCCCATTTCCAGTTCCAGTATCCCTCCCCAGTATCAGCCCCCTTTCCAGTCCTCCCCTCCCAGTACCTTCCAATGTCAACCACCTTGCATTCCCACGACTGCCACTGGTGTCCACTCCCTTCCAGTCCCCCTCCTTCCCCACTGTCCAGCCCCTTCTAGTCCAAATACCATCCCAGATATCAGCTCACGTCCACTCTGTGCCACCGCCCCCCCCAGTCAGCTCCCTTCCAGTCGCCCTACCCTCTTGTCTATCCCCCTTCCAGTGCCATTTGCATGTCAGCTCCCTTCCAACCTCCTCCCCATTACCCAACCACCTACCACTCCCATCACCAAGTGTTAGCTCCCTTCCAGTCCCCCTTCAGTACATCCCAGGTGTCAGCTCTCTTCCCGCCCCCTAATTCCCCTGGCAGACCCTCTCATTATCTGCTCCCTAACAGTCCTATTCTACCATCCTCCCACATCAGCCCATTTGTAGCCCTAGCCCCTAGTTTTCTCCCAGGGCCAGCAGCACTCTCCTCCCCTCTCCCATTAGCCCATTTCCAGTCCTGTCCCCCTTATCAGCCCACTCTAGTCCTAACCCTCCAAACAGCCCATTACCAGTCCTAGCTCATTTCCGGTGCTAGCTCCCCATCCGCCTATTACCAGTCCTAACCCCCACCCAATAAGTCCATTTCCAGTCCTAGCACCCCCTCCCGATCCGCCCATTTCCAGTCCTAGCCCCCATAGCCCATTACCAGCCCTAGCCCCCCTCCTGATCAGCCCATTTCCAGTCCTAGCCCCCGATAGCCCATTACCAGCCCTAGCTCCCCCTCGATCAACCCATTTCCAGTCCTAGCGCCCCATAATCCATTACCAGTTCTAACCCCCCCCATCAGCCCATTTCCAGTCCTAGTCACCCTCGATAGCCCATTACCAGCCCTAGCCACCCATAGCCCACCAGTCCTAAACCCCCCATCAGTCCATTTCCAGTCCTAGCCCCCCATAGCCCACCAGTCCTAAACCCATCAGCCCATTTCCAGTCCTAGCCCCCCCCCCCAGCCAACTTCCAGTCCTAACCCCCCCCCCCCAAGGGAAATTAAAATGTAAAAACCTGGCTGCTGAAGCTGCTGCTGCCGAGCCCTCTTCTCTCCCTTCGGCTCTGGCTTTACAGAGCCGAAAAGGGAGAGTTTCCCTTTCTCGTGGCTCTGCTAAGCCCGCCGGCGGGCTTAACAGAGCCGCGAGAAAGGGAAACTCTCCCTTCGAGGCTCTGTAAAGCTGTGCTGAAGGGAGAGAAGAGGGCTCTGCCGGGGCGGCCGCGGGGCACTTCCTGCTGCCGCTCTTCTATCGGCATTTTTTTTTGTTATTTTTAAAGGCTGAGTGAGGCAGGCTGTTTGGGGGCAATTTTTGCCGCCCCCAAAAAGTTGCCGCCTGAGGCTACCACCTCACTCAGCCTAGTGCCGCTGCACCTCGGCCACAAGCCAATCCATCCTGTCGAGGGGGAGGAAAGCCTTGGCCTGGACAGTGTCGAGGTGGGCCCCAATGAACTCCAGCGCTCGAGTCGGGGTAAGCTGGGATTTCGGGTGGTTTTATCAGGAAACCCAGGTGCTGTAAGACCTGAAAGGTACGGCTGGTGGCCTGCCCAGCCTCTGAGGCCTTGTCCCCTTCTACCAGCCAATCATCGAGGTAGGGGAAGACGCAGGTCTTTTGGAGGCGGAGATAGGCCGCCACCACTGCCAGACACTTAGTGAAGTCCTTTGGGGTGGAGGCAAGGGTGAAGGGAAGAACCCTGTACTGGTCGCCTCCGACCATGAACCTCAGGTACTTTCTGTGACTGGGATGGATAAGGATGTGTGTGTAAGCATCCTTTAAATCCAAGGAGCATAGCCAATCTCCCTGGTGGAGGTAGGGCAGCAGTGTTTCCAAGGGAGAGCATCTTGAACTTCTCACGCACCAGGAACTTGTTGAGGTTCTTCAGGTCCAGAATGGGCCTTAGGTCCCATGTCCTTTTTGGGACCAGGAAGCACCTGGAATAGAAACCTTTCCCCCTTGAGAGGAGAGGTACAGGTTCCACTGCCCCATCCTTGAGGAGGCCTGAAAGTTCCTGCAGTAGCAGGGCCCAGTATAGGGGAGACCGAAGGGGTTCCCCGGGAAACAAGGATGGAGGAGTCCATTCCAGAAGCAGAAGGCAGCCCTCCCAGAAGATCTGGAGAACCCAGGAGTCAGTGGTAATGTGGGCCCTCTGGAGGGCAAAGTGGACCAGGTGTCCCCCTGTGGGGAGCTGGTCCTCCAGAGGCAGAAGGGCTATGCTGATGGTGTCAAAACCCTGACCCAGGCTGGGCTGGGGCTCATGTTCGGGCCTTCTGGCCCTTGGGCTTGCGCGGTCCCTGGCCTGTGCCTTTGCCCTGGGGACCATGCTGAGAGGGCTGCGCAGCTGGGTAGGCAGGGTAGCCCAGATAGCGCTGACTGTTCTGGAGGAAATGAGACTTCTTCCCCGTGGCTTCTTTCTGGGAAGAGTGGAGGTCTTCCTTGAGAGACAGGTCCAAGTAACATAGTCGGTCTCGATCTTGGCTGCTCTATCCTCCATTGGCTTGCCGAAGAGCTGTTCGCCGAGGCACGGGACATCTAGGAATTTTTCCTGCACCCATTGCTCGAGATCTGATGATCGCAGCCAAACCTGGCATCCAGCACCGATGCCGGCGGCATTCACTGACACTGGATTCGAAGCAATCAAACAGCTCAGGAGAGATATTTGGAGCACTCTGCGACAGACTTCATTAGAGCCTGGTAACATCAGAGATGGTCCCCATCGAAGTCAGCAGCATAGTCACCAAGCTCCTTGGCCAGGTCCTGCAAGAACATGCCAATGTAAAGTTGGAAAGTTTGAATGCGACAAACCAGCATTGATCCTTGGCAGCATTTGCGCCACAGGGCATTGAGTGTGCGGGACTTCCTACCTGAAGGCACTGAAGAGTGCGTTTTCAGGCTTTTTTGCCTGCGCATGGCCAACTCAACCACCATGGAGGTGTGTGGGAGCTGTGCCTTGCAGAATCCCAGCCCCCGATGGACCCGATACATTGTGTCGAGCCATCAGATCATGATGAGGACTAAGGCTGGGGTCTCCCATATCCGGAGGAGAAGCCGGGTAAGGATGGAAGGCACAGGGACTGTCAGGGTCTCTTTTGGTGGTGCCTTGTACTGGAGGATGTCCAATTTCTCCGTATGTGGGTCCTCCTCCGTCGTGAGGGAAAGAGCACGTGCCATATCCCTTACGAATTCAAGGAAAGAGTTATCCTTGGCGGGGAATGGTACTTGGCAGCTGGGGGAGATGGGTCCGAGGGGAGGTCTTGGTGGGCCCGACTTTGGGGACGTCTTGATGTCAGACTCCCAATCAGAGTAGTCCGAGGAGGACTCGAGGTCCTCTGGCTGCAGAAGAGCTGGCAACTCTGAACTCGGATGCTTTGAGGCAGGAGCATGGCCAGAGTCAGAGGCACTCACCTGCAGACCCTCGCCGAGGATCCGTCCAAGACATCTGGCTCTCGGTGATCGCAGTGGCAGCCCGGGGAGTCCTCGATGTTGAGGTCCCTGCGGTCTCGTTGGGGTCAGGGGTCGGCGCCCGCTGTGATGCAAGGAACACAGAAATGCTGCGTTCCATGGCCAGCATGCGTGCTTCCCACTCATGGGTCACAGTCATGGCCACAGACAATGGCGTGACCAGGTCAGGCGTTGAGGATGAGAGGGAATCCTCGACAGGATGGGCCTCGGGAGACTGCGATCCATTACCAAAGGCCACAACCTCAGCCCTGGACACCTTCCAATGGCGTTCCTGCTCCGGTTCTTCGGGAGCTCTGCGGGGGCTATGGGACCAGGCGCAGGACTTCCAATGCTTGTCCGCTTCCCCAGACAAGGCTCTCAAGGTCTTCCTCATCTTCTTATGCATATGTTCCAGCAACCCTTGCTCGGAGTGCTGACAAGCCCGCAGAGCAGCCATGGGGTCCTTAAGCAAGTCCGAGAATCTGTGCAGGGCCTTCGGGCATGAGGCTACCGGGGAAACAGGGGTTGAGTCTGCTTTGTGGAAGATGTCGTCCTGCTTAAGCCGACGGCTCTGTATGGCCTTAGTGGATATTTTCTTGCACAAGAAGCATTCCTCCGGGTCGTGATCTGCGCCCAAACACCAGAGGCAACAATCATGAGTGTCGGTGAGTGAATATATTTTTGGAGCACTGATCACATTTTTTTAAAGCTGGTGGCCATCAGGACAAAAAGAACCCCAGCGAGGTCGAAGACCCTCAATGCAGCCAGCGGTTAAAAAGGTACGAAAGCGCTGTGATGGAAAAAAATCAAAACAGAAAAGTTTTTTCAGGCCAGATTATTTATTTATTATTTATTTATTTATTTATAGTTTTTTATATACCGCACTATTCAGCATCAGCGCGGTTTACATGTAACAAAAATGCTCAGTACAGTTAAACGCGTATGAGTTTTACAGGTAACAGGGCACAAAAACTTGGATAACAAGTTTGCACGGGTCTCGGGCGGGAAAGGAGCTGGCACAAGCTGAAAAATTAAAAAAATAGTACAAGAAAATCAACTTTTTTCTGGGGGGACGAGACGAACATCTGTAGGGCTCCGCGGAAAAAGGGAGACTGAGCAAGATGGCACTCTTGGGCGGGAAGGGGACCATGCATGCGTGGTGGGATATGCTCTGCACAGGGTTCTGTAGGCATCGATGTCACCTATATGTGAGGACTGAATCCTGCTGTCCCCGGAGAACACTTGTTAGAGGTGAGCAACTATGTTTGTTCCTGGAGAAGAACCTCTTTCAAATGAAAGCAAACTAGGCTACAAGGGGACATAGGATGACGGTGAAAGGGGATAGACTCAGGAGTAATATGCGGAAATATTTCTTTACGAAAAGAGTGGTACATGTGTGGAATAGCTTCCGTGGAGGTGGCAGAGATAGCATAGTTGCTCACCTCTAACATGTGTTCTCCGGGGACAGCAGGAATCAGTCCTCACATATGGGTGATGTTGGAGCTGACAGAGCCCACACAGAAGCCTCTCCCTAACTTTCAAAGGAAGCTTTTGGGAATTGCACCATGCATTCGTTGGTCCCCACCATGCATGCGTGGTCCGGGAAACTACAAACAGGTGAGTCTCACGTCAGTACCGGTAAAAATGGTAGAAACCATCATAAAGAATAAAATTACTCAGCATGTAGATAGTCATGGCCTAATGGGAGACAGCCAACATGGCTTTAGACAAGGAAGATCTTGTCTTACTAATCTGTTATGTTTTTTTGAAAGTGTGAACAAACAGGTGGACAAAGGTGAGTCGGTTGATATAGTGTATCTGGACTTTCAGAAAGCTTTGACAAGAACTCATCAGAGACTTTTGGCAAAACTAAAGAGTCATGGGATAGGAGGCAGTGTACCACTGTGGATCAAGAACTGGTTAAAAGATAGAAAGCAGAGGGTTGGGCTAAATGGCCAATTTTCCCAATGGAGAAAGATGAATAGTGGTGTACCCCCAGGGATCTGTGCTGGGTCCGCTGCTTTTTAACATATTCATAAATGACCTGGAAAGTGGAATAACGAGTGAAGTTATCAAATTTGCAGATGACACAAAACTATTGGAGGGAGGAGTGGTCTAGTGGTTAGGACAAGGTACTTCAGGCCGGAGGTTCAAGTCCCACCTGGGGACAGCAATCTCAGGCCGGAGGGACTGGGATTTCTAGTCCTATAGGCACTCCTTGTGGTCTTGGGCAAGCCACTTAACCCTCCACTGCCCATGTTCTCTGTAAGTATTAGTGTATGTGTCTCATATCCTCTCGTGTTAAATGTATCCCCCAATTGACCGCTTTGACCCGGTGAAAAGCGGGATATAAATACAGCTAAATAAATAAAGCAATAAATAAATATTTAAAGTTGTTAAAACCCAAGAGGATTGTGGAAAATTGCAAGAGGATCTTGATAAATTGGAAGACTGGGCATCAAAACGGCAGATGAAATTTAATGTGGACAAGTGCAAAGTTATGCACCTAGGGAAGAACAACCGAAACTATGGTTACACAATGCAAGGTTCGACATTAGGAACCACCACCCAGGAAAAAGATTTAGGCGTCATTGTGGATAGCATGTTAAAACCCTCGGCCCAGTGTGCAGCGGCGGCCAAGAGAGCAAATAGAATGCTAGGTATCATAAGGAAAGGAATGGAAAATAAAACAAAAGATATTATAATGCCTCTATATCGTTCCATGGTGTGACCGCACCTTGAATATTGTGGCAATTCTGGTCGCCGTATCTTAAAAAGGATATAGCGATTTTAGAAAAGGTACAAAGAAGAGCCACCAAAATGGTAAAGGGGATGGAAGGATACTCCTATGAAGGAAGGCTAAAAAGGTTAGGGCTCTTTAACCTGGAAGAGAGACGGCTGAGGGGAGATATGATAGAAGTCTATAAATTAATGAACGGAGTGGAACAGGTAAACGTAGATCGATTGTTTACGTTATCAGAATATAGAAAAGACTAGGGGACATGCAATGAAGCTACAGGGTAAACTATTTAAGACTAATAAAAGAAAATATTTTTTCACTCAACGTGTAATCACACTCTGGAATTTGTTACTGGAGGATGTAGTAAAGGCTGTTAGTGTAGCTGGGTTTAAAAAAGGTTTGGAAAAGTTCCTGGAGGAAAGGTCCATAAACCATTATTAAGAAGGGACCCAGGATATTAATGCTTGACCTAATACAAGCATTGCGGAACCTGTGTCTTTTGGGGAAACTGCTAGGTACGTATGACCTAGATTGGCCACTGTTGGAAACAGGATACTGGGCTTGATGGACCTTGGTCTGACCCAGTATGGCATATCTTATGTTCTTATGTTCACTCAAGGGTGCCATCTTGCCTCGGTCTAACGACATAGCTAAGACATCAAAAAGAAATATAATATGGTAAAGGAGCAACTACAAGGGGAGGAGGAAGGGTTGTGAGGACTGATTCCTGCTGTAAATGAAGAACGTGAGTAACTACATTTTCTCTGGGAATAAGCAGGAAGTCAGTCCTCAATATGTGACTCCCCAGCTACAGGCTACCGAGAACCTGTAAAAATGTCACAGTGACCTGCAAAGGGTGTGCCATGAGCTACAGCAGTACATCCCTAACTGAGACACTCTCGCAAGACCCAATTGTCCGACAGAGAACCACCACTTTAATTTTATGAGGCAGTAGAGGGGAGAGTGTTTATTTTGGATGGGGAGGATGTTGTGATTTTGTATTTAGGGGGGGGGTGATTTTGTATTAAAGGGGGTGATGTTTCCAACATATCACACCCATATCACGGAGTAGAAACCTTACTCGCCTTCAGCTCCTCCAGAACACTGCCGCCCGCCTCCTCACCTTTTCTTCCCCCTCTGATCATATTACCCCCTGTCTCTTCTCCCTTCATTGGCTCCCCATTAAATTCCGGCTTATTTATAAGTACATCATCATCACTCACAGGGTTCTCTATACCAGCACTCCTCAGTACCTCTCTGATCTTATCTTTCATCAGCCTGCCCCCCGTCTCCTCCGCTCATCTCATACCAATCGTCCCTTCCTTCCCTCTCCATCCCAGGCCCACCTTGAACTTACCCGCCATTCTGCTTTCTTCTTCCTAGCCCCTGCCTCACACCCTCCGTACTGTGCCCTCTTTCTTTCATTTCAAAGACCTCCTCAAGACTCATCTTTTCTCTCAAGCGTTTGATCTCCCAGCCTCTCCCTGAAACATAACCATCATGCCAAATCCTGTCCATCATGTCATATTCAACTGCCAACCCCTGCCCTCCCTCTTTCCCTGCGTCCCTGTGTTTAGCTCTGCAACCTCTGTCCTTTTCTTCTCTCTATCTCCTACTCGCTCTTTCCTATTATTCAATGGCGTTCCTTTCTCTCTTTGTTTTCTGCGGCTGCCTTTTATTGTACACCGCCCTGACACTTCGGTCTTGGGCGGTATATCAAGCCTGAATAAATAAATAAATAAATAAAATAAATAAATACTCATATCCCTTTTTGATTCACTAATCTGTGGTATGGATAATATAAAGCAGACCTTCTTGCTCATATTCCTTGACATTTCCTCAGCCTTTGACAGTGTAGATCATAATACTCTCCTATCCAGACTATCTCAACTAGGTTTAAAAGATACCACTCTTAACTGGTTTAAGTCCTACATTTCTAATTGTTTCCAATATGTCCATTTAGACCATTTCCCCTCACTACCATTCCCTCAAGAATGTGGTATCCCACAAGGATCCTCACTCTCTGCATTACTTTTTAACCTCTATATCCAACCTATTTGCGCAATCTTTCAACGCCACAGTCTAAACTATTTTATCTATGCAGACGACATCATGCTGTTTGCCCCTTTGGACATAGCTAACATTAATTTCAATAGAATTGCCACCTGCCTCTCTGAAGCTGAACAATGGCTCCGCTCAATCCATATGGATATCAACTTCAAAAAGACTGAAGCACTCTTCGTAACCAGAAATACCAACTTCACCCCTCCAACTACCATCAACCTTATGAACATTACTCTCCCAGTCAAATCTGAAATTAAATACCTTGGAGTTACACTAGACAAAACACTAAGCATGACACACCACATAAATCAGACTGCCAAAACTATATTTTTCAAGCTTAGAACCATACAGTAACTCAGACCCCTCATTGACATCAATGATTTCAGAACAATTGTCCAGGCTCTCATTATGCCACATTTAGACTTCTGTAATGGCATACTCCAAGGGACATCTAAAAAGAATCTACACATCCTTCAAAGAGCTCAGAATGTCACTGCTCGAATCATTGTGAAAGCCAAAATATTCGATCATATCTCCCCTATCCTATACGCTCTCCACTGGCTTCCAATCTCTAGTAGGATTCAATATAAAACCCTTGTCACCACTTTTAAACTCATTAATGACTTAGCCCCATCACAGTTAGCAACATTACTTCAGACCCCACCAGAAAACAGACTTAGAAGAAAAACTAATCTCAACATGCTACTAATCCCCAATGCCATGAGAAAATCGAAACAAATAACCACCAACACTGCTTTTTCATATTATGCTCCCAGCCAATGGAACAAACTACCATTAAAACTAAGAGAGATTAAGGACCTTACCTCTTTCAGGAAGGAACTTAAAACCTACCTGTTTAGTCAACACTACAGCAATCTACAACCTACATTCAAATATAATACACAAGAATACACAACTAACCAAACACAAGTCTATCCAACCTAAGTCTAGACTCATTTTAATAACCGTTCTAAATAGTCCTCTTCCCAATACTGTACCTATGACTACAAATAACTATTATAAATAGTTTTTGTTCAACCATTGTCAGACGGCTGCCTGGGTGAGAATCTTCACAGTCTTTGCAAGTGCATATCTCTATATGATTTGCAAGGTATTGTGGGCAATGTAGTTCATTCACACCAGACACAGCTGCTGACAATAATTTAGTTGTGCTCTTGGGTAAAGCCAATACGATATTTATTTATGGGGTTATTTCTCCCAACACAGATATGCTTGGTAGCACATAAATTAGGTTACTTGCTTTCAATGTTAACTTGGAAAAACAAAGTCAAAATCAGGAAAACAACAAATGAAAAGCCACAAAGCAAGAAACAAACTGTCCTTTTCAGGTTAACTTCTGATTACTTCCCACATAGATACAGAAGTGATTCTCTCCTAGCTCACAAGCAATTAGGTAAGGCTTAATTGCTAGCAGTTACCAGCTGAAACCCCTTAGCTGGCTTGCCTTCCACTGTGTGGGTCAAATCCTGCTTCAGGAGCTTTTCTGAGTAGATTAAAGAACAAATTTGTATTTCTTTGTGATGGTTGCTGTACTTTATAACAGAAAGTTACCAACGGAGTTTAGATAGAGAGCAGTCCATATAAATAGGATCTTCATCTGCTATTATTCCCCCTTGTTCAACAAGCATGGGTTCAATATCATGGATTGGCACAGATGAATCTCTCAATGGAGCACTTTCAGGAGAATACTTGTTTCCCTGCTGTCTTTCCAGGTTATAGCTAGGGCATAGATCAGTGTTCATACCTGAGCTTCCATTGCTGTTAGAGTTCCTCTCTATATAGCCTGGCCAGTATGTAGTCCAGTCCTTATGTCCAGCCTTCCAATCCAGATCCCTGGACACTGGATCTCTCTTCACATACCTTCTGGCACGGGTCTTAGAGTCCCTTCCATGTGCAGCCGTCTCCCTCACAGGTAGCGTCTGGAGATTCCTAGCTCTGCAGCACCATTCCTCTGGCTTTCCCCAGTCTAATGGTGTATGCTGGCCCTTGGAATACCTCCTAGTATACGTACTGCTTTGGACTCTTCTAGACCTCTCAAAGGCTTTTCTCCTCTTTCTTCCAGAGGGCTTCTTTCCCTCTCTGTCGTCCGGTTTGGCTTCTGCTTCTGATGATCCTTCAGATGAAACTGATGATCCTTCTCTGGATATCCAAGGTGATCATGAAGATGGTCATCTGTAGAATAAACTCTACTCTTATTCTGCCTTGATGAGTGCTCCTCTCTAACACAGCGCAGCTGTGCTGAATCAGGCCCTGCCCTTTGAGATGAGTGCTTAGGGATTACCTCATAGCCCTCCTGATTGAACACACGTTTCCCCACTTCAGCTCCTCTAATGGCTGTTGGAAACCTGGTGCATTCTGGGACTGGTAGTCTTTTATGGCAAAATTCTGTTTTCTTATTTCTACCAGAACTGACAGGTTGCTTGTTTAGAGTCACTTCACCTTTTCTATAGCTCCTTCCTGAGCTATGATAAGCTTCCTTATCACACCATGTAAATAATTTACACATTGGTTCTTTGTAACGTAGTTTTTATGTTCCAGTATATTCTTATGTAAATAATCTACACATTGTTTCCTTGTAACTTAGTTCTTATGTTCACTTAATGTTAGTTCTTATGTTCACTTAATGTTCTATGTAATGCAATATTTCACTGTTTGCTATATTGTTGTTTAAGTTCCTTGTAAACCGCCCCTGATCTCTGGAAGGGGCGGTATAGAAAAGCACACAAATAAAAATAAATAAAAAAATGTGTCTAACCATAATAACTTAAGATATGCCATACTGAGTTAGACCAAGGTCCAACATCCTGTTTCCAACAGTTGCCAATCCAGGTCACTAGCAGTTTCCCAAAAAGACACACAGGTTCCAAAATGCTTGTATTGGGGACAAGCAGGGATTTCCTATGTCCTCTGAGAATGGTTTATGGAACTTTCCTTCAGGAACTTGTCCAAAACAAGATACACAAGGTACACTAGGGTAAGGGATGAGTAGCACAACATTATAATTCCTAGAAAGCAGGCTGCAAATTAAATAGCGACATACAAGGACATAAAAGAAAAACTGGGGGCAGATAAGAAATACCACTCACTGCATCACCACGACCTAAAATCGAAACCTCCCCAAATACTTTATTATGAAGACACAGCTTTAAACTCATTTTAAAGTTTTTCAAAGATTTCTCTTATACACTCAGGTTGATACATGGAATATTCTAATAATATTTTACAAGAGGCTCTGCTGAATGTAGCCTCTTATTTTTGTTTTATTTAATAGGGTTTTTTTTTTATACCGCTTACCATTTCAGTCAAAGCGATTTACATTGTAATTTAAACTCAGTAATGTACATTAAACAAGGGCATTGATAACTTGGATTTTTTTTTTTTGCTGAGGCAATGGAGGGTTAGGTGACTTGCCAAAGGCCATAGGGAGTCCTAGTGGGAATTGAACCTGGTCTCTTGGTTCCCAAACCAGTGCTCTAACCATTGGCCTACTCCTCCACTCCTCTTGTAAAATAGGTGTAGGACTGCTAGTATCTCTGCATATTGAGCTAGAATCGTAGCATATGGTTCTTGCAATGTTGTTGATGTGAGAAGGACAAGCATTGATCCAGTGTTACTCCCCAGTAGCGAACTTTCGATTTTACTTGTAGTTGTGTTACACGATGCTTATTGGAAGCAGGCAGGGTGAAGGTGGGGTCTTTGGTAATATATAGGACGTTGGTTTTATTGTAGTTTATTGTCATGTTTCATTCTGAGAGCCATTGAACGATGGAGCTAAAGCATTTCTTTATGGATGACATTGTTCGATCTGTTGTGGTGAATAGGACCTCCAGGAACAAGCAGGAATGTAGTCTTCATATATGGGTATCGTCGGTACCGACGGAGCCTGCACGGGAACGCTCCCCAGCGTCCAATAGGAACGCTTTTGGGAGCATCCCACAGCACATGCGCGCTGCCTTCCCGCCTTTCCAACTGTCTCTCTTCGGTTCTTTGTTTTCCACGGAGCCGACATGACCCATACCCTGTCACCGCAGAAAATTCCGTCTTTAAACTTGTTTTCTTATGGTCGCGTTTGCCTTTGCACGATGCCCACTGGTACCGCCGGTTCTTTTCTTTTCTTTTTTTTTTTCAAAAATTTTTATACTTTGAACTGTTTCTCTTCAGAAACGTTTCTTTTTCGGTGCTAGGCGACATTTTGGGCATTAGGCCTCATATTCCTGAAACATGCAAAAACCAACTAGTGGTTTTAAAAAATGTACTAAGTGTGGCGGTACCATTTCCGTCACTGACACTCATGATTGGTGTCTTAAATGTTTAGAGCTTGAACATTCTCCATCTGAATGTCTCTCCTGTATGGGGATGACTAAGAGAAGAAGACAGAACCGGGCTGCAAAGCTCGGGCTGCAAAACTCGGTACTCTCTTCTTCGGATGCCAGATCCATTGCATCGACATCTTCAAGAGCCTCCTCTTCCTCCCATGGATCTCAGGTAACTAAACAAAAAATCCGGCCCTCAAAGGGTAGCTCTCCTGCTAAGCATCGAGAGGCCATTAGCATGGCCCTTGAGGGAATCACACCGGCAAAACAGCCCCGGCGGGAGGCTTCAGCTTCCAAAGCATCAATGGGGCTCCAGGATGTTCTCGAGGCCTCGACCTCGCAAGAACTACTGGTGCCATGCTCAAGGGTCCCGGCCGTTTTCACCGGTACCGACACCCAGGCATTGGCAGCGTCGATAGACCAGAGGTTCCTCGCTATCGAACGCAGCATTGCAGCTCTTCTCACAGTTGCGGTACCGTTGACACCTATGGTTCAACGGGCACTGGTACCGACATCGATACCGATGCCGGTACCTACACCGGTACAGACACCAGTACCAGTACCGACAATACCGGTACCAACGGTACTGGAACCGGTGGGAGTTCTTCCCACACCATCTTTAGCTGGAATCGACAGATCGGTACCGGATCAACTCGGTACCGACTTCGATCGATACCGGGACCGTGCTTTGCATGAGCATTGTGGTCAGGAATACTTCGAATCCTCCGATTCCGAAGATTCTGACAATTCTGCTGGTACCAGAGGGTTTCTCCCGGAAGATCCCTCTTCTCCCAAATGCAGAATGTCACCTCCAGAGGACATGTCCTTTCAGGATTTTATTTGTGATGTGGCCAAAGGCTTTTCAATTACGGTAGCTCCTGAACAGGAACCCAGAGCAAAGGAATTGGAAATTCTCCAGTATCCTAACGCTCCAAAGGACACAGCCACTCTGCCCATCCATAACATTCTGCATAACTTGATGCTCAGAATGTGGGAGACACCTCTGACTACATTTCCTCATTCTAGGAGGCTTGATACTATGTATCGAGTTCCGCCATGTCCTGGATTTCAAAAGACTCAGCTGCCACACCATTCAATAGTGGTGGAATCAGCCATGCATAGGATGAAAAGTGCAAAGAGGCACGCATCCAATCCCCCAGGTCATGAATGCAGGACTCTGGATGCTTTTGGGCGTCGAACTTTTCAGACTTCCATGCTTTCAGCTAGGATCAGTTCATATATACTATATATGGGCATGTTCCTCAAAGACGTTACAGGAGACTTGGAGCTTATGAGCCCACTTCTCCCAGATGAAAAGAGACAAGACTTTCTTGCTCTAGTTAAGCATGCTCAAGATGTCTCCAAGTTTGTGATTCGTGCAGCCTTTGACTGCTTTGAATGCATCAGCAGGTCCTCTGCTATTGCCACTGGGGCACGACGGATTGCCTAGCTTCAGGCATCAGACTTGGAGACTTGGGTACAGGACAAGTTAGGCAACATTCCTTGCACGGGAGAGAATCTCTTTGGCAAGAACTGGCAGGAGAAGGCTAACGAGTTAGATGCTGACAATACCATTCTAGATAGATTGTCAAAATCTACAGCCACTCCAGCCAAAAAGAAGCTTATAAAAAAACCTCTTTCAGCAAAAAGAGGAAATTTTATCCTTCCCATACCCAGCAGAGTCAAACTCAGGGTCAGGTTGCCCAAAAGGGACAAACTAGACAGCAAAAGAAGTCAAAAGGCCCTAGAGCCCAACCAGCTCCGCAGGTTCAGCCCCTCAAGGGCTTTGACTCCTTCCTAGAGAGCTTAGCCTTCCTCCCTCTAAGGGGTCCCCAACCCCCCAATATCCCAGGCAGGTTATGCCACTTTGACAACAGATGGCATCAGATAACAGCAGAAGATTGGACTCTGTCCATTGAAAAAGAAGGGTACAAACACCATTTTCACAGCATGCCCCCTCCTACAATTCTAAGGCAATTCAATTCTGAAACCTCCGCAGACAATCTGCTAGATCACGAGGTCTCAACACTTCTTGCCCAAGGGGCAATAGAAGAGGTACCCATTCTTCAACGGGGTGCAGGGTTCTACTCCCCCTATTTTCTTATTCCAAAAAAACCAGGAGGACACAGACCCATTCTAGACCTCAGAGAATTGAACAAATACCTGTTCCGAGAGAAGTTCAAAATGATTTCTTTTTAACATCTTTGTTAGTGATATAGCGGAAGGGCTGTCGGATAAGGTTTGCCTCTTTGCAGATGATACCAAAATCTGCAATAGAGTAGACACCCAGGAAGGGGTAGATAACATGAGGAGGAATCAAGCTAAGCTTGAAGAATGGTCTAGAATTTGGCAGCTGGGATTTAATGTTAAAAAATGCAAGGTCATGCATTTGGGCTGCAGCAATCCAAGGGAGCAATATAGTATAGGGGGTGAAGTACTTTTGTTCACTAAAGAAGAGCGGAACCTAGGCGTGGTTGTGTCTGATGATCTTAAAGTAGCTAAACAGGTAGAAAAGGCGACGGCAAAAGCTAGAAGGATGCTTGGGTGCATACGGAGAGGAATGGCTAGCATAAAAAAGGAGGCGATAATGCCTCTGTATAAGTCTTTGGTGCGACCTCATTTGGAGTAGTGTGCGCAATTCTGGAGACCGCACCTTCAAAAGGATGTGAACAGGATGGAGTCGGTGCAGAGGGTGGCTACTAAAATGATTAGTGGTCTTCATTATAAAGCATATGAGGACAGACTGAAGGATCTTAATATGTACACCTTAGAGGAAAGGCGGGATAGAGGTGATAGCACAGTTACTTACCTGTAACAGGTGATCTCTGGGAACAGCAGGAATAAGTCTTCACATATGGGTACGTCGGTACCGACTGAGTCTGCGCGGGAACGCTTCCCAGCGTCCAATCAAAGAGCTTTTGGAAGCATCCCACCACGCCTTCGTGCTGCCTTCCCGCCTTTCCCAACTGCCTCTCCTCAGTTAAGTTTTAAAGCTAAGACAAAGAGAGAGAGAAAGGAAAGGAAAGATAGATAGAGATACAACTCCTGGGGAGGTGGGTGGGTTGTGAAGACTTATTCCTGCTGCTCCCAGAGATCACCTGTTACAGGTAAGTAACTGTGCTATCTCCAGGAACAAGCAGGAATGAGTCTTCACATATGGGGACTCCCAAGCTGAGATGCCTGGAGTCCCAGCATGTCATAGGTTGGAACATGCTATCCCCCACAACACCAGGCATCCTGAGGATGGCGGGTAGGAGCTGAAGAAAGAAAGGTGCTGTGGAACAGCTAACCTAGCATAGGACTGCAGAGAAGGAGTCCATGTGTGGATGATGATTGTCATCAAGGATATTGCAAAGGATATTGCAATATGGACCTCCCCTGACAGGATTTCACAGAAGTATGTAGGTTTCATGGATCTACTGGGAAACCCAGTAGAGGAACTGTGAAGAGGACCTCACTGTAAGTGGAGGTAATAAACCTGTAGGAAAAATAGTGGAGGTCAGAATCCTGAAAGGTAACAGGCACCCCTAGTAGGAAAAACTGGGGTAGTACAAAAACGGTGGTCCTTCGGCGGAAAGCTGTATGATAAAAACCAAACTCTTTTGGCGGCAGAGTAACTCACTCTTAGGAGCAAAAAGAGAAAGGCTAACCGATTTGGACAAACAGGCACAGTCCTTGTGGGGAGAAAGGGTATGGGAACCCCTTGTATCCCAAAAAGAGAGGACAAAGGCCTGAGGCATTAAAGCCTGTGATTAACTGAAGATCCACAATGTCTCTCCTAACTGGGGTAAGCTAGGAGAGATATTAGATACGGAGAGCTTCAGTGGTTGTGTGTGGAGAATCCCAAACCTGCTGGATAGCATTGTTGTTGTTAAGTGCCGTCGAGTCGGAGTCGACTCATGGCGACCCTCTGGATAGCTATCCTAAATTGTGTTCGGTCTTCAGTCAGGCGGCTCATTGTTGGCAGACTGGTACCCATAGCTGCTGTTATTGTATCGATCCATCTCATTGCTGGCCTTCCTCTTTTGCATTGACCTTCTATCTTGCCAAGCATAATGTCTTTCTCTAATGATCTCTCTCTTCGCATGATGTGTCCAAAGTATGAAAGTCAAAGTCTTGTCATCTGAGCTTCTAAAGAAAGCTTAGGTTTTATCTCCTCTAGTACCGACTGGTTTGTTCTTCGGGCAGTCCATGGTATACACAGTATTTGCCGCCAGCACCATAATTCAAAGGCATCAATTTTCTTCCTGTCTGTCTTTTTCACTGTCCAGCTTTCACATCCATATGATGTTTATTTATTTTATTTATTTAACATTTTTTATATACCGCACTATTCGTTATCAGCGCGGTTTACATGTAACAAAAGACCTCAGACAAGATACAAATATCTGGGTTTTACAGTTAACAGGAAGATCAACTTGGATAACAGGATAACAGGAGAAACTATGTACAAGATTACTATTTACATCAAGGAGTCAGGGTATGAAAAGTGTCCTGTAAGTCTGTTGAAGGAATTTGAAGAGCTGATGAGACAAAGTTTACGTGTTTGGCATGTGGTTAATTGTGTGAGAATGTGATTGTGCTTCTTTGTTATTGAAAATACCATGGCTTGAACAAGTCAAATCTTTGCATGGAAAGAGACATCTCTGCGCTTGAGAATCTTATCTAGGTCTTTCATAGCCATTCTGCCAAGAGCAATGCGTCATCTGATTTCTTGACTGCTTGTTGCTTCTTTATTGATAGTTGATCCAAGTAGGTTAAAGTTGTTCACAATTTCAATTTCTTCTCCTTCAACGATGAACCTGTTGATTATGCCAGTTGTCATGATCTTTGTCTTCTTTACATTAAGGTGCAGGCCCATCTTGAGACTATGTTCTTTGATTATGAGAAGCAAATGTTTCAGATCATCTTCACTTTCAGCCAGTAATGTGGTATCATCAGCATAGCGAAGATTGTTGATGAGTCTTCCACCAATCTTCACACCTCTGTTGTCTTCATACAATCCTGCTTCTCTGATGATTTGTTCTGCATATAAATTAAACAGGTAGGGGGAAAGTATGCAGCCTTGTCTTACACTTTTGCTTATTTTAAACCATTCTGTTTCTCCTTGTTCCGTTCTGTTGCTTCTTGATCAATTACAGATTGCGCAAGAGAACGATCAGGTGTTCTGGTATACCCTTGCTTCTTAATGTGGCCCAGAGTTTCTCATGGTTTACTCAGTCAAAAGCCTTGCTATAGTCGATAAAGCACAAATAAATATCCTTTTGGTATTCTTTAGTCTTTTCAAGGATCCATCTCACATCTGCAATGATGTCTCTCGTTCCTCGCTCTTTCCTGAACCCTGCTTGCACTTCAGGTAGTTCTTGTGCCAGGTATTGTTGTAGTCTCTTTTGAATAATCTTCAGTAGAATCTTGCTGGCATGTGGGATCAGAGCGATTGTGCGATAATTTTCACAGTCAGTTGGATCACCTTTCTTTAGTATTGGTATAAACACAGATCTTTTCCAGTCAGTTGGCCATGATGTTGTCTTCCATATTTCTTGGCAGAGCCTTGTGAGTACGGTAACAGCTGCATCAGATTGCTGCAATACTTCTATGGGAATGCTTTCAATGCCTGGTGCTTTGTTCTTTGATAAGGCTTTCAATGCTGCTTCAACTTCTTTCATCACCAATGGTTCCCGATCATAAGGTACAGGTTGAAAGGGCTGTTGGTTTATCATATAAACACTCTGTATATTCCTTCCACCTTTTCAGGCATATATCTGTTTAATTACAGACACCCATATTTAGGCCTACATATTCATATTTATCTTTTGTCTGTATTTTATGCCCTTCCATATCTGTTTCTGACAGAAACAGATAGCCATATGAGCATAGACAGTGAGATAGATAAGTATGTAGAGACATATCTATCTATAATGAAATATCTCGACAGATATATATATATATGATAGATAGATAGATATAGATATAGATAGACATATAAGAATATATATATAGTGAGATATGGAAGGGCATAAAATACAAACAAAAGATAAATATGAACATGTAGGCCTAAATATGGGTGTCTGTAATTAAACAGACAGATATATGCCTACAGCATGGTATTCATATAGGACATGTGGAGAGTAAAGATTCATCTAATAACAAGGAGGTGGAACCTACTTGAGTAGATATATAGAGAATCTATTCCTCTTGGTTATGATCCGCAAGGATGCTAGCTAGTGAAATAACCAGGATGGTTACATGAAAAACAGAGGATAATATCAATCTGTAGCCAGCAAGTCTCGAGTCGTCCAAGACTCTAGCATGGTAAGTAGACAGAAGACATATAGGGATGAGGTACCATGTTGCCCTGCTTAAGGGCAAAGAGTATCATGGGTTGTTACCATGAGGACGAGCTGCAAGGAGAAAGAGCATATCCCCGATTGGGAATGCTATGGACCAAAGCAGGGAATTGGCAACTCCTTAAGCCTTTACGTAAAAGAAGGCCTATGTCCTTTATATGAAAAGGAGATAGTAAAAGAAGGGAGAACCTTCTAGTCATGGGAGACATGACTGAAAAGCCTTTTCCAACCATCTAGGATAGCTGTTGGAGAAAAAACTCCCCATGCTCTCTAGCAAGGGCCCATAGTGGAAAGCTTCTTTGTAGAATTGCAGAGAGCATGATGCAGGAGAAAGAGGAGATAGAACTGGCTGGTAGAGAGCCAGTATCTCTGCCAACTATGCTGCCAAATCCAAGAGAATGGAGATGGCAGAAATAGAAGACAATCCAGAAAGCTTGTAGTGAGATGATCTCCAAGATAGATGGAGCACCGACTTGGAGCCACTACTAAGACTAGACAGAATGTTAGTGGAGGACAAATCTGGTTGTTTGTGGACAAGAACCAGTGGTCCAAACATTAAGGCTCCTGCATAGGCAGCTGCTAGCAAGACAGCAGAAAGAATCTTACTGTTTAAAAGCAGAAAGAACAGACAGAACAGGAGTAGAAAACTCTGGACATGTCTGATAAGCTGCCCCAAAGCAAGATTGAAACAGAGGAGTTAACTCAGAGAGGAAAACTCCGCACTGGAAAGTGACAAAACTAGAGAGGCTGAAGAAAAAGCCCTCCAGTGAAGTAATTCCGCTCTTAGAGAGGAAAAAGCTTGGTAAGAGGGTGAAGAGAATGGAGCTGAAGAAGACTTACCAAGTAGTAAGTCTATAGAAAGGAAAATACATGCTGGCACAGGAACTATCATTTGATAGTGGTCAGACCTCTTTCCCTAGCAGGAAAAGAGGAGAACCCTGTGACCTAGAGGCATGAACATCCTGACAGCTCATAGGAAAATAGAAAAAATGGATGTCTTTTGGAAAGAGATCCATGTGTAGGGGTTAGAATGAAGCAGTGGATTGCCTCTATTGAGAAGAAGCAACTGTAGATTCTAATCCCAAGAGTCACAAGCATCTGATGATTTATTTATTTATTTATTTATTTGGCATACATTTATACACCGCTCCTTCCAGCGATCAGAAGCGGTCCATCATTGTACAAAGACAAGGGAGAGGGGACAAGACAAGGGGGAGACTAACGACGACACGATTACAGTTATACATTTGATTGGCATATAAATTACTGTTTGAACACCAGTGCAATTACAATTACAGATTATAGATTGAAGAACCCAGTGAGTTTAAATAATACACAACAGAATCGCGATATATACATGCATAATTAGCAGCGAATATATACATATTAACATTATGATCATCATTGAAATGGACATGAAATGAGAAAAAGGTTCATATGAGGCTTAGGCTTTTGAGGTAGGTGGGGAACAAGGGGAGGAAAAGTTGAAACCGACTATGTGATGCCGTAGTGTATTTGGAACAGGTGAGTTTTAAGCTCTTTTCTGAAGACCTGTAAGTCCTTGATCTGACGTAACTCGTGAGGCAGCTGGTTCCAGAGCATGGGTGCTGAGTAGGTGAATGCCCGGTTGCTGGTCCGTTCTTTGACTAATCTTATGCTGCTGGGTACGCAGAGTGTGTTCAGGTTAGCGGTCCGTCGGCATCTGTTGATGATAGATCAGAAACCCTGCAGGTGCTGGGTTTGCTGAGCCTGATGAGAGGTTGGATTCTTCAGACCAGGAGGATGCTTCCCCTGTTGGGGAACAGTTGTATGATGGGCAAGTGATGAATAAAAACCTCTTCTCCTGTGGGAAGAAAGTTTGGTAGGACATTTCCTACCTACTGGGACCGAAGAGGGTGTAAAACAACTCTTAGGAACAGGTAAATCAGTGGATAACTGAGTAACCTGACATAAAGACTCTTTGTTGAAAAGATTTTCTCCAGTGCAAGGAGTATGTCCCAGCCGTTGTTGTGCCCATTTGTCCAAGTCTGAAGCTTGGAACCAGGCTCTACGTCGTGCCCCTATAGCTATAGCAGAAGTCCTGCTAACAGACTCAAAAGAGTCTAGGGAAGCACGAGAAAGAAACCAAGAGATATTCTGGATATGCTTAAGCAGTGAGGAATAGTCTGTACTCCTGGAATCTGGAAGGAAAGGAGTCAAAAGATATAATTGCTTTGTGACCTCCTCAAGAGAAAGACTCTCATAAAAAATATATGAGAGAATTCTTGCAGAAAGCATAGATGTCTGGAAGGTTTGACGTCCAAAGGCATCTAGTGTCTTAGACTCACGACCTGGCGGATAAGAAGAGTGCTTTTTCTTACTCTTTACACGCCTCAGTGCTGATTCCACTACCATGGAATGATGAGGACGTTGAATCTTTTGAAACCCTGGAGAGGGGGGGCACCTGATATAAGAGATCAGTTGCCCTGGGAGGTGGGGGTACCCTTAAAGGTGTTTCCCACATGTCTAGAAGGAGATCCTGCAAGGAATGATGCAAAGGAAGCATTATGCTGTCCTCTGCTTTGGGAGAAACAGAGCCTTGTGCAGGATCATATCCTGGAATAGGAATGGCAAGGGATCTTGCTATATCCAGGAGGAAACTCTGAAAAGAGGGATTCGAAACAGGAATCTCCCTTGGACAGGTTAGATCTAAAGAACTAGCCTGAGCACCCACAGAGTTATCCAAACATATAGGAATAGAAGATCCTGCAGAGTGCATTGTGGAATGCTTAAGGGATGGTTGCTGGTACTGGCTGTCAGGAGGAGCAACCATCCTTACCACATTGTCCATGCCAGGTATCGACTCCAGGCTTGGTATAGAATGGAGCGATGCTGTTGAAAAAAGCATGGTAGGAGTTGGCCACGATGCTACTGTGGATACCCGTACTGAAGCCAATACCGGTACCGATGTCGGAGTCGGGCCCGACAAAGACATCGGAGTAGTCATCGGTGACACTTCAATCGGTACAGAGGGAACCGAAAACCTCCGGCTGCTATCCTCGGTACCGAGCCACCGGTATCGATCGGTGTCGGTACCAAAACCTATTGGTACCCAGTCTTCCAGACTAGAAATGGATTCCAAACTCGGCATCGAGGGCACAGAGCCTGAAATAGCGAAGCATGGAAGGCACCGACTGTAAGGGTAATGAAGACATCGGTACCGACTTCGGTACCGTGTCCAAATCCGGTGAATGAAGGTCAACCAGTGGCAACTCAATCTGCCTCAGGGGAACCGAGAGTTGCGGATCCGAGCCATCGGAACCGAGCCTTCTGTACCGCCGCGATATGGTACCAAGGCGAGTCGGTACCCAGTCCTCCAAACTGGAGATCGATTCCAGACTCGGCATCGAAGGAAGCGAGGCTGTCGATGCACATCTGGAGGGTACCGACGTCGGTGGCAGTATCGGTGTTGGTACCGATAATGGAAAGTCAATCTGGGAAGTATCCACCGGTCCCGAAGGCACCGAGGAGGCCAGATGACGATCCCTGATGAGGGAGTGTTTCATCCAACACCAGTGCCGATGCCGGGGTATCGGTACCGCTCGAAGCGGATGCCACCACTGTGCACGGCTCAGGTATGTTCTGTGGGGGGTGAACCCCAGGAACAACCTGAAACCCCTTATATGCTTTGGAGACCGAAGACTCCCGCCGGGGTTTTGAAGCCAGGGGGCCGTCGAGGGCAAGGCCGGAGCCGTCTACATGCTGTGCATGAGACCTACCACTCGAGGACTGGCTAGTCTTAACAGACTGTTTGTGGGTTACCTGATCCAGTGTGGAAGAAGAAGGGGACGGTGCCCCGAAGTTGGAGGGCAACCGTGTATCGAAGAAATCTCGATACTGAAGATGTCTTCTCACCAAACTGTTGTCAGGACCCAAGCAGGTTAGACACCGACTTCGAGGGTCTAAAAATAAAGTTGTACCGCCACAGTCTGAACATTTCTTAGAGAAAGTGTCTGGCGGTTCCATGAAGGAAAAAGAGGAGGCCTAAAAGGCCTAAGACACCATGGGACACTATGAAGAAAAAATATCCCGTTGAAAAGGAAGATTTTACAAGAAAAGAAAAGAAAACACCGGCGGTACCGGTGGCGTCGGGAAGACAGCCGCGACCACAAGAAAACTAAGAATAAAAAATAAGAATTTTCTGCGGTGACAGGAGGACGTCCTGCCGGCTCCGCGGAAAAACGAAAACTTAGGAGAGGCAATTGGGAAAGGCGGGAAGGCAGCACGCAGGCGTGGTGGGATGCTTCCAAAAGCTCTTTGATTGGACGCTGGGAAGCGTTCCCACGCAGACTCCGTCGGTACCGACGTACCCATATGTGAAGACTCATTCCTGCTTGTTCCTGGAGATATGATTGAGATGTTTAAATACCTCCGTGGCATAAATGTTCAGGGAGAGAGCCTCTTTCAATTGAAAGCAAGTTCTGTTACGAGGGGACATGGGATGAGGGTGAAGGGAGATAGATTCAGGAGTGATATGCGGAAATGTTTCTTTACGGAAAAAGTAGTGGATCCGTGGAATAGTCTCCCAGTGGAGGTGGTAGAGATGAGGACAGTAACTGAATTCAAAAAAGAATGGGACAAACACAGAGGATCTCTAAAGGTAAAAAGGGGACTGTCGTAGTTGTTATGTAAGGACAGACTAGATAGGCCATGTGGTCTTTTTCTGTCGTCATATTTCTATGTTTCTATTCTGATCCATCCAAATCACAGGAAATTCTTACGATTCCTTTTCAAGGGAAAATATTTCCAGTACAGGATTCTTCCCTTTTGGTCTGGCTTCAGCTCCAAGGGTATTCACGAAATGCATGGCAGTAGTAGCTGCATTTCTACGAACCCTGGGGATATTCGTCTTCCCTTACTTAGTCGACTGGCTCATTCAAGCCCTTACAGTTGCAAAGGCTAGCACTGCACTGTCTCGCACAATGCGAATCCTCCAATACTTGGGGTTGGTAATAAACCTCCCAAAACCCAACTTGTTCCTTCCCAATGCCTGGAATTCATAGGGGCCTGTCTAGATAACAGACAGGCAAAGGCTTTCCTTCCACAGGCCTGGTGTCTTCGCATAATGCAACTAGCTTCTCAAGCAGCAGGGAAATCCTCCCTAACTGCTCGAGAGCAACTACAGTTACTGTGACATATGGCATCCACAGTTCATGTAGTCCCATATGCTCGCCTCCACATGCGAGCAGCTCAGTGGACCCTATCCACACAGTGTACAAAGGCCAGAGGACATTTATCATTCAAAATAGTAAACTCTCAATGATTAATTTTGTCCCTCCAATGGTGGCAATCACTAGAAAATCTGACAGTGGGGTCTCCTTTCCATCAACCCCTTTTCAGGCCACCCTAACAGATGCATCACAGGTGGGTTGGGAAGCACACCTGAATCATCTCTCTACCCAGGGTCACAGGAGGCTGGTCTACACATAAACCTCCTGGAATTAAGAGCAATCTATTTAGCTCTTCAAGTATTCCACGCCCAGCTCAGCTACAAGACACTCCTAGTTCAAACGGACAATCAAGAAGCCATGTTCTATGTGAACAAGCAGGGCGGGACAGGCTCTCTGTCGTTATGCAACGAAGCTTTACGACTGTGGGCCCTTGCCAGAGAGTATCAAACTCACCTTCTAGTGGCATATCTTCCAGGTATTCAAAACCTTTGGGCAGACAAACTCAGTCGAGTACTGCTGCCTCACGAGTGGTCTCTCCACCTAGACCAGGTGGCAAAGATATTTCATCTCTGGGGCACTCCAGACATAGACCTCTTTGCAAGTCCACTGAATGCCAAACTTCCCCGGTTCTGTTCCAGGATTCCGGCTCACAATTGTCAGGCAAAGGATGCCTTCCTCCTTCACTGGGGTCAGGACTTCCTTTATGCCTTCCCACCCATTCCCTTCATCCCCAAAACACTCTTCAAACTTCAGAGAGACAGGGGTCGCATGATTCTCATAGCGCCACGATGGCCACACTAAGCGTGGTATCCCCTGCTTCTACATCTCTCTCAAGCTGCACCTCTGGAGTTAGGGCATGCTCCAGATCTCCTTTCCCAAGAGGACGGGACGCTATGGCACCCAAGTCCCCAGTCCCTGCATCTCACGGCCTGGTTGCTGAAGGCTTAGACCTCCAGGATTTCAACCTGTCCCAACAGGTAAAGGATATCCTTCAGGCTTCTAGAAAACGTTCCACAAGAAGATCTCATAACTTCAAGTGGAAACGCTTTACTATATGGTGCTCCAAGAAGGGATTAAACCCCCTCGTCATACCTTTAGAATCGATACTAGAGTATCTCCTTCACTTATCGAATTCTGGTCTAAAGACCAACTCATTAAGCGTCCATCTTAGTGCAATTGCAGCTTCTTATAAGCCTCTGAATGGACAACCAATTTTCTCTCATCCACTCATATCCAGATTTATGAGAGGTCTTCTGTTAACCAAACCTCCCATTAAGCCACCACCGGTGGCATGGGATCTAAATCTAGTTCTCGGGCAGCTCATGAAGCCGCCTTTTGAGCCTTTAGCCACTACAACCCTTAAGATTTTGACCTGGAAGGTCATCTTAAGAACACAAGAACATAAGATGACCTTCCAGGTCAAAAACCTAAGGGTTGTAGTGGCTAAAGGCTTAAAAGGCGGCTTCATGAGCTGCCCGAGAACTAGATTTAGATCCCATGCCACCGATGGTGGCTTAATGGGAGGTTTGGTTAATTGCAATCACCTCTGCATGTCATATTCGTGAACTGCAAGCTTTAGTGGCTGATCCAATCTAAGGCAATAAAGATAACTACAACGGCATCACCACCTCATCACAACCATACCACGAACTCCGAAACCACTCATATCCAGTCCATAATCACCAAACTCTCACCACCATCAACAAAGGACATTGAAGAAGTAATTGCATCTATCAACGCCACAACCGCACCAACCGACCCCTGCCCAGCACACTGGATCAAGACGATGCGCACCGAGCTCAGCCCTTTCATAGCCAACATTACCAAGTTGTCCTTTGAAACAGGAGTCTTCCCAGATGCACTCAAGCACACATCCATTCACCCGTTACTAAAAAACAATCAACTTGACCCAAAGAAAGAAGAGTCTTACAGACCAATCTCCAGTATCCCTTTACTGGCTAAGATACTTGAGAAACTAACCCTGAGACAGATCCAATAGCATGTTGACTCTTCCTCACCATTAGATCCCTCTCAACATGGATTCAGAGAAGCACACGGTATCGAAACTCTACTAACGACATTAACCAGTTCCCTGATCAATGGAATAGACAGTATAAAGAAGGGCTTCGCACTAATCTTTCTCGATATAGCAGCAGCGCTTGACTCCGTAGACCATCAGCAGCTTCTTACCCAGCTACATGAGAAGGGAATCCGAGATCAAGCGTGGAGCTGGTGTAAATCCTACCTTGAAGGGAGATGGCAACAAGTCCGTATTGGAAACACCACTTCCGAACCTTTCCAACAGCAGCAAGGTATACCCCAAGGTTCCTCTCTCTCCGCGTTGCTCTTTAACATCTATATGTAACCAATTTGCGACATCGCCCGTTCATTTGGCATATCTTGCCTTATGTACGCCGATGACGTACTGCTATATACACCCATAACCATCACTTGTCCTGACTTTACAGTGCTAGTCAACTGCTTCAACGCAATAACGGACTGGCTACTCACTCAGAACCTCCGGATAAACTTCAAAAAAACTGAAGTACTAATAATCACAAGGAATAAAACTTACTCTCCTCCACCAACACTCAAAGTCAGAGATGCGGAACTTCCAATCAAATCCAACATACGATATCTTGGGGTCATACTCGATCAACAACTGGACTTCAAGGAACATATCAAACGCACTGTCAAAACCATCTACTTCAAGATCAAAACCCTACGGCATCTTAGGCCCATGATGGAACCCGATGATTTCCGCACCGTCTTCCAGGCACTAGTCACACCGCACTTCGATTATGCCAACATAGTTCTGCATGGTCTCCCAAAGAGTTCCCTCAAACCGCTACAGTAAGCCATGAATGCGGCAGCCCGTGTGCTCTACGGAGCCGCAAGGGCCGACCACATCTCCCCCATTCTAAAGGAACTCCACTGGCTTCCCATAAGCAGTAGGATCTTATACAAAACCCTCCTCATTACCTTAAAGGCCTTCAACAAGATATCGCCATCATCCATTTCAGACCTCATCACGCATTCTCCAGACAACAGATCCAGGAGATCCATGGCCGCTAACATGCTACTTATACCAATTGAATCCACAAAATTCAACCAGATCACCACCAATAGGGCTTTCTCGATCTATGCCCCCGTGTGCTGGAACAAACTCCCCCCACACATTAGAGCAATTAGGGACCTCAGTCAGTTCAGAAAAACTCTCAAACACCACCTTTTTCTCTTACATTATACTCATCCTGATATCCCCCTTATTTTATTTATTTATTTATTTTTATTTTATTTATTTAACATTTTTTATATACCGCCTTTCATGATATCAAGGCGGTTTACATTGAACAAACTGAAATTACATTGAACAGGGCATTATAACTTGGAGATAACTATTTTACAGGGAACATGGGCTATGGAGGGTTAAGTGGCTTGCCCAAGACCACAAGGAGCACCTGTGGGACTAGAAACCCCAGTCCTTCCGGCCCAAGGTTGCTGTCCTCTAGTGGGATTTGAACCCCCGACCTTCCGGCCTGAAGTACCTTGCCCCAACCACTAGGCCACTCCTCCACTCCATCCCCCTTATCTCCCACACACCCCCACTATATCAAAGTGCCGCTACATGATGCAAAACGATACTATGTAGTCATACCTAATATGTAATATAACTGAATTGTACATAGTTTCCCATGTTTATCTATATAGACCTGGAATGTAAATAGTTTCCCCAAGTTTACCCCCATGTTAAACGACGGCCAATGTATCTGACCAAGTGTTATATTGTTTTGATGTAAACCGCGCTGATGACAAATAGCGCGGTATATAAGAATTGTTAAATAAATAAAAATAAATAAATCCTCCTTATACTAGGTTTCATCATGATAAGGTTGTTTTTAGAACTCATCCACACTTTATGCCAAAGGTGGTTTCGCCTTTTCATTTGAATCAATCAATTTATCTTCCTGTATTTTTTCCGAGGCCTCACGCTTCTAATGCAGAAAGAAACCTTCATACTTTGGATTGTAAAAGAGCCTTAGCCTTTTACCTACAGAGAACACAGCAACATAGAAAGTCCTCGCAACTTTTTATAGCTTTTGACTCTAGTCATTTGGGACTTCCAGTCTCCAAAAGAACTTTATCTAAATGGACTGCTCAATGCATATCCTTTGCTTATGAGAGTAAGGGTCTTCCTCTTCAAGGCCATGTCACAGCTCATAACGTGAGAGCCATGGCAGCTTCCATGGCTAATCTCCACTCCGTGTCTATCAATGACATTTGTCAAGCAGCCACCTGGGCTTCGGTACACACCTTCACAGCCCTACTGCCTAGATAAAGTCTCCTGTTGGGATGCCGCCTTTGGCCAAGATGTTCTTCAGAATCTCTTTCAGACCTAATTCAACTCCTACCCACCAACCCTGGTGGAATGCCAGAGATCCATGGGAGGAAGGATGCCTACCTCTCTAGGGTGGCACCTTACAGCTAAATAAAAATAAATCTCCCTGGCATCTTCAGCTAGGGAGTCCCCATATGTGAAGACTACATTCCTGCTTGTTCCTGGAGATAGCGTAGTTCCTCACCTGTAAAGCACAGTTACTTACCTGTAACAGGTGATCTCTGGGAACAGCAGGAATAAGTCTTCACATATGGGTACGTCGGTACCGATGGAGCCTGCGCGGGAACGCTCCCCAGCGTCCCAAAAAAGGAAAGCTTTTGGGAGCATCCCACAGCACCTGCGCGCTGCCTTCCCACCTTTCCTAACCGCCTCTCTCCAGTTCGACTTTTAAAGCTGAGACAAAGAGAGAGAGAGGAAAGGAAAGATAGATAGAGAGATACAACTCCTAGGGGAGGTGGGTGGGTTGTGAAGACTTATTCCTGCTGTTCCCAGAGATCACCTGTTACAGGTAAGTAACTGTGCTATCTCCAGGAACAAGCAGGAATGAGTCTTCACATATGGGGACTCCCCAGCTAGAGATGCCTGGGAGATCCCCAAGGTTGTGGGAAGGGCTCTACCTCCTGCCATGGATCTCAGGCATCCAACCAGGGATGGAGGGTAGGAGTTGATTAAGCATGGAACAGGTGTCTGAGAACAGCCTGACCAAACAAGGCATCCCGGCGGGAGTCCTTGTCCAAACAGTAATGGGCTGTGAAGGTACGAACCGAGGCCCAGGTGGCCGCTCGACAGATCTGGTCGATGGACACAGAATTTAGATGAGCCATAGAGGTGGCCATGGCCCTCACATTATGAGCTGTGACATGGCCCTCCAGAGAAAGGTTCTTACTCTGGTAGGCGAAAGAAATACACTGAGCAATCCAATTGGACAGTGTCCTCTTAGAGGCTGGAAGTCCCAAATGAGAGGGATCAAAAGCAACAAAGAGTTGAGAAGACTTTCTATGTTGCTGTGTCCTCTGTAAGTAAAAAGCAAGAGCCCTCTTACAATCCAGGGTATGAAGATTCCTCTCTGCACTTGATGCATGAGGACCTGGAAAAAAGACAGGTAAATACACCTCTTGGTTAAGATGAAAAGGTGAGACCACTTGAGGCATAAAGTGTGGATTGGTCCTAAGGACTACCTTATCATGATGGAACCTTGTATAAGGTGGGTTAGCCACTAAGGCCTGCAGTTCACTGATGCGGCGAGCTGAGTTGACTGCAATAAGAAAGATAAGCTTCCAGGAAAGAAATTTCAAGGAGGTGGTGGCTAAGGGTTCAAAGGGTGGCTTCATGAGCTGACCAAGAACCAGATACAAGTCCCATGCCACTGGAGGTGGTCTAATGGGAGGTTTAGTTAAAAGGAGGCCTCTCATGAATCTTGCAATAAGAGGATGAGAGGAAACAGGTTGTCCATTGAGGGGCTTGAGAGATGCTGCAATAGCACTCAAATGGACCCTTACTGAATTCGTTTTGAGGCCTGCATGGGAAAGATGCAGGAGATACTCTAGTAAAGAATTCAAAGGTATTGCTAGAGGGTTAATACCCTTCTCAGCACACCAAATGGTAAACCTTTTCCATTTAAAAGCATAGGAACGTCTACTAGTAGGAGGCTTTCTGGAAGCATGAAGGATATCCCTTACTTGCTGAGTAAGATGCCAATCTTGAAGGTTGTCAGACGGCTGCCTGGGTGAGAATTTTCACAGTCTTGGCAAGTGCATATCTCTATATGATTTGCAAGGGATTGTGGGCAATGTAGTTCATTCACACCAGACACAGCTGCTGACAATAATTTAGTTGTGCTCTTGGGTAAAGCCAATAAGATATTTATTTATGGGGTTATTTCTCCCAACACAGATATGCTTGGTAGCGCATAAATTAGGTTACTTGCTTTCAGTGTTAACTTGGAAAAACAAAGTTAAAATCAGGAAAACAACAAATGAAAAGCCACAAAGCAAGAAACAAACTGTTCTTTTCAGGTTAACTTCTGATTACTTCCCACATAGATACAGAAGTGATTCTCTCCTAGCTCACAAGCAATTAGGTAAGGCTTAATTGCTAGCAGTCACCAGCTGAAACCCCTTAGCTGGCTTGCCTTCCACTGTGTGGGTCAAATCCTGCTTCAGGAGCTTTTCTGAGTAGATTAAAGAACAAATTTGTATTTTTTTGTGATGGTTGCTGTACTTTATAACAGAAAGTTACCAACGGAGTTTAGATAGAGAGCAGTCCATATAAACAGGATCCTCATCTGCTATTATTCCCCCTTGTTCAACAAGCATGGGTTCAATATCATGGATTGGCACAGATGAATCTCTCAATGGAGCATTTTCAGGAGAATACTTGTTTCCCTGCTGTCTTTCAAGGTTATAGCTAGGGCATAGATCAGTGTTCATACCTGAGCTTCCATTGCTGCTAGAGTTCCTCTCTATATAGCCTGGCCAGTATGTAGTCCAGTTCTTATGTCCAGCCTTCCAATCCAGATCCCTGGACACTGGATCTCTCTTCACATACCTTCTGGCACAGGTCTTAGGGTCCCTTCCACGTGCAGCCGTCTCCCTCACAGGTAGCCTCTGGTGATTCCTAGCTCTGCAGCACCATTCCTCTGGCTTTCCCCAGTCCAATGGTGTATGCTGGCCCTTGGAATACCTCCCAGTATACGTACTGCTTTGGACTCTTCTAGACCTCTCAAAGGCTTTTCTCTTCCTTCTTCCAAAGGGTCTCTTTCCCTCTGTCCGTCCAGTTTGGCTTCTGCTTCTGATGATCCTTCAGATGAAACTGATGATCAAACTCAAGCTGATTCTCAGGATACTGAGGACAATTCTCTGGATATCCAAGGTGATCATGAAGATGGTCATCTGTAGAATAAACTCTACTCTTATACTGCTTAGATGAGTGATCCTCCCTAACACAGCACAGCTGTGCTGAATCAGGCCCTACCCTTTGAGATGAGTGCTTAGGGATTACCTCATAGCCCTCCTGATTGAACACACGTTTCCTCACTTCAGCTCCTCTAATGGCTGTTGGAAACATGGTGCATTCTGGGACTGGTAGTCTTTTATGGCAAAATTCTGTTTTCATATTTCTACCAGAACTGACAGGTTGCTTGTTCAGAGTCACTTCACCTTTTCTATAGCTCCTTCCTGAGCTATGATAAGCTTCTTTATCACAAGGTCTAAGCCTTCAGCAACCAAGCCCTGAGATGGAGAGATTGGGGGTTTGGGTGCCACAACGTTCCCCCCTCCTGAGACAGGAGATCTGGAGTACACCCTAAGTTGAGGGAGGGAGCTTGGGAAAGATGCAGAAGTAGAGGGTACCACACTTGGCATGGCCAACGTGGAGCTATGAGGATCATAGTCCCTCGATCTCTCTGAAGTTTGAACAGGGTCTTGGGAATTAGGGGAATGGGTGGAAAGGCGTAGAGGAAGTCTTGACCCCAATGAAGGAGGAAGGCATCCCTGGCCTGAACTCCCTGACACGGAATTCTGGAACAGAATCGGGGAAGTCTGGCATTCCACGGACTTGCAAAGAGGTCTATGTCCGGGGTTCCCCAAATTCGAAAGATTCTGACTATCTGGTCCATATGAAGGGACCATTCGTGTGGAAGCAGAACTCAACTGAGTCTGTCTGCCCAAGAGTTTTGAACTCCTGGAAGGTATACTGCCAGAAGATGAATTTGATGCTCTCTGGCGAAGGCCCACAATCTGAGAGCTTCGTTGCAAAGCGACAGAGAGCCAAGTCCCTCCCTGCTTGTTCACACAGAACATGGCTACTTGGTTGTCCGTATGAATGAGGACTGTCTTGTAGCTGAGCAGGGTATGGAAGACTCTGGGAGCCAAGAAGATTGCTCTGAGCTCTAAGATGTTGATATGTAGGGAGGTCTCCTGTGGGGACCAAATGCCCTGGGTGGAGAGGTCTTGAAGATGAGCTCCCCAACCCTTTGGAGAGGCATCTGTTGTAAGGATTGCTTGGGGTAACAACTGTTGGAAGGGGGACCCCAGCAACAGATTTTGAGTGGACTTCCACCACTGGAGAGACCAAAAGAGGCGCCTGGAGGTTGCTATTTTGTTTGACAGACCCCCTGATGCCTGGGTCCACTGGGTGGACAAAGTCCATTGAGCTGCCCTCATGTGAAGGCGAGCATAAGGGACCACATGCACAGTGGATGCCATGTGGCCTAGCAGTTGTAACATCTCTCGAGCAGTTAGATGGTTTTTTAACTGAATCTGAGAGGCTAACTGCACTAAGCATAGGCAACGGGCCTGGGGAGGATAGGCCCTTGCAGTTGTGGTATCCAGCAAGGCCCCTATGAACTCTAGAGACTGAGTAGGGGTGAGTTGGGACTTTGGAATGTTTATCACCAGTCCCAGATACTGCAGAACACGCATTGTGCAGGCTAGGGAAGTCTGGGCCTCTGATTGGGATGAAGCTCGGATGAGCCAGTCGTCCAGATATGGGAATACGAATATTCCTAGAGTGCGTAGAAAGGCAGCTATTACTGCCATGCATTTTGTGAACACTCTTGGAGCAGAGGCCAGACCAAAGGGAAGCACCCTGTATTGGTAGTGCTTTCCCTGATAAAGGAACCGAAGGAACCTTCTGTGTGCTGGATGGATGAGTATATGGGTATACGCATCCTTGAGATCTAGAGAACAAAGTCAATCCTGACTCTGAAGGAATGGAAGGAGGGCACCTAGAGAAATCATCTTGAATTTCTCCTTCCATAGGAATTTGTTCAATTCTCTAAGATCTAATATGGGTCTGTAACCCCCTGTTTTCTTTGGAATTAGAAAGTAGGGGGAGTAGAACCCTGAGCCCTGTTGAAGAAGAGGTACTTCTTCTATTGCCCCTTGGGCAAGAAGGGTAGAAATCTCTTGACCCAGAAGGTCGAGGAGAGATGTTGGAGAATTGAACTGTCTCACCATGGTGAAAGGAGGAAGGTTTGAGAAACGAAGTTTGTACCCTTCCCTTATGATGGAAAGGGTCCACTGCTCTGCTGTGATTTGCTCCCATCTGGGAGCAAAGTGAGCTAACCGTCCTGGAATGGTGAGAGGCTCTGGTCCTTTTAGAGCCAGAAAGGCTAAGTTCTCTAGCTGCAAGTCAAAGGCCCTGAGGAGGCTGAGGCTGTTGGGCTACAGTAGGCCTTGCAGCCTTAGGCTTGGCCTGTTTAGGTTGTTGACACTTTGCAGCAAAACGACCTGCAGAAGATGTCTGCTGACCATAAACAGTATAATATCTTCCCTTCTTGGGAAAATATGCCTTTTTGAACAACCTCTTCTGGACAGGATTAGAGGTAGACTTTGAAAGCCTATCCAAAGCAGAATTTTCTGCATCCATTTGAGTGGTCTTTGCTTGCCAATCTTTGCCAAACAGGTTTTCACCTGTACAAGGAAGATTTCCTAATCCATCTTGGACCCAGGGTTCCAAATCAGAAGCTTGTAACCAAGCAATTCTGCGTGCACCTATGGCAATGGCCGAGGCTCTGCTGGCCCCTTCAAAAGAGTCAAAGGCTGCACGGTTAGAAATTTGGAAACATCCTGGGCATGCTTAAGTCAGGTAAGAAAGTCTTCCCTTTTATCTTCTGGAAGAAAAGGGAGGAAAGTCTGCAGATCTGTAACTTCCTTCAGAAACATCCCCATATAGAGACTATAGGAGTTGATTCTGGCAACAAGCATACTGGCCTGGAAAAGTTTCCTGCCAAAAGCATCTAAGGTTCTACATTCTCTTCCTGGAGGAGCAGATGAGTGCCTCTTTGCACTCTTAACTTTTTCATAGCAGACTCCACCACAACAGAATGGTGAGGAAGCTGAGTTTTATGAAATCCAGGACAAGGAGGGACACAATACATTGTATCCAACCTACGAGAATGAGAAGAGATGGTGAGAGGAGTCTCCCATATGCCTATCATGTGGTCATAAAGGATCTCATGAATTGGCAAAGTGGCTGCCTCTTTAGGAGCCTTGGGATATTGCAAAATATCCAATTTTTTGGCTCTAGGCTCTGTCTCAGGGGCTACTGAGATAGAAAGCCCCTTGGCCACTTCCCTTATGAAGTCTTGAAAAGACAAGTCTTCTGGAAGGGACATTCTTCTTTTTGGAGAAGGCGGCTCCTGAGGAAGGAGTACCGATGCTTCGACAGAGGCCTCCGATGCAGAGTCTTCGGAGGAATCAAAGTATCGCCTGTCTGGATGCTCCTGTAAAACCAGATACGCATACCGGGTGGTATCGACATCGGGAGTCATCGGTACCAATAGGCATCATCGGACAGGGTACCGCTGCAGTCGACACCGAAGCCGATGTCGATGCAACCGGTACCGGCACCGGAACCGATATCAGAGCCGGTGTCGGAGCCAGTACCGACAATGAAGCTTGTTGCGGTACCAGTGGCGTCGCAGCTTGTATGAATGCCGTAATGGCACGCTGCATGGTCAGAACATTCTGATCCATCGACGCCATGAATGTCTGGAGGTCGGTACCGGCAGATTCCACCGGTAGCCCAGAACATTGCAACAGGTGATCGGTCGAGGCAGTGCCATCGATGTCAACCTGTGACCCCACAGGAGGAGCTTTGGAAGCCGGAGCTTCCCGCCGGGGTACTTTTGCCGGTGCAGGATCCTCGAGGGCAAGCCCGGAGGCATCTCAATGCTTAGAGGGAGATCTACCCTTCGAGGACCGGCTGGACTTATGTTTGGTTACCTGAGATCCATAGGAGGAAGAAGCAGCCCTGGAAGACGTCGATGCCACCGAAGCTGCATCAGAGGGAAACAGTGAACTGAGCTTGGCTGCTCGGTTCTGTAAACCTCTTTTAGACATCATGGAGCAGGACGCATAATCCGTGATGGAATGGTCAGGACCCAAACACTTAAGACACCAGTCATGGGTGTCGGTAACGGAGATGGTACCGCTGCACTTAGTGCATTTTTTAAACCCGGAGGCGGGCTTTTCCATGAGGAATTTTCTGTTAGGCCTAAGGCCCAACGAAGAAAAAAAAATACACTGAAGTGGAACGGAAAGTATCCTTTTTTTTTTTTTTTTTAAAGAAAAAGAAAGAAAAGACCGGCAGTACCGGTCCAACGTCGAAGGCAGCAGACGCGTGACAGAAGAAATAAAATAAAATAAAGAACTTCTTCAGCGGTGACAGGAACACGACCTGCTGGCACCGCGGAAAAGAAGAACTGTTGAGAGGCGGTTAGGAAAGGCGGGAAGGCAGCGCGCAGGCGCTGTGGGATGCTCCCAAAAGCTTTCCTTTTTTGGGACGCTGGGGAGCGTTCCCGTGCAGGCTCCGTCGGTACCGACGTACCCATATGTGAAGACTCATTCCTGCTTGTTCCTGGAGATCAGGTGATCTCCGGGAACAGCAGGAATTTAGTCTTCACAACCCACCCACCTCCCCTAGGATTTGTGTCTCTCTCTCTTTGTCTCTTTCCTCTCTCCCTCTATCCTTTCACTCAGCTACAAACTTAACTGAAGAGGGACAGTTGGAAAGGTAGGAAGGCAGCGCGCATGTGCTGTGGGATGCTCCCAAAAGCATTCCTATTGGACGCTGGGGAGCGTTCCCGTGCAGGCTCTGTCGGTACCGACGATACCCATATGTGAAGACTAAATTCCTGCTGTTCCCGGAGATCACCTGTTACAGGTGAGTAACTACGCTATATACATCATTATGTCATCTGCGTAGATGTGGTAGAGTGTGTTGTGTGCTTGGATAATTGTGCAGATAGACTGCAGGAAGATACTGAACAGTAAGAATGACAAGGCAAATCCATGGGGCATTCCCTGCTGTTTTATGTATGGGACTCATTTCTCAAAACCCATTTTTACTTAGAAGTGGTGCTCTGTCAGGTAGGATTTGAACCATTTTAGTGTAGTGCCTCCCAGCCCTATTGATCAGTCATTTGGAGGATGAAGTTATGGGGAATAGAGACAAAGGCCGCTTTGATGTCAAGAAAAATCAGAATGAATCCTTTGTGGGGTTTGTTGGTGCCTTTCAGTAGATTGTCGGTGAGGGCAGCCAAGAGGGTTTCAACGCCATGGTGGGATCGGAAGCCATATTGCTGAGGGTCAAGTGGGGAATAAGAGTTGATGTAGTTTTGGAGTTGTGACTGGATGATCTTTTCTATTACTTTTGCCAGGAATGGTAAGTCTGTAGGAGCCTGGGTGGTTTGCATTGGCTTCTGCCCTTTTCTTTACTGGGCAGATGGAGGCATTTTTTAGTTCCGTGGGCATGTATCCTTGATGGAGCAATAGTTGAAACTTTTTGAAAATTGTGGTATTAACTCTGTTTGGGGAATCTTTCTCTAGCTCACTGGGAAAGGGTCAAACCAGGATGTGGTGGTGTTAATGTCCATAATAACTCTTTCCAGTTGTTCAGGTGAGACGGCTGTGAATGAGTTCCAGATGAATTTGGCTTCTGTGTGATTGCATCTCTTGTGAGTTGATGCTGTGATTGTCATGCTGGATTGGGTACGGGTCTGGTTTTGAAAGTGGTATGCCATAGTTTGGGGGGATAGAGTTATTTCTTCCTTCTGATGGACGGGGCCTTTTATCAGGGATGTGACTATATCAAAGAGCTCCCTGAGTCGGTTTAGGGAGCAGGGTATTAGTTTGGAGTAGTATTCTTTTTTAGCTTTGTATTTTGCTGTCTGGTATTCGTGTAATTTGGCCATATTTATTTATTTATTTTTATTTAGCAGTTTTTTATACCGCTTTATCATTTCAATCAAAGCGGTTTACATTGTAACTTAAACTTGGTAAACATACATTAAACAGGGACATTGATAACTTGGATTTTTTCCAAGCAATGGAGGTTAAGTAACTTGCCCAAGCCAACAAGGAGTGCTAGTGGGAATCGAACCCCGATCTCTTGGTTCCCAAGCCAGAGCTCTAACCACTAGGCTACTCCTCCACTCATATATTTGTCAAGGTTGTCAGCAGATTTGGAGAGTCTCCATTTTCTTTCCAGGACCCTGAGATTGCATTTGATGTCTTTCAATTGGGTGGTATACCATTTGGCTTTATTGTTACTCCTGCAAACAATGGGGGTGTGAGATCTTGTGACTATTTTGCTTATTGTCTGATTCCAACTTTGGACAAGTGTGTCAATGTCTTCTGAGGCATGTTGTTGTGGTAGGAGTGTTATTTAAGAAGTCTGTCTTTTCAAAGCGTTGGACTCTGCGAGCTGTGGTTTGTGCTCGAGTGTATTTTGGGTGTGTGATTCGTGTGGGAAGAGGAAGGAAATTGTTTTGTGGTCACAACAGGGTTCTGTGGACAGTGTGGGAGGTTGTTGATCATGAGCATTTGTTACGGGGCAAAAAAAAAAGGACAAGCTTGTTTCCTTTGTTGTGGGAAGGTTTACTGATGAGTTGTGTGTAATCTAGGGCCTCCATAGCTTGAATGACATTATGGATGGAAGAAGGGTTATAGGTCTAACATTGTTCACGTTTAAGAACATAAGAAATAACACACTGGGTCAGACCAAGGTCCATCAAGCCCAGCATCTTGTTTTCAAAAGTGGCCAATCCAGGTCACATGTACCTGGCAGGTTCCCAAAAAGGTACAGAGGTTCCACAATGCTTGTCCTGGGGTAAGCAATGGATTTCCGGGTCCTCTTTAATAATGGTTTATGGACACTTCCGGTTTTGGCAATGAGCTGACCTGACAGGGGTAGATCGGCTCCGGGATATCTACCCCACAAACCTGCAACATTTCTTTTATAAACGTGGTGGATCATCGCGATTCTCCTTGACTAATACTCCCTGAACCACCGGGCACACAGAGGCGGAAAATCCGAGTGCCAACGATGGCCACAAAAGCACTTCGTAGGGAGAAACCGCGTGCCCCAGAGAGCAAGATGGCGGAGGGGTCACCTCGCAGCCCTAAGCCCGGGGAAAATCAGAGCCTGGTAGCCGAAGTCAGTGCCGCGGTGGTACTAGCCCTGGACGCCCGCTTTCAGGACTTAGCGGAGACGCTGCAAAATGTCAGCCAGCGATTTGCAGACTTCTCAGGGCGCATGGAGCAGGCAGAAACCAGAATTTCGGCTGCCGAGGACACGCAACTCTCTATGCGGGCCCAGATTGAAGCACTCGAAAAAACGGTGAAGCAACAGGGTGAAAAACCTGACGACCTCGAGAACCGGGGTCGTCGGAAGAATCTCCGCTTCGTCGGCATCGCAGAAACCGTGTCAGATGGAGCCCTGATGGGTTTTGTCGGCGCTTGGATTAACAAACTTATGAGCGGCAGAGGAGAGGGCCCCATTCGTTTGGAGCGGGTCCACCGGCTGGGCCAGAAGCGCGATCAAGCATCAAAGCCGCGTGCCGTCATTGCAAGGTTCCTGGATTTTCGCCAGAAGGAGGAGGTGTTAAGGGCTGCCCGAACCCGCAAGCAACAACCTGGGGATCCAGACCGGCTACTTGTCTTTCAGGACTATTCTGCTCTGGTGAGTCAGCAACGCCGTGCCTTCTCCCCTGTCTGTACCCACCTGATCAACCGGGGAGTGCGTTTCTCTCTGCTCTACCCAGCTCGTCTATGGGTGGAGTTTCAGGGCCGGACCCGATTTTTGCTGACTCCAAGTGAGGCCCAGTCTTTTCTGGATGGTCTGCCGGCTACAATGGAAGCTGCCCAGTGAGCGTGGGGGAGAACGGAGCCGATTGATGTAAGCCTGAAGTAGGCCTGGACCCTGGACTTAGGTTACCACCATAGGAGGGCCTGTGCAGAATACAAGGCCCTTCCCGTGCTCCGGAGCCTGACCCTACCAACGGGGAAAGCCTGGCCTGCAATCAAAGAGGGAGGTTTGGGGATCCTAGAGGGCTGTGTGTGCTTAGTTAATCTTAGTAGTGTGCTGTGTGCTTAGTGAGAATGTTTATTTGATACATTTTGCTACATGTCTACCATTGCTTCTTTGTATATCCTTCCCTGGGTCATAGCAGTTACATTGTTGATTATTGTATCAAGAATAGATTCCTTTTACTTTCCATTCTAGGAAGGGTAACGAAGATTGTTTGTGTCTGCTATGGGTGGAAGGGGGGATTGTTTAGACTGTATGGGTTTCTTACTGGGTTCCTGATGGTGGGGGGGGGGGGGGAGGCACTCAGTGTTCAGGCTGATCGGGGAGGGTGGCACAGTCCTGGGGTCATGATGAGGGATAGAGGTGGCCCTAGCATTGACACAATGGGCCCGGTGTTAAGATATGAGGTGACCTGGGAAGAGGGGCGGACCCGACTGCCATAGGAAGTCAGCACGGTCCATGGAGGGACATAGGGGGCATGTAGAGGGGAGGATGGGAGGGGTAAAAGGGGGAGGGAGGGTAGGGAGGGGAGGGGGCTTTGTGGGTGGGGTAGCACACACTCCGTTATTTTTTTATGGTCAGATTAGCAGACAATCAACTACTAGAGGGAGGGGGCTCCAGGCTGGGGGGGCCCCTTCTGGGCAGGTAGGATTTGGCTTCTTGACACATCGTGACACTGCCCCGTGCCTCTGAAGATTATCACATGGAATGTCTGTGGGTTGGGGAATCCCATCAAACGTTATAAAATATTGCAGGCATTAAATAGACAACGGTGTGACATAGCATTTATGCAAGAGACGCACCAGACGGCTGAAGAGCACAGTAAACTGCGTAGAGACTGGGTGGGACAAGTGTGGGGTTCACCTGCTCGGGGTAAAAAAGGGGGCGTAGCTATTCTAATCCATAAACGTATTCGTTTTGAGATGATCTCTGCTGCAGGAGATGACGAGGGGAGATTCATATTGGTGTATGGAAACTTAGAGGGTAAACCCATGATCTTAGGGAATCTTTATGGACCTAACGTGCTCGATCCAAGTTTCTATAGTGCTTTGGCCTCGCGGATGGAGAGCTTGCCGGAATGCCCCCTGCTTCTCGGCGGAGATCTTAACGGAGTCCTTGATGTGGACTTGGACACATCTCGGGGTGAGGAGGCGAGGGAGCGTGTCCCCACAGCTCGGATGTTGCAATGTTTTTGTAAAAGGCTGGGCTTAGTGGATCCATGGAGGCTGGTCCACCCACTAGAGCGTGACTATACTCATCAATCTCGGGCCCACAGCTCCAGTGCGCATCTTGATTATTTGTTGTTATCCGGGGGCTTATTCGCCCAGGCGGGCGATATTCAGATCGGTCCCACCGAGATCTCCGATCATGCGTGGGTCTGGATGGAGTTAAGTTGGGGGACGAGGCAGGTGCGACCACAACTATGGCGCTTCCCGCTGGAACTATATCATGATGCTCGATTCCGAAGCTTCCTCCTTCAGCGATGGCGGGAGTTCGAGAGTGATCATGGCTCCCATAAAGAAGACCCTGAATTAGTCTGGGAAACGGCCAAGGTGGTATTTCGGGGCGAGATCATTGGCTACATAGCACGGAAGCGTCGGCTGATCGCGGAGCGTATCATACGTTTGGAACGTCAGGTGTCTGGTCTGCGACGACTGTCTGCGCGCAACCCGACGGGGGGAAATAAAAAGAGGTTTTGGGCACTGTTCCCTCTAAGCTGTGCGCGTGTGCGCGCGCACACACCTCGCCGAGCGAGCGCACATACTTTATAACAAAGCGCACAAAAATTATGGTTCTGATTCTGATAGAAAACAACACAGACATCTTAAAATTTTAAAGTTGTGATTGTAATTACTAGAATTTTCTGCTTCATTTAGTAATAGTCTATTTTCATTTAATTTGATTAAAATCAATGTGGTGTGCATACTGTATTCTGATGTGTAGTCAAATTTTAAAGTATATAATTCCGAGTGTCGTTATGTGGCACACAAAAATTTAACCTTCCTTCAAAAGCTGCACAGCTGATATTTTATGCGCACACAGCCTACAGAAAATTAGAGGGAACATTGGTTTTGGGAAGCCCAGGCGGATCTTAACGAACTTTTACACCAGCGGGCCAAGAAGTCGGCCCTCTATTATCGCTACCGGTTGCATTGCCATGGAGATAAACCAGGGAAGATGTTAGCCAGATGCCTTAAGGGCCATAGAGGCTCCTCATTGGTTGCGGCGCTTCGAGATGGGGGGGGGACGCTTCATCGGGAGAGCACCGAGATTGCTCGAGTATTCCATGTGTTTTTCCAATCCCTCTATACGGCGGAGCCTGCTCCGGATGCGGAGCTGCAAGACTTTCTAAGCAAGTTGAATTTGCCCCAATTGTCTGAGACTCAGAGAGCACTCTTGGAGCAGCCGATTACCGGTCAGGAGATCTGCTCGGTTATCTCAAGTGCCAGTTGTTACAAGGCACCAGGACCAGATGGCCTAGGTGCAGAGTTTTATAAGATTCTTCAGGAGTCTGTCAGTCCAGTATTGGTTGAGGTGTTTGGACGCCGTGCGGAGCAGGGAGGGTTTCGGTGGGGACAGAATCAAGCCCATATCACACTCATTCCCAAACCGGGTAAAGATCCAGTTCAGGCCTCGTCATATCGGCCTATCTCGTTGCTCAATTTCGACCTCAAATTATTGGCGAAGATCCTTATTTATTTATTTATTTAGACAGTTTTGTATTCCGCCTTATCCTTCAATCAAAGCGGTCACAACACAGTTGGGGGATACATTTAACACGTGGGGATATGAGACACATACACTAATACTTACAGGGAACGTGGGCAATGGAGGGTTAAGTGGCTTGCCCAAGACCACAAGGAGCATCTGTGGGACTAGAAACCCCAGTCCTTCCGGCCCAAGGTTGCTGTCCTCTAGTGGGATTTGAACTCCCGACCTTCCGGCCTGAAGTACCTTGCCCCAACCACTAGGCTACTCCTCCCAGTGCGCCTAGCCGAGGTGCTGGGTGACCTGGTACATGAATCCCAGGTGGGCTTTGTCAAGGGGCGTTATACAGTCCGAAATATGCGCAAGCTGCTGACTTCTTTGGAATGGGTGCAGAACCATCAGTTGTCTTCTCTATTAGTTAGTTTCGATGCTGAAAAGGCTTTTGATAGGGTTGACTGGCGGTACCTGCATTGTCTACTCCCACAATATGGTCTGGGCGGCTATTTTTGTCGCATGGTGGATAGCCTATATGCGCAGCCGACGGCCAGGGTTCTTTGTAATGGGGTGCTCTCCGACACCTTTCCCCTGGAAAGAGGCACCCGGCAGGGCTGCCCACTTTCACCTTTACTGTTTGTCCTCTCTTGACCCCTTGATACGGCTTATAGAGGCTTCTCGGGAGATAAAAGGAATCCGGATTGGGACGACAGAGTTCAAGATTGCGGCCTTTGCTGATGACCTGCTGGTGCATTTGCTTGTCCCTGATCGATCGTTGCCGTGTTTATTACTGGAAATTACACGTTTTGGACGGATTGCGGGGTTGCGCATCAACAAAGATAAATCTGAGGCTTTGGATATCTCGGGTCGGCTAAGAGGGGGGCGGGAGGGGTTTCCCCTAAAATGGGCCGATACGGAGTTTAAATATTTAGGTATAGTGTTGCCCCGGCAAGTTAACGCCCTATATGGGCGCAACCTGGACCGCATCCTTAAGGGACTGCATATCCAGTTGAAAGACTGGGGTCATCTCCCGCTTTCTCTGATGGGACGGGTAGCAGCCGTCCAGATGGTGATACTTCCGAGGATCCTGTACTGGCTGCAGACGCTGCCGGTATGGCTGTTGAGCCGTGATTTGCGCTGGGTAGAAGCCCTCATAAGGGCATTCTTGTGGAAGGGGGGAAGGGCCCGTATACCTTGGAATCGGATGCTGGGGACCTGTAGGGAGGGGGGACTGGGATTGCCCAATCTAAAGGTCTATGCTTTAGCTTGTCAAGCCAGACACATTGGAGACTGGCTGGGAGGGACCGAGGTGTATACGCCGAGAGCGATGGAAGAGGGGTTGGTGGCCCCCCATACTTTGTTGGGAGTCTTACATGGGGCGGACCGCGATTTGCCTAACCGGATAGTGCAGAGTGCATTGATTAGCTCGGCCCGACGAACCTGGAGACACCTCAATAAACTTTGGAACACTTCGTGGACCGCTTCTAGCTGGCTACCATTACAAGGGAACGTACAATTTACCCCGGGCTCTGAAACGGCGATTTTCCGGGACTGGAGTGACAGAGGCATTCAGAAGCTGGGGCACTTAGTGGACCCCACCGGTTCCTGTAAATCTTTTTTAACTCTGAGCGGGGAATACGATCTCTCCTCTCGACATTGTTTTGCGTACATTCAGGTATCTCACTATGTGTCCTCTTTGCCAAAGGAAGCGCTTAGCTTAGAACGATTGGCACAGATCATGGAATTTTTTGGGATAGAGGGGGATTGCCCGCCTTCGATCTCGATCTTAAAGAGCCGCCTGGATCGTAACGGGGTGGTTCCAGATTACGGACCGGTGGAAGAGGCTTGGGCGGCGGAGTTACATGGGCAGGTACTTCCAGGGACAGTTCGTATGGCTCTAAAACGGATAGTAAAACTTACTTCTGGGGCGCGATGGAGAGAAGTACAGTTTAAATGTATCACTAGAGCCCATCTATCCCCGCGGCGGGCGTTTCGGAGCCGCATTACAACGGACGGCCGTTGCCCTCGATGTTCTGAGGCCATGGCCACTCTATTGCATATGTGGTGGGAATGCAGGTTTATCCGGCCCTACTGGGCTAGGATCTCAAGATTTATGGGGATCCTCTTGCAGCAGAGATTGCGGTGGTCTGCCTCCCTGGTAGTGTTAGATTGGTTGGACTCCCCCGGTCTCTCGCGAGCTGGGGAACAGCTGCTGGTGCGCAAAGCCTGTCTGGTGGGGAAGGGGCCTATTCTTCGCCTATGGCGGGAAAGGGAAGCACCTACCTTCGGGGAGTGGCGGAACTATTTTCACCAATTCATGTTGACGGAGAGATGGAGTGCACGGGGTAGTGTCAAAAGATGGATGGCCTTTATGCGTGTCTGGGAACCTTACATTCAAAGCCTGGGGGCTCGATGCCGGAATGAAGTGTTACATGTATGTAGTTGATGGAGGTCTTGTAGGGGGATGGGGGTGGATGCAGGTTGACCTCATGCTAGTAGTTCTCTTTTGTCTGCTGGAGGAGTGTTGCTACGGGTGGGGGTGGGGGGTAGAGGAGGGGGGCGGGAGGGAGGGGGGGAGGGTTTAATGGGTTATAATCCACCTGTTCTTATATCTTTGTTGTAACTCTCTGGAGGGGGATAAGAGTTCCACCCCCCCCTAGAGAGTCCTGTTTTCCTGTATATTGTATAATTTTGTGGTGGTCTATAAATAAAGCATTCAAAAAAAATAATGGTTTATGGACCTTTCCTCCAGGAACTTGTCCAAACCTTTTTTATAACATTTATAGAAAGCTTTTACTTCATCCTCCGGTAACAAATTCCAGAGTTTGATTACGCGTGGAGTAAAAAAAATATCTTCGCTTATTAATCTTTAATGGGTTACATTGTAGCTTCAATGCGTGTCTTTCTACTTTTTGATGGCGTAAACAACTGATCTACGTATACCTGTTCCACTCCATCCATTAATTTGTAGACCTTTATCATATCGCCCCCCCCCTCAGTTATTTCTTTTCCAAGTTGAAGAGCCCTAACCTTTTAAGCCTCTCTTCATAGAGGCTTCCAGGGTTCATATTAGATCTGTTCTATTCTGTCCCACTTAAATTCAGTGGTAAAACAAACCATAGTCTCAGACTATGGAATATTTAGCCAATGGCTCTGTATAAACTTACCATGTCTCCTGCTGAAGGTGTCCCAGATTCCAGAGCTGCAGTAGACTTGGGCTAACATGGGTTCTGTCTATCTTGTGCTTATCATCCATTCCCTTGTTACAGTACAAGGCAACATACTGACAGGCAGCAGAGCCCTCGGGCGTGGGACACCATTCCATGGACCAAATGGGACCCCCTACAAAGAATGTGCTGTCCCACCGCTCTTCATGTGGCTGAAGTGAATTAAACCTGAAACATGCAGAACAGCAGAGCACATGTAAGACACAGATTTTTATTTATTTATTTATTTACATTCTCTTATATACCGTGCTATTCTGCATCAGTGCGGTTTACATTGAACAAACTGAAATTACATTGAACAAGGTATTATAACTTGGAGATAACTATTTTACAGGGAACATGGGCAGATAAGACCTTCAATGTTTTCAATGGCTTTAAGTTCAGATTTATATTCAGTTTAGAAGTTTGTAAAGCCCTAGGGCTACTGCTAAACTTCTTTTCTGTCTTTTTGTATATCAGACAGCAAGTCTCAACTGCATTCATTGCGCATTAGTAGTTCTTTTTTCCCCCACCCCCTCACCGTTTTTCAAATCCTGTTTAAGCTATTATTTCTGGTACTGTAGCTCAGAATATTCTTTAAACTCCCAGCATCCTCTGTCAAGAGCAGCTGGGTTTCTACATTAAGTTCAGCAAGAAATACACAGGCCCAGAAACAGTATGACAGGCAAGTAACCTTGAACACATAAGGATGACAGCTGAAAGTAGATTTATTTGGATTTACGTCTCAACCTTTTAGAAGCAGCTCAAGATGAGTTACATTTAGGTGCAACAGATTTTTCTCTGACCTTCAAAGCAGAGCCAGCCCTAACAGTGATCTACTGTTTTTATGCACACCTCCTTAATTTTCAGCCCCTTCTGACTTCTGTAAATGAGGCAAGGTAGTAAATTGAAAGGCAATGTCAGGAAAGCATAGTTACTCACCTGTAACAGGTGATCTCCGGGAACAGCAGGAATTTAGTCCTCACATATGGGTATCGTCGGTACCGACAGAGCCTGCGCATTAACGCTCCCCAGCGTCCAATTAGAAAGCTTTTGGGAGCATCCCACAGCACCTGCATGCTGCCTTCCCGCCTTTCCCAACTGCCTCTCTCCAGTTGAGTTTAAAGCTGAGACAAAGAGAGAGAGAGGGAAAGAGAAAGAGATAGAGAGATACAACTCCTAGGGGAGGTGGGTGGGTTGTGAGGACTAAATTCCTGCTGTTCCCGGAGATCACCTGTTACAGGTGAGAAACTATGCTATCTCCAGGAACAAGCAGGAATGTAGTCCTCACATATGGGGACTCCCTAGCTTTAGATGCCAGGGAGAGACCCCAGAAGTTGTGTGTCCCTGGGAAAGGGCTCCACTTCCCCCCATGGATCTCTGGCATTTAACCAGGGATGGTGGGTAGGAGTTGATTAGGTATGGAACAGGTGTTGGAGAACAGCCTGACCAAACAAGGCATCCTGGCAGGAGTCCTTGTCCAAGCAGTAATGGGCTGTGAAGGTATGAACCGAGGCCCAACTGGCTGCACGACAGATGTCGTCAATAGACACAGAGTGCAGATGAGCCATTGAAGCTGCCATGGCTCTCACATTGTGAGCTCTGACATGGCCCTCCAGAGGAAGATTTTTACTCTGACAGGCAAAGGAAATACACTGAGCAATCCAGTTAGACAGTGTTCTCTTGAAGACTGGAAGTCCCAAATGAGAAGCATCAAAAGCAACAAAGTTGAGAGGACTTCCTATGTTGCTGTGTTCCTTGTAAGTAAAAGGCTAAAGCTCTTTTACAGTCCAAAGTATGAAGATTCCTTTCTGCATTTGATGAATGAGGTCTTGGAAAAAACACAGGTAGGTAGACCGCTTGGTTTAGATGAAAAGGCGAAACCGCCTTTGGCCTAAAGTGTGGATGAGTCCTAAGGACTACCATGTCATGATGGAACCTTGTATAAGGCGGATCAACCACTAGTGCCTGCAACTCACTGATGCGACGTACAGATGTGATTGCAATGAGAAAGATAACCTTCCAAGAAAGGAATTTCAATGAGGTAGTAGATAAGGGTTCGAAAGGTGGCTTCATGAGCTGCCCAAGAACCAGGTTTAAGTCCCATGCCACAGATGGTGGCCTAATGGGAGGCTTAGTTAGAAGAAGGCCTCTCATAAATCTTGCTATAAGAGGATGGGAGGAAATAGGTTGTCCATTTAGAGGCTTGAAAGAAGCTGCAATAGCACTCAAATGGACTCTTAGTGAGTTAGTCTTAAGTCCTCCATTGGATAAATGAAGGAGATACTCCAGTAATGATTCTAGAGGTATCGCAAGGGGGTTAAGACCCTTTTGCGAACACCATGTGGTAAATGTTTTCCACTTGAAAGCATAAGAGCGTCTTGTGGAAGGCTTCCTGGAAGCATAAAGGATATCCTTTTACTTGCTGAGGGAGGTTAAGATCATGGAGATCTAGGCCTTCAGCAACCAAGCCCTGAGATGCAAAGACTGGGGATTGGGATGCCAAAACATTCCGTCCTCCTGAGACAGGAGATCTGGAGTAGACCCTAACTCCAGAGAGGGAGCTTGAGAGAGATGTAGAAGTAGAGGGTACCACACTTGCCGTGGCCAATGTGGAGCTATGACAATCATACAGCCTCTATCTCTCTGAAGCTTGTACAGGGTTTTGGGAATTAGAGGAATGGGTGGAAAGGCATAAAGGAAGTCTTGACACCAGTGAAGGAGGAAAGCGTCCGTGGCCTGAGAGCCCTGAGCCGGAATTCTGGAACAGAACCGGGGAGGTTTGGCATTCAACGGACTTGCAAAAAGGTCTATGTCTGGGGTTCCCCAAATTTGAAAAATCTTGGCCACCTGGTCTGCATGCAGAGACCATTCGTGTGGAAGCAGAACTCGACTGAGTCTGTCTGCCCAAGAGTTTTGCATGCCTGGAGATACACTGCCAGGAGATGAATCTGATGCTCTCTGGAGAGGGCTCATAGTCACAAAGCTTTATTGCAAAGCAACAGAGAGCCTATTCCCCCCTGCTTGTTCACGTAGAACATGGCTACTTGATAGTGCTCATTCATACGGACAGTCTTGTAGCTGAGTAGGGTGTGGAACATGAAGAGCAAGGAAGATTGCTCTGAGCTCTAAGAGATTGATATGTAGATGAGTCTCCTGTGGAGTCCAGGTGCCTTGGGTGGAGAGGTCTTGCAGATGAGCTCCCCAACCCATCGGAGAAGCATCTGTTGTGAGAGTTGCCTGGGGTAAAGGTTGTTGAAAAGGGGACCCCAGCAACAGGTTTTGAGTGGACTGCCACCATTGGAGGGACAAAATAAGGTGATTTGTGTTTGCTATTTTGTCTGACAGGCACCCTGATGCCTGGGTCCATTGATTGGATAAAGTCCACTGGGCTGCTCTCATATGGAGGCGAGCATAAGGAACCACATGCACGGTAGATGCCATGTGGCCTAGTAGTGGTAAAATGTCTCGAGCAGTGAGATGAGGCTTTAGCACTGCTTGAGAAGCTAACTGCACCATACGAAGGCAACGGGACTGAGGAAGATAGGCCCTTGCTTTTCTGGTATCCAGCAAAGCTCCTATGAACTCTAAGGACTGAGTGGGAGTTAGACTGGACTTTGGGATGTTTATGACCAGACCCAAATACTGAACGATACGCATTGTGCAAGATAGAGAAATCCTGGCCTCTGACTCTGATGGGGCTCGAATGAGCCAGTCGTCTAAGTAAGGGAAGACGAATATTCCTAGAGTGCGAAGAAATGCTGCTACCACGGCCATGCATCTCGTGAACACCCTTTGTGTAGAGGCCAGGCCAAAAGGAAGCACCCTGTACTGGTAGTGCTTTCCTTGAAAAAGGAACCGAAGGAACTTTCTGTGAGTTGGATGGATGAGAACATGAGTGTACGCATCCTTGAGATCTAGAGAGCAAAGCCAATCCTGACTCTGAAGGTATGGCAGGAGAGTTTCCAGAGAAATCATCTTGAATTTCTCCTTGAACAGGAATTTGTTCAATTCTCTGAGGTCTAAAATAGGTCTGTATCCCCCTGTTTTCTTTGGGATAAGGAAATAGGGGGAGTAAAATCCTGTACCACGTTGATAAATGCGTACTTCTTCTATTGCCCCTTGGGCAAGAAGCATAGTGACCTCTTGATCTAACAGGTTGATGAGAGAGGCCTGAGAATTGAACTGTTTTACCATTGTGGGAGGGGGCATGCACGAAAAGTGAAGCTTGTGCCCCTTTTTTATGATGGAGAGTGTTCAATGTTCTGCTGTTATCTGCCCCCATCTCGGGGCAAAGTGACACAACCTTCCTGGAATGGTGGAAGGCTCTGGTCCATTGAGAGTCAGGAAGGCTACGTTCTCTAGATGAACGTCAAAAGCTTTGTGGAGGCTGAGACTGCTGAGATGGTTGAACATAAGAACATAAGATATGCCATACTGGGTCAGACCAAGGTCCATCAAGTCCAGTATTCTGTTTCCAACAGTGGCCAATCTAGGTCATATGTACCTAGCAGTTTCCCAAAGGGACACAGGTTCCACAATGCTTGTATTGGTTCAAGCATTCATATCCTGGGTCCCTTCTTAATAATGGTTTATGGACCTTTCCTCCAGGAACTTGTCCAAACCTTTTTTAAACCCAGCTACACTAACAGCCTTTACTACATCCTCCGGTAACAAATTCCAGAGTTTGATTACACGCAATGAAGCTACAGGGTAAACTATTTAAGACTAATAAAAGAAAATATTTTTTCACTCAACGTGTAATCAAACTCTGGAATTTGTTACCGGAGGATGTAGTAAAGGCTGTTAGTGTAGCTGGGTTTAAAAAAGGTTTGGACAAGTTCCTGGAGGAAGGGTCCCTAAACCATTATTAAGAAGGGACCCAGGATATCAATGCTTGAACCAATACAAGCATTGTGGAACTTGTGTCTCTTGGGGAAACTGCTAGGTACATATCACCTAGATTGGCCACTGTTGGAAACAGAATACTGGGCTTGATGGACCTTGGTCTGACCCAGTATGGCATATCTTATGTTCTTATGTAGTCTTAAATAGTTTACCCATTGCATGTCCCCTAGTCTTTCTATATTCTGATAAGGTAAACAATCGATCTACGTTTACCCGTTCCACTCCGTTCATTAATTTATAGACTTCTATCATAACTCCCCTCAGCCGTCTCTTTTCCAGGTTAAAGAGCCCTAACCTTTTTAGCCTTTCTTCATAGGAGTATCCTTCCATCCCCTTTACCATTTTGGTGGCTCTTTGCTGAACCTTTTCTAAAATCACTATATCCTTTTTAAGATACGGCGACCAGAAATGCACACAATATTCAAGGTGCGGTCTCACCATGGAACGATATAGAGGCATTATAATATCTTTTGTTTTATTTTCCATTCCTTTCCTTAACATACCTAGCATTCTATTTGCTCTCTTGGCCGCCGCTGCACACTGGGCCGAGGGTTTTAACATGGTATCCACAATGACGCCTAAATCATTTTCCTGGGTGGTTGTTCCTAATGTGGAACCTTGCATCGTGTAACCATAGTTTGGGTTGTTCTTCCCTTGGTGCATAACCTTGCACTTGTCCACATTAATTTCATCTGCCATTTTGATGCCCAGTATTCCAATTTATCAAGATCCTCTTGCAATTTTCCACAATCCTCTTGGGTTTTAACAACTTTAAATAGTTTTGTGTCATCTGCAAATTTGATAACCTCACTCGTTATTCCACTTTCCAGGTCATTAATGAATATGTCAAAAAGCAGGGACCCAGCACAGATCCCTGGGGTACACCACTATTCACCTTTCTCCATTGGGAAAATTGGCCATTTAGCCCTACCCTCTGCTTTCTATCTTTTAACCAGTTCCTGATCCACAATAGTACACTGCCTCCTATCCCATGACTCTTTAGTTTTGCCAAATGTCTCTCATGAGGGACCTTATCAAAGACTTTCTGAAAGTCCAGATACACAATATCAACCGACTCACCTTTGTACACCTGATTATTCACTCCTTCAAAAAAACATAACAGATTAGTAAGACAAGATCTTCCTTGTCTAAAGCTATGTTGGCTGTCTCCCATTAGGTCATGACTATCTACATGCTGAGTAATTTTATTCTTTATGATGGTTTCTACCATTTTTCCCGGTACTGATGTCAGGCTCACCGGTCTGTAGTTTCCCGGATCACCCCTGGAACCCTTTTTAAAAATTGGTGTTACATTGGCGATCCTCCAATCTTCAGGTATTAGAGATGATTTTAATGATAGTTCACAGATTACTAATAGCAGGTCTGCAATCTCGTATTTCAGTTCTTTCAACACTCTTGGATGTATACCATCCGGCCCAGGTGATTTGCTACTCTTTAGCTTATCTAATAGTTGTAATACATCTTCCCGATGTATCGATATTTCCTTCAATTCTTCCGCACCTTTAAATACCACTTCAGTCATGGGTAACATCCCTACATCTTCCTCAGTAAAGACTGAAGCAAAGAATTCATTCAGTCTCTCCACTATCGCCTTGTCGCCTCTTAGTGCTCCTTTAACCCCTTTATCATCTAATGGACCAAATGACTCTCACAGGTTTTTTGCTACGAATGTACTTGAAACGGTCTTTACTTCGCGTTTTTGCTTCTGCAGCAAGTTTCTTCTCAAATTCTCCCTTTGCCTGCCTTATCAATGCCTTGCATTTGACTTGCCAGTGCTTGTGCTGTTTCCAGGTTTCGTCGTTTGGCTCTTTTTTCCATTTCCTGAAAGATGCTTTTTTGGCAACAGCCTCTCTGACCTCACCTTTAAACCATGCTGGCAGTTTTTTGGACTTCCTTTCACTTTTCTTAAAGCGTGGAATACAGCTGGTCTGGGCTTCCAAGATAGTATTTTTCAACAACAGCCAAGCTTGATGTACGTCTTTAACCTTTGCAACTGCTCCTTTTAGTTTTTTCTTAACTGTTTTCCTCATTATATCATAGTCTCCCATTCGAAAGTTAAAAGGTAGTACTGTGGATTTCCCTACTATCCCTCCTCCACTAATTAAATCAAAGGCGATCATGCTATGATCACTATTGCCAAGTGGCCCCAACAACCTTATCTCTTGCACTAGATCTGGTGTTCCACTAAGGATTAGGTCTAATATGGCTTCCCCTCTGGTCGGTTCATGAACCAGCTGCTCCAAGAAGCAGTCATTTATTTCATCTAGGAACTTTATCTCCCTAGCATGTCCTGAAGTGACACTGACCCAGTCGATACCAGGGTAGTTGAAATCACCCATTATTACTGTGCTGTTACCTTTGGTAGCTTCCTTGATTTCTTTGAGCATTTCATCATCCATTTGGTCATTCTGGCCAGGTGCTCGATAGTACACCCCCACTGCCATTGCCTTCCCCCTTTTATATGGAATTTCAATCCATATAGATTCTACAGCAGATTTTGTTTCCTGCAAATCTTTAATCCTTTCTGAGTCAATGCCCTCTCTAACATAGAGCGCAACCCCTCCACCAATTTGATCAGCTCTATCATTACGATATAGTTTGTACCCAGGTAGCACAGTGTCCCACTGGTTATCGTCCTTCCACCATGTCTCTGATATTCCAATCATATCTACCTTTTCATTTAGTGCTATATATTCTAACTCTCCCATCTTATTTTTTAGACTTCTAGCATTTGCATACAAGCATTTTAGAGAACGTATTTTATTCATATTAATTTGGCTGTTAGACATGGGTAATTTGGGATCTTTAAGCTCTGTCTGCTCCATACTTGAGGGCATTTGGGCTACTTTACTCTTTTGTGGAACCTCTCTGCTTTTGGTAGTATCCTTCAAGGATACATTCTTCCGAACCATCCGCTCTTGGGCGACTGTCGGCTTTCCCCTAATATCTAGTTTAAAAGCTGCTCTATCTCCTTTTTAAAGGTTAATGCCAGCAGCCTGGTTCCATCACAGTTAAGGTGAAGCCCATCCCTTCGGAAGAGCCCCTCCTTTCCCCAGAATGTTCCCCAGTTCCTAACAAATCCAAAACCCTCATCTCTGCACCATTGTCTCATCCACGCATTGAGATTCCGGAGCTCTGCCTGCCTTTTGGGTCCTGCGCGTGGTACAGGAAGCATTTCGGAGAATGCTACCCTGGAAGTTCTGGATTTCAACTTCCTACCTAAAAGCCTAAATTTAGCCTCCAGAACCTCCCTACCACATTTTCCTATGTCATTCGTACCGACATGTACCAAGACAAAAGACTCCTCCCCAGCACTATCTAAGACCTTATCTAGGTGGCGCGTGAGGTCCGCTACCTTCGCACCAGGCAGGCATGTTACCAGGCAATCCTCACGTCCACCCAGCTATCTACATGCCTAATGATCGAATCACCAACTATAACGGCTGTCTTAACCCTTCCCTCATGGGCACATGGCCCTGGAGAAACTTCCTCGGTGCGAGAGGGTTTTACATCACCTGAAGGACAGGTCCTCGTTACAGGATCACTTCCTGCCACACCAGGGTGATGCTCTCCTCTCACGTGACCTCTCTCCTCCATGGCAACAGGGATGTTGCCAGACTGGAGGTGGGACTTCAGGAATATATCCCTGTAGGTTTCGTCTATGTACCTCTCTGTCTGTCTTATGCTTTCCAAGTCTGCTACTTTAGCCTCTAGAGAACGGACTCGTTCCCTGAGAGCAAAGAGCTCCTTGCACCTAGTGCACACGTAAGACCTCTCACCAACTGGGAGAAAATCATACATGTGACACTCAATGCAAAAGACTGGAAAGCCCCCATCCCGCTGCTGGACTGCTGTCTGCATCTTAGTTTTCAGTTTGTGTTTAGATCTAAGTTCTTTACATACTAAGGGTTGCTATGGATATTTATACTAATAAAACTGTACCTAATACGTGTAATATACCTTGTTCACCTGAAGCTTAACTAATCTCAGGTCCTTAGTGTATGACTGATTTGGGTAATGAGCTTCACCTGAGAGCACCTCCTGTCTTTTAAGATATGTAAGTACCTATAAAGCTACGATTATCCCAGGGGTGGGTGGGTGTGGGGAGGGAGGGAGGGAAATAACACTTATTAAAAGAGGGCTGCTACACAGTACCGTGTCTTGTGCTGCTGAGGTAAGCTATATTCTGATTTGATTTAAATTATAGTTCTTAGCTACTGCTAGGCTCTAACTTCTTATGAAATTTAAACTACAAGCTCTCTGCTGGGTACTAAATTTAACCAGAAAGCTCTTTTCTGTGTTTTAAATTTAAGCTAAAAGAACTTTGCTGATGCTAGGCCCTGAGTGACTATTAAATGTAAACTACAAGCTCTCTGCTGGGTTCCAAATGTAACCAGAAAGCTCTCCTCTGTGTTTTAAATTTAAACTTAAACTGCTGTTACTAGGCCCTGACTGATTTAACAAAAATAGTGGATTCACAGATTAATTAGCTTTAATACAAATAATTCCTTTTAGAAAATTACCAGAAGTATATACTCACAGTTGCAGATCTCTCTCCAGAAAGCACAGCTACTTACCTGTAACAGGTGATCTCTGGGAACAGCAGAAATAAGTCTTCACATATGGGTATCGTCGGTACCGACGGAGCCTGCGCGGGAACGCTCCCCAGCGTCCAGAAAGCTTTTGGGAGTATCCCACAGCGCCTGCTCGCTGCCTTCCCGCCTTTCCCAACCGCCTCTCTCCAGTTCGAGTTTTAAGCTGAGACAAAGAGAGAGAGAGGAAAGGAAAGATAGATATTGAGATACAACTCCTAGGGGAGGTGGGTGGGTTGTGAAGACTTATTCCTGCTGTTCCCAGAGATCACCTGTTACAGGTAAGTAACTGTGCTATCTCCAGGAACAAGCAGGAGTGAGTCTTCACATATGGGGACTCCCCAGCTAGAGATGCCATGGAGATCTCCAAGGTTGTGAGTCCCTGAGAAGGGCTCTACCTGCCGCTATGGATCTCGGGCATCCAACAAGGGATGGGGGGTAGGAGCTGATTAGGTATGGAACAGGTGTTTGAGAACAGCCTGACCAAACAAGGCATCCCGGCTGGAGTCCTTGTCCAAGCAGTAATGGGCTGTAAAGGTATGAACCGAGGGCCAGGAGGCCGCTCGACAGATTTGGTCGATGGACACAGAGTTCAGATGAGCCATAGAGGTTGCCATGGCCCTCACATTGTGAGCTGTGACATGGCCCTCCAGAGAAAGGTTCTTTCTCTGGTAGGCGAAAGAAATACACTGAGCAATCCAATTGGACAGAGATCTCTTAGAGACTGGAAATCCCAAATGAGAGGGATCAAAAGCAACAAAGAGTTGAGAGGACTTTCTATGTTGCTGTGTCCTTTGTAAGTAAAAAGTGAGCGCTCTCTTACAATCCAGGGTATGGAGATTCCTCTCTGCACTTGATGCATGAGGTCCTGGAAAAAAGACAGGTAAATACACCTCCTGGTTCAGATGAAAAGGTAAGACCACTTTAGGCATAAAGTGTGAATTAGTCCTGAGGACTACCTTGTCATGATGGAACCTTGTATAAGGAGTATTAGCCACCAAGGCCTGCAGTTCACTGATGCGGCGAGCTGAGGTGACTGCAATGAGAAAATTAACCTTCCAGGAAAGAAATTTCAAGGAGGTAGTGGCTAAGAGTTCAAAGGGTGGCTTCATAAGCTGGCCAAGAACCAAATTCAAGTCCCATGCCACTGGAGGTGGTCTAATGGGAGGTTTAGTTAAGAGAAGGCCTCTCATGAATCTTGCAATAAGAGGATGAGAGGAAATAGGCTGTCCATTGAGAGGCTTAAGGGATGCTGCAATAGCACTCAAATGGACTCTTACTGAATTTGTTTTCAGGCCTGCATGGGATAAATGCAGAAAATACTCTAGTAAAGAATTCAGAGGTATTGCAAGGGGGTTAAGACCCTTCTCTGCACACCAAATGGTAAACCTTTTCCATTTAAAAGCATAGGAACGCCTAGTGGAAGGCTTTCTGGAAGCATGAAGGATATCCTTCACCTGCTGAGAAAGATGCAAATCTTGAAAGTCTAGGCCTTCAGCAACCAGGCTCTGAGGTGAAGAGACTGGGGATTTGGGTGCCACAACGTTCCCTCCTCCTGGGACAGGAGGTCTGGAGCAGATCCCAAGCTCAGGGAGGGAGCTTGAGAGAGATGCAGAAGTAGAGGGTACCACACCTGGAGTGGCCAATGTGGTGCTATGAGGATCATAGACCCCTTGTCTCTCTGAAGTTTGAACAGTGTCTTGGGAATTAGGGGAATGGGTGGAAAGGCATAGAGGAAGTCTTGCCCCCAGTGGAGGAGGAAGGCATCCCTGGCCTGAACTCCCAGACACGGAATCCTGGAACAGAACCGGGGAAGTTTGGCATTCCACGGACTTGCAAACAGGTCTATGTCCGGGGCTCCCCAATTTCGGAAGATCCTTGCTATCTGGTCCCCATGGAGGGACCATTCGTGTGGAAGCAGAACTCGACTGAGTCTGTCTGCCCAAGAGTTTTGAACCCCTGGAAGATACAGTGCCATGAGATGAATTTGATGCTCTCTGGCGAAGGCCCACGATCTCAAAGCTTCATTGCAAAGCGACAGAGAGCCAGTCCCGCCCTGCTTCTTCACGTAGAACATGGCTACTTGATTGTCCGTGTGGATGAGGACTGTCTTGTAGATGAGCAGGGTGTGGAAGACTCTGAGAGCTAGAAGAATTGCTCTGAGCTCCAAGAGGTTGATATGTAGAGATGTCTCTTGAGAAGATCAGATGCCCTAGGTGGCGAGATCTTGTAGATGAGCTCCCCAACCCCTTGGAGAGGCATCTGTTGTAAGGGTTGCTTGGGGTAGCGACTGTTGAAAGGGGAACCCAAGCAACAGATTTTGAGTGGACTTCCACCACTGGAGAGACCAGAAGAGGTGACTGGAGGTTGCTATTTTGTCTGACAGGCACCCTGATGCCTGGGTCCATCGGGTGGACAGAGTCCACTGAGCTGCCCTCATGTGAAGGCGAGCGTAAGGAACCACATTTATTTATTTATTTTATTTATTTAACATTTCTTCTATACCGCGCTATTAAAATCAGTGCGGTGTACAATGAACAAAACATACTGCAATGCATACAAGCAACATTGAGTTTACATAGAACAGGGAAGGATAAATACATGGGATAACCGGGGAAATTATGTACAGTTAACTTTATACTATATATATATTTTAACTATATACAATATTCTAAATTCGATTGGATATTGTGCGTGAGACATTTGGGTATGGCAGATAAGTGGTCATCTTGGTTATCTGGTGGGCTATCGTGTAGTCTAACCATTTTCTGGTTGTATTAGAGTGCTAATGCATCTGGGGTATGTGGGAATCTTGGTAGATGTGTGAGTGTCCAGGATAACGTCTGGGTAACATTTTGTGAACAAATGGTGTTTCACGGCTTTTCGGAATTGTATTAGGCTCTTGATGCCACGGATTTCGTGGGGGAGTGTATTCCAGTTTAGAGGGGCGAATATTGAGAAAGCTCTGTTTGACGTAGCTTTAGTACATGATGTCATCATCTTAGGAACTATTAAGGTGTTCGTAGCAGTAGTTCTCCTGTTTCTATTTTCGAGGGTGCTGTGAATTAGGTTGCTGATTGGTGTGGGTGGGTAATTATTCATGGCTTTGAAGGTCAGGATTAGTGACTTATAGTGGAGTCTGGCTTGTTGAGGTAGCCAGTGTAGGTCTTTCATGATAGGTGTTATGTGAGCAGATCTTGGTGACCCAGAGAGGACCCTTGCAGCTGCATTCATAGCCAGGCGAAGCGGATTTAAAGTTGATTGAGAGATCCCATGGAGGATGATATTAGCAAAATCTAGATGTGGGAGGACTAATGCCTGGAAGGTTGATCGGTAGTCAGTGTAATCAAGTAGGGGGCAGAGGTGGCGTAGTGTTCTGATCTTATGATATATAGTTTTTGTCACATTCTTCACATGCGTTGTCATGTCCAGGTGCTGGTCCAGTGTGATGCCGAGATATCGGATTGTGGGTTTGGACTTTAATTCTATGTTGTTGACCAGTAGCGATGGAGGTGGTATGAACTTACGATTCCTTGTAATAAAAAGAACATCAGTTTTGCTATGATTGATTCGTAGGTTTTCTGTCAGCAGCCATTCAGCTACTGCTCCGAAACAGTTGGTTATTGGGGAAAACACTGGTTGGTCAATCTTGAACGGCATGTATATGAGGATGTCATCTGCGTATGCCAGGCATTGTACGTTGAAGGATCGGATCAATTCACATATCGGCTACATCGATATATTGAACATTAGTGCCGATAAGGAAGATCCTTGCGGTACACCTTGAGATTGTAGGAATGGTTCCGAGGATTTATGGTCTGTCTTGACTTGTTGCCACCTATTGGAAAGGTAGGATTTACACCATTCCAGTGCTGTGCTTCGAATCCCCTTTTCTATCAGGCGTTGCAGAAGTATGTCATGATTCACAGAGTCGAAGGCGGCGGAGATGTCTAGAAAGATGAGGACAAATCCTTGTTGGATGCTGTTTATTCCTGTGATCAGATCATTGAATAGGGTTGTAAGGATTGTGTCGACTCCATGTGCTTCTCTAAATCCATGCTGTGATTGGTCTAGTGGAGCTTCCGTGTCAATGTGATGCTGGATCTGTTGTTGAGCAGCTTTCTCGATTATTTTTGCAAGTTGGGGGATGCTCGAGATTGGCCTAAATTATTCAACTTTGGATGGATCAAGTTTACTGTTTTTTAGAAGGGGCCTGATCGAGGTGTGTTTCAGACACTGGGGGAATGAGCCAGTTAGAAAAGACTGGTTCAGCATCTTGCATAGGATTTGGCTTAGATCGTGTCGCAGTTCTTTGATCCAGCTGGCTGGGCATGGGTCATTAGGTGCCGTGCTAGGATTGATGGAGGCGATAATGTTCTCAATCTCACTAGTTGATACCGTGTTGAAATTACTAAATGGTGTTATTGGGGATGCCTTGAGCGCTACGGAGGGGTTGTTGATATTTATGTTCGTGCTGGCCTTAATCATTTTTGATTGCAGGTAGTTCGCGTAGTCCTGTGGCTGAGGCATTGCAGGTTGGGCTGAAACTGGCTCTCCTGTTATGGATTTTACTAACCTGAATAGTGCATGTGGTTTATTGATGGAGCGCTTCAATAAGTTTGTGTGGTAGAGTTTCCTACTCATTGTTATCTTCCCACGGTGGGTAGCTAAGTATGAATTATATTCTGCAAGGGCCGCTGATGAGTGGGTTCTTCGCCACTCTCTCTCGAGTTTGCGAAGGTGGTTGAGAGATGTACGCAGGTCAGTAGAGAACCATGGCGCGTGTTCTCGTTTTCTTGTTTTCTTATCATTGTACAATGGACATGAGGCGGCTCTGAGGTTCTCGTCCCATTTGGCTATCAGGTCGACTAAGTTGAGGGTGGTGTTGGTTACAAGTGGTTGTAGACTTTGTAGGACAGTGTCACGGTTGAGAGGTTGAAAGCGAGCTGTGTGGGTTCCAGATGTGTCAGATGGTATTTGGCTCTTGCGAGAAGTAAAGGTGGGTATATTAAACCGGATAAGGTTGTGATCTGACCATGGCACTGGTAGAACTGACAGTGCAAGGTCTTGGTGTGTTGAGGTGTTGAAATGAGGTGCGAAAATGAGGTCTAGTTTACCTCCCTTAGTGTGAGTGGGTGAGTCGACGTATTGTTTGTAGCCTAGATCCTCTAGTGCATCTAGAAATGCTGCTGAGTGGCTGTCATGGAGAGATGGGAGGTTGAAATCACCAACTAACCAATTTGGAGAGCGTGAGGTGGATGTAGTGCATGCAAGCTCAATTATTGTTGGAAGGTCATCCGGTAATGGGGAGGGTGCTCGATAAAGGTTGATTGAGCAGAGTTCATTAGATATGGTGAGGGAGTCAAGGTGGGCTGAGCTGGAGGAGCTGCATAGCTTGAAGTTTAAATCTGCTTTGGCGAGGATGAGCGTCCCACCTCCTTTCTGAGTGGACCTGTGGCATGTGTAGAGATCGAATCCTGGTGGCAGCATCTGATTCAGGAGAACGTTGTCACAATCAGACAGCCATGTTTCCGTGACCATCAGGATGTCAAGATTGTATAGTGGAATCAGGTCCATGACTGCAGGCCATTTTGATCGTACTGATCTGGTATTTATCAACGCTGTCAGACGGCTGCCTGGGTGAGAATCTTCACAGTCTTGTCAAGTGCATATATCTATATGATTTACAAGGTATTGTGGGCAATGTAGTTCATTCACACCAGACACAGCTGCTGACAATAATTTAGTTGTACTCTTAGGTAAAGCCAATAAGATATTTATTTATGGGGTTATTTCTCCCAACACAGATATGCTTGGTAGCACATAAATTAGGTAACTTGCTTTCAGTGTTAACTTGGAAAAACAAAGTCAAAATCACGAAAACAACAAATGAAAAGCTACAAAGCAAGAAACAAACTGTTCTTTTCACTCCCCTAGCTCACAAGCAATTAGGTGAGGCTTAATTGCTAGCAGTCACCAGCTGAAACCCCTTAGCTGGCTTGCCTTCCACTGTGTGGGTCAAATCCTGCTTCAGGAGCTTTTCTGAGTAGATTAAAGAACAAATTTGTATTTCTTTGTGATGGTTGCTGTACTTTATAACAGAAAGTTACCAACGGAGTTTAGATAGAGAGCAGTCCATATAAACAGGATCCTCATCTGCTATTATTCCCCCTTGTTCAACAAGCATGGGTTCAATATCATGGATTGGCACAGATGAATCTCTCAATGGAGCATTTTCAGGAGAATACTTGTTTCCCTGCTGTCTTTCAAGGTTATAGCTAGGGCATAGATCAGTGTTCATACCTGAGCTTCCATTGCTGCTAGAGTTCCTCTCTATATAGCCTGGCCAGTATGTAGTCCAGTTCTTATGTCCAGCCTTCCAATCCAGATCCCTGGACACTGGATCTCTCTTCACATACCTTCTGGCACAGGTCTTAGGGTCCCTTCCACGTGCAGCCGTCTCCCTCACAGGTAGCCTCTGGTGATTCCTAGCTCTGCAGCACCATTCCTCTGGCTTTCCCCAGTCCAATGGTGTATGCTGGCCCTTGGAATACCTCCCAGTATACGTACTGCTTTGGACTCTTCTAGACCTCTCAAAGGCTTTTCTCCTCTTTCTTCCAGAGGGTTTCCTTGCCTTTCTGTCTGTCCGGTTTGGCTTCTGCTTCTGATGATCCTTCAGATGAAACTGATGATCATTCTCTGGATATCCAAGGTGATCATGAAGATGGTCATCTGTAGAATAAACTCTACTCTTATTCTGCCTAGATGAGTGCTCCTCCCTAACACAGTGCAGCTGTGCTGAATCAGGCCCTGCCCTTTGAGATGAGTGCTTAGGGATTACCTCATAGCCCTCCTGATTGAACACACGTTTCCCCACTTCAGCTCCTCTAATGGCTGTTGGAAACCTGGTGCATTCTGGGACTGGTAGTCTTTTATGGCAAAATTCTGTTTTCTTATTTCTACCAGAACTGACAGGTTGCTTGTTCAGAGTCACTTCACCTTTTCTATAGCTCCTTCCTGAGCTATGATAAGCTTCCTTATCACATACCCCCCTGCTTAAGTTATTACGGACTGGTGTCACTGGTGAAACTTCTTCTCTACAGTCCGTAATACGGGAAAGGGCATCCGCATTCTTGTGTAACTTCCCAGCACGATGTTCAACTTGAAAATCAAATGCCTGTAAGGCCATGTACCAGCGTGTCAACCTGGCATTGTGGTTCTTCATTTGCTGCAACCATTTAAGTGGGGCATGGTCCGTGACCAACTGGAACTTTCTCCCTGTAAGGTAAAACCTTAACGCCTCCACTGACCACTTGATAGCTAAACATTCTTTTTCTATTGTGGAATACTTTTGTTCAGCCGGTGACAACTTCCTGCTCAGGTACATCACAGGATGCTCCTCCCCATCATGACACTGGGATAGAACCGCTCCTAGCCCTACATCCGATGCATCGGTTTGAACCAGAAAGGGTTTCTTGAAGTCCACCCCTTTCAGTACCGGTCCTGTACACAATTTTCCTTTTAAGACTGAAAACGCTTTTTCAGCTTCAGGTGTCCACTTTAGCTGGTTTGGACAATTCTTCCGCAGCATATCCGTGAAAATTGCACTTTTCTCTGCGAATTGCGGTATAAACCTGCGGTAGTATCCAATAAGTCCTAAGAAACTTCTTAGTTGTTTCTTTGTTGTTGGAGGAGGAAAATTCCTGATGCTATCTATTTTACTCAGAGGTTTAATTTTTCCTCTTCCCACTAGGTGGCCCAGGTATTTTACCTCCCTATTTGCAAAGGCACACTTCTTCGGGTTTAAAGTGATTCCCGCTTGCTTCATGGAGCACAAGACTGCCCTGATCCTCTTTAGATGCTCCGCCCAGGTGTTACTATGGATTATGACATCATCCATATATGCAAAAGCATAATTTTGGTGGGGTCGAAGTACCTGATCCACTGACCTTTGGCAGGTAGCCGCTGCTCCATGCAGTCCGAAAGGCATCCTCTTGAACTGGAAAAGGCCAACGGGGGTGCTGAACGCAGTCTTCGGCTTAGACTCCCTGGTGAGAGGGATTTGCCAATATCCTTTTGTCATATCAAGGGTGGTTAAGTATTGAGCCTGTCCCAGCTGGTCCAACAGCTCTTCAATTCTTGGCATTGGATATGCATCAAAAACTGATATGGCGTTTACCTGCCCGAAGTCAATACAAAATCTTAAAGATCCATCAGGCTTCGGCACCAGGACTATGGGGCTATTCCAGGGACTCTGACTCCTCTATTACTCTCATGTCCAACATCTCCTGGACTTGTGCCACTACTTCCTGTCTTTTGGCTTCAGGCAAGCGGTATGGCCTTTGACGAACTAATTTCCCAGGTTGAGTTATTATTTCATGGGCAACCAAATGTGTCTCCCCAGGTATGGGTGTCAACACATCTGGGAATTCTTTAAGCAACTTCCTAATTTCTTCCTGTTGTACCACTGTCAGGTCCTCACCTATTTGGGGCTCTGATTTTTCTTTACAATCAGATACCTGGGGTCCCAAATCTTCCTCTTCATTCACCTCCCTCTCTCGGGCACAGGTGGCAGCTAGGCTTTTAACCCCTTTGACATCAGTAGAACCAAAGCCTTTGGTTCCACGTTCAGAATTCTCCAGGGATGTGACCTCCTCCACAGGTGGAAAACCCAGCCTCTCACAGATCAATTGGGCAATTCTGTCTCCTGTCTTCACGTGATAATCATTCTGTCCAAAATTAAACAACAGAACTTTAATATTGCCCCTGTAATCGGGATCAATTACTCCCGCACCCACATCGATGAAATATTTAAGGGCTAATCCGGACCTTGGGGCTACTCTCCCATAGCATCCAATAGGTATTTCCACTTGGAGACCGGTGTCAACCAGGGCTCTCCCTTGGCTAGGGTACAGTCACATTTTCTATGCTGCACAGGTCAAACCCAGCAGCTTGAGGGGTTGCCCGCTTAGGAGCTTGGGCCTTCTCTGTGACCCTATGGTACTTTAGGACGAATGTCTGCTTTGGGGTAGCTTGGTCTTCTGGACGCTTAACCATCTTTTTAGCTGGGGTCTGAGGACTTCCAAATAAAGGCCCGGGAGCTATTACCATTAAACCTTCTCCCTCCTTCTTTCCTAGTCCTTCCACTAGACCCTGCTTAAATCTTGGCCAGTCTCTTCCTAGAACCAAATCAAAGGGTAGCCTAGGCACCACTGCTAACAGGATTTCCTCTTGCTCCCCCAGGCACTTAACCTTTAGCCTATAGGTGGGATATGATGTTGCAGCACCATGAATGCATCTGATGTGAACTTGGCTTTCAGGGGTTTTAGGCACAAATCCTTCTTGGGCCTCTATCCTCTTCCAAAGCCTTTTTGACATCATACTCTGGTCTGCCCCAGAGTCTAACAAAGCATTTGTGGTAATTCCTTGCACATCAACCATCAAAAGAAATCCTTCTTTGGGCTGTTCTAACTCCACACCCATTAAACTAGTGTGTGTCTGGCATCTCTTTTCTAAATGTCCCCATTTTCCACACTTGAAACATTTCTTTCTATTCCACTGTGTCATCTGGTTTGATACAGTACATTCATTTTCAGAAACATTTTTAATTTTCTTTTCTGATACAGCACATCTAGCCTCAGCACCAATCTTCAGAGGGCCACCCATTCTATGGCAAGCCTGCGTGGCTTCCAAGAATCTCTCTGCTAGCATGGTTGCCTCTCCAAGATTTTGGCAATTTTGCTGTATAAGGAAAGTGTGCACATCTTTAGGGACCGCAGACATAAATTGTTCCAGCATTATAATGTCTAATAACATTTCTACCGTCTTTTGCTCAGGCTCCAACCATTTTACAGCTAAACCTCTGATTCTCTGACTCAGAGCCCTGGGTGTTTCACCCACTCTCAATGTAGTAGCTCTAAACATTCGCCTATACTCTGAAATAGACAACCCTAGGCGATCTCTAATAGCAGCCTTTACATCCTTATAATTCAAAGCCTGGGCTGCTGGCATTGCTCTGTAAGCTGCAAGCGCCTCTCCAGTTAATGAGGCTGCCAGCCTTACTGCCCACTGGGTCTCTGGCCATGCTAATGCTTGTGCCACTCTTTCAAAAGACTCTAGAAAATCATCAACATTATCATCTGGAGTTAGCTTCCCAAAACTAAATGCCCCAATCCCTTGATTGAGTCCCACACTGTCCACATGTGGTGTACCAGTATTTACTGCTGGTCTTGCATCTGTTCCACTTTGGTTCTGCAGCTGAACTAGGGCTTGCACCAGATCAAGCACTGGCTTCTGCTGGTCCATTAAGGCTTTCATAGCAGTGTCCTGTGCTTGCTGCGATAGCTCCTGTTGCCTGCTAAACTGGGCTGCCATCCAGCTAGCCATCTCCCTCGGATCCATCATGATCCCTGCAAGAAACAAGAAAAAAAAAAAACCAAAGTGCACCACCTTCCAAACAGGTGTGTTTTTTTCTACTTTTTTTTTTTTTTTTCAATTACCCTGTGCTTACTCCCATCCACCACTAGACATGCCCAGGTACTTATTACCTTGTCTCAGTGATGAATCCAGCTCTGCACAGGGTCTTTTCCTCCTGGGACAGCTTCCTGGAACAACCCCTTTTCCTCCAAAGTGTAGTTGAGGGAAAATCTTTTTTTTCCAGCTTTAAACTTGAAATTTAGTTGTAATCCTCAGCAAGTAAATCCCCTTTTGTGCAAAAGCAATCCGAAAAACTACGCCATTTGTCAGACGGCTGCCTGGGTGAGAATCTTCACAGTCTTGTCAAGTGCATATATCTATATGATTTGCAAGGTATTGTGGGCAATGTAGTTCATTCACACCAGACACAGCTGCTGACAATAATTTAGTTGTGCTCTTAGTAAAGCCAATAAGATATTTATTTATGGGGTTATTTCTCCCAACACAGATATGCTTGGTAGCACATAAATTAGGTAACTTGCTTTCAGTGTTAACTTGGAAAAACAAAGTCAAAATCAGGAAAACAACAAATGAAAAGCTACAAAGCAAGAAACAAACTGTTCTTTTCACTCCCCTAGCTCACAAGCAATTAGGTGAGGCTTAATTGCTAGCAGTCACCAGCTGAAACCCCTTAGCTGGCTTGCCTTCCACTGTGTGGGTCAAATCCTGCTTCAGGAGCTTTTCTGAGTAGATTAAAGAACAAATTTGTATTTCTTTGTGATGGTTGCTGTACTTTATAACAGAAAGTTACCAACGGAGTTTAGATAGAGAGCAGTCCATATAAACAGGATCCTCATCTGCTATTATTCCCCCTTGTTCAACAAGCATGGGTTCAATATCATGGATTGGCACAGATGAATCTCTCAATGGAGCATTTTCAGGAGAATACTTGTTTCCCTGCTGTCTTTCAAGGTTATAGCTAGGGCATAGATCAGTGTTCATACCTGAGCTTCCATTGCTGCTAGAGTTCCTCTCTATATAGCCTGGCCAGTATGTAGTCCAGTTCTTATGTCCAGCCTTCCAATCCAGATCCCTGGACACTGGATCTCTCTTCACATACCTTCTGGCACAGGTCTTAGGGTCCCTTCCACGTGCAGCTGTCTCCCTCACAGGTAGCCTCTGGTGATTCCTAGCTCTGCAGCACCATTCCTCTGGCTTTCCCCAGTCCAATGGTGTATGCTGGCCCTTGGAATACCTCCCAGTATACGTACTGCTTTGGACTCTTCTAGACCTCTCAAAGGCTTTTCTCCTCTTTCTTCCAGAGAGTTTCCTTGCCTTTCTGTCTGTCCGGTTTGGCTTCTGCTTCTGATGATCCTTCAGATGAAACTGATGATCATTCTCTGGATATCCAAGGTGATCATGAAGATGGTCATCTGTAGAATAAACTCTACTCTTATTCTGCCTAGATGAGTGCTCCTCCCTAACACAGTGCAGCTGTGCTGAATCAGGCCCTGCCCTTTGAGATGAGTGCTTAGGGATTACCTCATAGCCCTCCTGATTGAACACACGTTTCCCCACTTCAGCTCCTCTAATGGCTGTTGGAAACCTGGTGCATTCTGGGACTGGTAGTCTTTTATGGCAAAATTCTGTTTTCTTATTTCTACCAGAACTGACAGGTTGCTTGTTCAGAGTCACTTCACCTTTTCTATAGCTCCTTCCTGAGCTATGATAAGCTTCCTTATCACAACGCGCATTTCAGTAGTCGTTGGCGATGGTGTTTCTCAGCTTGTGTTTTGTTGATGGCTTGTAGAGGGATGTTAAGTAGATGTGAATAGGATGTATGGTTGTTTTTTGCCGTTGTGTGGTGTGGGAATTCATTCCATCTCCTTCCAATTGTATGTAGTATTGGTATGTAGCTAGTATCCTGGTTAAGGGCATTTGTGATGCAGGGGAGACCAAGGGTGAGGAGGGAAATGAGTGATAATAGGACTTTGTACATTCTAGATTACTAGTAGTACGGTACGGACAATAGAATAGTAGGGTATGAGGGATGAGTATGGGAATTAATAAATAGCTGTTTGTCAGTTTCCAATGGACTGGGTGGCTACTGGCAACAGTATAATGGCTACACGTTACAAACAGTATCACAGTGTATGAAAAATGCTGGCAACAGTATGAAATTACTAGTCTGGGTGGCTACTGGCAGCAGTATAATGACTTCTGGGTTACAACAACACTATCACATTGTAAGAGGTTATTAGTAACAGTACAATGACTAATTATTACTGGCAACAGTATAAAGGGATACAGACAACCTTATTACAATGTATGAAAGATGGTTATGAGGACTAATTACTGGCAGCAGTATAATGACTAGTTGTTACTGGCAACAGTATAAGGCAGTATAAAGGTTAAATTAGTACTGGCAACAGTATAATTACTACTGATTTGTTGACAACAGTATATCAGTATGAGAGGGATGGGGCTAAATTGATACTGACAACAGTATTGTAGCAGGTTGGCAATAATTCCTAAAAAGTGTATGACTACTAGTGGCAGTATACTACTACAGTATAATGGCTATTGGCAATAGTGCATAGGGAGCAGGTTATTGGTGACACTTTTGACAAACATCTAGTTGAATGAGGGTTGCTAGCATGAAGAGGCTAGTTGCACATTCTGAGCTGGTTGAGGTATATTTAAGGCTAGATATTGTCAACAGAACAGTTATACTTGCTGTGCTCTGAGACTTTGGTCGTGTTGTTGAAGGGGTGGTCTCAGTTCATAAAGAGCTCAGGCTGCTATGTGCTTGAGTGTCGTTGTCACTGTTTCGATGTGTGTTTTGGGCGCGAGCTCAACCCAAGGGGAGCTCGGCTGCTTTTTCTTGAGAGGTGGATCTGTCGGAGGTCGATCAGGCGGTCTCGCAGTAGGCCTCTGCCTAAGGGCCGTGCCAAAGGGCCCTCTGGCGAGGCCCTCAGGCGCGGGCATGCCTTGGCGTGCAGTTGAATTTAAAGATGGCTTCGAGCCCCGATTGGGCTGGGGGAGGTGCAGGAGGAGCAAACGTGCTCTACCCTCTGTGCCGCTGATCCGATGGTGTCTGGAGGTGCAGAGGGACTCCCGGCAGCGGCACATGTACGGTGGATGCCATGTGGCCTAACAGTTGTAACATTTCTCGAGCAGTTAAATGGGACTTTAACTGAATTTGTGAGGCTAACTGCACCAAGCGTAGGCAACGGGCCTGGGGAAGATAGGCCCTTGCAGTTGTGGTATCCAGCAAGGCCCCTATGAACTCTAAAGACTGAGTAGGGGTGAGATGGGATTTTGGGATGTTTATTACAAGTCCCAGATACTGAAGAACACGCCTTGTGCAGGCTAGGGAAGTCTGGGCCTCTGACTGGGACGGAGCTCGGACAAGCCAGTCGTCCAGATATGGGAATACAAATATTCCTAGAGTGCGTAGAAATGCAGCTACTACTGCCATGCATTTTGTGAACACTCTTGGAGCAGAGGCCAGACCGAAAGGAAGCACTCTGTATTGGTAGTGCTTTCCTTGATAAAGGAACCGAAGGAACCTTCTGTGTGTTGGATGGATGAGGATATGGGTGTACGCATCCTTGAGATCTAGAGAACAAAGCCAATCCTGACTCTGAAGGTATGGAAGGAGAGCACCGAGAGAAATCATCTTGATTTTCTCCTTGCATAGAAACTTGTTCAATTCTCTGAGATCTAATAAGGGTCTGTAGCCCCCTGTTTTCTTTGGGATAAGAAAAATAGGGGGAGTAGAACCCTGAGCCCTGTTGAAGAAGGGGTACTTCTTCTATTGCCCCTTGGGCAAGAAGGGTAGCAATCTCCTGACCCAGAAGTTCGAGGAGAGATGTTGGAGAATTGAACTGTCTCACCATGGTATGAGGAGGAAGGTTTAAGAAATGAAGCTTGTACCCCCTCCCTTATGATGGAGAGGGTCCATTGCTCTGCCGTGACTTGTTCCCATCTGGGAGCAAAGTGGGCTAACCTTCTTGGAATGGTGAGAGGCTCTGGTTCTTCTAGAGCCAAAAAGGCTAAGTTCTCTAGATGTAAGTCAAAGGCCCTGAGGAGGCTGAGGCTGTTGGGCCGTAGCAGTCCTTGCAGCCTTAGGCTTGGCTTGTTTAGGTTGTTGCTGACGCTTTGCAGCAGAACGACCTGCAGAAGATGCCTGCTGACCATAAACAGGATAATATTTCCCCTTTTTTGGGAAAGAAAGCCTTTTTGAATAACCTTTTTCTAACAGGAGCAGAAGTAGACTTTGAAAGTCTATCTAAGGCAGAATTCTCAGCATCCATCTGAGTGGCCTTTGCTTGCCAATCCTTGCCAAAAAGGTTTTCACCTGTACAAGGAAGATTTCCTAATCCATCCTGGACCCAGGGTTCCAAATCAGAAGCTTGTAACCAAGCAACTCTGCGTGCACCTATGGCAATAGCCGAGGCTCTGCTGGCACACTCAAAAGAGTCAAAGGCTGCACGGTTGGAAAATTTGGAAACATCCTGGGCATGTTTAAGCCAGGTGAGAAACTCCTCCCTTTTATCTTCTGAGATAAAAGGAGATAAAGTTTGCAGATGATCTGTAACTTCCTTTAGAAACATCCCCATATAGAGACTATAGGAGTTGATTCTGGCAGCAAGCATACTGGCCTGGAAAATTCTCCAGTCAAAAGCATCCAAGGTTCTGCATTCTCTTCCTGGAGGATTAGATGAGTGTCTTTTTGCACTCTTTATCTTCTTCATAGCAGATCCACCACAATAGAGTGGTGAGGAAGCGGAGTCTTATGAAAGCCAGGACAAGGAGGAATACGGTACATGATGTCCAACCTACGAGAATGAGGGGAGATAGTGAGAGGTGTCTCCCATATGCCCAACATGTGATCATAAAGGATCTCATGAATTGATAAAGTAGCTGCCTCTTTAGGAGCCTTAGGATATTGTAAAAATAACCAATTTCTTGGCTCTAGGCTCTGATTCAGGGGCCACTGAAATGGAGAGGCCCCTGGCCACTTCCCTAATGAAGTTTTCAAAAGATAAGTCTTCTGGAGGAGACATTCTTCTTTTTGGAGAAGAGGGCTCCTGAGGAAGGAGTACCAATGCTTCGACAGAAGCCTCTGATTCATCAGAGTCTTCGGAGGAATCAAAGTATCGCCTGTCTGGATGCTCCTACAGAGCCCGATACGCGTACCGAGTGGTATCGACATCGGGAGTAATCGGTACCAATGGGCATCACAGAACAGGGTACCACTGCAGTAGACACCGAAGCCGATGTCGATGCAAGCGGTACTGGCACCGGAACCGATATCGGTGCCGGTGCCGGAACCGGTACCAACAACGGAGTTTGTTGCGGTACCGGAGGCGTCGCAGCTTGTATGAATGCCGTAATGGCACGCTGCATGGTCAGAATATTCTGATCCATCGACGCAACCAATGTCTGGATGTCGGTACCAGTGGAAACCACCGGTACCCCAGAACATGGCAACAGGTGATCGGTCGAGGCCGAGCCATCGATGTCAACCTGTGACCCCATAGATAAAGCTTTGGAAGCCGGAGCTTCCCGCCGGGGTAATTTTGCTGGTGCGAGATCCTCGAGAGCAAGCCCGGAGGCTTCTCGATACTTAGAGGGAGATCTACCCTTCAAGGACCTACTGGACTTATGTTTGGTTACCTGAGATCCATGGGAGGAAGAAGAGGCCCTGGAAGATATCGATGCCACCGAAGCTGCATCAGAGGGAAACAGGGTACTGAGCTTGGCCGCTCGATTCTGTCGACCTCTTTTAGACATCATGGAACAGGATTCACAATCGGTGATGGAGTGGTCAGGACCCAAACATTTTAGACACCAGTCATGGGTGTCGGTGATAGAAAGAGTACCGCTGCACTTCGTGCACTTTTTAAACCCGGAAGCGGGCTTTTCCATGAGGAAAATTTTGCTAGGCCTAAGGCCCAAAAGGAAAAAAAAAAAATGCACAGAAGTGGGAAATGGTAGTTTTGTTTTTTTTAAAGAAGAAGAAAAGACCGGCGGTACCGGTCCGACGTCGAAGAAGGCAGACGCATGACCAAAGAAATAAAGAAATATAAAGAACTTCTTCAGCGGTGACGAGAATATGACCTGCTGGCTTCGCGGAAAAGAAGAACTGGAGAGAGGCGGTTGGGAAAGGCGGGAAGGCAGCGCGCAGGCGCTGTGGGATGCTCCCAAAAACTTTCTTTCTGGACGCTGGGGAGCATTCCCACGCAGGCTCCGTCGGTACCGACGATACCCATATGTGAAGACTCATTCCTGCTTGTTCCTGGAGATGTAACAGTCCCTTTTTCTAGTCCTTCAAGACTAGAGGCTTAGCAGTCTTTACTTTCCTTTGTTTAGGTGGTTGCTGACCCTTTCGGATAGATTGACCTGCAGAACGTCCCTGCTGAGAATAAGAGGGATAAAACCTCTTCTTCTTGGAGAAGAATGGTTTATTGAAAGATTTCTTTCTTGCAGGATCAGCTGTAGCTTTGGATAATCTATCCAAAGTAGAATTGTCAGCATCTAATTCACTGGCTTTCTCTTGCCAATTTTTGCCAAATAGATTCTCACCTGTACAAGGGATATTGCCCAGTTTGTCCTGCACCCAGAGCTCCAAATCGGATGCCTGGAGCCAGGCAATTCTACGTGCACCTATGGCAATGGCAGAGGTTCTGCTTATGCACTCAAAACTGTCAAAAGCTGCACGGTTGACAAACTTAGAAACATCCTGGGCATGTTTGACCAGTGTGAGAAAATCCTGCCTTCTATCCTCAGGAAGAGGGCTCAAAACCTCTAAATCACCTGTGACTTCCTTAAGGAACATTCCCATATATAAAATATAGGAACTGATCCTGGCAGAAAGCATGGAAGCCTGGAAAGTACGACGTCCAAAGGCATCTAAAGTTCTACACTCACGTCCTGGAGGATTAGAGGCATGCCTCTTTGCACTCCTGATCCTTCTCATAGCTGATTCCACTACAATAGAGTGGTGAGAAAGCTGAGTCTTCTGGAAACCAGGACATGGAGGGACTCGATACATGGTATCCAGTCTACAAGAGTGAGGAGAGGTGGTAAGAGCTGTTTCCCACATTCTTAGCATGAGATCATGTAAGATCTCATGGATAGCGAAGTAGCCGCCTCTTTAGGAGCTTTGGGATATTGTAAAATCTCCAACTCCTTTGCCCTGGGCTCTGTTTCGGGAGCCACAGTAATGGAAAGACCTTGAGCCACCTCCCTGATAAAATCCTGAAAGGAGATATCTTCTGGAGGAGACATCCTGCGTTTAGGAGAGGAAAGTTCCTCCGGGAGAAGTATTCCGGTACCGACAGAGCTGTCAGAATCCTCAGAGTCCTCCAAGGATTCAAAGTACCTTCTGTCCGAATGCTCTTGAAGAGCCCGATACCCGTACCGACCGAAGTCGGTACCGGGGGGAATCGGTACCAGTGTATCGGTACCGGAAGGCATCGCATGACTGGGTGCCGGCAAAGCAGACCCCGATGTCGATGCCGTCGATACTGGTACCAATACCGGTGCCGGGGTCGGTACCGATACCGGCTGAATTGTCTGATGCAGTTCCAAGGGTGTCGATGCCGCAAGAAGAGCCGACAGACTGCGCTCAATAGCCAGGAACCTCTGGTGTATCGACGCTGCCGATGCCTGGGTATTGGTGCTGGAGAAAGCAGCCGGTACCCCAGAGCATGCACCAGTAGTTCTGCCGAGGTTGAGGCCTCGAGAACGTCCTGGAGCCCCGATAATGCTTTGGAAGCCGAAGCCTCCTACCATGTCAATTTTACTGGTACAGAACCCTCAAGGGCAACGCCAGAGGCATCTCGATGCTTAGAAGGAGATCTACCCTTTGAGGACCGGCTAGACTTATGTTTAGTTACCTGAGATCCATGGGAGGAAGACGAAGCCCTGGAAGAGGTCGATGCCACAGAAGCTGCATTGGAGGGAAAAAGGGTGCTGAGCTTAGCAGCCCGGTTTTGTCGACCCCTCTTGGACATCATGGCACAAGCCAAACACTCGGAGATGGAGTGGTCAGGACCTAAACATTTAAGACACCACTCATGGGTGTCGGTGACGGAGATGGTACTGCCAAACTTGGTGCACTTTTTGAAACCCGAAGCGGGTTTTTCCATAGTGGAGGAAATTTTGGGCCTAAGGCCCAAAATGGCACGTGCACCTGGAAAAGAAAAGTCTATTTTTTTATTTTTTTTTTAAAGGAAAGAAAGGGAGAACCAGCGGTATTGGTATAGCATCGAGGAAGGCAGACACGACCACAAAAAAGAAGGAGAATAAGGAAAATTTTCTGCGGTGACAGGAACAATGACCTGTTGGCTCCGCGGAAAACGAAGAACTGGAGAGAAGCAGTTGGGAAAGGCGGGAAGGCAGCACGCAGCCACTGTGGGATGCTCTCAAAAGCTTTCTAATTGGACACTGGGGAGCGTTCCCGCGCAGGCTCCGTCGGTACCGACGATGCCCATATGTGAGGACTACATTCCTGCTTGTTCCTGGAGATTATTTTTTCACTCAATGTATAATCAAACTCTGGAATTTGTTACCGGAGGATGTAGTAAAGGCTGTTAGTGTGGCTGGGTTTAAAAAAGGTTTGGACAAGTTCCTGGAGGAAAGGTCCATAAACCATTATTAAGAAGGGACCCAGGATATCAATGCTTGACCCAGTACAAGCATTGTGGAACTTGTGTCTTTTGGGGAAACTGCTAGGTACGTATGACCTAGATTGGCCACTGTTGGAAACAGGATACTGGGCTTGATGGACCTTGGTCTCACCCAGAATGGCATATCTTATGTTCTTGGTAGTAGTAATAGGTTGTGGTAAAAGCAGGTAGTGTAGCTGGGTTTAAAAATGGTCTGGACAAATTCCTGGAGAAAGAGTCCATACATCACTATTAAGGTAGTCCAAGAGAATACCACTGCTTATCCTTGGGGATAAGTAGCATGCAGATCCACTTACCGCACATTCCTTGAGGTGGAGTTAAAATGCACCCTCACTAATGGCATCATATGTGATTAGTGCACACCCAAACGCTTATGCAAACTGAAATGTGCCATCAGTACCCACATTCTATCCCTAAATCGCCCAGTCCCTGCCCAATTGCATACTAACTGCTTCACACAGGATTTTTAGCATGGTGTGCTTACTTATGGTTTATTTGATATGATATACCTACCACCTTTTCAAAGCATTCAAAGCTGTTTACAATTTTAAAAATGAAAAATAATTATAAAGTTGGGAGGAGTGGCCTAGTGGTTGGGGCAAGGTACTACAGGCCGGAAGGTCGGTGGTTCAAATCCCACTAGAGGACAGCAACCTTGGGCCGGAAGGACTGGGGTTTCTAGTCCAACAGGTGCTCCTTGTGGTCTTGGGCAAGCCACTTAACCCTCCATTGCCCATGTTCCCTGTAAGTATTAGTGTATGTGTCTCATATCCCCTCGTGTTAAATGTATCCCCCAACCGCTTTGACCCGGTGAAAAGCGAGATATAAATGCAGCTAAATAAATAAATAAAAATAAAATAAAAGTTGTGAAAAGAACAAAATGTTAACAGGAGAGAGGTTAGCACATGTTGGTAAACACGTCTCTAAGCTTCTAAACTTCTTTCACCCAACTTTATCCTCCTCTAATCGTAGCCATTTTTAGGGTCTCAGCAGTAGAATATTATTTTGTATTTATCTTTCTCCTTTCCAGTAGTAGTTTCAAGGTGAGTTACATTCAGGTATAGCAGATATTTCCCTGTCCCCTATCTAAGCTTGTACCTGAGGCAATGGAGCATTAGTGGGATTTGAACCCAACTTCTCAGTTCTCAGCCTGCTGTTCTAACCATTAGGTGACTCCTCCACTCTTAGGAAGAAATGGAAATTACACATACCTGGTAATTGTAGTTCCTGGAGGGTCCAGTTTAGTCCTCCACATCCGGGTAGTGCACCTCCTCCAGCAGCCAGGAGACTGGACCAATCAAAACTCTGCCATGTATGATGTATGCAGTCGGAGCTCCCATCAGCCCCCAGTGAACTAGTAACAAAGCAGACTCAAAGCAGAAGCAACACGTGAGACTATGAAACAAAAAATAAACATGGAAAATCAACGAGAGCCCCCTAGTACTAAATGAACACACCGGCTCCCTCCCCAAACGAGGAAGCCAGAACGTACACAGCGATTCCACCCTCACTCCGGAAGAAAAAGACAGTTGAGGTCGGGCAAGAGAGGAAAAAGGAAAGAAGGGCGCCCGCCAGAGAAGCGCACCGACGGCCTGACGAAAACAACGCGCCGCGAAAGGATTCGGAAATATTACTCTGAAATATGGGAGGGAAGGAGGACTAAACTGGACCCTCCAGGAACTACAATTACCAGGTATGTGTAATTTCCATTTCCTGAGCGGTCCTCCAGTTTAGTCCTCCACATCCGGGATGTAACAGAGCAGTCAACACCGGGCGGGACCTTGCCATCCGGCGCGCAGCACTGAAGCCCCAAAACGAGAATCCTGAGCGGCAAGCACATCCAAGCGGTAATGCTTACTGAAGGCATGCAACGTGGACCAAGTCGCCGCTTTACAGATCTCCGCAGGAGGAACCAGACTATGTTCCGCCCAAGAGGCTGCCTGGGCTCTGGTCGAGTGGGCGCGAATACCAGCTGGGACCAGCAGCCGCTGCAAAAGATACGCAGACGCAATTGCCTCCTTAATCCACCGAACAATGGAGGCCTTAGCCGCCGCCTCACCACGCCGAGCCCCTCCAAAGAGTATGAAGAGGCGGTCAGTTTTCCGAAGAGACTCAGAAACTTTCAAGTAACGGCGAAGTACACGCCGGACATCCAAGCAGTGAATCCCACTGTCAGCAGCGCTATCCGGACCAGCTCGCAGAACAGGCAGAAACACCGCCCGATTTAAGTGAAAAGGCGACACCACCTTGGGCAAAAAGGAGGGAACCGGACGAAGTACTACACGATCCTTAGAAAAAGATAAGAAAGGCTCCCTGCACGAGAGCGCTTGCAATTCGGAAACACGCCGCGCCGAGCTGATGGCCACTAGAAAACGGTCTTTAGGGTCAGATCCTTAAGAGACGCCCTCCGGAGAGGCTCAAAGGGTTCGCGAGCCAGTGCTCGCAACACCAAGTTTAAGTCCCAGGATGGAATAGACACCCGACGCGAAGGTCGCAAGCGAAAGACAGCCTTGAGGAAACGCAGAACGTCGGGGTGAGATCCTAGACCAACACCCAGCACCTTGCCCCGGTAACAAGCGAGAGCCGCCAGCTGCACCTTGAGTGAACTGGCCGCCAGTCCTTATCGAACCCATCCTGTAAAAAACTGAGAACCACAGGCACGGATGCTGTAGCAGCCCGGATCCCATGCCGGGAACACCAGTCTTCAAAAACCCTCCACACTCGAACATATGCGAGGGAGGTGGAAGTCTTTCTTGCCTGAAGGAGAGTGGAAACGACTGCCGGGGAGTAACCCCGCTTTCTTAGCCGAGCCCTTTCAATGGCCAAACCGTAAGCGAGAACCGATCCACTTGGGGCATTCGAAGAGGACCCTGAAGAAGAAGATCCGGTACCGACGGCAGATGCCAGGGAACCCCGTCGCGCAACCGCACCAAGTCCGCGAACCACGGTCTGCGAGGCCAATCCGGAGCAATCAGTAACACTCGTCCCCTGTGAGCCTCGATGCGCTGGACGACGCGGCCGATTAACGCCCAAGGAGGAAAGACATAGAGAAGAACTCCCTCCGGCCACGGTTGCAGAAGGGCATCGATCCCCTCCGACATGCGTTCCCTGCGCCTGCTGAAGAAGCGGCTGTTTTTTGCCGACTGAAACGTTGCCATAAGGTCCATGACGGGCGTCCCCCAGCGACGAACTATTTGAGAGTAAATCTGCGGGTTCAGTTCCCATTCCCCGGGATCTACCCGCACCCTGCTTAGAAAGTCCGCTGTCACGTTGTCCCGTCCTGCGATATGGGCCGCCGAGATGGCTGGCAGACGGGACTGAACCCAATTGAAGAGAGCCGCCGCTTCGGCCTCGAGAGCCACACTTCCAGTGCCTCCCTGGCGGTTGATGTATGCTACCGTCGCCGAGTTGTCCGAGAGAATCCGCACCGGTCGCCCCGCTATCAAGTCTTCGAGGGCCAGAAGCGCGAGGCGCACTGCTCGCAGTTCGAGCCGGTTGATCGACCAAGAGGCTTCGAGGAGAGACCACTTCCCCTGAGCAAAGCGGCCCTCGCAATGGGCTCCCCAGCCCGACAGACTGGCATCCGTGATGAACGGGACCCATAGGGGCATCTCCAACGGGAGCCCCTTCAGCAGGTTCTCCAAGCACAGCCACCACCGAAGCGAGCGACGCACCGCTTTCGGGCAGGGCAATCTCCTGTTCAACGAGTCGAACTGGTTGGACCAGCGCCGCAACCGGGCGCTCTGGAGGGGTCGCATGTGAAAACGTGACCAAGGCACCACTTCCAGGGTCGCTGCCATAGTGCCCAGGAGCCGGAGGTACCACCAGGCGGAAGGAGCGGGCATCGCCAGAAATGCGCGCACCAGGCCCCTCAAAGCTAGGACACGGCGTTCTGGCAAGCACACCAAGCCGCGCGCTGTGTCGAAGTGAACCCCGAGATACTCTAGGGACTGTGTCGGAGACAAATGACTCTTCTTGTCGTTGACCACCCAGCCAAGGGATTGAAGGAGAGTAACCACTCTGTTCGTGACTTGCACACTCTCGTCTCTGGATTTCGCGCGAATCAACCAATCGTCGAGGTACGGGTGAACCAAAACGCCGTCTCGCCGCAGGGCCGCCGCCACCACCACCATAACCTTCGTGAAGGTGCGAGGCGCGGTAGCCAGCCCAAAGGGCAAGGCTTGAAACTGAATGTGGCCCCACGGGAACGCAAAGCGCAGGAACTTTTGATGAGACGGACGAATGGGAATGTGCAGGTAGGCCTCCGTGAGGTCGAGGGACGTGAGGAACTCTCCGCGACGTACTGCCACCATGACGGACCGTAAGGTCTCCATTCGGAAATGAGGAACACGGAGAACACGGTTCACTCCCTTGAGGTCTAGTATGGGGCGAAGCGACCCGTCTTTCTTTGGCACCACAAAATAAATGGAGTAATGACCTGCGCCGCGCTCGGCAGGCGGGACGGGAACAACGGCTCCCAAGGCTAACAGGCGGCGCAACGTCCCCCGGATGGCCTCTAGTTTCTGTTCGCCTTTGCAGGGTGAGAGAACAAAGGAGTCGGGAAGCGGACGAGCAAACTCGAGCGCGTAGCCCTCTCCCACGATCTCCAGCACCCATTGATCGGATGTAATTGGGGCCCAAGAGGGAAGGAAATCGCACAAGCGACCCCCAATGAAAAGAAGCCTCTCCGGAGCCCGCCTCGCTTCATTGCGGCTTGCGACTAAAGGAAGAAACGGAGGAGGCGGAGGCTCCAGAGAAGCCTCGTCCCGCTCCGCGAAACCCACGAAATCCTTGGGATCTGGAACCAAAGCGGCCGCGTTGGGAAGACCAGAGGCGGGAAGAACGAAATCTGCGAAAATCCCGAAAGGAACCCCGCGAGGGCGGAGCGGACCTACTGAGTTTCGGCTTGTCCTCAGGTAGCCTACCACCCTTAGACTCACCGAGGTCCTTAACCAACTTATCCAGGGCCTCACCAAACAATAATTTGCCTTTAAAAGGAAGCTTACTGAGGCGGGATTTAGAAGAACCGTCTGCCGCCCAGTTTCTCAACCAAATAGATCTACGAGCCGCCACTAACGAAGCCATGCTATTGGCCAAAGTCCTGATGAGATCATAATGCACATCGGCTAGGTACGCTGACCCAGATTCCAGACGTGTCAGCTGTAGCAAACCCTGGGGGTCCAAGCCGACCAGCGACCGCAGTTGCTGAGCCCAGCGCAGGCAGGCCCGAGCGACTCACGCGCCGCAGATTGAAGCCTGCAAGGATAAGGCATTGGTATCAAAAGCTTGTTTAAGCAAGTTATCCACCTTCTTGTCCTGCGCATCCTTCAGGGCAGCACTGCCCTCAACTGGAATGGTGGTTTTCTTTGTCACTGCCGAAACCGCTGCATCGACACGGGGCAATTTAAATTTATCCTTGTCCTTGTCGGCCAAGGGATAGAGTCGGTTCATAGTCCGTATCCCTTTCAGCCCGGAGTCAGGCTGATCCCACTCCGTCTGAATCATCTGCTCTACTACCCGGTGTACTGGGAACACGACCTGAGAATCTCGCACGGCCTGAATGAGGGGATCCTCCAAGCCTTCCTCCTCCAGAGGCCGAGCTACCGCTAGATTCAGGGTCTGGAGGGCCTCCGTGATCAGAGGAACTAGTTCCTCCCTACGAAACACTCGAATAATCCGGGCCTGATCTTCCGGCTCCGGGATTTCACCATCTTCCAACTCTTGTGGATCAGCCTCCGGTTCCAGATCTGCCTCCACCTCCTGCCAAGACAGATCTTCCGGTTCCGGATCCTGGTCCAGAGTCCGAAGGCGCTTTGCCGGCGGCTGAGAAGCCACGCGGGACTCCGCTGCCGAATCAGAGTGGAGCGAAGCGGCCAAGGTCCCCGGAAGCTTGCCCGACCGGCTTAAGCGGAATGCCTGGTGCATAAGCAAAACGAACTCCGGGGAAAAACCCCCGGAAGGACCGCCCACCGACTCCAGGGAAGAACCCTCAGCGAGACCCCTAGTCAGGGCTGGCAACGGAGAGGGCAGTGGGCCAGTCGTGGGCTCCACTACCGGCAAGCCCGGAGATCCAACAGTGTCAGGAATGTCGTTTAACTCCGCCTGATGCTCCAGGACCGCAGGAACAGAGGCACAGCTCCGACAGAGTCCAGAGTCAGCCACCGCCCCCTTGCGCGATCCGCAGATCATGCACTGCGGTTTAGCGGCCATGCCAGCGTAGGAGTAGCTGGAGAAACCAAAATCTGCCCTAAGGCACCTACAAGGAAAGGTCAAAGGAAAAAAGAACCCTCCCTGTGAAGCTCCGTTTTTTTTTTTGTTTGTTTTTTTTTTTAACGTTTAAAAATTATCAGGCCAGTGAGCAGAGATGGAGACTACAAAATTCGCCACAAAAAACCCGCAAAAAATCGCAAGGGGGGCCCGTGCACATCTAAATTTGCCCCCAAAAAACAGCAGAGAAAACTCAAAATGGCCGCCGTCAATCTCTCCCGGTAGAAGAAAAAAGGCGCGAAAATCCCCGGAGGAGAAACAAAGGGAGAGCGAGCGCAGGGAAGTAAATAAAGAAATAAAGAAAGAACCAAATTAATGAAATAAAGAAAAAAGATCCCTAAAACCGCGAAAAACGCGCCGAGCAAGAACCCGCGAAGGAGAAGGAGCTCTGCTTTAAACGGGCTCTCCTTACTAAAAACTGGATCGGGCAGGCACCCGCTGACTCACCCACAGGCTGGAGAGAGGAAGGAGACCTGGCCCAAGGCAGCTCTATTCCCCGTACAGTCAAGGGGAAAGATGCAGCCAAACTGCTAAAGCCTCCGGAGTGCAGGTAGAGGATTAGTGCAGTTCTGGTTTCACAGCACCGGCCTGCCCCTAGTGGGCTGAAACAGAAATTAAACTGAAGTAAATTAAAGGGACAGCTACCTGTACAAAATAAAAGAAGAAACAAAGCAAAACCCCCTGACTGAAAAACCCCCGTGTTGCTCCTGAAAAAGATCCTAAGTGAGCCTGAACCAGGCACACACGTCCTCCAGCTGCAAGGAGACTGGACACACTGGGGGCTGATGGGAGCTCCGACTGCATACATCATACATGGCAGAGTTTAGATTGGTCCAGTCTCCTGGCTGCGGGAGGAGGTGCACTACCCGGATGTGGAGGACTAAACTGGAGGACCGCTCAGGAACTAAGTGCTTAAAGTTAGGCACCTAGATTCTTTGAATATCAGTCTCAGATATTACTCAGTCTCTGGCCACGTCCTTTTTCTTTGCATCTGCCCCTGGTGTGACTGTTTTGGTTCCTGCCAGATCTAGATGTCCACTCTCTCTAGAGCAGGGGTCTCAAACTCAAATTGCTTTGAGGGCCAAATGAGGACTTGTAAAATAACCCGGGGGCCGCATAAGACGTGGGGCCTCATTTGCATAATGGGCCTCATTTGCATAAATATTTGCATAATGCTACCATACCCTAACTTTTAGTAAACATGGCTCTTAATGAGTGTATGGATAAAGAAAGACTAAAAGATTTATACATTACTATAATTCAGTGCCAACCGCCAGGCACATTAGGAACTACTACAAAAAAACACTGCCCATTTAGAACCCACAGCAAACCTAACAGCACTACCAGGACTCACAAAGCACCATACCCTACCTATCAAAAGGCAACACTGCAAATATTAAACCAATACATTTCAGAGAATAACAATACATGACCTACTGGGGAAAGAGAACAAGTAGCAATGTCAAATAGGAATTACATAAACAGAATACCTCAGGCTCAGTTGCACATGCAGAACATACACCATCACCAAACAAGGAATCAAAATTTAGAAACAAGACGACAATAATTAAACTGGGAACCCCAAAAGCCAAACTTGGAATGTACAACAACACTGTAGAAATAAAACTATAAATTAATTTCCTCTTGTACTAAACAAAGCACAGACGTTACTGATGCACATTTCCCAGAGCTGACATATTCCAGTTAATAAATTCAAAATAAAGAGATATTTTTCTACCTTTTGTGCATTTTTTTTCAGTTGAAATTGCTCCAGCCACTTTCTTCTGGTTTCTTCGTGTCTTCTGCTAACTCTCCATCATCTGCTGTCCATTTGTCCTTTCTTCTCTCTTCTAGTTTTTTTTCATTCTCCCTCTACATCTGCTTTAACATACTAATCTTTCTCCTTTTGCTCTTTCCTCATTCCTATTTCATCCACTCAAATTTTACCCCTCCATCCTCAAGCCCCACTTACTCTCCCAATACCTGGCCATTTGTAGATTTGTCTTCCCTCCCACACAAAATATTTTTCCCCTCTCCATTTCACTCTCCCAGCTCCATCCCATTCTAATCCTCCCCCAACATCAGCTCCCTTCTAGTTCCAGCCCCACACAGCACCCGCTCCCTTCTAGTCCCTGCATCAGCCCATTTCCAATCCTAGCTCCCCCCCATCAGCCCATTTCCAGTGCTAGCTCCCTACCTTCACAGCCCATTTCCATTCCAAGCCCCCCTTCCCCATCAGCCATTTGCAGTTCAAGCCCCCCCTTCCACTCAGCCCATTTCCAGTCCTAGCAACCCCCCAGCCCGTTTCCAGTCCTAGCCCCCCCCCATAGCCTATTACCAGTCCTAACCCCCCCCTATCAGCCCACTTGCAGTCTTACCCCCCATCACCCCATTTTCAGTCTTACCCCCCTCATAGGCCATTACCAGTCCTAACACCCCCATCACCCCATTTTCAGTGTTACCCCCATCACCCAATTTTCAGTCTTACCTCCCTCATAGGCCATTACCAGTCCTAACCCCCCCCATAGCCCATTACCAGTCCTAGCCCCCCCATAGCCCATTACTTGTCCTAACCCCCCTTATCGGCCCACTTGCAGTCTTACCCCCCCATAGCCCATTACCAGTCCTAGCCCCCCCATCACCAGTCCTAACCCCCCTATCAGCCCACTTGCAGTCTTACCCCCCATAACCCCATTTTCAATCTTACCCCCCCATAGCCCATTACCAGTCCTAGCCCCCCATAGCCTATAACCAGTCCTAAACCCCCTATCAGCCCACTTGCAGTCTTACCCACCCATCACCCCATTTTCAGTCTTACCCCCCCCCCCATAGCCCATTACCAATCCTGGCCCGCCATAGCCTATTACCAGTCCTAACCCCCCCATCAGCCCACTTGCAGTCTTACCTCCCCCCCCCATAGCCCATTACCAGTCCTAACCCCCCTCCCCCCCATCAGCCCAGGTAGATTAAAAAAAATCCAAACTTGCTGCTGCTGCCGCCGCCACCACAGTATCAAGCGTCCCGCGGGCCCCTCTGCCTGGCAGAGTCCTTTCCTCCCTGCAGCATCAGCTCCAAAAGCGGCGGCTTTCAGACCCGCGAAGAGAGAGAGTTTCTCTCTCGTGGCTCTGAAGAGCCGCCGCTTTTGGATCTGAAGAGAGAGTTTCTCTCTCGCTGCTCTTCAAAGCCGCGAGAGAGAAACTCTCTCTCTTCACGACTCTGAAAGCCGCCGCTTTTGGAGCTGGTGCTGCAGGGAGCAGAGGACTCTGCAGGGAGCAGAGGACTCTGCAGGGAGCAGAGGACTCTGCCGGGCAGGGGGGCGCCGCGGGACGCTTGATATTGCGGAGGCGGCAGCAGCAGCAAGTTTGGATTTTTTTTTTCTCTACCGGCCAGCTGCTTAACACGCCGGGCCAAATGCATCGCGGGCCGCACAAGATGCTCTCGCGGGCCGCGTGTTTGAGACCCCGGCTCTAGAGAGCTTTCCTTTCTCTTACTTCTTCCAGACATTCTGATAAATAAAAGATGCTCAGCGGCACAAATAGTACCTGTTTATTCTGTAGTAGCTTTCATCTTCTTTGATCCCTTCACGTCGAATGGTAAACACAGGAGACTCTGTTTCCTGGGGTAAGTACTTAGAATATTCACTTGAGGAAAAGAAGATTTGCGAGTTAATAGTTCCATAAAGAAAGATCCACAAATCCAACCAGTAAAGACAGTACTTAGCATTTCACGTGATGAACACAATAGTGTTAGTTGACAAAGACTACTGAATTCTCCTAAGCTTGAAATATGGATAGAGTGACTACGCCAAGTAGTCCTTGGGTCATCTCTTTCACTCCAAATGCCCATTACAAATATACAGATTTTATTAGCTCCTTCCCTCTGACTCTGAGCAATGGAAGCCTTAAACAATTAGATCATCAAATATCAAATAACATGCAGACATACAGTAAGAAAGGCTGCAAGGGAATCCATCAACTCTAATATGCAATACAAATCTTCAGGATTATAGAGATCTGGTCTATCCAGTTTGCTTAAAATCCTTTACAGAATCTACGCCCGCCCCCTGCCCCATCTTGTATCTTTCCTCATGTATTATCAGAGCATGCAATTTATTGTTAGCTGAAAACTGCATTCAAGCACCCACCTCTCTGACAGGAATGTCCATTTCTTAGTTGATGGCATCCATTCCGAAAACTGCCAAGAGGAGTGGTACTGGTCCCTACTGTAAAATACAGAGTTAAAAAACAAAACAGTAAACATGAGCTTTATTTCTACACATCACATCTCATCTGGAAAATTAACAACAAATTTGTTTATACTCAAACCAAAACAGCCACTGTATAGGTTAAGCTTTTTTTTGTTTTTTAGTGTCATCAAGTCAGTGTTGACTCATAGCGACCCAGCTACCTCTGGGTTTTCTTGGCAATGTATCACCGGAAGTAGATTGCCAGCCTTTTCTTCCGAAGCAATGGAGGGTAAAGTGACTTGCCCAAAGTCACAAGGAGTGCCAGTGGGAATCGAACCCTTGATCTTCTGGGCACTAGGCAGTCACTCCAACCACTAGGCTACTCCTCCACTCCTAATTTACATAAAATAAAATATATAATGTATACCAGGGGCTTGAAGGTGCTCCTCATTCACTTAAATAGCTACCTCTTATTTTTTTAATTTATTCAGTAGTATTTTTACCTCACACCTTTCCAGTAGTAGATCACGGAGAGTTACACAGCTTGTATCACTAATATGCATAACCATATTCTGATACTCAATATCAATGAGCATTAAATAGCTCTGTATTAATTCTCTCTATAAAGCAGTGATTCTCAATCTTTTCCTATCACAAAACACTGACACATGATGCTCACATTCATGAAATAATGCACACTAAAAATCTACTGCTGAATTTTACACACTGTTAATAAAGGTAATGCAAGGAAATGGAGTGGAGGAGTGGCCTAGTGGTTGGGGCAAGGTACTTCAGGCTGGAAGGTCGGGGGTTCAAATCCCACTAGAGGACAGCAACCTTGGACCGGAAGGACTGGAGTTTCTAGTCTCACAGGTGCTCCTTGTGGTCTTGGGCAAGCCACTTAAGCCTCCATAGCCCATGTTCCCTGTAAAATAGTTATCTCCAAGTTATAATGCCCTGTTCAATGTAATTTCAGTTTGTTCAATGTAAACCGCACTGATGCAGAATAGCATGGTATATAAGAGAATGTAAATAAATAAAATACATAAATATAAGCTAAATTCTATTACTGGAATTTATTACGCTTTAATTTTTTCATAGAAGTTTTTCTTCACTTTATCTGTAAAAAATCTGGCATTGATGTGCTATATACAAATTACCAATACATAGCTAATCAGTAGATAAACTCGCACACTATCAACATCAAGAAGTTGAAACCCTCTGCCTAGTGTTTAGCAGTGGCCAAGAAAGCAAATAAAATGCTAGGAATCATAAGGAAAGGAATGGAAAATAAAACCAAGGATATTATATTGCCTCTGTATCGTTCCTTAATGCAACCACACCTTGAATACTGTGTATAATTCTGGATCGCCATATCTTAAAAAGGATATTGCAGATTTATAAAAGGTATAGCGAAGAGCGACCAAAATGGTAAAGTGAACATAAGAAATGCTATACTGGGACAGATCAAGGTCCATCAAGCCCATTATCCCATTTCCAACAGTGGCCAATCCAAATCACAAGAACCTGGCAGTTCGCAAAAAGACATATAGGTTCCATAATGCTTGTATTAGGGCAAGCAGTGAATTACCCGGGTCCTCGAATAATGGTTTATGGAAGAAACACAGAGGATCTCTGAGGAAGTGGAAGGGATTTTAGAACGTAAGAGGATGGTATGGATATGTAGACTAGATAGGGTCATATGGTATTTATCTGAGTTATTTTCTCGCTTTCTATTCATTGTGTTACTGTGGAAAGCTGGTAAGCAGGTGAGATTTGGAGGAGGTAAGGTGAAATCTGAGTGGCTAGAGAGGCAAAAAAACAAAACAAAAGGGAAAGAGCAATGATGAATACAGATATCCTAAATACACAGAGTCACACAGTGGGAGTCGGGAGGTCGAAGGCAGAGGAAAACAGATGGGTCTTGAATAATGATTTAAATTTGGTGTAGTTCTGTTATAGCCTAAGAGGGGTAGGAAGAGAATGCCAAAAGGCAGGTCTGAGGAAAAAAGCAAGCAGAGTGATGGGTGGACTGTAAATGGGCACGGGCCAGAAAGGGGAGATGAAGGCAGTTAATGTCCGCTGAACGAAGGTGACAACTGGGAGTGTGAAATTGGAGAAGATCTGCCAGATTATTGCGGGGTGTGAGTATAAATAACTTGATGGACCGTAGTAAGGACTTTATAACAGATGCGATACTTTAGAGGTAGCCAATGGAGTAAAAAAAGTAGAGAAGTAACATGCTCTTGGCGCATGTTACTCCGCAAATCTAAGAGTCTAAGTGGCTTACAGCGAACAACATGCCAAAAGGCTTACATGAAACAAAATTAGAAGGAAAAAACAAAACAAAAATTACAATAAAGGCATAATAGAAAAAACTAATCTGAGAATAAAACACATTAGAGAAATGTTCATTAAATAAGAAAGTCGCGTTTTCTTTTAAAGTCCAGTAAATCGTTGATGGTACAGAGCTCATATGAGAGCATATTCCAAAGAGTGGGTGCAAAGAAAGAGAAAGCTCTTCTTGATCTTGCAAAGCTGACTTTGGAGTAAGCCGAAGATACATGAAGAGAGTTAAGGGAAATTGACCCCCTACTCCTATTATCAGGAGCTTCTCTGCAACAGCCTTTACCCTCAACAGAGAGAATTGATGAGAACATCACCTGTGCACCTATCTGATTCACCCTCTGTCCCAGAGCCATGAAGTCACTTTTGATATGCTCGGAGGGATACTGAGCAGTACCATTTGGGCAGACTGGATGAGCAACATCAAACAATAGTCAGTAGGCTTGATGAGACTCGGCACATTCTCCATATCATCTCAGATTTTGGCACCTGGACATCAAATCTGGTCAGCAGATGGACACCTCAGTCCCCCTTAGAGGAGAGTCGCCGTATCTTAAAAAGGATATAGTGTTATTAGAAAAGGTTCAGAGAAGAGCCACCAAAATGGTAAAGGGGATGGGAGGATACTCCTATGAAGAAAGGCTAAAAAGGTTAGGGCTCTTTAACCTGGAAAAGAGACGGCTGAGGGGAGATATGACAGAAGTCTATAAATTAATGAACGGAGTGGAACGGGTAAATGAAGATTGACTGTTTACATTATCAGAATATAGAAAGACTAGGGGACATGCAGGGTACAGCTACAGGGTAAACTATTTAAGACTAATAAAAGAAAATATTTTTTCACTCAACGTGTAATCAAGCTCTGGAATTTGTTACCGGAGGATATAGTAAAGGCTGTTAGTGTAGCTGGGTTTAGAAAAGGTTTGGACAAGTTCCTGGAGGAAAGGTCCATAAGCCATTATTAAGAAGTGACAGAAGATATCAATGCTTGACCCAGTACAACCACTGTGGAACCTGTGTCTTTTGGGGAAACTGCTAGATATCAAAGCTCCATCTTATTAAAAGAGGGCTGCTACACAGTACCCTGTCCTGTGCTGCTGAGGTAAGCTATATTCTGATTTGATTTGAATTATAGCTCTTTGCTGCTGCTAGGCTCTAACTTATTATGAAATTTAAACTACAAGCTCTCTGCTGGGTTCTAAATTTCACCAGAAAGCTCTCTTCTGTGTTTTAAATTTAAACTAAAAGTACTTTGCTGATACTAGGCCCTGAGTGACTATTAAATTTAAACTACAAGCTCTCTGCTGGGTATGAAATGTAACCAGAAAGTCCTCTTCTGTGTTTTAAATTTAAACTGCTGCTACTAGGCCCTGAATGATTTAACAAAAAACAGTGGGTTCACAGATTAATTAGCTTTAATACAAAGAAGTCCTTTCAGAAAATTCTCAGAAGTATATACTCACAATTGAAGATCTCTCTCCAGAAGTAACAGTCCCCTTTTCTAGTCCTTCAAGACTGAGGATCACAGAGCTCTGGTTGAGCTATTTATGCCTGTGCTGCTGAGGTAAGCTGTGACCAACTTCCTGGATGATTAACAGTCCTTGCTTGGATAGAAGGAGTCTTTCAAAATGGCCTTTTGACCTGCCAACTGGTGTTAACACCTACTGAAAACGTTTCACAGGTCTCTTGCCCCCTAGGTAGAAGGCCTCTTTGTAAAGGTCTCTAGAAGACTTTATTTGTTGCTCAAAGAGTACTGACGCTGTTTTGCCTTTTATGCTAAGCTATATTCTGATTTGATTTAAATTATAGCTCTTTGCTGCTGCTAGGCTCTAACTTATTATGAAATTTAAACTACAAGCTCTCTGCTGGGTTCCAAATTTAACCAGAAAGCTCTCTTCTGTGTTTTAAATTTAAACAAAAAGTACTTTGCTGATGCTAGGCCCTGAGTGACTATAGCACAGTTCCTTACCTGTAACAGGTAATCTCTGGGAACAGCAGGAATAAGTCTTCACATATGGGGTACATCGGTACCGACGGAGCCTGCGCGGGAACGCTCCCCAGCGTCCAATCAGAAAGCTTTTCGGAGCATCCCACAGCGCCTGCGTGCTGCCTTCCCACCTTTCCAACTCTCTCCTCAGTTGAGTTTTATAGCTGAGACCAAAGGGAGAGAAAGAGGGAAAGGAGATAGAGAAAGAGAGATAACTCCTTAGGGGAGGTGGGTGAGTTGCGAAGACTTATTCCTGCTGTTCCCAGAGATCACCTGTTACAGGTAAGTAACTGTGCTATCTCCAGGAACAAGCAGGAATGAGTCTTCACATATGGGGACTCCCTAGATTTTGATGCCAGGGAGAGAGCCCATAGGTTGTGTGTCCCTGGGACAGGGTGCACTTCTCCACCTGGATCTCTGGCATCCCCTGAGGGATGGTGGGTAGGAGTTGATTAAGTATGGAACAGGTGTTTGAGGACAGCCTGACCAAACAAAGCATCCCGGCGGGAGTCTTTGTCCAAGCAGTAATGGGCTGTGAAGGTATGAACTGAGGCCCAAGTGGCTGCTCGACAGATGTCGATAGACACAGAGTTGAGATGAGCCATTGAAGCTGCCATGGCTCTCATATTATGAGCTGTGACATGGCCCTCCAGATACATGTTTTTGCTCTGGTATGCGAAAGAAATACACTGGGCAATCCAGCTGGAAAGTGTTCTCTTGGAGACTGGCTGACCCAGATGAGAAGGATCAAAAGCAACAAAGAGTTGAGAAGACTTTCTATGTTGCTTTGTCCTCTGCAAGTAAAAAGCTAGAGCTCTTTTACAGTCCAGAGTATGAAGATTCCTCTCTGCACTTGATGCATGAGGACCTGGAAAAAAGACAGGTAGGTAGATCTCTTGGTTAAGGTGAAAAGGCGAGACCACCTTAGGCATAAAATGAGGATTAGTCCTAAGGACCACCTTGTCATGATGGAATCTTGTATAAGGTGGATTAGCTACTAGAGCTTGCAATTCACTAATGCGGCATGCTGATGTGATTGCAATAAGAAAGATAACCTTCCAGGAAAGGTATTTCAAGGAAGTAGTAGCTAAAGGTTCAAAAGGTGGCTTCATAAGCTGACCAAGAACCAAGTTTAAGTCCCATGCCACCGGTGGTGGTCTAATGGGAGGCTTTGTTAAAAGAAGGCCTCATGAACCTTGCTACAAGGGGATGAGAGGAAACAGGTTGTCCATTTAGAGGCTTGAGTGAAGCTGCAATAGCACTCAGAAGGACTCTTACTGAATTTGTCTTAAGGCCTGCATTAGACAAATGCAGGAGATACTCCAGTAACGATTCCAGAGGTATGGCTCGGGGGTTAAGACCCCTCTCTGAACACCAGATGGTGAACCTTTTCCACTTGAAGGCATAAGAACGTCTAGTGGATGGTTTTCTAGAAGCATAGAGAACATCCTTCACCTGTTGAGAAAGATGTAAAGGTTGGAGATATAGGCCCTCAGCAACCAAGCCCTGAGATGTAGAGACTGGGGATTGGGATGCCACAACTTTCAGTCCTCCTGAGAGAGGAGGTCTGGAGCAGACCCTAACTCTAGGGAGGGAGCTTGAGAGAGATGTAGAAGCAGAGGGTACCACACCTGCCGAGGCCAACGTGGAGCTATGAGGATCATGTGGCCTCTGTCTCTCTGAAGCTTGAACAGGGTTTTGGGAATTAGGGGAATGGGTGGAAAGGCATAGAGGAAGTCTTGACCCCAGTGAAGGAGGAAAGCATCCTTTGCCTGAGCCCGAGTTCTGGAACAGAACTGGGAAGTTTGGCACTCCACGGACTTGCAAATAGATCTATGTCCGGGGTTCCCCAAAGTTGAAATACCTTGGATACCTGATCCATATATAGGGACCACTCGTGTGGAAGCAGAACTCGACTGAGTCTGTCTGCCCAAGAGTTTTGAACCCCTGGAAGAGAGACTGCCAGCAGATGAATGTGATGCTCTCTGGCGAGGGCCCACAGTCGCAGAGCTTCGTTGCAAAGCGACAGAGAGCCAGTTCCTCCCTGCTTGTTTATGTAGAATATGGCTACCTGATTGTCCGTGTGAATAAGGACTGTCTTGTGGCTGAGCAGGGTATGGAAACTCGCAGAGCAAGGAAGATTGCTCTGAGTTCCAAGAGATTGATATGCAGACAAGTCTCTTGTGGGGACCAGATGCCCTGGGTGGAGAGATCCTGAAGATGAACTCCCCAGCCCATTGGTGAAGCATCTGTTGTCAGAGTTGCCTGGGGTAAAGGCTATTGAAAGGGGAACCCCAGCAACAGGTTTTGGGAGGACTTCCACCATTGGAGGAACAAAATGAGGCGACTTGTGTTTGCTATTTTGTCTGATAGGCCGCCTAATGCCTGGGTCCATTGGGTGGATAAAGTCCATTGAGCTGCTCTCATGTGAAGGCGGGCATATGGAACCACATGAACGGTGGATGCCATGTGGCCTAGCAGCTGTAACATGTCTCAAGCAGTTAGGAGGGGTTTTAACTCTGCTTGAGAAGCTAACTGCATCAGGCGAAGGCAACGGCCTTGGGGAAGGTAGGCCCTTCCTGTGTAGTATCCAGCAATGCCCCTATAATCTTCAGGGACTGAGTAGGGATCAGAGTGGATTTTGGGATGTTTATTACCAGCCCTAAATATTGCAGGATACGCATTGTGCAGTTTAAAGCAGTCTGGGCCTCTGCTTGGGAAGGAGCTCGAATGAGCCAGTCGTCCAGATATGGGAAGACAAAGATTTATTTATTTATTTTATTTAACTTTCTTATATACCGCACTATTTAGCATCAGCGCGGTTTACAGAGAACATAAAAGACCAGAACAACAGGCTGTTCGGTATTACATATAACAGGAGCATAAACTTGGAAAACATGGGAGAACTATATACATAGAATATATAATCTGTTAAAAAGATAACATGATAGAACTATTTACATAAATTAGCAGGAGTGCTAGGATCAGGAGAAAACTGTGGTTAAATTTGTGGTGGGACTATTATATTGCACTTCATACAGGGTAGTACCTGATAAATAGGTTAAATTTAAGGGCCTTTCTGAACTGGGCTAGGTTGGTTATTGCACGGATGTCAGGTGGTAGGGAGTTCCAGCATTTTGGAGCGCAAAACATGAAAGCTCTGTTCGCTGTTGATCGGCTGCATGTTGTTATGGCCTTTGGTGTTATTAGAGAGTTTAATGCTACTTGTCTTCTCGATCTGTTTGGTGGTATAGTTTGTATGAGCTCGGTAAGTGAGTTGGCTGACAGGCCATAGATGGCCTTGTATGTGAGAATCAAGGTTTTGAACATAAGCCTGCCTTGTATAGGGAGCCAATGGAGCTGCTTGAGGATAGGTGTAACATGTTCACTCCTGGGGGCTCCTTGTAGAACCCTTGCAGCAGTGTTCATCGCAAGCTGTAAAGAACTCAGGGTGGATTGTGGGAGTCCTTGCAGAATAGAATTGGCGAAATCGAAATGCGGTAAGATGAGTGCTTGGTAGATGGTTCTGAAGTCCTCTGGGTCCAGTAAGGAACGTAAGTGCCTGAGTGTGCGAATCTTGAAGTATACAGCCTTTACAATATTATTTACGTGTGATTTCATATCGAGATGGTGGTCCAGGGTGACCCCGAGGTATCTTATTGTTTCTTTAGTGCATAGATCAGCTCCCTTAACACTTATATGTGATGGTGGAGTGAAGTTGGGGTCTCTTGTGACAAAGAGAACCTCAGTTTTCTTGTGCTGAATGCGGAGGTTCTGTGAGAGGAGCCACTCTGAGACTGCGTCGAAGCAATTTATTATGGGCAATAAGTCTGTTTGTGTTGTGGAAAATGGCATGTAAAGTAGGATATCATCTGCATATATCATACATTTCACATTGCATGATCTGATGATATTACAGATAGGCTGCATGTATATGTTAAACATGAGAGATGAAAGAGAGGATCCTTGCGGAACGCCTTGTTTTTGATGGAAGAGATTTATTTGCATTCTCTTATATACCGCGCTATTCTGCATCAGTGCGGTTTACATTGAACAAACTGAAATTACATTGAACAGGGCATTATAACTTGGAGATAACTATTTTACACGGAACATGGGCTATGGAGGGTTAAGTGGCTTGCCCAAGACCACAAGGAGCACCTGTGGGACTAGAAACCCCAGTCCTTCCGGCCCAAGGTTGCTGTCCTCTAGTGGGATTTGAACCCCCGACCTTCTGGCCTGAAGTACCTTGCCCCAACCACTAGGCCACTCCTCCACTCCAGTTGCAGATTTTACATATTGCATTCTAGTATCCAGGTAAGATTTACACCACTCAAGTGCTGAGCCACAGATGCCTTTTTCCTTCAGTCGTCCAAGGAGTATCTCATGATTTACCGAGTCAAACGCTGCTGCTATATCCAAGATGATTAGCACAACGCCTTGTCGGATGTTGTCTATGCTAGTGAGTATATTGCTGAAGAGGGTGGTGATGAGTGTTTCAACGCCATGAATCCACAGGGTGCGCAGAAGAGCAGCAACCACTGCCATGCATTTGGTGAACACCCTTGGTGCAGAGGCCAGGCCGAAGGGAAGCACCCGGTATTGATAGTGCTTCTCCTGAAAAAGGAACCGAAGGAACCTTTTGTGTGTTGGATGGATGAGAACATGGGTGTACACATCCTTGAGATCCAGAGAACAAAGCCAATCCTGACTCTGAAGGTACGGCAGCAGAGTTCCCAGAGAAGCCATCTTGAATTTTTCTCTGACTAGGAATCTGTTCAACTCTCTGAGATCTAAAATGGGTCTGAAGTCCCCTGTTTTCTTTGGGATAAGAAAATAGGGGGAGTAAAACCCTGTGCCCTGTTGTTGAGAAGGCACCTCCACTATTGCCCCTTGGGCTAAAAGAGTGGCAACCTTCTGCTCTAACAGGTTGAGGAGGGAGGTTGGAGAATTGAACTGGTGCACTCTGGTGAGAGGGGGCAAACTGGAAAATGAAGTTTGTACCCCTCTCTTATGATGGAGAGTGTCCACTGCTCTGCTGTAATTTGCCCCCATCTGGGAGCAAAGTAACATAACCTTCCTGGAATGGTGGAGGGCTCTGGGCCTTCTAGAGCCAGGAAGGTCAAGTTCTCTAGCAGAAAGTCAAAGGCCCTGAGGGGGCTGAGATTGCTGGGCTGGAACAGACCTCACAGCCTTTGCCTTGGTCTGTTTGGAGGATTGCTGATGTTTAGAAGCTGCAGAAGATGCCCTCTGAGTATAAGCAGAATAGGACCTTCCTTTTTTAGAAAAAGGTGTTTTCTTGAACAACCTTTTCTTGGCAGGGGCAGCTGTAGACTTGGATAATCTATCCAAGGCAGAATTTTCAGCATCCATTTGATTGGCTTTTGCTTGCCAATCCTTACCAAACAGATTTTCTCCTGTACAAGGGAGATTTCCTAATTCATCTTGTACCCAGGTCTCCAAATCAGATGCTTGAAGCCAAGCAATCCTATGTGCACCGATAGCTATAGCTGAGGCCCTGCTTACACATTCAAAGGCATCGAAAGCTGCACGGTTAGAGAATTTGGAGATATCCTGGGCATGTTTAAGCCCAGCAAGATATTCTTGCCTTTTACTGTCAGACATAAAAGGACTTAAAGATTGTAAATGGTCAGTGACCTCTTTCAAGAACATTCCCATGTAAAGACCATAGGAACTAATTCTCGCAGCGAGCATGGAAGCTTGGAAGACTCTACGCCCAAAAGCATCCAAGGTTCTACATTCACGTCCTGGAGGATTAGAGGCATGTCTTTTAGCACTTCTAATCTTTCTCATTGCAGACTCTACCACAATAGAGTGGTGAGGGAGCTGAGTTTTCTGGAACCCGGGACAAGGAGGGACACGGTACATGGTGTCCAACCTGCGAGAATGAGGAGAGGTGGTTAGAGGTGCTTCCCACATCCTTAACATGAGATCATACAGAATCTCATGAATAGGTAAGGTAGCTGCCTCCTTAGGAGTCTTGGGATATTATAAAATATCTAACTCCTTGGCTCGAGGCTCTGTCTCAGGGGCCACTGTAACAGAGAGGCCCCTAGCCACCTCTCTGATAAAGTCTTGAAAAGACAAATCCTCTGGAGGAGACATCTTTCTTTTAGGTGAAGACTCCTCCTGTGGAAGAAGCATCCCTGCATCGACAGACTCTTCAGAATCCTCGGAGTCATCAGAGGAATCGAAGTATCGTTTGTCAGGATGCTCTTGCAAAGCCCGATACCCGTACCGATGAAGATCGGTATCGGGAATCATCGGTACCGGAGGGCTGCAGAGGGCAGAGTACCGGCATGGCGGACACCGATGCCGATGTCGATGCCACCGGTATCGGTGCCGATGGCAATGCCAGAACCGGTACCGGCGGAGTAGTCTGTTGTGGTACCACGGGCATCGATGCCACAAGGAGAGCCGCCAGACTGCGTTCGATGGACAGAATCCTCTGATCCATCAACGCTGCCAATGCCTGAAAGTCGGTACCGGTGGAGGCCACCAGTACCACAGAGCATGGCACCAGGAGATCTGTTGAGGCCACGCCATCTAGATCATCCTGGAACCCCGATGATGATGCTTTAGAGGCCGAAGCCTCCCGCCAGGGTAGTTTTGCCGGTGCAGGATCCTCGAGGGCAAGGCCGGAGGCATCTTGATGCTTAGCAGGAGATTTGCCCCTCGAGGACCGGCTGGTTTTATGTTTAGTTACCTGAGATCCATGTGAAGAAGAAGAAGCCCTGGAAGATGTCAATGCCACCGAAGCCGCATCAGAGGGAAACAGGGTACTGAGCTTAGCAGCTCGGTTCTGTTGACCTCTCTTTGACATCATAGAACAGGACGCACAATCTGTAATGGAATGGTCAGGGCCTAAACACTTTAGACACCAGTCATGGGTGTCGGTGACGGAGATAGTACCGCCACATTTTGTACACTTCTTGAACCCTGAAGCGGGCTTTTTCATGTTTAAGGAAAAATGTTTTGGGCCTAAGGCCCAAAACTGAAGTGCAACTGAAAAATAAATAGAAAAGTTGTTTTGTTTTTGTTTTTTTTTTAAAAGAAAAGGAAGAACCACCGGCGGTACCGGTATAGCGTCGAGGAAGGCAGACGCGACAGAAAAGAAATAAAGGAAAATTAAGGAAATTCTTCTGCGGTGACAGGAACACGACCTGCTGGCTCCGCGGAAAAAGAACTGAGGAGAGACAGTTGGAAAGGCGGGAAGGCAGCACTCAGGCGCTGTGGGATGCTCCCAAAAGCTTTCTGATTGGACGCTGGGGAGCGTTCCCGCGCAGGCTCCGTCAGTACCGACGTACCCCATATGTGAAGACTCATTCCTGCTTGTTCCTGGAGATTAAATTTAAACTACAAGCTCTCTGCTGGGTATGAAATGTAACCAGAAAGTTCTCTTCTGTGTTTTAAAATTAAACTTAAACTGCTGCTACTTGGCCCTGACAGATTTAACAAAAAACAGTGGGTTCACAGATTAATTAGCTTTAATACAAAGAAGTCCTTTCAGAAAATTCCCAGAAGTATATAGTCACAATTGCAGATCTCTCTCCAGAAGTAACAGTCCCCTTTTCTAGTCCTTCAAGACTCCCTTTTACAGTCCAAAGTATGAAGATTCTTTTCTGCATTTGAGGCGTGAGGCCTTGGAAAGAATACAGGAAGGTAAACCGCTTGGTTTAAATGAAAAGGTGACAACACCTTTGGCGTAAAGTGTGGATGCGTCCTAAGGGCTACCTTATCATGATGGAACTTTTATAAGGAGGATCAGCCACCAACGCTTGCAATTCACTGATGCGACGTGCTGATGTGATTCCAATAAGAAAGATGACCTTCCAGGAAAGGAATTTCAAAGAGGTAGTGGCTAATGGTTCAAAGGGCGGTTTCATGAGCTACCCAAGAACCAGATTTAAGTCCCATGCCACCGGTGGTGGCTTAATGGGAGGCTTAGTTAAAAGAGGGCCTCTCATAAATCTCGCTATGAGAGGATAAGAGGAAATAGGTTGTCCATTTAGAGGCTTGAAAGAAGCTGCAATAGCACTCAAATGAACTCTCACTGAATTAGTCTTAAGCCCTGCATTTGATAAATGAAGGAGATACTCCAGTAATGATTCCAGAGGTATCGCAAGAGGGTTAAGACCCTTCTGCGAGCACCATATGGTAAACCTTTTCCACTTAAATGCATAAGAGCGTCTTGTGGAAGGCTTCCTGGAAGCATAAAGGATATCCTTTACCTGTTGGGAAAGGTTAAGACCGTGAAGTTCTAGGCTTTCAGCAACCAGGCCCTGAGATGCAGAGACTGGGGATTGGGATGCCACAGCATTCCGTCCTCTTGAGAAAAGAGATCTGGAGCAGATTCTAACTCCAGAGGCGGAGCTTGAGAGAGATGTAGGAGCAGATGGTACCACATTTGCCGTGGCCAACGTGGAGCTATGAGAATCATATGACCTCTGTCTCTCTGAAGCTTGAACAGGGTTTGGGGAATTAAGGGAATGGGTGCAAAGGCATACAGGAAGTCCTGACCCCAATGGAGGAGGAAAGCATCCCTGGCCTGATGTCCCTGAGCCGGAATTCTGGAACAGAACCGGGGAAGTTTGGCATTCAGCGGACTTGCAAAGAGGTCTATGTCCGGGGTTCCCCAAATTTGAAAACTTGTGGCCACCTGGTCTGCATGGAGAGACCATTCATGTGGAAGCAGAACTCGACTGAGTCTGTCTGCCCAAGAGTTTTGAATGCCAGGAAGATACACCACAAGGAGATGAATCTGATGCTCTCTGGCGAGGGCCCATAATCGCAAACCTTCATTGCAGAGTGACGGAGAGCCTCTTCCACCCTGCTTGTTCACATAGAACATGGCTACTTGACTGTCCGTTTGAAGTAGGACTGTCTTGTAGCTGAGCTTGGTGTGGAATACTCGAAGAGCAAGGAAGATTGCTCCGAGTTCTAGGAGACTGATGTGTAGATAGGCCTCCTGTGGAGTTCAGGTACCCTGGGTATAGAGGCCTTGCCGGTGGGCCCCCAACCCACCTGTGAAGCATCTGTTGTTAGAGTGGCTTGGGGTGGGGGTTGCTGAAAAGGAGACCCCACCAAAAGGTTTTGGGGTGACTGCTACCACTGGAGGGACAAAATAAGGGGATCTGAGTTTGCTGCTTTGTCTGACAAGCAACCTGACGCCTGAGTCCACTGAGTGGATAAAGACCATTGGGTTACCCTCATATGGAGGCGAGCATAAGGAACCACATGCACGGTGGATGCCATGTGGCCTAGCAACTGCAACATTTCCCGAGCAGTGAGGTGAGGTTTTAGCACTGCTTTGGAAGCTAACTGCAGAATGCAAAGGCAGCGGGGCTGTGGAAGGAAGGCCCTTGTCTTTCTGGTATCCAGCAGAGCTCCTATAAATTCTAGGAACTGAGTGGGAGCAAGGTTGGATTTTGGGAAGTTTATGACAAGTCCCAAATACTGAAGGATGCGCATTGTGCGAGAGAGAGCAACCCTGGCCTCTGGCTCTGAAGGGGCTCGATTGAGCTAGTCATTTAAGTAAGGGAAAACGAATATTCCCAGGGTGCGGAGAAATGCTGCCACCACAGCCATGCATTTTGTGAACACCATTGGTGCAGAGGCCAGGTCAAAAGAAAGAACCCTGTATTGGTAGTGCTTTCCTTGAAACAGAAAGCGAAGGAACTTTCTGTGAGTTGGATGGATGAGAACATGAGTATACGCATCCTTGAGATCTAGAGAACAAAGCCAATCCTGACTCTGAAGGTATGGCAACAGAGTTCCTAGAGAAAACATTTTGAACTTCTCTTTGAACAGGAATATTTTCAATTCTCTGAGGTCTAAAATAGGTCCGTGTCCTCCTGTTTTCTTTGGAATAAGGAAATAGAGGAAGTAAAACCCTGTACCCCGTTGGGGAATGGGTACCTTTTCTATTGCCCCTTCAGCAAGGAGCAGTGACTTCTTGACCTAACCGGTCGTTGAGACAGGTCTGAGAATTGAACTGTCTTACCATTGTAGGAGGGGGGCATGCTGAGGAAATGAAGCTTGTACCCCTCTCTTACAATAGATAGAGTCCAACTTTCTGCTGTTATCTGACCCCCATCTAGGGGCAAAATGACACAATCTCCCTGGGATGATGGAGGGTTCTGGGCCATTCAGGTCCAGGAAAGCAAAGTTCTCTAGATAGGAGTCAAAGCCCCTGTGGAGGCTGAGTCTGCTGAGCCGGTTGAGGCTTAGCTGTTTTTGTCTTTCTTTGCCTAGGTTGTTGCTGCTGTCCCTCAGGCCGGAGGGACTGGGATTTCTAGTCCTATAGGCACTCCTTGTGGTCTTGGGCAAGCCACTTAACCCTCCATTGCCCATGTTCCCTGTAAGTATTAGCGTATGTGTGTCATATCCCCTCGTGTTAAATGTATCTCCCAATTGACCGCTTTGACCCGGTGAAAAGCGGGATATAAATACAGCTAAATAAATAAATAAATAAATTTTGGGCAGACTGACCTAAACGATGCCCCTGCTGGGTATAGGAAGGATAAAACTTTTTCTTCTTACTGAAGAATGGCTTCTTAGAGGATCTTTTCCTCGCAGAATCAGCTGTAGATTTAGACAATCTATCCAAAGTGATATTGTCAGCATCTATCTCATTAGCTTTTTCCTGACAATTCTTGCCAAAGAGATTCTCTCCTGTGCAAGGTATATTCCCTAGCTTGTACTGTACCCAAATTTCCAAGTCAGATGCCTGGAGCCAGGCAATCCTACATGCACCTATGGCAATGGCAGAGGTTCTGCTTATGCATTCAAAGCAGTCAAAGGCTGCACGATTCACAAACTTGGAAACATCCTGAGCATGTTTGACAAGAGCGAGATAATCTTGCCTTTTATCATCAGGAAGGAGAGGGCTCATAAGCTCTAGATCTCCCGTGACCTCTTTAAGGAACATTCCCATATACAAGATAAAGGAACTGATCCTAGCAGAAAGCATGGAAGCCTGGAAGGATAGACGTCCAAAGGCATCAAGAGTCCTACACTCACATCCTGGAGGATTAGATGCATGCCTTTTTGCACTCTTTATCCATCTCATGGCTGATTCCACCACCATGGAATGGTGTGGAAATTGAGTCTTTTGAAACCCAGGACAAGGAGAAACTCGATACATGGTGTTGAGTCTTCGAGAGTGAGGAGATGTGGTTAGAGGTGTTTCCCACATCCTTAACATAAAGATCATGCAAGATCTCATGAATAGGTAAGGTAGCTGCCTCCTTGGGAGCTTTAGAGTATTGAAGGATTTCTAATTCCTTTGCCCTAGGCTTTTTTTCAGGAGCCACTGTGATGGAAAGACCTCGGGCCACATCTCGGATAAAATCCTGAAAGGACATATCCTCTGGTGAAGACATCCTACGCTAACAAGAAGAGGAATCCTCAGGAAGAAGTACTCTGGTACCGGCAGAGCTTTCAGAGTCTTCAGACTCATCCGAGGATTCGAAGTATCTCCGATCCAGGTGATCGTGCAAGCACAGTACCGGTACCGATACCGATTGAAGTTGGCATCGGAGTGGTCCGGTACCGACTTGTCGATGCCGGATAGAGACCCATGACTCGGTTCCAGTAGAATACCTGCCGATGTCAATGCAGTCGGTGCCGGTACCTGTTGAATTGTCTGAAGCGGTTTCAGGGGCATCGAGTCCGTGAGAAGAGCCGCCCGACTGCGTTCAATAGCCAAGAATCTCTGGTCTATCGACGCTGCCAATGCTTGGGTATCGGTGCAGGATGAAGCAGCCGGCACCCCAGAGCATGGCACCAGTAGTTCTGCCGAGGTTGAAGCCTCAAGAACATCCTGGAGCCCCGTTAGTGCTTTGGAAACCGAAGCATCCCGCCGGGGCAATTTTGCTGGTGAAAGTCCCTGAAGGGCAACGCCAGAAACATCTCAATGTTTAGAAGTATATCTACCCTTTGAGGACCGGCTAGATTTATGTTTAGTTACCTGAGATCCATGGGAGGAAGACGTCGATGCCACGGAGGCTTCATCGGAGGGAAAAAGGGTGCTAAGTTTAGCAGCTCTGTTTTGCCGGCCCCTTTTCGACATCATCCCACACGCAACACACTCTGAAATAGAGTGGTCAGGACCTAAACATTTGAGGCACCAATCATGGGTGTCGGTGATGGAGATTGTACCGCCACACTTGGAACACTTTTTAAAACCCGAAGCAGGTTTTTCCATTTTGAAGGAAAAAGTTGGGCCTAGTGCCCAAAATGGCACTTGGCACCTGAGGAGAAAATTACTGGAAGAGACTCCAGAAAGAATTTTTTTTTTTTTTGAGAAAAAAAGAAAGAACCACCGGCGGTACCGTCGAGGGAAGGCAGACACAACCACAAAAAAGAAGAATTAGAAGGGAATTTTTTCTGCGGTGACAGGTGACTTGTCGGCTCTGCGTAAAATGAAGAACTGGAGAGGGACAGTTGGGAAAGGCGGGAAGGCAGCACGCAGGCGCTGTGGTATGCTCCCAAAAGCTTTCCTATTGGGACGCTGGGGAGCGTTCCCGCGCAGGCTCCGTCGGTGCCGACGATACCTATTTGTGAAGACTACATTCCTGCTTGTTCCTGGAGATAATATTTTTTCACTCAACGCGTAATCAAAGTCCAGAATTCGCTACCAGAGGATGTACTAAAGGTTGTTAGTGTAGCTTGGTTTAAAAAAGGTTTGGACAAGTTCCTGGAGGAAATCTGCATAAATCATTATTAAAGAGGACCCAGGAAATCCACTTCTTGACCCATGACAAGCATTGTGGAAGCTATGTTCCTTTTTGGGAACCTGCCAGGTACTGGTGTGACCTGGAATGGCCACTGTTAGAAACAGGATACCAGGTTTGATGAACTTTGGTCAGACTCAGTATGGCATTTCTTATCTCCCAGATTTCTGACTTCCAACCCAGACGCATCCCAACAATTGAAAGCCCGCTCCGCACTGTATCCTCCAATAGCGTCCAATATACCAGTACTTCAGATTTCCCTATGTTTAAGATAAACCGATTGGCTCACATGCAAATCGCCACCTCATCCAAGCATCCTCTAGCCTGCTTAAGCATTCCACATTCATCCTCATCGCATGCGATAATAAGATGGATATCATCAGCAAACAAGCAGCCAGAAAAAACATGCTTCTGGCAAATGGCAGCTACCGGACTCAAAGATATTAAACGATGCTGGGGACAGTGCAGAGCCCTGCAGGACACCACAAACCAGGGTCTGTACTGTTGACAGATCTTCCCCAACGTACCCAAAAATGCCACTCCGACACAAATTACTATTATTTTATTAACATTTTTATAGCGGGATTTCCTACAGATCAATTGCGGTTTACGATGAACAGTTAGAACAATGTGAACAGTACAGGGTAGTACAATTCAGTTTACATGGAACATTGAACTATGTACAGTAACAGCAACAGAGCTTAAATAACTATATACAAGGTTTTTGAGTTAAATATATACGATTCTATCATGTGTTTTTGATGCCAATTTGTTTGAGGTTATTGGGTTTGAGGTGCTGGATACAAGAATTTGGGCATCAGTTATGTTAATGAACCATAATGCTCTGTGAATAGAGAACCAGCCACAGTTGAACCATAAGAACATAAGATATGCCATACTGGGTCAGACCAAGGTCCATCAAGCCCAGCATCCTGTTTACAACAGTGGCCAATCTAGGTCATAAGTACCTAGCAGTCACCCCAAAAGAGACAGGTTGCACAATGCTTGTATTGGGTCAAGCAGTGATATCCTGGGTCCCTTTTAATAATGGTTTATGGGACCTTTCCTCCTTTTTTAAACCCAGCTACACTAACAGTTTTTACTACATCCTCCGGTAACAAATTTACAGAGTTTGATTAAACGTTGAGCGAAAAAATATTTTCTCTTATTAGTCTTAAATAGGCTACACTGTAGCTTCATTGCATGTCCAATAGTCTTTCTATATTCTGATGACGTAAGGAATCAAACTATGTATACCCGTTCCACTCCATTCATTGATTTATAGACCACTATCATATCTCACCTCAGCCGTCTCTTTTCCAGGTTTAAGAGCCCTAAACCTTATAGCCTCTCTTCACAGGGGTATCCTTCCATCCCCTTTACCATTTTGGTGGCTCTTCTCTGCACCTTTTCTAATAACGCTATATCCTTTTTAAGATACTGGGACCAGAATTGCATACAATATTCAAGGTGCGGTCACACCATGGAACGAAAGAGACATTATAATTTGTTTTGTTTAATTTTCCATTCCTTTCCATATGATACCTAGCATTCTATTTGCTCTCTTGGCCGCCACTGCACACTGGGCGGAGGGTTTTAACATGTTATCCACAATGACGCCTAAATCTTTTTCCTGGGTGGTGGTTCCTAATGTGAAACCTTGCATCATGTAACCATAGTTTGGACTGTTCTTTCTTAGGTGCATAACTTTGCACTTGTCCACATTAAATTTCATTTGCCATTTGGATACCCAGTTTTCCAATTTATCAAGATCCTCTTGCAATTCTCCACAATTCTCATGGGTTTTTAACAACTTTAAAAAGTTTTGTGTCATCTACAAATTTGATAACTTCACTCGTTATTTCCTTTTCCAGGTCATTTATGAATATGTTAAAAAGAAGCAGAACCAACACAGATCCCTGGGGTACTCCACTATTCACATTTCTCCATTGGGAAAATTGGTCATTTAGCCCTTCTTTCTGCTTTCTATCTTTTAACCAGCTCCTGATCCACAATAGTACACTGTCTCCTATTCCATGACTTTTTAGTTTTTGCCAAAAGTCTCTGATGAGAGACCTTGTCAAAGGCTTTCTGAAAGTCCAGATACACTATTATCAACCGACTCACCTTTGTCTACCTGTTTATTCACACCTTCAAAAAACATAACAGATTAGTAAGACAAGATCTTCCTTGTCTAAAGCTATGTTGGCTGTCTCCCATTAAGCCATGACTACATGTTCAGCAATTTTGTTCTTTATGATGGTTTCTACCATTTTTCCCGGTACTGACGTCAGGCTCACCGGTCTGTAGTTTCCCGGATCACCCCTGGAACCCTTTCTAAAAAATTGGCATTACATTGGTCATCCTCCAGCCTCCAGGTATTACAGATAATTTTAATGATAGTTCACAGATTACTAATAGCAGGTTTGCAATCTCATATTTTAGTCCTTTCAACACCCATGGATGTATACCATCCACTCCAGGTGATATATTTATTTATTTATTACAATTTCTTATATACCGCACTATTCGGTATCAGCGCAGTTTACATTATAACACAATGACCATAACAACAAGCTGTTTGGTTTTACATAGAACAGGAGTATAAACTTGGGTAACAGGGTGAACTATATACATGATATAATTATATATACAAGATTGGAGTAACAGTAACGTAGGGAAAATATATGGTTATTTCTTAGGTTATTTCTTAGGTGGGGATACCTAGGTCTCATTGCTGACTGGGTAGTATTGGAGGAAAAGGTGGTATTTGAGCGCCTTCCTGAACTGAGTTAGGTCTACAATGGCCCGAATGTCGGATGGTAGCACATTCCAGCATTTGGGGATGTAGAAACTGAAAGCTCTGTTTGCCGTTGTCATGTTGCATTTTGTCAGTGCCTTTGGGACTATTAGTAGGTTTACGGCTGTTGCTCTTCTGGATCTGTTGGGGGGCACTGTGTGGATAAGTTCTGAGAGTGAGGAAGATGAGATACCCTTGATTGTCTTGAATGAGAGTAGTAGGGTTTTAAAGATGATCCTTCCATGGATAGGAAGCCAGTGCAGCTGCTTGAGAATAGGAGTCACGTGGTCACTTCTGGAGGCTACGTGGAGGACCCTTGCTCAAGCATTCATGGCCAGCTGTAACGGGGTCAGTGTGGATTGAGGGAGACCTTGTAAGATGGCATTTGCAAAGTCGAAATGTGGTAGGATTAGCGCTTGATATATAGTGCGGAAATCGTCTGGGTCCAATAGAGAGCGCATATGCCTAAGCGATCGGATTTTGAAATATACAGCTTTGACTATATTGTTTATGTGATGTTTCATATCTAGATGTTGGTCCAGGGTGACTCCAAGGTATTTTATTGTTTCTTTAGTTTGTAGGTCAGCTTCCTTGACCCTTACATGGGACAGAGGAATAAAGCTGGGGTCTCTGGCGATGAAAAGCACCTCAATTTTCTTGTGCTGAATACGAAGGTTTTGAGATTGGAGCCATTCTGAGACTGCATTGAAACAGTCTGTCAGTGGTGTCAGGTCCAATTGAACTGTAGAGAACGGCATGTACAGGAGTATTTCATCCGCATATATCAAACAGTTCACGTTAAATGACCTAATGATATTGCAGATGGGTTGCATGCATATATTGAATAGGAGAGAAGACAACGAGGACCCTTGAGGCACACCTTGTCAATCGATCCAGATGGGGTATGAATAGAGGACCCTGCGATAAGAGGTCCGCTCACCTCGGAAGATGCCATGGTTTCTCTACCAAAAGTCTTACCAGATCTGCGTACCAGGGCCGGCGTGGCCAATCTGGGGCTATCAGAATCACCTGTCCTCTGTATCCTTCTATGCGCTGGATAACTCTGCCGATTAGGGCCCATTGAGGAAAGACGTACAGAAGCTGCCCCTCCAGCCACCTCTGAATGAGAGCATCCAGTCCCTCTGACATTCTCTCTCTTCTGCTGTAAAATAGACTGGCCTTCGCCGACTGGAACGTTGCCATGAGATCCATGACTGGCGAGCCCCAGCGGCGCTCTAGCATACCGAACACCTCCGGATGAAGGACCCACTCCCCTGGATCCACCTTCACACGGCTCAGAAAGTCCACCTGTACATTGTCTAGTCCTGCCACATGCGCCGCCAAGAGAGCTACCAGATTTCCCTCGGCCCAATTGCACAGGCCCTCGGGCCTCTTCTTCCAGCGCCGCACTGCTGGTTCCCCCTTGACGATTTACATACGCCACCGCTGTTGCGTTGTCGGAGAACACTCGGACCGCCAACCCCGCAAGATAACTCCGAAAGCTCTGCAAGGCCAACGCCACCGCTCGCAATTCCAGCCTGTTGATCGACCAGGTCTTCTCCTGTGTGTTCCACTGCCCTTGGGTGAACCTGCCCTGGCAATGTGCACCCCAGCCCACTAGACTGGCGTCCATCGTGACCGGCACCCAGTCGGGCGATTCCAACGGTCTCACCCTCTCTAGCAACTCGGGAATCAACCACCAATGCAGGGCTACACACGTCTCTGCTGGACAAGGAAGCCTCCTTGACAGCGGATCCTGCTGGTGCGACCATCGCCTGAGCAGTGCCCTCTGTAAAGGTCTCATGTGTGCTCGCGCCCAAGGCACCACCTCGATCGTTGCCGCCATTGTGCCTAACAATTGCAGGTATTTTCCACGCCGAGGGCGCCAGGCTGCCTAAGAAGCTCCGTACCAGCTTGCGCAAGCCCCGGGCCCTTAGACGCGGAACAAACACCTGACCCATCTCCGTGTCGAAGCGAGCACCCAGGTACTCCAAGTTCTGCGAAGGAAGCAGGTGGCTCTTCCCCAAATTAACCACCCAACCCAGGCTCTCTAGGAAGGACACTACTCTGGCCGTAGCTCTTTCGCTCTCGGTCCTGGACTTCGCTCGAATTAACCAATCGTCTAAGTACGTATGAACCAGAATTCCTTCCTTTCTCAACGCCGCCGCAACGACCACCATGATCTTGGTGAACGTGCGGGGAGCCGTTGCTAGGCCAAACGGCAACACTCGGAATTGAAACTCTCCGAAGGGAACTGCAAAGCAGAGATAGCGCTAATGATCCAGTCGGATGGGTATGTGGAGGTATGCTTCTGAAAGATCCAGGGACATAAGGAACTCACCCTTTCGAACCGCCACTATCACCGATCGTAGCGTCTCCATGTGAAAGTGAGACACGCGAAGACAGCGATTCACTCCCTTGAGATCCAGAATTGGCCAAAAACCTCCGTCCTTTTTTGGTACCACGAAATAAATGGAGTATTGACCGCAGCCGAGTTGGTCTCACGGTACCGTGACAATTGCCCCGAGGTCTAGGAGCCTCCGTACTGTCCCCCTGATTGCCTCGCGCTTCCTCGGCGACTTGCAGGGGGACCTCACGAAGGCGTCCCGCACCGGGATTCGTACCTCCAAGGCATACCCTTCCCGAATTACCTCCAGCACCCACCGATCTGACGTGACTCGGACCCAGCCAGCATAAAACTCCTGCAGCCACCCTCCTACGGCAACTAGGGGCGCCTGGGTCCCCCTGGCATCATTGCGACTTCCTAAGGTTGGCCGAGGAGGAAGAGGGAGAGGCTGCAAATCCTCTACCTGCTCCACGAAAACCTTGGAAGCCCTGATTCCTACTGGGAAACCTGCCTCTTGAGCGGAATTAAACCTCTGAAAACGGTACCTGCGAAAGTCCCTCAAAGGACACTTGCCCCCAGGGGCCATCCGACCTTGCTTAGTCTTATCCTCTGGTAATCTACCACCCTTAGATTCGCCAAGGTCCTTGACTAACTTCTCTAGCTCCTCACCAAATAGGAGCCGACTCTTAAAAGTTAACTTACTTAGCCTCAACTTGGATGCATTATCCGCTGCCCAATTACGAAGCCATAGATAGCGCCTTGCCACTACAGCCGATGCCATGCTCTTTGACAAGCCTCTCATCAGATCATACTGTGTATCCGCCAGGTAGGCCGCTCCGGACTCCAGCCTGAAGACCTCCCCGGCTATGTCGCTGTCCCGATCTCCTTGGACTTGCTGCGACCATCTCAGGCAAGCCCTGGCTACCCACGCTCCACAGATAGCCGCTTGGAGCGCTAAAGCATTCACATCAAAGATCTGTCATAGCATGGCATCCAACCTTCTGTCCTGAGTATCCTTGAGGGCAGCACTGCCCTCTACCGGGATTGTAGTCTTCTTTGTAACCACCACCACAGCCGCATCCACCTTAGGTGGCTTAAAAACTTCCTTATCCTGATCCACCAAAGGGTAGAGACGCCTCATTACTCTGGACCCCTTCAGTGGCGCCTCTGGGACATTCCACTCTTCCTGAATCATCTCCTGAAAAACTCTGTGCACAGGAAATGCCCTTTGAGTCTTCCTAAAGATCTGCAATAACGGATCCTCCAGGGTCTCCTCCTCCGTCACCCCCGGGACCAGCATGTTCAACGCACCTAGCGTTTCCACAACAAGTGCTGGGAGCTCATCTCTACGGAACACCCGCACCACTCTCGCTTGATCTTCCTTCTCTGTGAGCTCCCCTTCCTCCAGATCCACACTTTGGTCTTCCTCATCGGAGAGACGCTCCTCCGATGTAACCGACTGATCTTTAAGGTCTTCGTCCAGCCGTAGTCTCTTCTCCTGGAACTCCCCTGAACTTCTGACGGATGGGAGCCTCTTCACACCTCGCTTTTCTGGATTAGCCTTTCCTTGCCTTTGTGGGGTGCCCCCCACTGCCTGCTGCAGAAGCGCCACAAAGTCTTTTGAAAAGATAGACGCCAGTCCTTTGGGCCAAAATACAGGAGAGGAAGGCAAGTCCGGGGCAGAAGATGGCCCTGCCAACAACTCCTCCAAGGACACCGAGGGTGTCTGAGCAACGGATACCTCAGCCTCTGCCTCCAGAGACGACTCCTTGTCCTCCCTTACCTGGCTCCATCACTGTGGCCTCTTTTGTGCAGCTCTTGCACACCTCGGACTCGGATACTGAGCCTCTTCTAGTCCCACATACAAAACATTGGGGTCTAGATGACATCTTGTGCCTAAACAGATCCAGAAGGCACCTAGCCAGCTAGAATCTCTGATTCTTCGGCACACACAGAACCTAAGGCATTCAGACTTACCAAGAGCGAGCCCCGTCTTTACTCTCCTTCTGCCTTTTTTTTTTTTTACAAAAAACTGAAAATCGCAGAATTCACCCAGTAACGCCCCAATTTCATAAACCGAGCGCTAGCCCCGTGAAATTCCCTCAAACCAGCAGAAAAAGTATGGAAAACAGCCTCCTGCACAGCCCGCCACTGCCTCACGCGGTCGGCCTCACCTCCGTTTCGCGCTCAAATGCGCCGACGGGACTGGGTTGCTTAGGCTGGGCCTACCTTCTCCCCCTCTCACATTTGCAGGCCTCTCCTCTGTCGAGCTACTTCACTGCTTTCGGCACCGGGAGTCATTCCACTGCACCGGGCCTTTCATCGGGGCTCTCCAGTCCTAGAAAGATGATCTCTGCACCTTGCGGGCCCGCTCGTTGCCACGAATAGCTAGAACGCGCTGACAGGCAAAGCCTCTGTGAAGCGCCGGCTATAAGTAAAACTGGTCTTCGGTCTGATAAGCCTCTTACCAACCCCAACACCGGATCCTGTCTTGCATCTTTAACCGGGACCTTCCCACTCCCGAACTTGCCGGTAAGCCCCAAAGGCCGGGAGACTCTTGCGCAAATTTAAAGGCACAGCCCCTAATATAAATCTCTTGATACTGTTTGTTTTTTGTTTGTTTTTTTAAATCCACTAACTGTAACCAACACTATTCTTAGTTGTTCCTCCAGGGAGCCCGGACCCCCAGGCTCACCGTCCCATCAGCTGCTTGGAGACTGAGGTAACTGGGAAGTGGAGGTGGCTTCCAGGATGATATACTGGTGACATCATGAAAAGGAGGTAACTCAGTCTCCAAGCTGCTGATTAAGTTGGACAACCCAGAGTTCCGGGATTAGACTGGATACACGATCAGGAACTACGATCATCCCAAGGGTGGGTGAGTGTCGGGGAGAGAGGGAAAGAAGACTTATTAAAAGCTGGCTGCCTACACAGTACCCTGTCCTGTGCCTCTAAGGTAATCTGTGACCAATTTCCAGGGGGATTCCCATAGCCCTTGCTTGGATAGAGGGAGTCTTGGGGCCAGAAAGCTCTCTTCTGTGTTTTAAATTTAAACTGAAAGCTCTTTGCTGCTACTAGGCCCTGACTGATTTAACAAATACACTGGGTTCACAGATTAATCAGTTTGTTTTTTTTGTTGTTTTTTTTATTTAAAGTTTATTGAATTACAAATACTTATCAAGAGAAACAACATCTTGAACAGAAAGTGGAGTGGATTACCATAAAAAACAAAAATCATAACCCCTTAATAACATTACAGGAAATTTATCCAAAGATATCCATTCCACACTAGCCCTCAAAACATAGAGGAGAGAGATCCTTCAATGGGAAAACAACCAAATCCCAATATATGCAGGAAAACACAGATATGTTACCCAGACCACTGTTCCCTCTAAGCTGTGCGCGTGTGCGCGCGCACACACCTCACCGAGCGAGTGCACATACTTTACAACAGAGCGCACAAAAATTATGGTTCTGATTCTGATAGAAAACACAGACGTCTTAAAATTTAAAAGTTGTTGTGTATTTATGGTTTTCACAAGTTTCTCAATATTTTCTAGTGCAGTCAATGTGGTGTACATACTGTATTCTGACGTGTAGTCAAATTTTAAAGTATATAACTCTGAGTATCGTTATGTGGCGCACAAAAATTTAACCTTCCTTCAAAAGCTGCACAGCTGATATTTTATGCGCACACAGCCTACAGAAAATTAGAGGGAATATTGCCAGAGACACACTACAAACACTCGTCACGGAACAGGCTGAGAGCCGACACCCTCTCCGAAAGCCGATCATTGATGAAACACAGCAACTGGGAGGGCTCAAAAAATATATACGAATTGGATTGATATTTAATCAAACACTTGCAAGGAAATAAAAAAAAAAACAAAACCCTCCCAGTTGCTGGATCCCTGGTCGGAGCAAAAGAAAATCACATCGCCTCTTCTGGGTTTCCCTGGACAAGTCCGGAAACATGCGAACTTTCAAATCCTTAATCATCATATTACTCTTCTTAAAGAATAATTTCATAAGCCATTCTTTATCAGAGAGTAATGCTAACGTGACCAACAAAGTTGACGATATAAGCTGTTCTTCCTGTGAAGACTCTAAAAGCTCAGTAACATTTAAAACATCAACTTTAGACAAACCTTCAATTCCCCCCTGCCCATCCCCCTTCTTCCCAGTAGGCAAATAATACATTTTGACCACCGGAGGGTGGGATTCAGGGGGTAGTCCCAAAATTTCAATCAAATATTTCTTAAATATTTCCCTTGGAGATATTAAAGCAACTTTAGGAAAATTAACTAAACGAAGATTTGCCCCACGAGCTGCATTTTCTAACACTTCCACCTTAGATAATATTGATATATATATATATATATATATATATATATATTCTCTAAGGAACCATCCCCATGTCAACATGAAGAGATCCACCCACAGGAGTATGCCAACCATTTACAATCCAAGCTACTTCAAACTGACAAAATTTCTACGTTCATAGCACAAGACACCTCTAGTCTGACATCCCTTTCTAAGTTCTCCACTCCATCCAAGAAACTCGTGGAAGATACTATTGCGGCCCTCAATACCACGACTGCACAAACTGACCCCTGCCCCGCATATTGGATTAAAAATTTACGAACAGAACTCAGCCCACTGATCACAAAAATGATGAACTTATCATTCACAACTGGATCCTTTCCTGCAGCACTCAAGCAAACATCCATCAGACCCCTTCTGAAGAACCATAAACTTGACCCGAGCAAAGTAGAATCCTACAGACCCATTGCCAGTATTCCGCTTCTAGCCAAAATAATTGAAAAGGAAGCACAAAGGCAAATTCAAGATCATATAGATATAGCCTCCCCACTAGACCATCGCCAACACGGCTTCAGAGAATACCATGGCGTCGAAACCCTACTTACCTCCCTCTTCAATAAAATCGTTACTGGTATCGACAACATCCGCCGAGGTTTCGCCCTCATTTTCATAGACATCGCAGCAGCCTTTGACTCTGTACACCATGGTCTGCTAGTAGAACGACTAAAGGAAAGGGGCATAAATGGCGTCGCCCTCGACTGGTGCAGGTCGTACCTTGATGACAGATGGCAGCATGTAAAATCAGGATCTGGATCTTCCGAACCCTTCCATCAACGACAGGGCGTTCCTCAAGGGTCGTCCCTATCATCTCTATTATTTAACATTTACATGCAACCCATTTTCAACATTATTGGATCATTCAATGTCGACTGCTTAATATATGCTGATGACATCCTCCTCTTCATGCCATTCTCCACAGAGCAAATGGACCTCTCGCCACTCATTGAATGTTTCAACGCAGTCTCCGAATGGCTTCTGTCCCAAAATCTTAGGATCCAGCACAAAAAGTCTGAGGTTCTATTCATCACCAGAGACAAGAGTTTCTGCCCTCCACCCCATATAAAGGTTAAAGAAGCTGAGCTCCAAACCAAATCAACAATTCGGTACTTAGGGGTCACCCTCGATCAACGTTTAGACATGAAAACCCACATATCCAACATAGTCAAAGCCATATATTTCAAAATCCGATCCCTCAGACATCTGAAATCCATCCTAAACCCCGAAGACTTCCGGACAATTTACCAATCCCTTATCTTACCACACTTCGACTTTGCCAACGCTATTCTTCAAGGTCTCCCTCAGTCAACACTCAATCCGTTGCAACTTGCCATGAATACCGCTGCCAGAGTCTTAGTGGGAGCAACAAGATACGATCATGTAACGCCTATCCTAATACAACTCCATTGGCTCCCCATACAAGGAAGGCTCATATTCAAATCTTTGCTACTCACTTTCAAATCCATCCATGGCATCACCTCCCCCTCACTGACATCATTCAGCTCATCCCTACCAACAGAACAAGGAGATCCACATCTACAAATGCGCTAGTAATCCCAAAGGCATCAACAAAATACACAAGCGCAACATCTAACAGGGCTTTCAGTATCTATGCCCCAAAATGTTGGAACGCATTACCACCAGGCATCCGTGCAATTACTGACTTAACACAATTCAGAAAGGCTCTCAAATTCCATTTATTTACACAGTACTACCAGATTAACTCAACCCCTACCTAATTGCCTCTACTCTTACTTCCTCGTAATAACATCTCAACATTAGTACACAACCTCACTATACACATGTAACTCCCCAAATTCTTAGCACTTCGATCTTATTGTACATATGTAATTAGTTCAGTTTGTATCCCCCAGTTATCCAAGTTGCCACCCCTGTTCTCTGTAATGACAAACATGTTATCCAAGTTGTTACTCCTGTTCTATGTAAAGCCAAACAGTCTGTTATGGTCATTTTGTTGTATGCAAACCGCGCTGATATATAGTGCGGTATATAAGAAACTGTAATAAATAAATAATAAATATATGAACTTTTTTTAAGAATCACCACATCATTTTCCACAGTCCCAAATTTAACCTGATGATCAGCAACCTGAGACTGCAAAGCGTTTATGTTCGTCATGGCATCTTTTAAATCTTGAGTATTAGCAGACACTTGTGAAGCCAATGATGCCATACGAGGAGAAAGTTCCTCACAAAGCTGAATTATAGCAACCCAAATCAGCTCGAAAGTAATAACCTCCGGAGGAGCCAAAGACCCAGAGGTACCAAATTCTCCAACGGGACCGCTCACCATAGCCCCAACCGTCAGAGAGACAGGAGCCGACGGATCAGGAACCAAGCCTTATCATCCCTCAGCCATATCCGCCGCAGTCTCGAACTTGTGATGTTTCTCGTGGCGAAGAACAGGGCTTAAGGCGCTACCCATACCCAGGCTCTCCTTTCCAACGGAGTTCCCTGTCTCAACGCTGGCCCACACACTTCCCAGAGCTCCACTGCTCTGTCGGAGCACCTTCGAGGCTCGGCCCGAGCCGGGAGACAAAAGATCAACACCCGAAGCAGAGGATGAGGTCCCCTCCAAACGCTGCTCAGCCGGGCAATTATCTCCCGCAAATCTCTGTCGCGGCACTGGCGAAAGAAAGGAATCCAGTGGCCCAACCACCGCTTCTGGTAAAGGGGTCGAAGCTTGAGGGGCTACAGGCAGTTTAGCCCCTTTGGTTTTCCGCTTTCTCCCCATGAGGGAAAAACGCCTGACACTCAACACACCCTCCAAGACGCCATCTTGGATCTCCACAGATTAATCCGCTTTAATCTAAAGAATTCCTTTATCCCTAAGATTTCGAACAATTCCCAAACATATTTATTTATTTATTTGCTTTTATATACCACACTATTTAGTATCAGCGCGGTTTACATGGAAAGCGATCAGTCAAGCAACTTTACATAGAACAGGCATACACATTGAATCTAGTTAACATAGTACAGGTAAATAGAAGCAAACAATTATGTCAACATTCAGGGGATATGAGGTTGAATGGGGAGGGGGAATGAGGAGGGGGAATAGGGGAGGGACAGAGGAGGGGGAATAGGGGAGGGACAGAGGAAGGGGAATAAGGGGAGGGATTGGGCAGGAGAAATTGGGGAAGGATGGGAGAACTAATTACAAGTTGTGCAGCCGAGCCTCAAGGTATATGCTACGTAAGTGAGGAAGCCAGCACTATGACAGCCCTTCATTAAGTTATGTGGTCATAAGCTAGCTGGACCAGGTGAGACTTTAATGCCTTTCTGAACATAGACTGGTCAGCGATGGCTCAGATTGAAGCAGGAAGGGCATTCCAAAGGGTTGGTGCATATAAAGAAAAGGCGCGATTCCTGACAGCCTTAGTGCAAGTCCTTATTGCTGAAGGTGTGATCAGGGTGTTTACCATGTTTGATCTTCTCATTCTGTTGTCTGGGGTATGTTGTATCATTGCTAAGAGGGAAGATGCAGATGAGTCGTGAAGAATCTTAAACGTGAGTAGAAGGGTTTTGTAGGTCAGGCGGCTAGTTAAGGGGAGCCAGTGTAGTTTGTCACCCACCTACGTACTCCTATAGGTAGAAGCCTAGGGAGCTTCAGTGGGGCCTCTTCTTAATATAGCTGGGACGTGTGATAAGGAAGCTTATCATAGTTCAGGAGGGAGCTATAAAAGAGGTGAATTGGCTCTGAACAAGCAACCTGTCTTTGCTGGTAGAAATACTAAAACAGAAAGTTTTCATAAAAGACTACAAGTCCCAGAATGTACCAGGTTACAAACAGCCTCTAGAAGAGCTGAAGTGGGGAAACGTGTGCTCAATCAGGAGAGCTATGAGGTAATACCCAATCACTCATCTCCAAGGGCAGGGCTTGATTCAGCACACCTGGGCTGTGCTAGGGTGGAGTGTCCCTCTAAGCACGTTAAAAGTAAAGGATATTCTAAACAGAACCAGAGCAGAGAGAACAGAGAGAACAGGGAGAACCAGGAGAGCAGGCAGAAGCCATTGGAGCAAGAAGAGAGAGGACTACAACAGCAGAAGCAACGTGGAAGGAAGAAGAGAAAGACATCTTGGAGGTCTAAAGAAGGAGGCCACAGCAGTACGTGTGTTGGGTGTGATTCCAGAGGCAAGCATACTCCTTTTTTACTGGAGGAAGCCAGAGGATTGGGGTTATAGAGCCAGGAACTCCCAAACGGCACCTTTAAAGGAGACGGCTGCATTTGTAAGGGGCCCTAAGACCGGTGCAAGAAGGTATGTGAAGAGAGACCCAGTGTCCAGGGATCTTGATTGGAAGGCTGGACATAAAAGCTGGACTACTTACTGGCCAGGATACCTGGAGAGAAAACCTAACAGCAAAGGAAGCTCAGGTATGAACTTTGATCTATGCCCTAGCTCTTCTCCAGGAAGACAGCAGGGAAACAAATATTATCCTGAGAGTGATCAATTAAGGAATTCCTCTGAGCCAGACCATGATATTGATTCCATGATATTTGAGGAAGGAGATATATCAAATGATCAGAATGAATACATGGATTGCTCTCTGTCTAGGCTGCTGTTTTAAAGTACTTTCTCACTAATACAACCACCAAAAGGAACTGTAACTTGTTCTTTTATCTACCCAGAAAAGTCTCTGCAAGAAAGCTTTAGGGTAGGATTGAGCCACGTAGAGAGAGTGAACCAGCAAAAGGGCTTTGCAGCTGGCTAATTATTGGTAATTGAGCCAGGCACAAGTGCAAGTGAGCTCTGGAAAGAAACTTCTTTTTGTGTGTGTAAATAGAAGAAAGTTATCCTTGATAAAGAACAGTTTTTTTGTTACTTTTGGGTTTTGTTTTTGCCTTTTGGAGCACTGCTAAGAAGGTCATTAGCAGGAGCCATCAAAAAGACCTTTTCTGTTTCCCATTAAGGTCTTTATTGATTTATTGCTTAAGAAGTTCAGTTACCTTATATCATGTTTTGTTTTTCCTGAGTACAATACTTGAAGCAAGTGTCCTTTTGTGTTACCAAGTAAATCTGTGTGGGAGAATTAACCCCATGAATAAAATCTATTTTTCTTTGCTTACACACGAGCATCACAACTCATTTTGTGAACGGCTGATTCTGGTATGAATGAACTACATCCCCCACAATCCTTTGCAAGTCATAATAATATTTTGCCTTTGCCAAGACTGTGGACATTCACGACCAGCGCCCCCGTTTACAGACGTTGCAATGCCCCATGGGATTCGTAGTCCCACCAGCTAATCAAAAAGGTAGTTGTAGACGAGTAGCCAGGCTTTAAAAGGAGGTATTTTATTTTCCCTTCCGGGTGAATCTCAGCACATAGGAATCAAAAGGAATTAAACCATACTTTCTGGCAAAAATGAAGGTGAACTACTATTAACATAAATGGATACTTATCTTCAGCCAAACAAACAAAAAGGTGAAAACAGTCCTTGTACTTTACACAAGCAGGCTTGTTCAAATCTGTTTCTCTAAACAGATTTCTGTCTTTAAACAGGTTCAGCACAATGAAGAAATGTTATCGGAGAATACTAATGTACAATCCATCTGGAAATCATCAGGACTTTCAACACAAAAGTCACATTCCATGTCCTCATACCTTTCCCCGTAGTTATCTTCGGTAGGGTTGTAACTCATACCATTTCTAAATAAACCCTCTTCTCCGTTACAAGGGCTCCTCTCCTCCTCTCTATCAGGGTGAATTGGGAGGTTACCGTATAGTATAGAGTTTCCCTCCAGAGGGCCACACACTCCTGGCTGAGTGTATGTGAAACTCTGCTTTTCAAGGTCCCTTTTATTATAAGGAATCAGCCTATCTTCTGGCTCGGTTCCCCCGGAGCTTTTTGAGCTAGGAAACTTAACGTGGCTTTTCTCCCATGAAAGCCTTTCACTCCCTTTTATTGGACGCTTCTCTGTGGGCATACAAGTATCCCTCTGATAACAGCTATTGCCCTCCCGGTACCTGTTCTCAGGGAGATTTTCTCACAGATTCCTTCCATCTGCCTGCTTGAATACCTCCGTGGCTCCAACCACCTGGCTCTTGTTCAGTGCTGCTCAGCTCCCTGTAACCAGACTCTGGTATTCTTTCCTTGGCTATTTCCTGTGGAATACTGTTTGAATCTCCGTGTGAAGTTCTCCGGTTAGCGTCCCAAACAGCTCTGCCGTTAGCTTTGCTGTTTCTCTTAGCTTCCTGGTCAGCTCTCTGGTTAGCTCTGCTGTTTCTGCTAGCTTCCTGGTTAGCTCTGCCTCTGACCAACTCTGAGTGATTTTTTAACTGCGTCACTCTTAGTGTTCCAGTGAGCCTGTCCTGCCCTCAGCTGTCCCTCATTACCTAATAGGCTATGAGGTAATCTCCTACTAGGGCGTGCTCCTACACCTGGTGCTTTTGTTTGTGATGGTTGCTCATAGCAACCTTGATCCATGTGCTCTGAGCTGTCACTATTAGACCTGCTCAGCTCTGTGTTTCCTATTTTCATAGGCATACTATGATCTACCCCATGACAAGTTGCATCAAGATGGGCGACATGTGCTCGTACCTGGACACACCTTGGAGTGATCGGGCAGCTGTGATCATGGCCAGTTGGAGTGGTTGGAGGGTGTGTTTAGAGAGGTCATGAAGAATAAGATTTGCATAGTAAAAGTGCAGGAAGATGAGAGCTTGGAAGACTGTACAAAAATATGAGGGGTCTAGGAGCGGGCGTAGATGGAGGGTCCTTATCTTCTGGAAGACTGCCTTGATGACATTATGTATGTGTGCAACCATGCTAAGTTGTTGGTCCAAGATTACTCCCAGACAGCATACTTCCTGCTTGGTCAGGAGCTCTACATCTCTCGCCTGCAAGGAGGTTGGCGGGGTAAATGTTTGGTCTCTAGTTATAAATAAGACCTCCATCATCCTGCAGTTAACCATCAGGTTGTGTGCAGCGAGCCAATCTGAAACAGAGATGAAGCATTCTGAAATGACTGAAAAGTCAGGGCTATCAATGGAGAATGGGGTATAGAGTAAAATATCATCTGCATAAATGTGGCATAGCATGTTGAAGGACTGGATTATTGCACAGATTGGCTGTATATAGACGTTGAATAGCAGGGCTGAGAGGGGCGAGCCCTGCGGGACTCCTTGAGTTTGCTAGGAGGTTGCTTGAAGACTGTGTTCCTATGCGGACCTGTTGCTGGCGACCCGTCAAATATGATCCAAACCAGTTGAGGGCTGTGTTCTGTATCCCCTTTTGTTGTAAGCGGTCAAGAGGAAGACTATGACAGACAGAATTGAAGGCAGAGGCAATGTCCTTGAAGATTAGTATGAATCCCTGCCTCTTCTTATCTAAGCCGGTGCAGAGTCTATCTAAGACAGTTACTAGTAGGGTTTCAACCCCATGCTGCTAGCAGAACCCGTGCTGTTGTGGGTCAAGAGGGGCGTGGGAGTCAATGTCGTCCTGGATTTGTTGCTGGACAATCTTCTCAAATAGCTTGGTCAGGAAGGGAAGGCTGGAGATTGGTCTATATGAGCTGATGTCTGAGAGGTTTAATTTGTTGTTTTTTTAGCAGAGGTCTCATGGAGGTAGTTTTCAGGGGCACTGGAAGAGAACCAGTAGACAAGGAAAGGAAAGGAAAGGTGGCTGACTTGGATTTAGTGGCAGTTACAGAAACATGGTTCACAGAAAACCACGACTGGGATGTAACTATACCAGGCTATACTTTATACAGAAAGGACAGGGTAGGAAGAAGGGGAGGAGGAGGAGTGGCACTATATGTAAAACATAATATTAAAGCCTTGGAATTACAAAGCTTAAAAGGGAGAGAGGAGGAACTATGGGTTAAACTAGAAAGAGGGAAAAATAAATCTATTTGCATTGGCGTGATATACAGACCTCCTTCACAAGAGGAAGAGGTGGACAGAGAGTTAATTGAAGACATATGCAGTATTGCTAGGAAAGGGGAAGTGCTACTGATAGGGGATTTCAATATGCCAGATATTGATTGGCACATTCCTGCTGCAGTATAATCTAGAAGTAAGGATATCCTGGATTCTCTAGAGGGATAACTATTCAAGCAATTGGTAACAGACCTCACACATGAAGGGGCAATACTGGACTTGGTGCTTACCAATGGTGAAAGTGTTTCTGATGTTATAGTGGGAGATCATTTTGCATCCAGTGATCACCAGACAGTGTGGTTCAGTATTAGAACTAGGGCTATTAGAAACCATTCAAAAGTAAGGGTCTTAGACTTTAGGAAAACCAACTCTGCCAAGATGGGCCGATACCTCAGGGAGTCGCTAGCGGAATGGGAACAGCTGGGGGATGTAGAAAAACAGTGGGCAAAACTGAAAGGGGATATTTTAGGGCAACCAATCTTTTTGTTAAAATGGTAACTAAAGGTAAAAGGAAAAGAAGACCGCTATGGCTTTCAAAAGAAGTAGCTGAAAAGGTGAAGAAAAAGAGTGAGGCCTTTATGAGATACAAGAGATCACAGAGAGAGGAAGACAGGCATCTATATTTGGAAAAACTTACAGAAGCTAGCAAAGTAGTTAGGAAAGCAAAGATTCAAAAAGAGGAAGAAATAGCCAATGCAATAAAATGGGGGGATAAGACATTTTTCAGATATATTAGTGAGAAGAGGAAAGGCAAAAGTGGTATTATCAGACTCAAGGGTGAAGGGGAGGAATATGTAAAAGCTGATGAGGATAAAGCAGAATTGCTTAACAAATATTTATTTTCTGTGTTCACAGTTGAAGAACCATAAACCATTATTAAAAAGGGACCCAGGATATCAATGCTTGACCCAATACAAGCATTGTGGAACCTGTGTCTTTTGGGGATACTGCTAGGTACGTATGACCTAGACTGGCCATTGTTGGAAACAGGATACTGGGCTTGATGGACCTCGGTCTGACCCAGTATGGCATATCTAATGTTCTTATGTTCAGGAGCAGGACCTCAGAAAACACCCACAAACAGGAATAGAAGCGAGGGGCATCTTGAACAATTTTCAGAAGACTGTGTTTGTGAGAAACTAGCTGAACTTAAAGTAGATAAAGCGATGGGACCGGATGGGATACACCCTAGAATACTGAGGGAACTTGGGGATGTTCTAGCAGCTCCACTGACTGACCTTTTCAATGCCTTGTTGGAGTCGGGAGTGGTGCCAAAGGACTGGAGAGAGGCTCATGTGGTGCCTTTACACAAAAGCGGAAGTAAGGATGTGGTTGAAAACTACAGGCCGGTTAGTTTAACTTCAGTGGTGCTGCTGAAAGAGAAAATAGTGAGGTTTCTGGAGTCCAGCGGATTACAGGATCCGAGACAGCATGGATTCACCAGAGGCAGGTCTTGTCAGGCAAATCTGATTGATTTCTTTGGCTGGGTAACCGGGGAGTTGGACCGAGGGAGAGCCCTAGATGTGGTGTATTTAGATTTCAGTAAAGCCTTTGACACCGTTCCTCACAGATGACTTATAAACAAACTGAGCACCATAGGGATGGACCCTAAAGTTACTGCTTGGGTTAGAAATTGGTTGAGAGGGAGGCGACAAAGGGTACAGGCAAATGGAGCTCACTCTGAGGAGATGGACGTTACCAGTGGTGTGCCTCAGGGATCTGTCCTTGGTCCGATTCTGTTTAATATCTTTGTTAGTGATATAGCGGAAGGGTTGTCGGGTAAGGTTTGCCTCTTTGCGGATGATACCAAAATCTGCAATAGAGTAGACACCCAAAAAGGTGTAGATAATATGAGGAGAGATCTAGCTCAGCTTGAAGAATGGTCTAGAATATGGCAGCTGGGATTTAATGTTAAAAAATGCAAGGTCATGCATTTGGGCTGCAGCAATACAAGAGAGCAATATAGTATAGAGCTGAAGTACTTTTGTCCTCTAAAGAAGAGCGCGACATAGGCGTGGTCGTGTCAGATGATCTTAAAGAAACTAAACAGGTAGAAAAGGCGACAGCAAAAGCTAGAAGGATGCTTGGGTGCATACGGAGAGGAATGGCTAGCAGAAAAAAAGGACGTGATAGTGCCTCTGTATAAGTCTTTGGTGCAACCTCATTTGGAGTATTGTGTGCAGTTCTGGAGACGGCACCTTCAAAAGGATATAAACTGGATGGAGTCGATACAGAGGGTGGCTACAAAAATGGTTAGTGGTCTTCATTATAAAGCATATGAAGATAGACTTAAGGATTTTAATATGTACACCTTAGAGGTAAGGCGGGATAGAGGTGATATGACTGAGACATTTAAATACCTCCGTGGCATAAATGCACAGGGGAAGAGCCTCTTTCGACTGAAAGCAAGTTCTGCTACGAGAGGACATGGGATGAGGGTGAAAGGGGACAGATTCAGGAGTGATATGCGAAAAGAGTGGTGGATCCGTGGAATACTCTCCCAATGGAGGTGGCAGTATCTGATTTCAAAAAAGTATGGGACAAACACAGAGGATCTCTAAAGAAAAAAAGGGGACTGTTGTAGTTGTTGATATGGAAGGACAGAGTAGATAGAACAAAAAGAAGCGACAAAGTATCTGTAGAATACGTGGGAACAAAGAAACAGATACCAGGACTGGCAGATAATTCAGGTTTGAACAAACCCCTTTTAATTTACCCCTAGGCATTTCGGCCGTGGGCATTCCTCAGGGGGATATCAAGTGAGGGAGCAAACCTCAAAAAAACAAATACAAAATTAGAACAAAGTTACTAATAAAATGAGAACACTGTCAAAAGACAAGTCATTAAATAAATAAATGATTAAAAAGAGGAAATAAGACCAATTATAGAGATACAAATTGTTATACATCAATAAGATCAATATAACAGAAGATTTAATTACGAAATGAAACCACCACCAGACTTGGTTATGAAATAAAACCACCAAGAAGATAAAAACAAATATAGGTGTATGCAATAAAACATTTATGTGTGTACATTAAAACATTATCTATCAATCCTATTGTGTGTGAGATGAGGAGGATACAGTATGACAGGTAAATCAAATGTCTAAAATAATGATGAATAATAATAAGATACATGAAAACATCAAAATAAAAATATCAAAAAAATAAAAATATATATCACCAATACTTTTTTGTAAAAACTTCCTTGCAAATAAAAGACACAAACCACTGAAATAATTAAAAAACAATTGTCAATGGCTTGATAACTCAGATGATAAAACACACGTTTCGGAATTCAAATATTGTCCTTGAGATCATTGGTCAAAACTACTAACATATTGTGTGCTGTTACAGTAACACACAATATGTCAGTAGTTTTGACCAGTGGTCTCAAGGACAATATTTGAATTCCTTTTTCTCATTTGTCAATAACACTCGTCAACAATGAAATCGTTACCGACTTTAAAAGGCCCTAATCTGTAGTATCTTGGTGAGCTGAACACAAATATAACATTAAAAAAACTTTATTGGCTCTCGTTTTGAAGATATTGCATGTAGTTCATTTTGACGTTTCACCGTGTAAATTTATCCAGTAGGACATCAACAACATCCAAAATAAGCCTTAAATGATGTAATATTGCATCACATTACATAATACTAGCATGCACACATCATCCAGACTTGACTGCATCATTTTCTGATGCAATGCAATACTACTGCCAGACGGCTGCTGAAGCCATCTGATGTCAGCAGTGTACTATATGCAGTCGGAAAGGAAAGTAATCTGGTATTCTGTTCCAATATTGAAAGCCTCATGAATGCCTTAAAAATCACTCATGACCCACAAGACTGGAGACTATTTATAGACTCTTCGAAACTGAGTCTGAAGGCTGTGCTTTTGAACAATGGAAACAGTCTTCCATCTATTCCAGTAGTGCATGCCATCCACATGAAAGACACAAAACAAAAGTAGAATCCAAAAAAACCACCTAGCACTAATCTCTACCCTATAAATGAAAGAGACATACGATAACTTAAAGCATCTACTGACTTCCATTAACTATAACAAGTACAGCTGGCACCTCTGTGGTGACTTATTATTATTATTAAAGACTTATAAAGCGCCGCAACATACAAAGCGCTGTACAAACATAGAAGAGAGACAGTCCCTGCTCATCAGAGCTCACAATATAATACGACAGAAAACAAAATAAGTTACATAATACAAATAACAAAAATTTACAGGACAAAGTAAACAAATGTTGATAGAGAGATCAAGATAGGGTGATAAAGATAGGACAAAACAGGAACGGAAAGCAATAGTGAAGAGATGGGATTTTAGTCTGGACTTGAAGGTAGTTGCCCTTTTCATGGGACGGCAGCAAGGATATATAAAATACATGTGTTTCTTATGTGAGTGGGATAGCCGAGCAAGGGATTGGCACTACTTGCGGAAGGAATGGAATCGCAGACAAAATGTAACAGATGGAGAGAAGAATATCCAGCACCCAGCTCTGGTTGAGGCTCACAAAATCCTGCTACTACCCGTTAGTGGGATGGGAACAGCTGGGGGATGTAGAAAAACAGTGGGCAAAACTGAAAGGGGGTATTTTAAGGGCAACCAACCTTTTTGTTAAAATGGTAATAAAAATCCCGATAATATAAAATTCCCCGTGTTAGAAAAATATTTTTTGTCGGAGACAATTTCATCCCAGCGCTATGTATAATAACAAGGCACCACTGTGATATCTCCTTTTAATAATATACGTAAAAAGTTACTTAGCTTCAGTAACGAATATCATCCATATTGCCAGAGAGCCGTTGAGGACTATCGACGTAGCGCTCGTTTCGGGTATATAATAATTTGAAAACCCTGCTTCAGGTACGTCCATGTACCAACAATGGCAACGATGTGTTTAGCTGCCATTGTTGGTACATGGACGTACCTGAAGCAGGGTTTTCAAATTATTATATACCCGAAACGAGCGCTACGTCGATAGTCCTCAACGGCTCTCTGGCAATATGGATGATATTCGTTACTGAAGCTAAGTAACTTTTTACGTATATTATTAAAAGGAGATATCACAGTGGTGCCTTGTTATTATACATAGCGCTGGGATGAAATTGTCTCCGACAAAAAATATTTTTCTAACACGGGGAATTTTATATTATCGGGATTTTTAGGTTTTTGGATTGTTTGGTAATTCCGATTAGGTTTAAAGTTTTATATTACTAAAAATGGTAATAAAGGCAAAAGGAAAAGGAGACCACTATGGTTTTCGAAGGAAGTAGCTGAAAAAGTGAAGAAAAAGAGGGAGGCCTTCATGAAATACAAGAGATCACAGAGAGAGGAAAACAGGCATCTGTATTTGGAAAAACTTAGAGAAGCTAGCAAAGTAGTCAAGAAGGCAAAGATTCAAAAGGAGGAGGAAATAGCCAATGCAATAAAATGGGGGGATAAGACATTTTTCAGATATATTAGTGAGAAGAGGAAGGGCAAAAGTGGTATTGTCAGACTCAAGGGTGCAGGGGGGGAATATGTAGAAGCTGATAAGGATAAAGCGGAATTGCTTAACAAATATTTTTGTTCTGTGTTCACAGATGAAGAACCAGGAGCAGGACCTCAGAAAACATCCACAAATAGGAACAGAAGTGAGGGACATCTTGAACAATTTTCAGAAGACTGTGTTCGTGAGGTACTAGCTCAACTTAAAGTAGACAAAGCGATGGGACCGGATGGGACACACCCTAGAATACTGAGGGAACTTGGGGACGTTCTAGCAACTCCACTGACTGACCTTTTCAATGCCTCGTTGGAGTCGGGAGTGGTGCCAAAGGACTGGAGAGAGGCTCATGTGGTGCCTTTACACAAAAGCGGAAGTAAGGATGTGGTTGAAAACTACAGGCCGGTTAGTTTAACTTCGGTGGTGAGTAAATTATTGGAAAAGCTGCTGAAAGAGAAAATAGTGAGGTTTCCGGAGTCCAGCGGATTACAGGATCCGAGGCAGCATGGATTCACCAGAGGCAGGTCTTGTCAGACAAATCTGATTGATTTCTTTGACTGGGTGACCAGGGAGTTGGACCGAGAGAGAGCTCTAGATGTGGTGTATTTAGATTTCAGTAAAGCCTTTGACACTGTTCCTCACAGGCGACTTATAAACAAACTGAGCACCCTAGGGATGGACCCTAAAGTTACTGCTTGGGTTAGAAACTGGTTGGGTGGGAGGCGACAAAGAGTACAAGTAAATGGAGCTCACTCTGAGGAGAAGGATGTTACCAGTGGTGTGCCCCAGGGATCTGTCCTTGGTCTGATTCTTTTTAACATCTTTGTTAGTGATATAGCGGAAGGGCTGTCGGGTAAGGTTTGCCTCTTTGCAGATGATACCAAAATCTGCAATAGAGTAGACACCCAGGAAGGTGTAGATAACATGAAGAGGGATCTAGCTAAGCTTGAAGAATGGTCTAGAATTTGGCAGCTGGGATTTAATGTTAAAAAATATAAGGTCATGCATTTGGGCTGCCGCAATCCAAGGGAGCAATACAGTATAGGAGGTGAAGTACTTTTGTCCACTAAAGAAGAGCGAGACCTAGGCGTGGTTGTGTCTGATGATCTTAAAGTAGCTAAACAGGTAGAAAAGGCGACGGCAAAAGCTAGAAGGATGCTTGGGTGCATACGGAGAGGAATGGCTAGCAGAAAAAAGGAGGTGATAATGCCTCTGTATAAGTCTTTGGTGCGACCTCATTTGGAGTATAGTGTGCAATTCTGGAGACCACACCTTCAAAAGGATGTGAACAGGATGGAGTCGGGGCAGAGGGTGGCTACTAAAATGATTAGTGGGCTTCATTTTAAAGCATATGAGGACAGACTTAAGGATCTTAATATAAGAGCGCAGAATCATCTCCTTATCTCGCTCTAATGAAAATACAACTAACAAAGTGGCCCGAGTAGATATCTCTTCTACTGAGGACTCCAAATAAGCTGACAAATTTATTTATTTATTTTATTTATTTATACTCTCTTATATACCGCACTATTCAGCATCAGCGTGGTTCACATAGAACAAAAATCTCAGTACATTCAACATACATGAGTTTACAGATAACAAGGGAAAGGAACTTGGATAAACAAGGGAAACTATTTACAACCTATTTACAGGGATAATTCTACTGCATATGTACATGTTACTAGGAACAGTTAAGAAAGTATTCAGACTTATAGAGAGTCAGCCTTGGCGTGTTATTGAGACACCGAGGAATTGAGTAACTGGGTGGAAATACTGAGGTCAATGGGTGTCGGTGACTCTATAAGGTACTTGTTGAAGAGATGGAATTTGAGGGCTTTCCTAAATTGCATTAAGCTATTGATAGCCCGGATGCCAGGGGGTAGTGCATTCCAGCTCCTAGGGGCACAGAGGATAAAGGCTCTGTTGGCTGTAGATGAAGAGCAGCTTGTAAGGGGCCTTTGGTAGCTTTAGGGAGTTGATGGTCATGGATCTTCTTGCTCTGTTTGGTGTAGTAGGGTGAATAAGGGCAGATAAGGATGAAGCGGAGAGCTTATTAAGAGCTTTGAACGTGAGAAGTAGAGTTTAAGATAATTCTGGCCTGGATGGGTAGCCAATGTAATTGAATTAGCAGAGGTGTAACGTGGTCAGTCCTGGTAGCTCCCTGAAGGACCCTTGCTGCGGCATTCATTGCCAGCTGTAACGGGTTTAAAGTGGATTGAGGATTGTCTATCAGACTCTGAGCTGATAGACAATCCATATCTTCACCAGGTGCATCACCTGTCTCAGAATTTGAAACCAGTTTTCCTCTAATACCAATAGGCAAATAGTATATTTTAGACAGAACTATAGATTCTGGCTCAGAAACCTTTGTATTTTCATTAGAGCGAGATAAGGAGATGATTCTGCGCTCTTATTTTAAACATAGACAGGAAAAGTTCTTTGGGCAGTTGATACAGGTCTTTCCTGATGTGTGTCATGCCACGCAATTGAAAAGGAAGGCCTTCCTTTTACTTCGTCCTCGAGTCGTGGCAGTAGGGGCCTCTTTTCTACTTAAATACCCTTGCAAGTGTGTCGTCACGCATCAGACTAAGTCCTATATCTTCTTTGACTCAATTCAATTGGAAAAATTCTTGCAGAATCTTGGTTGATTGGTGGGTTCATGCTTAGTATAAAAGGGTTTTGTTATGTTGTATTTCTCCTTCTCAGCATTGGATTGTGGTTTTTTTTCTTTATCTACATTCCATATTGTGGGCTGGGTGTTAATATTTTGTTAAACAATGTTGGCTGAAGTGTTATTGCTTATAATTTCTTTTGTTTTTCTTCTGTGTAAAGATTGAAATTTAAATTTAAAAAAAAAAAAAAAAAAGAGGATCTTAATATGTACACCTTAGAGGAAAGGCGGGATAGAGGTGATATGATTGAGATGTTTAAATACCTCCTTGGCATAAATGTTCAGGGAGAGAGCCTCTTTCAATTGAAAGCAAGTTCTGCTACGGGGGGACATGGGATGAGGGTGAAGGGAGATAGATTCAGGAGTGATATGCGGAAATATTTCTTTACGGAAAGAGTAGTGGATCCATGGAATAGTCTCCCAGTGGAGGTGGTAGAGAAGAGGACAGTAACTGAATTCAAAAAAGCATGGGACCAACACAGAGGATCTCTAAAGGTAAAAAGTGGACTGTTGTAGTTGTTGATATGGAAGGACAGACTAGATAGGCCATGTAGTCTTTTTCTGTCATCATGTTTCTATGTTTCTACCCCTTCACATCAAACTAGTAGGTTTGATGAAAAACTTCGTGAAAGCCATGGACCGCACTTCGCCAGCTTTCCGATACCTGCATGAAAAATTCCCTTGACTCAGCGAAGCAAAGATTAAAGAGGGAGTTTTTGTGGGTCCTCAGATTCGAGAGCTCTTCAAAGATGACTGGTTCAACAACTTGCTGCAGGGCGATACGAAACAAGCATGGAATGCTTTTCGCCTAGTGTCAACAAACCTTCTAGGGAATGTTAGGGCAGAAAACTACAAGGAACTAGTAGAAGACATGCTGTTGCAGTATCAGAAACTTGGCTGCAATATGTCTCTAAAGATCCATTTCCTTGATTCCCATCTTGATTTCTTTCCTGACAACTGTGGCATGGTTAGTGATGAACAGGGCAAACATTTTCACCAGGATATCACAATTGGAGTGGAGGAGTAGCCTAGTGGTTGGGGCAAGGTACTTCAGGCCGGAAGGTCGGGGGTTCAAATCCCACTAGAGGACAGAAACCTTGGGCTGGAAGGACTGGGGTTTCTAGTCCCACAGGTGCTCCTTGTGGTCTTGGGCAAGCCACTTAACCCTCCATAGCCCATGTTCCCTGTAAAATAGTTATCTCCGAGTTATAATGCCCTGTTCAACGTAGTTTCAGTTTGTTCAATGTAAACCGCACTGATGCAGAATAGCGCGGTATATAAGAGAATGTAAATTAAATAAATAAATAAATAAATAAACAATGGAGCAAAGATACCAGGGAAAATGGTCCACTACAATGCTGGCTGACTACTGCTGGACACTCCCCAGAGAAGATCCCGAACAGCTGTACAAGAGACAGGCGAAAAAATCTAAGTAGTAGTCTATGACTTGGTTTTTACAGGTATTAACCGAAGGCCTATTATATTTACTATTGACATGCATTTCGTGATGTAAACATTAATTCTTGTAGATTACAAGAAAAACTAGAGCCAACTTTGCAATTTCACTGTCATATTCGTGTTCAGCATATAAAAATTGATAAAAAATACTATTTTTATTTCAGTAACATGACTTTTGTAAAAATTTGTTGACCAGTGTAATTAGCTAGGTTTTATTGTGATTACCGAAACGTTAATATTTTAAATTCCTCCTTTGTCTTGTTCATATTTTATTTAACCTTTAGTAGAGGTATCTTTAGAATGTTCCTTTTTAATATTTTAGAAATCAGTTTTTAATTTGCAGTTCTTTTCATACCATTTATGTTTTTATGGATATTGGCATGTTGGTGGTAACATAATACATATGTGATACGTGTCTTTTACATGTGTTTTATCATCTGAGTCATCAAGCCATTGACAATTGTTTTTTAATTATTTATTTCAGTGGTTTGTCTTATTTGCAAGGAAGTTTTTACAAAAAGGTATTGGTGATATATATTTTTATATTTTTTATATTTTTATTTTGATGTTCTCATGTATTTTATTATTATTCATCATTATTTTAGACATTTGATTTACCTGTCATACTGTATCCTCTCCTCATCTCACACACAATAGGATTGATAGATAAGGTCTGCGACTAAAAAGCTGTTTGATTATTTTCATCTAATTTCCATGTATTCTGGTGTGCTGAAAACAAATAAAATATTGAAAAAACTCCTAGACGTCATGATTTGCAACAACATGCAAAATTGTCTTCAAATTTATCAATTTTTTTCAAATTACTATTAATTAATTCAAATTACTATTAATTAATTCACATAAGTGCATTTAAGATATAAAATGCCAAAAAAACCTTAAAAGGGTTGTCCGAGTTATGTAAAAAAATATATAGCACTGTAAATCTGATGGTCAGTAATATATACATAAGCTAAGCAAGTTTTAAGTCCGTGCTTCTAATGGTAGAAGGGGTTAATCTTTCCTGAAGAATCCAGTGGGAGGGAGACACAGGGCAGATAGCAGCAGTTCTAGTCAGTGCAGGGGGGCATTGCCAGCACTGTGACGTCTCGTGTACAGACACAGAGCTGCTCTCTCCTGCATGCCACACTTGTGCACGAATCATCATCAGGTTCTTGGTTCTAGGCTGTTCACACTTTTTCATCGCAATTCATGTTAGCTCGTCATTCTTCAACCATTATGTTATGGCTCCGCGAAAGTGTATTAATTCGCCAGACAGTTTCTGTTTCATCTGTGGTAAATATACAGTGTTGAAGCAACAGCAGAATATTACAGACTTTGTGAAAAAAGTATACTTTGCATACTTTGGACTAAAAATTGGAGATCAAGATAAAGCCTGGGCGCCCCAAAAAGTGTGCAAACGGTGTGTTGAGGACCTCCGAAACTGGTTCAAGGGTAAGAAAAAATCTTTCCGTTATGGGATTCCTATGGTATGGCGAGAGCAAAAGAACCATAGTGATGACTGTTACTTTTGTTCATGCGATGTGAAAGGGTTTAATTCCAAATGGAAGCATTCCATTTCATACCCCAATCTTCACTCGGCAATTCGTCCCATCCCCCATGGCACAGATATACCAGTACCCAAGCCCCCTGCTACCCCTGCTAGCTCCGATGAAGGTGAAGTCATACCTGAACCAGATGACGAATCAAGTTCTGACTTTGAAGATGATACAAGACCAAAATTGTTTTCTCAGGAGGAGATGATTGATTTGGTAAGAGACTTGAATCTTCCCAAAGATGCCGCTGAGTTACTCGGATCAAGGCTGAAAAGCAGGAATTTATTGTTGCCAGGAGTGTCATCTTTATGGTTCAGACATCGTAAAAAGGAGTTCGTTCCTTACTTCGCCCAGGAAGACAAGTTGGTTTATTGCATCGATGTCGAAGGTCTGATGGGTCAATTTAAAATCCAATATGATTCAGAGCAATGGCGTCTTTCTATAGATTCTTCAAAAAGAAGTCTCAAAGAAGTTTTACTCCACAACGGTTTTTACACTTCCATACCTGTAGGTCATTCCGTACACTTGAAGGAAACCTACGAGAACTTGGAATTGGTTCTTCGTAAACTTAAATATGAAGACCATGGTTGGCAAGTGTGTGGGGACTTGAAGGTCTTGTGCATGCTGCTCGGGCAACAAGCTGGGTATACCAAATATCCTTGTTTTCTGTCTCTATGGGACAGTTGAGACCGACAAAATCACTGGACCAAGAAGAGTTGGCAGCCGAGGGTGCTAACAGTCAGTGAAAAAAATGTCCTCCGAGAAACTTTGGTACCTTCCCATAAAGGTTTTCTACCACCTCTCCACATAAAATTGGGATTGATGAAGCAATTCGTAAAATCACTTCCAAGAGATGGAGAATGCTTCAAATACTTGGTTACCAAGTTTCCAGGCCTGTCGAAGGCAAAATTGAAGGAAGGTGTGATCGTCGGAGCAGACATTAGAAGGCTTATAGTTGATCAAGAGTTTGTCAATACCATGACGGATCCTCAAAAAGAAAGGTGGATTGCATTTAAAGAAGTCGTACAGATATTTTTAGGCAATAACAAAGATCCTCACTACAAAAAGATCGTCGGACGAATGCTGAAAGCATTTCAAGCTTTAGGTTGCCTGATGAGTTTGAAAGTGCATTTCCTCCAGTTCCAACTTGACTACTTTCCTGAAAATTTGGGAGCTGTGAGTGAGGAACAAGGTGAACGATTCCACCAAGACATTAAAGAGATGGAAAGGAGATACAAGGGAAAATGGAGCATTACAATGATGGCAGACTACTGTTGGATGCTTCAGAGAGACATTCCAGATGCTACTCATAAGCGTAAATGCACCAAGAGGAGCCTCACAAGGAAGAAGAATCGAGTTTAGTGTGTGTAGGTGAGCTCATTTCAGTTCAAAAAAGGATTTTCATGAAAATATTGTAATAAAACTTTAATTTTATAAGTCTATTTCCATTTATTTTGAGGTATTGCCTTATTTAACATAGTTACCTAAATTGTCAGGAAACGTGATGTCCTATGACATAATAGAGGTCATTTTCGGATTCAGCGCACCAAAAAACGTAAAGATTACGTGGAATAACCAAAACAGCTCTCGAAAAAAAATAAATGTTTTATTGCATACACCTATATATGTTTTTATCTTGTTGGTTGTTTTATTTTATTTATTTATTTATTTACATTCTCCTATATACCGCGCTATTCTGCATCAGTGCGGTTTACATTGAACAAACTGAAATTACATTTAACAGGGCATTATAACTTGGAGATAACTATTTTACAGGAAACATGGGCTATGGAGGGTTAAGTGGCTTGCCCAAGACCACAAGGAGCACCTGTGGGACTAGAAACCCCAGTCCTTCTGGCCCAAGGTTGCTGTCCTCTAGTGGGATTTGATCCCCCGACCTTCCGGCCTGAAGTACCTTGCCCCAACCACTAGGCCACTCCTCCACTCATAACTAAATCTGGTGGTGGTTTCATTTCATAATTAAATCTTGTTATATTGATCTCATTGATGTATAACAATTTGTATCTTGTCACGCCCTCACCACCCGCCTCTAGCCTAGAGGGGCGTGGTATCGGAGGAACCTCTCTCGATTGGCTTGGGCAAACTAACTTTCCCCAGGCGTATCTTGGGATATGTAGTTTGCCTTCAAAAATGGCTTCAAGAAGAAGTTGTAGTCATGGTCCGGAGGTAAGGCAAAGTGACAGAATTTTATTTCTTACGCAAAAGTTCAAGTACCCTGTACACAGGACTCCTTCTTATGCAGGATTATTGGTAATACAGCACTAGAACAGCATAACTGCTTCACAAGCTTCAAACACACACAGCTGCTTCAAACGTTTCTCAGCCCTGAAAAACAGCACTTCTTTAGCAAGGGTAAAAATGCCTCTTTTTAGCTTTGCCTTGTAAAACAATTAATGACAACAAAAACTTGGTCCCACTGGAACAAAAGCTTCTTCTTAACTCCCTTCCCGGATTATGTTTAAACCAAAATATGGGAGACACAGGCAGCAAATATTCCCCAAGCTTTTTTTTTTTTATTTTTTTTTTTTTTTTAGCTTCCCTGCACGTTTTCCTGGCTGCGTCACAAACCTCCGGGTGCTAGCAAAAGTATCCCCGGCCTCCTGTCGGTTCTCTGGGCCTTGTTATTTCCAGCTTTAGGAGACCTTCCCAGAAAGTGTTAGCCCTCAGCATAACGGTTCAACGCACTTGGCTTGGCATAAAGTACAGTCCATAGGAATATCCATAGCCCTCAAGTCATCCTCAGCAGTATCGACTTGCATATCTTCAATTGTTGGAGCAGTGTCCCGTTCTGAGCTCTCAAAGCAGTGCTCAGTAAATAGCTCCCCCTTGGGTCCTAGAGTCACTCCTGTTCCCAGCTCTACCTGAGACAGCCGGTCAGTACCTTCAGCCTTCGGCCCGTCTCCTCGGCTGTGTTCCCTGTAGTTCAGCTCCTCCCAGGGCTCTCCTCTATGGCTCCGCTGCGTCTCCAGCTTCTCTTGACTCTCCTGAGCCTCTTGTTTCTCCAGCCTTCCCTTGTTTCTCCAGCCTCTCCTTGTTTCTCCAGCCTCTTTGCCTTAGCAGAGGTTTAAATTTCCACCTCCAGGGTTCCAGCCCCTTCTCCTCCCTTCCGGCCCTTCCCAGGTGATAATAATCTCTTCTCATGCCTGCAGGGACCTCATAGGAGTCTGGGTGTGGCACCCTGGGCTTTCTCTCTCTCTTCTTTCTCTCCCTTCGTGGGGCCTGAGATCCAGGCCCGGCAGGGATTTTGTGAGTATCGGTGTATGCAGGATTCAGGTTACCCTTGAAATACACAACTGGGCTCCCCCCTAAGTCCAATTCCATGCCCTTTTCTATTCTCATGGGATCAAGACGGGCGTCTCTGTCACAATCTCTATAATTGGTCTTATTTCCTCTTTTTAATCATGTATTTAATGATTTGTCTTTTGACAGTGTTCTCATTTTATTAGTAACTTTGTTCAAATTTTGTATTTGTTTTTTTGAGGTTTGCTCCCTCACTTGATATCCCCCTGAGGAAGGCCAATGGCCGAAACGCGTAGGGGTAAATAAAACCTGAATTATCTGCCAGTCCAGGACAGACTAGATAGACCATGTGGTCTTTTTCTGTCATCATTTTTCTATGTTTCTAAAGGTGTATGATTCTGGAAATAGCTGCACTTAGTTTTGTTCTTGCTTGCTTAATCCAGAATGCTGGACAAGGATCGACTGTGGAGGTGGTGGTATTAATTGTGCTGATGACATTTTCTATTTGCTCAGCCGAGTATGGGTAGAAAGTACCAAGGGTGGGTATAGGTGCATATCCTGTGGGGGGAGGTACAAGAATGGAATGTTCAGCAACAAACTTCTCTGAGCAGACTAATCAAATTTGTTTTACTCTGAAAGTGTGAGGCAAAGTCATCCAGACTGTGGGTACTTGTTTGTAGGTTCTTGGATGCGTCATTTGTGAGGGATCTAATGAGATTGAAAAGCTCTTGGGGATTGTTAAGAGAACGCATAAGGGTGTTGGTATGGTATTCCCCTCTCTTGTGATTGACTGCTTTTTGGCATTCCTGTAGTTTGACCAGGTAGGCAACATGGTTGAGGTCATGCCTAGAATGCCGCCAGCGTCGCTCAAGCTTTCTGAGGAGTAATAAGGATTCATGGAGATCAGAAGTAAACCATATCGCTGTGCACTTCCTCCCGGTGGGCTTAGGGGAGGGTGGGAGGAGTGAGGCTTTAGCTAGGGTGGTGTTCCATATGTCTATTAGCTTAACCAGATCATTGGTGTCGGGGTTGAGATCATCAAGAATGTCACTGAGGGATGTTTCCTTATCAAAGTGTCTGAAGCGACATCTGGGGACTGGAGGATTAGAATTGGATAGCAGCTGTTTTCTTTCAAGGTCTGTGGGAATGCGGAACAGTATGGCATTATGATCAGACCAGGGGACAGGAAGGACAAGTGGTGGGTCCTGGCTGCTCAAACTGTAAAGGGGTGAAGGAGCGAAGATGGGGTCCAGGGTGTTGCCTCTCGAATGAGTGGATGTGTGTATTAGTTGATGACAGTCAAGAGTTGTCATTGCATTGAGGAAGGCAGTGGAGTGCTTGGTAGGGAGAGCTGGGAGACTGAAGTCCCCTAGTAGCCAGAGTGGTTTATGTTGGGTATTCCTATTGCATGCTAGGTCGAGGATTGTGGCCAGCTCTTCAGTACATGCAAATGGTGAATGGTAGAAGAGACAGGCTGATAGGAACTTGTTAGAGATACGAATATAGTCAAGGTTGAGTGCACTGAGCAGAACTGTATTGGAAGTGGAGATTGCTTCTGGCAATTATGAGGATTATGCCGCCTTTCCGGTTTGCTCTCGGGCAATTAAAGAGGTCATAACCAGGTGGCCTAAGTAGATTGATAAGCACAGTGTCCGTGTCAGTCAACCATGTCTCAGTGATGAAAAGCAGGTCCAGATTCCATTGCTCAATATAGTCACCGAGGACGGGCCATTTATTGCAGATGGATCGAGCATTTATGAGCATGCAGTTCAGGTGATCAGGGCAAGGAGATTTATGTCTGTGAGTTTCCGGCAGGGGTTTATTTATTTATTTATTTATTAACAATTCTTATATACCGCACTATTAGACATCAGCGCAGTTTACATTGAACAGAAAACATCCGACAGTTTACATATGTCTGGTCATTACATTTAACAGGAAGTATAACTTGGCGAAATAGGGGAAATAGGGGAAACTAAATACAATGAAGGATTGTATTGTTGGCAGATTATGTGTATAAACCGTCACTGGTGCGCAAAAGGACAAGCTCTCCTGGTGTTAAAAGTATCAGTATGGTGTAAGGGGGGATTAGGCCATATTGATGTGTATATGATTCAGCCTAAGTCATAAGATAGGCTATACAGAATAAGTCCAACAATAAAGTGAGACCCCACGTCATTGTGCTGAGCTAATTGAGAAGATAATGGACAGACAATGAATTAAGAAGTGCGCTCTAGTGGTGCTCCACGGAACTTTTGGGGAGTTGCCTGAGTGGTCTGAGGTTGAATGCAGGTCAGAGGAAGAAGAGTAGATGAATGCTTATGCAGAATCTTACGTCGTAGAGCTGAGCATAGGACGACTAGCAGATCTGGTTGTTAAATCCCATGGGGATGGCGTTCTGATCGGTAAAGGGGCTGAGGCCTCAGCTGGCTTTATAAAGATATTGAAGTGGGGATGAGCCAATAGGTCGGCACATTTAGGGCCTCACTCAAGGGCCACACCTAAGGGCCCTCAGGCCTGGGCCCACAAGGCACAGGCGCGCCTGATGGCGTGTTGAATTTATCTTTATTAAAACACTTGATAGACCGCCCAGGCCAGAGCATCAGGGCAGTGTACAATCATAAAAAAAATGACAGCCGCTGGAAAAGAAGGAAGAAAGGAACGCCAAAAATAACAGGACAGGAAGAGAGACAGTAAAAACAAAGAGAACAATAAGAACACAAGAAGGGCAAAAGGAAAATGAGGGGAGGAGGGGGAAGAACATGGGCAAATTTAAGAGGGATGGGAGGCGCAACTAGGGGGATAAAACACCATCAGTTGGGGGGAGAGCACGGGAAAATTAAGGGGATAAAATTTGAGATGGTGTGTGCGGCCCTGATTGGCCTGCTGCTGAGGATTGGAGAAGAGCTGTGCTTCCCGCTCCTTAGCTGTCCACCGATCGGGGCTCGGGTGAGGAAGGAGCTGCTGCTGAGTCCTGTGCCCGATGTAAGTAAATACTTACAATTGCAGATCTCTCTCCAGAAGTAGCAGTTCCCTTTTGTAGTCCTTCAAGACCACCCCACCAATACCCAAGACACCGTACCTAGCCAGCAGAACATTCCAGGTGACCAGATCGAAGGCTGCTGATAAGAGGTGCAATTAAAAAGTATCAAGGACTTGTTGTACAGCTATACAATACGTCACACCACAATGCTCCTTAGTCACCTCCTGTCTAGACTACTGTAACCTACATCTTGCTGATCTCCCTCTGAATCATCTCTCTTCCTTTCAATCTATTCAACACTCTGCTGTAAGGTTATTTTTCTGCCAGCCTCATCATGCTCATTACCCCTCTTCTCAAGTCACCTCATTGGCTCCCTATCTGTTTCCACATCCAGTTCAAACTTCTCCTGCTGATCTATAAGTGAATTTACTCTGCAGCAACTCACTACCTTTTCTCTCTTATCTCTCCCTACACTCCTCCTTGGGAACTCTGCTCTTCTGGCAAGTCACTTTTATCTGTGCCCTTCTCTTCTATTGCTAAGTCCAGACAATATACTGTTGTACCACCTATGTATATAGTTAACCATGATATCCCTTATCAGATAAACCACCATTGTATTTAGTTACCCTATTTCTCCAAGTTATACTTCCTGTTAAATGTAATGACCAGACATTATGTAAATTGTCGGATGTTTTCTGTTCAATGTAAACCGCGCTGATGTCTAATAGTGCGGTATATAAGAATTGTTAATAAAATAAATAAATAAATAAATTCACTCCTTATGTCTGGAACAAACTATTTGAGTCTGTACATCAGGAGCCTTCTCTGGCCCTTTTCAAATGCAGGCTGAATACTCACCTCTTCACTGCCGCTTTCAGATCTTGACTCACTTGATCGCCTTTGTGTTTCCTTACCATTCCCCTATAGATGTATCCCATGTCTACAGCTACTGTGTTGTCTGCCTTAACTAGATTGTAAACTCTAATTGATCAACAATCTACAGGACTTCAGAAAAAAGCTTAAAACTCACCTGTTCCAAACACACTACGGTATCACCTAGGCAATTTCAATCATTCCCCCTTACCCAAATTGCCTAACCCCCCGAAGCACAAGAGGCAGGAAATAGTTCCAATGTCAATGTTAATAAGTCTGCAGAACTGGCAAAGCACCTTACAACTATCTATGTTCTTGATAAACCTGTAATTTAATCGATTGCTCTAACTGGGTGATAAAACTGAAATTTATCTGGTCAATCAAATGTGTATTGATAATCTGATCAATCAAATGTATAACTATAATCTGATCAATCAAATGTATATTTTATTTTATTTGTCGCTCAAACCTGGGTGATCAAAAGGTAATGTCTATTTGTAATTTTTATGTGATGGTGGTGTACCCCTCCCCTAAATCATTCTGTACCTTCAACTGATTTTATACATTACTCCCTTGTATTTTACACCATTGGTCCGCAGCTGATCGCTGGAAGTGGCGGCATACAAATATATACTAAATAAATAAATAAATAATGGGCAGTTACATGTGTCTGTGCAGTGCTATACACATCTTCAGTAGTAGAAGTTGTAGATGCTATTAAGTATGCAGTGACTTAGTTATGTGCTGAGTGTAGCATGGTTGCAGCAGACTATGCACCTTGATCTTGATAAGCAGATGTTTAAGAATCTTCATTTTCAACCAGTAATGTGGTAATGTCAGTATAGCAAAGGTTCTTGAGTCTTCCACCAATCTTCACACCTCGATTGTCTTCATACAGTCCTGCTGTTCTGCATATAGATTGTGCAGAATGTGAAAAAGAGCCAAACAATGGAGAGCGACCACAGCTAAGACTTAATTTTGCTTTAAGAGGTACTTTATTCAGAACCCAAGGGAGTCTGAGGAGGCATACTGTAGGTGTTGTTGCAAAAAAATCAGCACAAGTCGAGAATGTCCATCTAAGGGAGTTAAGAGATAAAGTGAAGGCAGCAGAGTTACAAATTGTGTTGGAAGTGGCAAAGGTACCTGGCAGCTGCATTTGGAGATCTTGCTTTAGAGATTTCCAAGTCTGTCTCGGCAGGCGGAAAAGTTCAATATGCCATGGACTGGATATGCAAGAATGACTGACAGAGATGGAAAACAGACTTATAGCAGAGGAAGAGAGCATGAGGCTGGAGCAGCAGCTTGTGACTCTACCATGAGAAAATGAAATCCTGCTAGACTGTATTGAGGTTAAAAAGAAAATTCACTCCATATCACACTTAGATTCTAATAAAGCAAGTAATAAGAAAGAGCCACTGAAATAAAGGAATACACTGGGAGTATCTAACAGATTATCCAAAATCAAATTTCATTAGAGGCAGTTGTAGAGGAATATTTCACCATAACATTACACCCATGGAAGTACTAAGCCTCAGTTTCAGAAAGCCTGATGAAAGGCTAGAATTAGCTCAGCAAACCATGGCAAGCACGTGGCACAGGTGGCATGCACACCATAAATGCTCCAAGTGAGCTGACTGAAAGCCTTGTATAGCCATTATATGTTATTTAATTTGGACTGAGAAAGATAAACTGTTAGAGTACTGCAGACACCCTGGAATATTAAGGGAAGAGGCTGCTCTTGTTTAATGATTACTTGGCAAGATTTGTAGTGAAAAAGGAGAGAATTCATCCCAGTGTGTACTGCATTGTATCAAAATGGTATGAAGTTTGTTTTGTTATTTCCATCGTGATTGCAAGTTTATTATTTCTTTAATAGTATTTAGCTCACACCTTTCCAGAAGTAGATCAAGGCAAGTTACAATCAGGTACTGTAGGTATTTCCCTGTCCAAAGTGGGTTTACAAATCTAAGGTTGTACCTGAGACAATGTAGGGTTAAGTGACATGGCCCAAGGCCACAAGGAGTGCCGGTGGGATTCAAACCCTGGACTTTCTGATCCCAGGTTGCTGCCCTAACCACTACGCTACCCTCCCCTGGGATAATCATAGCTTTATAGGTACTTACACATCTTAAAAGACAGGAGGTGCTTTCAGGTGAAGCTCATTACCCAAACCAGTCATACACTAAGGACCTGAGATTAATTAAGCTTCAGGTGAACAAGGTATATTAAACGTATTAGGTACAGTTTTATTGGTATAAATACCCATAGCAATCCCTAGTAAGTAAGAACTTAAAGATCTAGACACAAAATTAAAACTAAGATGCAGACAGCAGTCCAGCAGCGGGATGGGGGCTTTCCAGTCTTTTGCATTGAGTGTCACATGTATGATTTTCTCCCAGTTGATGAGAGGTCTTACGTGTGCACTAGGTGCAAGGAGCTCTTTGCTCTCAGGGAACAAGTCCGTTCTCTAGAGGCTAAAGTAGCAGACTTGGAAAACATAAGACAGAGAGGTACATAGACGAGACCTACAGGGATATAGTCCTGAAGTCCCACCTCCAGTCTGGCAGCACCCCTATTGCCATGGAGGAGAGAGGTCACGTGACAGGAGAGCATCACCCTGGTGTGGCAGGAAGTGATCCTGTAACTAGGACCTGTCCTCCAGGTGATGTAAAACCCTCTCGCACCGAGGAAGTTTCTCCAGGGCCATGTGCCCATGAGGGAAGGGTTAGGACAGCCGTTATAGTTGGTGATTCGATCATTAGGCATGTAGATAGCTGGGTAGCTGGTGGACGTGAGGATCGCCTGGTAACATGCCTGCCTGGTGCGAAGGTAGCGGACCTCACGCGCCACCTAGATAAGGTCTTAGATAGTGCTGGGGAGGAGTCTGCTGTCTTGGTACATGTCGGTACCAATGACATAGGAAAATGTGGTAGGGAGGTTCTGGAGGCAAAATTTAGGCTTTTAGGTAGGAAGTTGAAATCCAGAACTTCCAGGGTAGCATTCTCCGAAATGCTTCCTGTTCCACGCGCAGGACCCAAAAGGCAGGCAGAGCTCCGGAGTCTCAATGCGTGGATGAGACAATGGTGCAGAGATGAGGGTTTTGGATTTGTTAGGAACTGGGGAACATTCTGGGGAAAGGAGGGGCTCTTCTGAAGGGATGGGCTTCACCTTAACCGGGATGGAACCAGGCTGCTGGCATTAACCTTTAAAAAGGAGATAGAGCAGCTTTTAAACTAGATATTAGGGGAAAGCCGACAGTCACCCAAGAGTGGATGGTTCGGAAGAATGTATCCTTGAAGGATACTACCAAAAGCAGAGAGGTTCCACAAAAGAGTAAAGTAGCCCAAATGCCCTCAAGTATGGAGCAGACAGAGCTTAAAGATCCCAATTTACCCATGTCTAACAATAGCCAAATTAACATGAATAAAATACATTCTCTAAAATGCTTGTATGCAAATGCTAGAAGTCTAAAGAATAAGATGGGAGAGTTAGAATATATAGCACTAAATGAAAGGTTAGATATGATTGGAATATCAGAGACATGGTGGAAGGAGGACAACCAGTGGGACACTGTGATACCTGGGTACAAACTATATCGTAATGATAGAGCTGATCAAATTGGTGGAGGGGTTGCGCTCTATGTTAGAGAGGGCATTGACTCAGAAAGGATTAAAGTTTTGCAGGAAACAAAATCTGCTGTAGAATCTATATGGATTGAAATTCCATATAAAAGGGGGAAGTCAATGGCAGTGGGGGTGTACTATCGAGCGCCTGGCCAGAATGACCAAATGGATGATGAAATGCTCAAAGAAATCAAGGAAGCTAATAAAAGTTACAGCGCAGTAATAATAATGGGTGATTTCAATTACCCCGGTATCGACTGGGTCAGTGTCACGTCAGGACATGCTAGGGAGATAAAGTTCCTAGATGAAATAAATGACTGCTTCTTGAAGCAGCTGGTTCATGAACCGACCAGAGGGGAAGCCATATTAGACCTAGTCCTTAGTGGAACACCAGATCTAGTGCAAGAGATAAGGGTGTTGGGGCCACTTGGCAATAGTGATCATAGCATGATCACCTTTGATTTAATTAGTGGAGGAGGGATAGTAAGGGAATCTACAGTACTACCTTTTAACTTTCGAAAGGGAGACTATGATAAAATGAGGAAAACAGTTAAGAAAAAACTAAAAGGAGCAGTTGCGAAGGTTAAAGACGTACATCAAGATTGGGTGTTGTTGAAAAATACTATCTTGGAAGCCCAGACCAGCTGTATTCCACGCTTTAAGAAAAGTGGAAGGAAGTCCAAAAAACTGCCAGCATGGTTTAAAGGTGAGGTCAGAGAGGCTGTTGCCAAAAAAGCATCTTTCAGGAAATGGAAAAAAGAGCCAAACGACGAAACCTGGAAACAGCACAAGCACTGGCAAGTCAAATGCAAGGCGTTGATAAGGCAGGCAAAGGGAGAATTTGAGAAGAAGCTTGCTGCGGAAGCAAAAACGCGAAATAAAGACCTTTTCAAGTACATTCGTAGCAAAAAACCTGTGAGAGAGTCAGTTGGTCCATTAGATGATAAAGGGGTTAAAGGAGCACTAAGAGGCGACAAGGCGATAGCGGAGAGACTGAATGAATTCTTTGCTTCGGTCTTTACTGAGGAAGATGAAGGGATGTTACCCATGACTGAAGTGGTATTTAAAGGTGTGGAAGAATTGAAGGAAATATCGATACATCGGGAAGATGTCTTACAACTATTAGATAAACTGAAGAGTAGCAAATCACCTGGGCCGGATGGTATACATCCAAGGGTGTTGAAAGAACTGAAATATGAGATTGCAAAACTGCTATCAGCAATCTGTGAACTATCATTAAAATCATCTCTAATACCTGAAGATTGGAGGATCGCCAATGTAACACCAATTTTTAAAAAGGGTTCCAGGGGTGATCCGGGAAACTACAGACCGGTGAGCCTGACGTCAGTACCGGGAAAAATGGTAGAAACCATCATAAAGAATAAAATTACTCAGCATGTAGATAGTCACGACCTAATGGGAGACAGCCAACATGGCTTTAGACAAGGAAGATCTTGTCTTACTAATCTGTTATGTTTTTTTGAAGGAGTGAATAAACAGGTGGACAAAAGGGAGTCGGTTGATATTGTGTAACTGGACTTTCAGAAAGCCTTTGACAAGGTCCCTCATCAGAGACTTTTGGCAAAACTAAAGCGTCATGGGATAGGAGGCAGTGTACTATTGTGGATCAGGAACTGGTTAAAAGATAGAAAGCAGAGGGTAGGACTAAATGGCCAATTTTCCCAATGGAGAAAGGTGAATAGTGGTGTACCCCAGGGATCTGTGCTGGGTCCGCTGCTTTTTGACATATTCATAAATGACCTGGAAAGTGGAATAATGAGTGAGGTTATCAAATTTGCAGATGACACAAAACTATTTAAAGTTGTTAAAACCTAAGAGGATTGTGAAAAATTGCAGGAGAATCTTGATAAATTGGAATACTGGGCATCAAAATGGCAGATGAAATTTAATGTGGGCAAGTGCAAGGTTATGCACCTAGGGAAGAACAACCCAAACTATGGTTACACGATGCAAGGTTTCACATTAGGAACCACCACCCAGGAAAAAGATTTAGGCGTCATTGTGGATACCATGTTAAAACCCTCGGCCCAGTGTGCAGCGGCGGCCAAGAGAGCAAATAGAATGCTAGGTATGATAAGGAAAGGAATGGAAAATAAAACAAAAGATATTATAATGCCTCTATATCATTCCATGGTGAGACCGCACCTTGAATAGTGTGTGCCATTCTGGTCGCCGTATCTTAAAAAGGATATAGCGATTTTAGAAAAGGTACAGAGAAGAGCCACCAAAATGGTAAAGGGGATGGAAGGATACTCCTATGAAGAAAGGCTAAAAAGGTTAGGGCTCTTTAACCTGGAAAAGAGACGGCTGAGGGGAGATATGATAGAAGTCTATAAATTAATGAACGGAGTGGAACGGGTAAACGTAGACCGATTGTTTACCTTATCAGAATATAGAAAGACTAGGGGACATACAATGAAGCTACAGGGTAAACTATTTAAGACTAATAAAAGAAAATATTTTTTCACTCAACGTGTAATCAAACTTTGGAATTTGTTACCGGAGGATGTAGTAAAGGCTGTTAGAGCTGTTAGATATGGGTTTCATGTTGATTGAAACAAAAAATGTGTTACAGAAGTTGTGCATTGGGTATGGTGGTGGTGTTTTTGCTGAATAAACTTTAAGTAATAACAAAAGAGAATAGGAAAAATATTCAATACAAATGTAAGAGATGTTCAATGTTGGTTTCTTATAGAATGTTTGTACAGTGGCGGTATCTATAATAGAAGCTAGTTGGTAAGAGTGTAAACCAGGTTTAGTTAATGGTACAGATATATCTGTTATGCATAGCTGGTGTTTTGCATAACAAAAGTATTGAATAAAAACTTAAAGTTTAAAGAAAAAAGGTTTGGACAAGTTCCTGGAGGAAAGGTCCATAAACCATTATTAAGAAGTGACCGAAGATATCAATGCTTGACCCAGTACAAGCATTGTGGAACTTGTGTCTCTTGGGGAAACTGCTAGGTACATATGACCTAGATTGGCCACTGTTGGAAACAGAATACTGGGCTTGATGGACCTTGGTCTGACCCAGTATGGCATTTCTTATGTTCTTATGTTCTTATGCTATGCCTCCCTCCATGAGGTTTTCATAAAGGGAAGACTGTCCACCTACAGTCGGTGGAAGAGATCCATTGATTTCTGGAATGTTATAAATAAGGTGGTAGACTTGTTAATACATTTCTACCACGAGGAGTGGACTAGGATAATTCAGATGAAACGGATTGGGGTTCCCAGAGGGATCAGTAATGTTTTATATTAGCGTTTGAAGAATTAATGTGTAAAGACAAACTCTTTTCAGTAGAATTTGCTGGCTAGCCCTTGCTATGCATGGAGGGAGGGAGATTTATTTTATTTATTTATTTATTTATTACAATTTCTTATATACCGCACTATTCGGCATCAGTGCGGTTTACAAAGAACAAAAAGACCATAACAGGCTGTTCGGCGTTACATATAACAGGAGAATAAACTTGGAAAAACATGGGAGAACTATTTACATAGAATGGACAAATCTGTCAACTAGATAACATAAGCAACTAATTACATAGAATAGATAAATTAGCAAGAGTGCTAGGCTCAAGGAGAAAACTGTAGTTAAATTTGTGGTGGGACTAATAGGTATCACTTCATACAGGGTAGTATTTGATAAATAGGTTAAATTTAAGAGCCTTTCTGAACTGGGCTAGGTCGGTTATGGCACGGATGTTAGGTGGTAGGGAGTTCCAGCATTTTGGGGCGTAAAGCATGAAAGTTCTGTTCGCTGTTGAAAGGCTACATGTTGTTATGGCCTTTGGAGTTATTAGAGAGTTTAAGGCTACTTGTCTTCTGGATCTGTTTGGTGGTATAGTTTGGATGAGTTCAGTAAGTGAGTTGGCTGATAGACCATTGATGGCTTTATGTGTGAGTATCACTGTCTTGAAAATAAGCCTGCCATGTATAGGTAGCCAATGGAGCTGCTTGAGGATCGGTGTAACATGTTCACTCCTGGACGCTCCTTGTAGGATCCTTGCAGCAGTATTCATGGCAAGCTGTAATGAGCTCAAGGTAGATAGTGGGAGTCCTTGCAGAATAGAATTGGCGAAGTCGAAGTGCAGTAAGATTAATGCTTGGTAGATGGTTCTGAAGTCCTTTGGGTCTAATAAGGAACCTAAGTGCCTGAGTGTGCGTATTTTGAAGTACACAGCTTTTACTATATTGTTTATGTGTGATTTCATATCAAGACGGTGGTCCAGCGTGACTCCGAGGTATCTTATTGTTTCTTTAGTGCATAGATTAGCTCCCTTAACACTTATATGTGATGGTGGAATGAAGTTGGGGTCTCTTGTGACGAAGAGAACCTCAGTTTTCTTGTGCTGAATGCGGAGGTTCTGTGATAGGAGCCATTCTGAGACTGCATCGAAGCAATTTATTATGGGCAACAGGTTCATTTGCATTGTGGAAAATGGCATGTAAAGTAGAATATCATCTGCATATATCATATATTTCACATTGAATGATCTGATGATATTGCAGATAGGCTGCATATATATGTTAAACATGAGAGATGATAGCGATGACCCTTGCAGGACGCCTTGTTTTTGATGGAAGAGCTTTGATTCTCCTGTTGCAGATTTTACGTATTGCATTCTAGTATCCAGGTAAGATTTACACCAATCAAGTGCTGAGTTGCAGATGCCTTTTTCTTTCAGTCGTCTAAGGAGTATCTCATGATTTACAGAATCAAATGCTGTTGCTATATCTAAGAAGATTAGCACAACGCCTTGCCGGATGTTGTCTATGCTAGTGAGTATATTATTGAAGAGGGTGGTAAGAAGTGTTTCCACGCCATGATATTCTCTGAAGCCATGTTGAAAATTGTCTAGAGGGGCTGCTGAATCTATGTGGTCTTGAATTTGACGTTGTACCTCTTTCTCAAAAATCTTTGCTAAGAGAGGATACTAGCTATGGGCCTGTATGAGTCAGCCCTTTTTGGGTCTAGTTTGGAGTTTTTTTTAACAGTGGTCTAATGGATGTGCGCTTTAGTGCAGAGGGGAAGGAGCCGGTTGTAAATGAGAGGTTCATGATTCTTGCAATGAAAGGGCTGAATTCACCTCGAAGATCCTTTATCCAAAAGGCTGGGCAAGGATCAGTTTGAGCGGTGGTAGTATTGAGAGAGGTGATTGTGTCTTCAATGTGTTTAGCAGAAGGTGTGGTAAGTGCAGACAGGGATGTTAGGCAGGTTGTTTCTTGGACATTGGTTATTGAGAGCTTATCTGTCTGTAGAAGTTTTGATTGCAAGTAGTCAGCAAATTCTTATGGGTGAATATCTTCATGTTGTTCAGAGGATGGTTCCTTTGATAGTGATTTGACTAAATTGAAAAGGTCACAAGGTTTGTTCAATGACCTTTTGAGCATATCGGTGTGAAATTGCTTCTTTTTGGTTGTGATTGCTTCGCGGTGAGTTGCTAAGTGGAGATTATAAGCTATCTGATCATCGATGGATAGTGATCGGCGCCAGCGTTTTTCGAGTCTTCGTAGGTGCGTAAGAGAAGACCGCAGATCAGGGGAAAACCACGGAGCAGAGGTTTTTTTCCTTGATATGTTCTTTTTGTGTGGTTGTTGAGCAATGGTGTTGAGGGTGTTGTTCCAGGCGGCTATTGACTCATCAAGGTTGAGTGTTGTGTTGCTGAGGAGTGGTTGGGTCCTTGACAGTATAAGTTCTTTGTTGAAAGGTCGAAAGCCTCTTGTTGAGGCTCTTGATGTGTTGTCCAATTTTCTGTTAAGTAGATGAATGTTGCTCAAGGGAATTTGTAGGTTTATAAGTTTGTGGTCTGACCATGGTACATCAGTGATAGATTTTACAATGTTGCTGTTTTGTTCAGAAACAGTCTGTGGAGCAAAGACCATGTCAAGAATGTTTCCTTTGGTATGCGTGGGCTCCAAGATTAGCTGTTTATATCCAAGATTTTCAATGGCATTGAGGAGGGAAGAGGACTGGTTTTGCTCCAGTGAAGGGAGATTGAGTTCTCCCATTATCCAGTTTGGAGTGTTGAGGTTGTTAGTATTGGCGGCTAGGTCTAATATGGTGGGGAGGTCGTCTGGGGAGCTTGAGGGGGCTCTGTAGACCAGGTTGATGGAGCATTGCTTGTTCACTATAGTGATTATATCCAGGTTGTTTGTGCTATAGGAGTTAGTCGTGTTGAAATGGAGTTCGGACTTGGTGAGTATGAGTGCTCCTCCTCCCTTCTTGTTTTCTCTGTGGGTTGTGTGTATAGAGAAGTTTTGTGGAATGAGATGGTTAATGAGGACATTGTCTTCTTTTGATAACCAAGTTTCAGTGATCATGAGTGCATCCAGATCGTGTAGGGTAACTATATCTAGGATTATAGGCCATTTTTTTCAAATTGAGCGTGCATTTATGAGGGCAAATTTTAAGCTTTGGGAAGGTGGGGAATCTTCTTGCTTAGTGTTACTGGTTTGATGTATAGCAATGTGAATCAAGTGGGAGTGCCGGATGCGAGCTTCCCTACCTGGATAGTGGTATGCCATGATACAAGGAAGGCTGCAGGTATGCATGCCCTCCAAAGTGCACATATCTGTGCATGTGGAGTGAAGGCGGCTGGCGTGAATTTTGATGGTTGAGTAGAACCCACTGGATGCAATGCAATGAAAAGGGAAGTCACCTCAGCAACCTATTGGCTACATGTAGGACCTCTGCTAGTGTTGAGCTGTTAAAGCTACTTTATTGAGTAAGATCCTCTGTCTTTGCGGAAATTATCAAAGAGAGAGAAAAATGCAACTTCATATTTGTGTAATAGCAATAGACATTTGATCATCTTTGTGTTATATGCCTGCATCCCAGCCAATAGTGGGCAATGGTCTGATTATATTTAGTCAGCCACAGTGAAAAACAGCCTGAGGTCTCTGTGACTGACGGTTTGTATTTGCTCTTCAAGGATGTGCAGTGGATAAAGCACAGTTACTTACCTGTAACAGGTGATCTCCGGAACAGCAGGAATTAGTCTTCACATGTGGGAGATGTCGCCGACGGAGCCCGCACGGGAATGCTCCCCAGCATCCAATCAGAAGCCTTTGGGAGCATCCCCCGCGCCTGCGCGGTGGCTTCCCGCCCTTCCTACTGCCTCTCCCCAGTTGAGTTTTATAGCTGAGCCGTAAGGAGAGGAGAGGAAGGAATAGAGAGATAGAGATACAACTCCCAGGGGAGGTGGGCGGGATGTGAAGACTAATTCCTGCTGTTCCGGAGATCACCTGTTACAGGTAAGTAACTGTGCTATCTCCAGGAACAAGCAGGAATGAGTCTTCACATGTGGGGACTCCCTAGCTGAGGATGCCCGGGGAGATCCCATCAGCGCAGCCCAGGCCAGGATGGCATGTCCCCAACCTGGATCCCCGGCATCCCCCGAGGGATGGAGGGAAGGAGTTGAGAAGAGAGGAACAGCAAAAACCCAAAGGCTACAGGGAGAGTAGCCTTTAGAATGCAGGAGAAGTATCATTAAGCATTTAATGAATTAATGACCTAGTAACATGTGGAGCTTACCTACTGGGTTGTAGGAAGTGGAGCTATGATGAAGGTACTGTAGACGCAGTAGCGAGGTCTTCAAGGGAACTTCACAGCAGCGAGGAGGAAGTTCCAAATCCGGAAGGCCAGGAGATCCAGGTGTCAACTGGGTCAGGAGAAGGACGGCAGGTCTTCAAGGAGGCTTTATGCAAAAAGCTGAGCACTCCCTTAGGAGCAGAGTCCATAACTCAGAGGACTAACAGCAGAAGACTGGCCGATCTGGATAGCCTAGTCCGGAGAAGAGTAGGGGTGCACCCCGGAGCAGAAGGAGTACACAGTCTTCCCTAGTGAGGGATAGGGAGACAAGGGTCTGAACCTCCGGAATGAGGGCATAACTAAAAGTAGAAGCTGTTGACTTCACAGCAGTACGCAGAGTACAACCAGTCCGAGGGCCGATCCAGGGAAAATAGGCAGGCGGACAGGCCGGACCTCGGGGGGGGGGGGCGTGAGTACCGGCCATAGGGGAAATAGGCGGTAGAACACAGGCACTGTGGACATCTCCCAATATGCGCCTACCGACAGGTAATATCTGATACATCTAGGTGGTTGGGCATAGGGAACGTCCACCCAGGCACTAACGCAGGTATGCCGAGGAACCTACCTCCCTGAGCATGACACTGATAAGGCGGACCTGCTATTGATCCACAGAAACGTCCCCCGGGGGGGGGGGCGTCAAGATCCGTCCGGGAGGAGGGATCTATTCCAGCGGAGCAGTGGCAGATCGTTGAACGAACAGCACGACAGCGTGGAGGACAGAGGGTATAGTCCTTGGTAAGCATAGGGGGACTATAGCCGGGTGGGTTCTCCTGCCTGGACAGAGAAAACCAGACAAGAGGAACAGGGCTGATCCGGCCTTGGCGAGGAATTGTTCCGAACATGCTGCGAGGGACAGTAGCCAAACCGGTACGGTGTCAATCAGTCGGGGAACCCTGGCAGAGAAGGGTTCGGGGACGTACCTAAGGGTAAGTAAGTTGAGGGGTAGGAAGTCCATGGGCCAGAGCTAACATGGAATAGAGGTGATCTCCCTCTTCCAACGGAAGGAGAATACCTGAACCCCTGGATAAACATTCGAACCATTTGCCCCAGAGTATAGCCCAATTTTTAGCTTCTGGTGAGAGAAGGTTAATTGCAGGCAGCCGCCTACAGGAGCCTAAAACGGCTTGGTATGTGTATCCTGGCGCGGGCCCGGGAACTTCAAACCAGAGTGAGAGGCCCCTTGCTTGGGCGCCCCTGGCGGGTGGGCGGAGGGATGACCTTTCCTCTTCCTAGGGAAGGAAAGTGTAGAGAGGCATTTCCCACCCCCGGGGGGAGGACGGGACCTAGGACGGCTTCTAACGCTGGGAGGGTTAGCGAAGCACTGAGCAACCTGACGTAAGGCTTCACTATTGAAGAGGTGGTCTCCAGCACAAGGAGAATTACCCAAGTTATGTTGTGCCCGTCTGCACAAATCTGACGCCTGCAACCATGCTGTACGATGTGCTCTGATGGCAATAGCAGAGGATCTGCTGACCGCCAGGAAGGAGTCTAGAGAAGCACGAGAAAGGAACCCAGAGATATTTATTTATTTATTTATTTTATTTATTTATTTAAACTATCATTTATATACCGCACCTTCCATAGATCAGTTGCGGTTTACAGAGAACAAGAACTGTACAGATCGGGTCTGTTTTACATGGAACATCGAATTACAGGGAACAATATAAGTAATGAAATGATAACTGTATAATAGTAACGATAACAATAGCAATAACAACAGTATGATAACTATATACAATAATAACTATGTACAATTGAGGTTTTATAGGTGTTAGTGATTAAGAGGGGGTTATATTTTCATAATTGTAATGTCCTGGTATAAACCTGTTGGTTGTGTGAACGGGGTTACCTTATTAGCCGTTATCTAATAGGTGGGAAGAATTGTCTATAGGGCCATAGTGTGTGGTGAATAGGTGTGTTTTCAGTTTTTTTCGGATCTCTTTAATGTCATTTAATGATCTTAGATCATCTGGGAGGGAGTTCCAGAGTGTGGGGGCTGCGTGCGAGAAGGCTCTATTATTGGTTAACTTTTTGGCTTTTGTAAAGTCGTTTGGGGTTGTTAGCTTGTTTGAGTGGCCTTTTCTGTGGGTGGGTTTAGGAGGTTCTTTTTTGATAATTTTGGTGAGTGTAGATGGGGCCATATCATTTAGTGCTTTAAAGGTGGTTATTATAGTTTTGTGGATTATTCTACTATGAATTGGTAACCAGTGTAGATATGCAAGTATAGGTGTTATATGTTGGAATGGGTGTGCTTTCATTATGGTTCTGGCAGCTGCGTTTTGTGCTAGTTGAATTCGTTTAATATTTTGTCTTGTTGTACCTAGTAGGGTGAGGTTAGCAAAATCAAAATGAGGAGTTATGATGGCCTGTATTATGCTGATGAAATCTTGTGTGTATACCAGTGGGCGTAGTTGCTTAAGAATTTTAAGTTTAAAATATATTTTCTTTGTAGTATTTCTGATGTGTGTGTTCATGCTAAGTTGAGAGTCGAGTATGACACCTAGGTAGAGCACTTCATTTTTTATTTTGATCTCCTGGTTTTGTAGTGTAATATGAGTTGGGGGTTTATAGGACTGATTTCTTGTTACAATTAGTACTTTTGTTTTTGAATGGTTGATGTGGAGATTTTGATTTTTTAGCCATGATGTTATTTCGTTAAAGCAATCTGATAGAAGTTGCATTGGTAAGGTTGGAATCGTGAAAGGAATGTACAACATTATGTCATCTGCGTACAGATAATGGACCTTGAATTTCTTGAAAATGTTACAGACAGGCTTTATGTAAATGTTGAAAAGGAGGGCTGATAATGCTGAACCTTGTGGTAGACCGATCTCTTGTTTGTATGTGTTAGATATTTGGTTGCCTATTCTAACATTTTGGGTTCTGTTATTTAAATAAGAGGTAAAACATTTGTGAACTGTAGACTTTATTCCTAACTGTCTAAGATTATTGAGCATTATAGTGTGGTGGACACTATCAAACGCGGCGGAGATGTCAATGAAAAGTAAGATGAATGCTTGTTTGGGATTATCAATCCCTCTTATTAAGGTGTCGAGTAGTACGGTTAGGAGCGTTTCCACTCCGTGGTGGGGGCGAAAGCCATATTGTTGTTCGTCAAGTGGGGAAGAGGTATCAATAAATTCCTGTGTTTGAATTTGAATGACTTTTTCTATAACTTTTGCCATGAATGGTATACCTGAAATAGGTCTGTAGGAGTTAGGTGATGTTTTGTCCAGTGTGTTGTTTTTGAGTATTGGTCGAATTTGAGTGTGTTTAAGTGAAGGAGGGAGGTACCCCTGGTGGAGGGATAGGTTGACGATAGGGAGAATGAATGTGGATAAAATTGGGAGGGTACTCTTTATCCATGTTACTGGACATGGGTCGAGGTAAGAGGTTGTTGTATTAAGATTACGAATGATATTAGTTAGAGTATCTTTAGATATAGGGTGGAAAGACCACCATTCGTCTATGGATTGATGATGGGTGTTTTCGAGAGGGTCAAGTGAGAGTGAAGGCTGTTTAGCTTTGTTTTGGAAGTAGTTAGCTAATGTTTGAGTTGATATGTCTGTAATTTCAGTTCTGGAGTTATGGGTGTTATTAGTTAGGTTTCGGGCAATAGTAAATAGTTCTCTCGGTCTGTTTAATGATTTAGATAGGATAGCCGCATGGTAATTTTTCTTTGCACTGTCAATTGATTCCTTATACTCTGCATGGTAGATATGGTAGTATTCTTGGAGTGCAGAGGATTTGGTTTTTCGCCATTTTCGTTCTATTTTTCTTAGCTGTTTTTTCATTTGTTTTAATTTGTTAGTAAACCAAGATTTATTTCCTTTTTTAGGGTTGGTGTACTTATTGTCTGGGTGTTTGTATCTAGCTGCTTCATTGATTGTATTATGCCAGTTTTTGACAGCTTCGTCTAGGTCTGATGGTGATAAAGATAGGTGGGGAATTGTTTTGTCAATGAATTCAGTTTCATTGAATTTCGTGAACTTGGGGGTTACATTAGTTTGTGGGCTATTTTTATTATGTATGTTATGAATGGTTAGATTAAATTTAATGAGATGGTGGTCTGACCAAGGGATTGGTGTGCATTCCATTGAATCTGGATCAAATAGTTTGAATAGTATATCTGGAAGGAGTACAAGGTCTAGTGTACTTCCTTTAATGTGAGTTTTAGTATTTATTATTTGATGGAACTCAATGTCATGTATTGATTCAAGGAAAAGATACAGAGAACAAGAACTGTACAGATCGGGTCTGTTTTACATGGAACATCGAATTACAGGGAACAATATAAGTAATGAAATGATAACTGTATAATAGTATAATACTGTATAATATTCCTGCAGTGATAAAGGAGCAAGGAATATTCAGAGGCCTTGGTTGCAGACAAAAAGGGAGACAACCGAGATAATCTCTCAGTGATCTCCCGGAGTGTCAGGCCCATATAAAAAATATATGAAAGAATTCTGGAAGCCAACATGGACGTTTGGAAGGTTTGATGCCCCAGGGTATCCAGCGTTTTCGAGGCGCGACCTGGAGGGCGAGAAGAATGCTTCTTCTTGCTTCCCACCTTCCTCAGCGCCGATTCCACCACGATGGAATGATGTGGAAGCTGGTGCTGCTGAAACCCCGGGGAGGGGGGCACCCGATACAGAGCATGCATCGCTGTCGACGGTGCAGGAACCCGCAAAGGCGACCGCCATGCCTCCAGTAGAAGACCCTGCAGGGAAGGATGTAGAGGAAGCATTACAGCCTCCTGTTCCGCAGGACCTGGACTTAGGGAAGGACCCTGGATGGGAATAGCAAGCAGGTCCGCCATGTCAAGAAGAAAATCCTGAAAAGAGGGCTCTCCCAGAAGGGCTATGCCATGGGAGGCGATGGCGGGAGGGGCCGCCAGGGCACCAAAAGGCCTATCGGACTGATGTCCGCTGGGCCGAGGAGGGTACCAACAGTCCCGGATCGGGGCAGTCAGCATGGCATCGTCGGTACCCGGGATTGATTCCAAGCTAGGCATCGAAGGGGTCGATGGCACCGATGGGACCGCAGGAAGCAGCCTCGGCCCCGACCCCGGGTGCGGCACTGCCCCCGGCGATTGAAGCGGTTCCGCGGCATCCGGAGGGCAGTGGCTAGTAATCTCTGCTCTGCATTGCGGGAAGGGACAGGGCCCGGTCCCGAAGCGCATCGCAGCCAAGCCTTCGAGGCTGGATACCGATTCTAGGCTGGGCATCGAACCGAGCGAGAAGATCGACTCCCTCCTAGGGGGCTCCTGCGGCGGTGGCCGTGCCGGCGAGGCCGACCCCGGGGAGCGAATCGGAACCGCGTCGATCGGCGTCGCGGGCATAGAAGACCCCCGAGAACGACGCTCGGTGAAGAGGGGGTCATCCGACACCTGCGCCGAAGTCGGGCGGCAGGCCGTGCCAGACGCTGGGCTCCTTCCTGAACCCAGCTTGCCCAGAGGGAAAACCCTCCGGGGCAGACGACCCGTCCCCGAGGGTACCCAGGCAACCCGGCGACGAGCTCCCGCGGGGAGGGAAGCGCCAAACTCCGGCGCCGATGCCGGGGCACCGGCGCCTCTTGACGCTGGAACCACCCCCCTGGTAGGCCGGGACGACAGGAACCCAGGCTGGATCGAAGCGATCGAAGACACCGGGTCCCCCTTCGAGCAATGGGCAGGGCCCTCGCCGTCCGCGTTGATGCCAGGGGATCGCCCATCTGGGATTGATCGACATACCCCGAGGACACCGGGGAAGGCCGACGGTGGTCCCTGGAGACGATTGGGGCGCCCGACGCCCCCGGGGTAGCGGCGCCGCCCAAATCCGGCACCACCCCCGCACAGAGCGAGGATACCAGCAAACCAGCGCAGGTCGAAGCGATTGGCCCTGAAGGAAGCGAGGGCACCAGATGCCAATCCCCAGCGAAGAGTGGAATCCTCGACGCCGACGTGCCGCCCGAAGCGGGTACCACCTCCGCGCATGGCATGAATGTGGGACCACCAGACTGGGTCGAGTCGATCGGCCCCGGAGGTGCTGAGGACAGCTGCTGACGATCCCCGGTGAGGAGCGGGACGCTCGACCCCGACGCCGAGGGGTCGGTACCGCCCGAAGCGGATACCACCCTTGCGCATGGCCGGGACGTCGGAACGCCATACTGAATCGAGTCGATCGGCCCCGGAGGCGCCGCGGACTGCAGCCGACGATCCCCGGTGAGGAGCGGAACGCCCGACACCGATGCTGATGCCGAGGGGTCGGTACCGCCCGAAGCGGATACCACCCCCACGCATGGCAGGGACGTAGGAACACCAGGCTGGGTTGAGGCGAACAGCCCCGGAGGTGCCGAGGACACCAGATGACGATCCCCGGTGGGGAGTGGGACACTCGATGCCGATGCCAAGGACTCGGTACCGCCCGAAGCGGGTACCACCTCCGCGCATGGCAGGGAGGACGGAACGCCAGACTGGGTCGAGTCAATCGGCCCCGGAGGTGCCGAGGACAGCACCTGACGATCCCCGGTGAGGAGCGGGACGCTCGACACCGACGGGTCGGTACCGCCCGAAGCGGATACAGCACAGTTACTTACCTGTAACAGGTGATCTCTGGGAACAGCAGGAATTAGTCCTCACATATGGGTACGTCGGAACCGACGGAGCCTGCGCGGGAAAGCTCCCCAGCTTCCTAGAATGGAAGCTTTTGGGACCTCCCACTGCACATGCGCGCTGCCTTCCCGCCTTCCTGAACAGCTCTCCTCAGTTTCGAGTTTATAGCTGAGACAATAGAGAGAGGACAGGAAGACAGATAGATAGAAGATACAACTCCTAGGGGAGGTGGGTGGGTTGTGAGGACTAATTCCTGCTGTTCCCAGAGATCACCTGTTACAGGTAAGTAACTGTGCTATCTCCAGGAACAAGCAGGAATAAGTCCTCACATATGGGGACTCCCTAGCTGAGATGCCTGGGAGATCCCCCTCCAAGGGTTCGCCATCTTCGTATGGATCTCAGGCATCCATCCTGGGAAGGTGGGCAGGAGTTGTCTAAGAATGGAACAGGTGTTTGAGGACAGCCTGGCCAAACAAGGCATCCCGGCGGGAGTCCTTGTCCAAACAGTAATGGGCTGTAAAGGTATGAACCGAGGCCCAGGTAGCGGCTCGACAGATCTGATCAATGGAAACAGAGTGCAGATGAGCCATAGAAGTTGCCATGGCTCTCACATTGTGAGCTGTGACATGGCCTTCCAGAGAAATGTTTTTACTCTGGTAAGCAAAGGAAATACACTGAGCAATCCAATTGCAAAGTGTACGCTTGGAGACTGGAAGTCCCAAATGTGAAGGATCAAAAGCCACGAAAAGTTGAGAAGACTTTCGATGTGGCTGAGTCCTATTAAGGTAAAAGGCTAGAGCTCTTTTACAATCCAGAGTATGAAGGTTCCTCTCTGCACTGGATGCATGAGGAGCCGGAAAAAAGACCGGTAGATATACCTCTTGATTAAGATGAAAAGGCGAGACCACTTTGGGCATAAAGTGGAGATTCGTCCTAAGGACCACCTTGTCATGATGAAATCTTGTATAAGGTGGATTAGCCACTAGAGCCTGCAGTTCGCTGATGCGGCGAGCGGAAGTGACTGCAATTAGGAATAGTACCTTCCAGGAAAGAAATTTCAAGGAGGTAGAAAATAACGGCTCAAAAGGTGGCTTCATAAGCTGACCAAGCACTAGATTCAAATCCCATGCGACCGGGGGGGGTCTGATGGGAGGTTTAGTGAGAGTCAGGCCTCTCATGAATCTTGCAACAAGAGGATGAGAGGAGATAGGTTGTCCATTTATAGGTTTCAGGGATGCTGAAATAGCACTTAAATGGACTCTTACAGAATTCGTCTTAAGGCCTGCATTGGAAAGATGCAGGAGATAGTCTAAGAGGGAATTCAAAGGAAGTGCCAGAGGGTCAAGGCCCTGCTGAGCACACCAAATGGAAAAACGTTTCCATTTGAAAGCATAAGACCGCCTCGTGGAAGGTTTCCTAGAGGCATGAAGGATATCTTTCACAGGTTGAGAAAGATTAAAGTCTTGAAGACTTAAGCCTTCAGTAACCAAGCTCGGAGATGTAGGGATTTGGGGTTTGGGTGCCACAAAGTCCCCTCCTCCTGAGACAGAAGGTCTGGTGCAGCTCCTAAGTCCAGGGAGGATCCCTGGGAGAGCTGTAGAAGCAGAGGGAACCACACTTGGCGTGGCCAGCGTGGAGCTATGAGGATCATAGAGCCGTGATCTCTCTGGAGTTTGAACAGAGTCTTGGGAATCAGCGGAATGGGTGGAAAGGCATATAGGAACGCCTGACCCCAATGGAGGAGAAAGGCGTCCGTGGCCTGAGCTTCCTGACACGGAGTCCTGGAACAGAACCGGGGAAGTTTGGCATTCCACGGACTTGCAAAGAGGTCTATGTCCGGGGTCCCCCATTCCTGAAAGATTCTGCTTATCTGGTCCACGTGTAGGGACCACTCGTGTGGCAGCAGAACTCGACTGAGCCTGTCTGCTCGAGAGTTTTGAACTCCTGGAAGATACACTGCTAGCAGATGAATTTGGTGCTCTCTGGCGAAGGCCCATAATCTGAGAGCTTCGTTGCAAAGCGACAGAGAGCCCGTCCCTCCTTGTTTGTTTATGTAAAACATGGCCACCTGATTGTCTGTCTGAACCAGGACAGTCAGGTTGGCAAGGAGGGTATAGAAGACCTTGAGGGCAAGGTAAATTGCTCGCAGTTCCAGGAGGTTGATATGAAGGGTGGCCTCCTGTGGAGACCAAGTGCCCTGAGTGGAGAGAGTTAGCAGATGGGCTCCCCACCCCAATTGGGAGGCATCTGTTGTGAGGGTTGCTTGGGGTAGCAAGGGCTGAAAGGGAGCCCCCAACAACAGATTCTTGGTGGATATCCACCAATGGAGGGACCAAGACAGACGGTTTGAGGTTTGTATTTGGTCTGAGAGTGCTCCCGACGCCTGAGTCCACTGGGTGGCCAGGGTCCATTGAGCTGCTCTCATATGAAGACGAGCATAGGGCACCACATGTACTGTGGAGGCCATATGGCCCAGGAGGCGTAGCATTTCCCTGGCTGTCAAGTGAGTACTGGACTGGGCTTGGGAGGCCAAGCTCAGCAGACGCTGACCCCGAACCAGTGGAAGGTAGGCTCTTGCAGTGGTGGTGTCCAACTGGGCCCCTATGAATTCTAGAGACTGAGTAGGGCTGAGTTGAGACTTGGAAGGTTTACCACCAGTCCCAGATACTGCAGAAGGCTCCTTGTGCGGTCTAGGGAAATCTGGGCCTGCGACTGAGTTGGAGCTCGAATGAGCCAGTCGTCCAGATATGGGAATACGAAAATCCCCATGCTTCTGAGAAATGCGGCTACGACTGCCATGCATTTGGTAAAGACTCTTGGGGCAGAGGCGAGACCGAAGGGAAGTACTCTGTATTGGTAATGACTTCCCCTGAACAGAAAGCGAAGATATTTTCTGTGGGATGGATGGATGAGTAGATGTGTATACGCATCCTGCAGGTCTAGAGAACAAAGCCAGTCCTGACTCTGAAGGTATGGAAGGAGAATGCCCAAAGAGAGCATTTTGAATTTCTCCTTGTACAGAAATTTGTTCAATTCTCTCAGATCTAGGATTGGTCTGAATCCCCCTGTCTTCTTTGGAATGAGAAAATAGGGGGAGTAGAAACCTGACCCTTGTTGATGAAGAGGAACCTCTTCTATGGCCCCTTGGGCAAGCAGAGAAGAGATCTCCCGACCCAACAGGGCTAGGAGAGGAGATGGAGAATTGAAGGGTCTCACCATGTGATGAGGAGGAAGGTTGGAGAAATGAAGTTTGTAACCCTCTCGGATGATAGAGAGGGTCCATTGCTCTGTTGTGATTTGTTCCCATCTGGGAGCAAAGTGAGCTAACCTTCCAGGTATGGTGAGAGGTTCTGGTTGGTCCAGAACCAGGAATGGCAAGTTCTCTAGGGGCAAGTCAAAACCCCTGAGGGGGTGGAGCCTGTTGAGCTGTAGTAGCTGCTGCAGGCTTTGCTCTTGCTTGTTTCGTTTGCTGACGTTTAGCCGCAAAACGAGGTTGAGAAGATTGCTGGCCAGTATTGGAAGCATATCTGGCCTTCTTATAATAAGGCCTCTTGAAAGACTTCTTCTTAGTGGGAGTAGAAGTGGACTTAGAAAGTCTCTCTAAGGTGGCATTTTCAGCGTCCATTTGAGTGGCTTTAACTTGCCACTCTGCACCGAATAAGTTCTCACCTGTACAGGGCAGATTCCGTAAGCCATCTAGAACCCAGGGTTCCAGATCAGAAGCCTGGAGCCAAGCCAGACGTCTGGCTGCAATAGCAATGCCAGAAGCTCTGCTGGCTCCCTCGAAGGAATCAAAGGCAGCTCTGTTGGAGAACTTAGAAACATCTGAAAGTTGTTTCACTACAGAAAGGAAGTCCTCCTGTTTATCCTCAGGGATAAAGGGGGCAAAATGCCGCACTTTCTTGGCAAGTTCCCCTAGGAACATGCCCATATAGAGGCTGTAGGAATTAATCCTGGCTATAAGCATACTAGCCTGGAAGATTTTCCTACCAAAAGAGTCCAGTGTCTTACATTCCCTTCCTGGAGGTGTAGAAGAGTGCCTTTTAGTACTCTTGATCTTTGTCATTGCAGACTTTACCACAATGGAGTGGTGAGGCAATTGAGTTTTCTGAAAACCAGGAGAAGGAGGGACCCGATACATGGTGTCCAACCTACGGGAATAAGGAGACAGAGTTAAAGGGTTCTCCCAGAAATCCATCAATTGTTCCTGAAGGATTTCATGGATAGGCAGGGTAACTGCTTCTTTAGGAGACTTAGAGTATCCTAAAATATCCAATCTTTTTGACCTTGGTTCCCCCTTTCAGAGGAGGTAGTGATAGAAAGGCCTTTAGCCATTTCTAAAATAAAGTCCTGAAAGGACAAATCCTCTGGAGGAGACATTCTCCTTTTTGGAGAAGAAGGTTCCTCAGGAAGGTCAAGGGAGAGCTCTGCAGACTCATCAGAGGAGCCAAAATCCTCAGAGGAATCGGTGTATTCTCTAGTTTCCTCCAACGCACGATACGCATACCGATCGGTATCGACATCGGGCGTACCGGGTATGGAAGCGGTATGGAGCGAAAGCCCATACGGTACCGATTTGCGTTTAGAAGAGGAAGGCCTGGGTTCCGGCATGGCGGACGATACCGGAACCGGGCCCGGAACCGCTGAAAGCGGTACCGATGGCGTTGCAGCTTTAATGAAAGCCATGACGGCCTGCTGCATGGATTGGACAGTATTGCCCATAGACGCCACGGCTGCCTGGATGTCGGTACCGGTATGGGCCGGTACCCCAGAGCAGTCCAACAGGTGATCTGTTGAGGCCGTGCAATCGATGTCAACCTGTAGCCCCTGAATTGGCGTTTTGGAAGGCAGAGCTTCCCGCCGGGGCTGTTTGGCTGGGGCAGGGTCCTCAAAACTAAGAGCCTCTCGATGCTTTGAAGGAGATTTGCCCTTTGAGGACTTGCCCACAGAAGGTTTGGTTACCTGAGATCCATCCGGAGATGATGACCTGGATGACTGTGATGTTGGATTCTCTGAAGCAAACAGCACATGGAATTTGTTGGCCCGGTTCTGCAGCCCACGCTTAGACATTTGGGAGCAGGAAGGGCAGTCCGGAATGGAGTGGTCAGGCCCCAAACATTTAAGACACCATTCATGGGTGTCTGTGACTGATATTACAGCAGTACACTTGGTACACTTCTTAAATCCAGGGGCTGGCTTCTCCATGTGGAGAATTCAAGTAGGCCTGAAGGCCTAACTGAAGTGACCAAGTGCTGAAAAATAATAAAAGAAAAAGAAAATAATTTTTCAAGAAAGAAAAAGGAAGACCGGCGATACCGGTATCGGTATGGGAAGGCAGGTACGCGGTCTAAAGAAACAAAACAAAAAACTACAATTTCTTCAGCGGTGACAGGATACACGACCTGCTGGCTCCGCGGAAAAAGAGAAACTGAGGAGAGCTGTTCAGGAAGGCGGGAAGGCAGCGCGCATGTGCAGTGGGAGGTCCCAAAAGCTTCCATTCTAGGAAGCTGGGGAGCTTTCCCGCGCAGGCTCCGTCGGTTCCGACGTACCCATATGTGAGGACTTATTCCTGCTTGTTCCTGGAGATCACCTCCGCGCACGGCTGGGATGTAGGTAAGCCAGACTGGGTAGAGTCGATTGGCCCCGGAGGTGCCGAGGACACCAGCTGACGATCCCTGGCGAAGAGTGGAACACTCGACGCCGGCGCCAATGCCGGGGAATCGGCACCGCTCGAAGCGGATACCGCCCTCGAGCATGGCTCGGGAATGTTCTGTGAGGAGCGAACCCCAGGAACAACCCAAAACGCCGTGGATGCTTTAGAGCCCGAAGACTCCTGCCGGGGTATATTGGCCAAGGGGGGCTTGAGGGGTTGGCCGGAGCCGTCGCCATGCTGCGCATGAGACTTGCCCCTCAAGACCTGGCTAGTCTTAACAGACTGTTGTGTGGTTACCTGATCCTGTAGAGAAGAAAAACCTGATGACCGCGCCTTGGGCGGGAAGACGTCATCGAGGGATACCTGGAAAAGGGAAGGTCTTCTCCCTATACTGAAGCCCGGAGGACCCGGGAGGAAAGGGTCAGGACCCAAACAGGAGAGGCACCAGGCGTTGGAGTCTAAGTGGAAAACTAAGTCTCCGCAGTGAGGGCACTTCTGGGGAGAAGGCGGCTCCATGCTGTAAGCCCGGCAGGCCTCAACGATCCGAGGGAAGAAAGGGTTCCCTCTAGATGACGAAATTTAAGAAAGGAAAAAAAAGAAAGGGGCACGGAAGGTGCCATTGTCGGCGGGAAGAAAGGCCGCAACCACAGGAAACAAAAAGAAAAGAAACTTCTGCGGTGGCAGGAGGGACGTCCTGCCTGCTCCGCGGAAAACAAAAAACTGGGGAGAGGCAGTAGGAAGGGCGGGAAGCCACCGCGCAGGCACGGGGGATGCTCCCAAAGGCTTCTGATTGGATGCTGGGGAGCATTCCCGTGCGGGCTCCGTTGGCGACGTCTCCCACATGTGAAGACTCATTCCTGCTTGTTCCTGGAGATCAAACCGTCTGTGCTTCAGGTCGAGATGGAGAGATTTTTCAGTAGTTCCATTTCCTCTCTGGAATTGTTCATCATAGAGCAGGGTTATTTTTGGTTTTCAATTGAAAAAAAGTCTTAAACCTATTCAGATACTCAGGTTGCAGCAGTTTGCTGATGATCTCTAGCAGTGGAAATAATTGCAATAACTGTTTGCTATACTTACAAATTTGAAAGTATACAAAACTGTATGTGGGTTTTGTGTTTTGGAAACAGTGAAGTTAGTTATACATTATACAAAAATCAACATGCACATTTCATTTTTCCCCTGCATATCAATTCTTTTTCCTGAGGAAAAAAAAGGAAAATGTTTCCCAAAGCACGTAAAAATTTCCAAATGTTTTAATGCCTAGCAGCAGGTAGTTGACTGCAAGCTGCATTCAGCAGTACTGAATATGTGCTGCACTTTGTTCTGCTGCTAATGCTATAGAAATGTTAAGCAATGGCAGGACAGTGTAAACTACTTACAAATCCATGGTGATTCTGCAGCATTTCCACACTGGAAACATTATGGAATTGAGAAAACCATTCTCGGCAAAGCCTGCATGTTTGGGCTTCACTTTCTGTTTGTTAGAGAAAAGAAAAACAATTTGTATAAAGCTGAACAAATAACAGACACAAAGATAAGGACAATATTCTACACTCATAATACTTCTTCAGGGTCTAATGGTACATAATATGCTCCACTTATACACACTTCAAGGAAGGGGTTCCTAATTTCAAGCCTAGAGGAATCAGAAAAGCGTAGTTACTCACCTGTAACAGGTGTTCTCCAGGAGCAGCAGGAATCAGTCCTCACATATGGGTGACGTCGGCGCCGACGGAGCCCTCGCGGAGCAATTTTCCCCAGCTTTCAAAGAAAGCCTTTGAGAATTGCAGCGCGCATGCGCGGTCCCCTTCCCGCCCAAGGGTGCCATCTTAGCCAGTCAGATGACATAGCTAAAAGACAGCATAAAAATTTGCAAAAAAACTAAAGCAGATGATTGCAACTCCAAGGGGAGGAGGGAGGGTTGTGAGGACTGATTCCTGCTGCTCCTGGAGAACACCTGTTACAGGTGAGTAACTACGCTTTCTCCAGGACCAAGCAGGAAGTCAGTCCTCACATATGGGACTCCCAAGCTTAAGGCTACCGGAGACCCTAAGCATAAAAATGAGCTCCCTCTAGCTCAGCAGCACAGAAGGAAGAAATCTTCACAGAATTATAACCCACCGGTAGCCCAACATCCGGGATGGAGGGTAGGAGTTGCTCAAACCTCAAAGAGATTTCGGAGTACTGCCTGTCCGAAAGCACTGTCCCTGCGGGACTCCCTCTCGAGGCAGTAATGGACCGCAAAAGTCTGGCTCGAAGACCAAGTAGCGGCCCGGCAGATGTCTGCCAATGGAACAGAGCGGAGGTAAGCCACTGACGTAGCCTTCGCCCGAACACAATGAGCCGTGACCCGACTTTCTAACGAGAGTCCGGCTGCTCCATAAGCCCAAGCGATACAGTCAGCAACCCAGATGGACAGAGTGCGCTTGGAGACAGGGAGCCCCAATTTATTGGGGTCAAAAGACACGAAGAGCTGAGAAGCTTTGCGGTGCTCCCGCGTACGGTCAAGGTAGAAGTTCAACGCCCTTCTACAGTCCAGGGTATGCAGGACCATTTCAGCTCGGCTGGAGTGTGGCCTGGAAAAGAAGGTCGGAAGTACCACCTCCTGATTGATGTGAAAAGGGGAGACCACTTTTGGAAGAAATTTAGGGTGAGTCCGAAGGACTACCCTATTTTTGTAGAACCGAGTGTAAGGGGGATCAGACACGAGAGCCTGTAGTTCACTTACGCGTCTAGCGGAAGTGAGGGCTATCAAGAATAAGGTTTTCCAAGAAAGAAAACGGAGAGGACAGGTAGCCATAGGTTCAAAAGGCGGACAGGTGATCCGCTGTAAAACCACATTCAGATCCCAGTCAGGCGCTGGCGGGCGCAGAGGTGGTTTAAGGAGAAGGAGACCTCGGAGAAACCTTGCCACGAGAGGGTCGTTGGAAAGAGGTCTGCCGTCCACCGGCACATGATGTGCTGAAAGAGCACTGAGGTGAACCTTGACGGAGTTGGACTTAAGTCCAAGATTAGAGAGGTAGAGCAAGTACTGCAAGACCACCGACACCGAGCAGGAGAAGGGATCCAGAGACTGCTGGGTACACCAAACGGAAAAACGACGCCATTTAAGGGCGTAGCATTTGCGGGTAGAAGGTCGCCGGGAAGCTAGGACGACCTCTTCCACCTCTGCCGGCAGTAGAAGGGGAGCAAGGACTACCCTTTCAGCAGCCAGGCCATCAGATGTAGAGATCTGAGGTTGGGGTGTAGCAGGGACCCCTGATCCTGTGTTAGGAGATCTGGTTGAAACACCAGAGGGAACGGAGCCTCCACCGCTAGTTGCAGCAGGAGGGGAAACCACGGCTGTCTGGGCCACCGAGGAGCTATCAGGATCATGGAAGCTTTGTCTCGGAGAACCTTGAAAAGAGTCCGAGAGATTAGCGGTATGGGAGGAAAGGCATACAGTAGGCTTTTCGACCATGAGAGCAGAAAAGCATCCGCCGCTACTCGGAGGGGGTGCGGCTGCCGAGAGCAGAAACGAGGAAGTTGCCGGTTGAGAGGACTGGCAAAAAGATCCAGCGTGGGGAGGCCCCACTGCAGAAAAAGTTTCTGAACTACCAAGGGATCCAGGCGCCACTCGTGCGGCTGGAGGAGTCTGCTGAGTATTTCCGCCAGGCAATTTTCTTGGCCTGGGAGATAAACTGCCTTGAGAAGAATGCCGTGGCTGACGGCCCAAGAGCAGAGCATCTGCGCTTCTCGACAGAGAAGGAAGGAGCCCGTGCCTCCCTGTTTGTTCACGTAGAACATGGCAACTTGATTGTCCGTCTGAACAAGGACGGACCGGCGAGAAGTCATGTGGGAGAAAGCCTTGAGAGCCAGACGGATTGCTCTGAGCTCTAGGAAGTTGATCTGCTGCGCAGACTCCCACGCGGTCCAAAGACCTTGAGTACATGCCCCTTGACAATGCGCTCCCCATCCCAGGAGAGAAGCATCAGTCGTCAGTACTTGAGCAGGCGGAGGAGATTGAAAAGGCATTCCGAGTACCAGGTTCGGCTGATGAAGCCACCACTGCAGAGAAGAGGCCAGTGGACCGGAGATCTGCACTAAGTCGGCGAGGCCGCCCGTGGCCTGTTGCCACTGCTTGCGAAGGCACCACTGAGCAGGCCGCATATTCAGGCGGGCGTTGGGGGTCACGTGGACGGTGGAAGCCATATGGCCGAGTAGTCTCAGAAAGCGCCTGGCCGAGACCAGGGACTGGCTGTGAAAACGGCTGGCTAGGTCCATGAGCCGCTGAGCTCTGTCGAGAGGCAGAAAAGCTCGCGCCTGAAGAGTGTGCAATCTTGCGCCGATGAGATCTTGCGAGGTGAGCAAAGTGGACTTTGCGAAGTTTACGACAAAGCCCAAGTACTGGAGAAGAGTCACAGTGCGTTGCGTGGCCCGTGTGACTTCTTGAGAGGACGATGCTCTGATGAGCCAGTCGTCTAGGTAAGGAAAGACATAGAGGCCCTGAAGCCGGAGATAAGCCGCCACCACCGCGAGACATTTTGTGAAGACGTGTGGTGCGGAGGATAGGCCAAAGGGCAGTACTCTGTACTGGTAATGATTTCCTGCCACCACAAACCTTAGGTATTGGCGGTGGCTTGGGTGGATGAGGATGTGCGTGTAGGCATCCTTTAGATCCAAGGAGCATAGCCAATCTCCTTGCTGGAGGTAGGGCAGAAGGATTCCAAGAGTAAGCATCTTGAACTTCTCTCGCACGAGGAACTTGTTGAGGTTGCACAAGTCCAGGATGGGTCTGAGGCCTCCTGTACTTTTTGGTATTAGGAAATACCTGGAATAAAAGCCTTGACCTCTCAGGTGGTGGGGCACCGGTTCCACAGCCTGTTCCTGAAGAAGACTTGCTAACTCCTGAAGGAGTAAGTCCCTGTGCAGAGGGAGTCGTGGAGGCTCTCCCGGAAAATAGGAGGGAGGGACCTGTTGGAAGTGGAGAAGATAGCCTTCTCGCACAACTTGAAGCACCCAGGCATCTGATGTGATGTTGGACCACCTGTGGGCAAAGTGGACCAGCCGGCCTCCTGTGCTGGGAGAAACTAGCTGAGGGGGAGAGGCTATGCCGATGAAGTCAAAACCCCCACCCTGCTGAGCAGGGGCCGGTGGTGCAGGCTTGGGGGCTTGCTGCCTACGGGACCCGTTACCCCGTCCCTTGGCCTGCTGACCCTGTTGGGGAGCTGAGGAGGCTTGATACTGAGGGTAGTGTTTATAGGCAGCCGCCTTCCTCGGGTAAAAGGACTTTTTACCCGAGCCCTTCTTTTTTTTATTTATTTTATTTAACAGTATTTCTAAACCGCCTTATCTTAATAATCAAGGTGGTATCACAGCAAACAATCAGGTGAAGTGAGTGTGTTATACATGCAGTGGGGGGAAATTGAGTGTGTGTCGTGTTGTGTGTTAGATTGGTATGATCTATTTACAGAGTGGGCTATATACAGTGGTGCAAAAACAAATTCATGCATACGTTGGTTAGGCGAGATCATGTGCTGCTGTTCATTCTCTGAAGTCATGTAATGTGTCCATAGTGTTCTATGAACAGTATGGTTTTCAGCTGTTTTCTGATGTCTTTTAGGTCTGTAGTGCCCTCAAGTCGTCCGGGAGTTTGTTCCATATTGTTGGAGCGGCCATTGAGAGTGCTCTGTCTGTTGTGTCCTTGCGTGTGTGTTTGTATTCACTGGGGGTGCAGACTCTGTTGTGGGTTTGTTTTCTTCTGGGACGCGTACTGGTGTCTGATTGTATGAGGGTGTGTAGGCTGTTGGCTGATGTGTGGTGTTTGATCTTGAATAAGTTTATGATAGGTTTGTATTTGATGCGTGCACCGATTGGAAGCCAGTGTAAGTCCTTTAAGGTGGGTGTGATGTGCTCCTGTCTTACCGTTCCTGTTATGATTCGTGCAGCAGTGTTTTGTGCTAGTTGTAGAGGTTTGAGGGCTTGTTTCGGTAGGCCAAGGTATATCGGATTGCAGAAGTCCAGAAGTGGGGTTATCAGTGCTTGACAGACGGTACGGAAGTGTTCCGGGGCCAGGAGCGGCTTTAGTCTCCTGATGATTCGCATCTTGTAGTAGGCTTTTTGGATTGTTTTGTCTATGTGTGGTTTGAGATTGAGTTTATTGTTTATTGGGAAGGGGAAGAGGTCTTTCTAGAGAGCCTTGTTCTGGTGAGAGTCTCCGTCTCGATTTGCGCAGCCTTCTCAGCCATGGGCTTGCCAAATAGGTTCTCACCTCGGCAGGGGACATCGACCAACTTGTCCTGCACCCAGGGTTCAAGGTCAGACGACTGAAGCCAAGCCTGTCGGCGGGCACCGATGCCAGCTGCGGCCACTCGAGCCGACGCTTCAAAGCCATCATAGGCTGCTCGAGAAATGAATTTGGAGCATTCTCGAATTCCAGTGGACAAGGCTAGGAACCTCCGCAAAGGTTCCTCGGAAAGGCCAGCAGAGAATCCGGCTATCTCCTTAGCCAGGTCTCTAAGGTACATGCCCATGTAGAGCTGGTAGGTCTGGACCCGACAAGCAAGCATAGAGCCCTGGAAACACTTCTTACCGAGGCCATCCAGGTTGCGGGCCTCCCTGCCAGGAGGCACCGAGGAGTGAATCTTCTGGCTCTTGAGCCTATGCATGGCCGATTCCACCACCATGGAATGGTGCGGTAGCTGTGCTTTTTGGAAGCCCGGGCTCTTGCGGACTCGATAGATGGAATCGACCCGCTTGCTTAACACCGGCGACGATGCCGGACTCTCCCACATGCGGAAGAGTAGTCGTTCCAGCATGGGAGGAACCGGTACAGTAAAGTGCTCCTTCGCTGGAGAGTCATACTGGAGGGCATCGAGCTCCTCGGCTCGAGGCTCCTCCTCGGGATCCGCAGGGAAGGCCAAAGCCTTGGCCATATCCCTGACGAAGTCCGAGAACCGGGCAACCTCCGGGGGGGACTGCTTCCGAGGTTCGGACTCAGGGGAGTCCGAGGGGACACACCGAGTCCGAAAGGAATCAGGTGACTCTTCCACTTCAGATTCCCAGGCCGACTCCGAGGAGGAATCGGTGGGGTCGGTCCGGGCGGGCGTAGGCGTCGGTCGCCCCGACGCCGAGGGAGTCGGAGTCGGCGTCGACGACCTCGGTCCCGAACGGGAGGCCGAGGGAGGCATGGACTCGAGGATCGGCTTGGTCTCCGGGGTCGACTTAGACGTCGACGCCCCGGCGGCCAGGGCAGAGGCACCAGCGAGGCTAGCGATCAGTGCCCGCTGCTGGTCCATGAAGGCAGCCAGGCTGCTCTCCAAGGCCGTCAACCTGAGTCCGACCTCAGGTGACCCAGCAGCCCCCGACTCGGGCCCCGACGGCGTCGGGCCCGACGTCGGACCCCTCGGAGGCGAGTCCAGGAGGAGTACAGGACTTACCCGAGCAGGCAATTCCGATTCCAGACGAGGTCGCTTTGTGAGACGTTCCTGCTCCAAAGACCCGGGACGGCTATCGGGGCTATGCGACCTGGCCCTCGCGGAAGCAGGAGCGTCCACCGACGCCGCCCTCGCGGGTTTCGCCTTCCGATGATGATCCCCGGAGGGAGAACCTCTGTCGGAGGAACTCCGGCGATGCTCAGAGCTGGAGCCTCTGGACGCCGAGGCCTCCGACGAGGTCCGGGTACGGGTGGGATCTGCGAAGATTCTTTCCCGCTGATGCCGCCGACTCCTTAAAGCTTTGGAGGACATTTTGCTGCAGGCCCCACAGATCAGTTCCTCGTGATCTGGGCCGAGGCAGCGGAGGCAATGATCGTGTGTGTCAGTGAGAGACATATTTCTGTCACACTGAACACACCTTTTGAAGCCACTGGCAGCCATCGGGGGAAAAAGGGCCCCTGCAAGGTCAAAGGACCAGGCTGCCAGCGAAAACCCGAAAACGAAACTGACAAGAAAAATCAGAAAAACCGAAAAATAAGAGAAGGCGTCACGAGTCCGGGCAGGAGAGAGATCGGCGTCGAACCGAAGAAAAAAAGAGAAAATAAATGAAGAAATCAACTTTTTCAGCGGGGACTGGAAGACCACGTCTGTAGGGCTCCGCGGAAAAAAGAAGACTGGCTAAGATGGCACCCTTGGGCGGGAAGGGGACCGCGCATGCGCGCTGCAATTCCCAAAGGCTTTCTTTGAAAGCTGGGGAAAATTGCTCCGCGAGGGCTCCGTCGGCGCCGACGTCACCCATATGTGAGGACTGACTTCCTGCTTGGTCCTGGAGAAAACTAGGGTTCAAACCCTGCTGATACTCCTTGTGAACCTCCCATTACTACACGTACAAACAAATTGTAAGCCCTCTGGGAAAAGAAAAACCTAACTCATCTTCAGCGACCAATACAAAGGTATGAGCTCAAGGTCGCAAAAAGTACTCTTCCCAGCAAGATTCGATATCACATCCAGGCCTGTGTAAACATGCCTCAAAACAAGAATTGCAAAGGGGTACATTTTTGTCCCTACATGGGGTGATTCGCAGGTGAGAGAGGACAGTGTACAGGAGAGCCCTCAGATTGTGGTAACTTAAGCTGGCAATTTTCTTAAGTCATTTACCCATGTAAGTTGGTAGGCCAAAGGCTGCCAACCTCATACCATGCATACTTTTACTGTGGCGAGAAGCAGTTCTTTCCAAGAACATGTTTAAGTCAGGGATGGCTAAGGCCTCATAGAAAAGATGCTTGTTAAACATATATATGAGTATGGCAGCATGCACAGAAGTACTACTACCGGGGTTTAGGTAAGCCTCTAAAGTATGTGTTTATTCAGTATATAAGAATAGTAATACACAAACACCTACACCTGCTCCGAGTCATCATGCATAACTGTCAATTAAAAACGTAATAATTGACACATTTATTTATTTATTTACATTCTCTTATATACTGTGCTATTCTGCATCAGTGCGGTTTACATTGAACAAACTGAAATTAAATTGAACTGGGCATTATAACTTGGAGATAACTATTTTACAGGGAACATGGGCTATGGAGGGTTAAGTGGCTTGCCCAAGACCACAAGGAGCACCTGTGGGACTAGAAACCCCAGTCCTTCTGGCCCAAGGTTGCTGTCCTCTAGTGGGATTTGAACCCCCGACCTTCCAGCCTGAAGTACCTTGCCCCAACCACTAGGCCACTCCTCCACTCCACATTGGGTCAAAGTCTATCAAAGCACAGCATCACGTTATCACGTTATCACAAGTTCTTTGCAGGATCTCAGAATGATGCAAAATTCCATGCTGCTTATGCCAGGGATAAGCAATGGATGCCCCCCCCAAACCCCCTTCCACAAGTCCATCGATTTATAGATTTGTTATTAAAAAATTTGTCCAAATCTTTTTAAACCCTGCTACACGAACTGTTTTTACCACACCCACTAGCAAAAATTTTAGAGCTTAATTAGGAGTAAAGTAAAAAAATATTTTCCCACATCTGTTTTAAGTGTACTACTTAGTAACTTAATGGTGTGTCCCCTAGTCTGGTGTTCCCAAAGGCACATCATCTGTCATTTGGATGTCCAATCTTCCAATTTATCAAGGTCTTTTTGCTATTTTTCACAATCCTCTTGTGTATTAGTAACTTTGAATAATTTTGTGTCATCTGCAGATTTGATCACCTCACTCATTATTCCCATTTCCAGGCCATTTATAAATATGTTAAAAAGCAGCAGGCCCGGCACAAATCCCTGGTGCACTTGACTATTCTCCTTTATCCATTGAGAAAACTGGTCATTTAGCCCTACTCTCTGCTTTCTATCTTTTAACCAATTCCTGATCCACAATAGTACACTGCCTCCTATCCCATGACTTTTTAATTTTGCCTCGAGCCTCTCATGAGGGACCTTGCCAAAGGCTTTCTGAAAATCCAGATACACTATATCAACTGGCTCACCTGTGTCTGTTTATTCAAGCTTTCAAAAAAATATAGCAGATTAGTACAACAAGACTTTCCTTGGTTAAATCCATGTTAGCTTTACATAAGAACCTAAGAAATGCCAGACTTGGTCAGACCAAGGTCCATCAAGCCCAGCATCTTGCTTCCAACAGTGGCCAATTCAGGTCACAAGTACCTGTCAGGTTCCCAAAAAGGCACACAGGTTCCACAATGCTCGTCCCACGGTAAGCAATGGATTTCCTGGGTCCTCTTTGATAATGGTTTATGGATCTTTCCTTCAGGAACTTGTCCAAAACCTTTTTAAACCCAGCTCCACTAAAAGCTTTCACTACATCCTCCAATTAAACTTTCTCCCATTAAACCAGTGGTTCTCAACCCAGTCCTCTGGGACCCCCAGGCCGGTCAGATTAGCAGAATATCTGCAATGAATATACACAAGATAGATCTGTATACAATGGAAGCAGTGCATGCATATT